>OX377615.1:8807256-10007256 GCA_947397855.1 Thelaira solivaga
AAGAAAAGAATAAATTTTAAAACCAACACAATTTCTGGAATTAAGCACAAATAAAGATTAATATTTTGTTATTAATTTATTTACATATCGTACTTGATCAACGAGAGGGTATTAACTCAAAATTTTAAAATTTTCAGTAGAGGCCAAAAACTTCTTGTGATTACATTTTAAGAGAATTTGAAAATCCGAATACATGATAATAAGCAAATTCCATTTGAAAAAATATTTAAATTATTTTTCTTTCAATAAAGCCTTAAATCAAACTACTAGCTTTTTTATAAAAAAAATATACAATCCACTTACATTTCAACTGTTTTTGTAGATACAAAGGTAGTAACTACATTAGTTTCAAATGTGGTTTTCGAGATGAAAGAGTAATCAGAATACGTTGAAATTTTTACAGTAGATAGATATTGATGTTGATAGTTTATTTCTTGCAAAAAGTGAAATTTTTAAAATTTTGAGTTAATACCCTCTGGTTGATCAAGTGCTATATATGTTCAATAAATCACTTCAAAATATACTAAAACTTTTACTAAAACATATGCATACATATATATGTAAACAAAATATATACATACAGTTTAAAAAATAATTATGTAATAATAATACAAATTTGATATAAAATGATGTATGTATGCATATGGGTACTTTTTTAAATTTTCCTGGTGGGTTTTTAATATTTACGAAAATTTTACTAAATTTCGTTAAAATGAATAATATAGACCTGTTGAAATGACTAAATATTCGTTTATATGAATCCAGACATTCGTGAGTTTGACAGTAGATTTTTAGTCAGTATGACAAAAATTTTGTTAAATTAACTCTCCATGAAAATTACGAAAAAATTTAGTAAATTTAACGATATTCTTCACATTGACTATTTAACTATTTAACGAAAAATAAAGTGTTATCCTCACTAAAATTTTAGTAAGTTTTGATATTTAATCCATGTTTCTTCATATTGACCTCTAATTTTGCATTATTTACCTACCTCTTTTGGTTCAGTGTAACAATAACGCAGCAGAACAAGCAACATGACAGCAGAACTTTATAGAACTTTGCTGTATTAACACGTATATATGTGCTTATGTCTACTTTCACAGCGACATGCTTTGTTTTTTTTAATGGAAATTTTTAAGCTATACATGCATGTGTGTGTATGTGTGTTTTAAAAGGCTGATTAATGTGTTTGGTGACGCTCGTGTTGACTAAAGCAATATGTGTGGATGTGTGTTTTTTATAGACGTATAGAACTTTAAGTTGGTATTACTGTTCAAGATGGTGACCGATTTAACAGCCGTCAAGTGATTTATTCTCAGTTTGGTTTGGCAATTCATCATGAATAGACTCACGCCTGAACAACGCTTGCAAATAGTGCAATTTTATTTCGAAAACGAGATTGCCGTTGTTCCCGATTTTCATAAGCGAATTTTGTTTAGTGATGAAGCGCTCTTCTGGTTGAATGGCTAGGTCAACAAACAAAACTGCCGCATTTGGAGTGAAGCTAGTCCTCAAGTGTATGTCTAAACACCGTTACATCCAGAAAAACTGACTGTTTGGTGCGCTTTATGGGCTGGTGGAATCATTGGTCCGTACTTCTTCAAAAACGATGATGGCCAGAACGTTACAGTCAATGGTGATCGGTATAGAGCCATGATTACTAACTTTTTCATTCCTGAATTGAACAACCCTGATGTCCAGGAGCTGTGGTTCCAACAATAGGGCGCAACATGTCACACAGCTTGTGCCACAATCGATTTCTTGAAAGACACGTTTGGTGACCGCCTAATTTCACGTTTTTTACCTGTGAATTGGCCTCCGTGTTATTGCCGATATACGTCCACAAATGTTGGAAAAAGTCATCGAAAATTGGACGTCCAGATTGGACTACATCCGAGCCAGCCGTGGCGGTCATATGCCAGAAATCATATTTAAAATGTAATGCCACAAGATTATCTTTCGGATAAATAAAATTCATGTCAATCGAATAATCCATCGTTGTTTTATTGCAATTTAAAGTTCTATACGTCTATAAAAAACACCCTTTACATGCAGGTATAATTTCTTTGCTCTAGTGTACCTACAATGCACAGTTTAATTTAACGTCACAGCTTTAAAACAAAATTATATCTTGAATTTCTACTGCCGTACAAAACACAAGAACTGTAAAAAAAATTCAAAAAGTGTCAATGCTTGTTCTGTTGCGTCATTTTTGCACAGAACTTTTTAGTCTACTGTAAAAAGGACACTAGAAACTGTGCTTTGTTCTAGTGTCCAGTAGTGTATTTCAAATGGGCTTGTGCAGCCCTTTAGTATGTACAAGGTGGACTAAAAGAAATCACCCTATTTCAAGATGGTCTTATTTTTGCAAATGGCGGCCAATGTCAAATCTTTTGACATTTGTGAATTAGACAGATGTAGAATATAAGTGAACAAGCCATGGAGCGATACACTCCCCAAGAACGTGAAATAATCGAAGTGGACGATTTTTCGACTAAAATCATAATGAGCGACGAGGCTCATTTGCACCTCAGCGGGTACGTGAACAAGCAAAACTATCGCTTCTGGGGCACCGAAAGTCCACGAGTGGTGCACGGGGAGCCATCACACTCGCTCAAAGTGACTGCATGGTGCGCTGTTCACGCTGGATGAGTCATCGGGCTGGTCAAACGACAACAGTGCAAGGTGCGCGCTATAGGGCAATGTTAAACGAGTTTTTTCTGCCGCAATTGAACGAATTAGGACTGTAGGACATGTGGTTCCAACGGCACACATTTCATTTTCATTTAGAAAAAAAAATGAGAGCTAAACAACATCGGTGACTTCTTTTCGCCCACCTTGTACATACACAGCATTTAAATAATATCTGTACTAACGTACCTTTAATACTTAGTGACAGCTTAAATTAAACTTAATACTATAACCGTACTTTTTTACAGTGCATTATAAAAGTACGTCTTTTTTTATATTTATATACAATACTACAAAAAATTTTATATTTTTTTTTAAGGAAATTTTTATTCGAAAATTAGTTTTTTGAAAAAACTTTGTGAATATCTTCTAAACTGTAAGGCTGATGAAAAATTGATAATAATATAATTTATAGATTACTGTATTACCGATTTTTGGCAATTTTAGTAAATTTAATCAGAAAGCTAAAGAGTGATTTTTTTGCTATTATCTTTTTGGCAACACTAGTTTTGACAGCTCACGCACGTTTTGTATCTTGTGTCACTGTCAAACATCTTCAGTTTGGTCTATAATTTAATCATGAATCGTCTTACAAACGAACAACGCTTGCAAATTATTGAATTTTATTACCAAAATGCGTGCTCTGTTAAGAAAGTTCATCGCGCGCTTCTTCCATTTTATGGTCAGTTTAATCGACCTACTGAGGCTTCTATTCGGGCTATTGTAACAAAATTTCGCACCAAATTTACATTGTTGGACATTAAACCACCAACACGCTTACGTAGAGTGCGAACTGAAGAAAATATCGCAGCCGTATCGGCCAGTGTTGGTGATGACCGTGAATTATCGATTCGGCGCCGTTCGCAGCAATTGGGCCTCTGTTACTCCACTACGTGGAAAATTTTGCTGAAGGATTTGGGTGTGAAGCCTTACAAGATACAACTGGTGCAAGAATTGAAGCCAAACGACCTACCACAACGCCAAATTTTTGGTGAATGGGCTCTTGAAAAGTTAGATGAAGATCCACTTTTTTATCGAAGAATTGTGTTCAGCGACGAGGCTCATTTCTGGTTGAATGGATACGTGAACAAGCAAAACTGCCGTATTTGGAGTGAAGAGCAGCCAGAAGCATTGCAAGAGCTACCAATGCATCCACAAAAAACAACCGTTTGGTGCGGATTATGGGCTGGCGGCATCATTGGGCCGTATTTCTTCAAAGATGATGCGAATCACAACGTTACTGTGAATGGTGAGCGCTACCGTGCGATGATAACAAACTTTTTTTTGCCCAAAATGGAAGAGCTTGACTTGCATGACATGTGGTTTCAACAAGACGGTGCCACATGCCACACAGCACGCGAAACAATGGACCAATTGAGAGGCGAGTTCGGTGAACAGTTTATTTCACGCTTGGGACCAGTCAATTGGCCGCCCAGATCGTGCGATTTAACGCCTCTAGACTATTTTTTGTGGGGCTATGTTAAGGCTAATGTCTATAGGGACAAGCCCGCTTCGATTGACGCACTGGAAGCCAACATTGCCAACATTATTCGTGAGATACCGGCCGAAATGTTGGAAAGAGTATGCCAAAATTGGACTAAGCGGATGGACCATTTGAGGCGCAGCCGCGGCCAACATTTGCATGAAATAATCTTCAAACATTAAATTATATCGACCCAACTATCGATCCAAATAAATATTTCATGCATTTTTCTGAATTTTATGTGTTTTTTTTTTTAAATTTCCGATAGTTCTTATAAAATCACCTTTTAGTTCTCAAGTTATTACAAATTATATGGCGGAACCTCTACTTAATTTTGGCTACGCCAAAATCCGCCTTACAATGATTTTGGCGCCGCCAAAACTAAGTAATATAACACAAATTGCTAACACTAAAATTTAATTTTCTTAATCTTAATTATTCTTATTCTGAAACATTAGTACATGTGAAGACGAGATAATTTCTAATGCAATTTAAACAAGTTAAAGTCGCCAGTGGCGAATCTTATATATATCACTATAGTAGCCAAATATACATACTTTTAATTTTGCACATTCATCTCAAATATTCAAAAAAATATTTTTTTTAATATTTTAATAAAATGGCGAATGTTTATTGAAATAAAATTCTTTAAATACCTTTTTTAAATTAATTTCAATTAAAGCAATTCAAATTAACCACATTCACCAAAAAAATTTGTTCTGCAATCCCGCTGTTTAAGGTACTGACTCACTATCCTACTTAATCGTACGATCTGTCTAAAAACGCATGTGTGCTAAAAAAGTATGATAGTGTGTATTGAACAATCAGACTTTTTGACAGGTCTGTCCGATTTTTTAATGTTATGAAAATTTTCATAAAATAAATTTTATCTGTGCGATCAGAGTTGCATTTTCTATGTTCAAGGCAGAAAAATAGCAACAATACCAAGCTTGTGTTTTGTTTATACAAACTTTTAGGTTATTTTTCATTGCACATATTTGTAAAAAAAATATTTTGCGGCAAAGAAAATGAATACTTTTAAAAGTATTAAGCTTAGTAAACATATGTTTTTGCATCTTTTTTTGTATAATAGTGTGGCATAAAGTTCGCCATTTTAAAGCGATTTCTTCAAGTAGGACAGAATTCTGTCACACATTATTGATTTGAAAAAAGTACATGCCGGACATTATTAAATAAAAGGAAATATTTTTTAAACCATTTTTCACTTCATCTGTTAGACTGTATAGAATTAAGGTGTGATTGATTAAGGTAGACACTAGCAGTATCTCACGCTGGGGACATAACTAAAATAACACAGATGGTCATTCCTCAATAGTTTTACAAAGTTTACACACACCCTTTTTGTTGCAACCAATGTAAAGTTTATGATATAAAATGTATAAAAAGTTCAAAGGTATGTACTTGAAAGCCAAACATCACTACAAACATGTGTAATATTTTATAATAAAGGCTGAACTCTGCCTTTGCCTATTTAACATTAATTTTAAATCACTAAACTCACAGAAAGAGTGTAAATCACTTCATTACTACGTTGTCTTGGCGAGTAGGTGTTTAAACAAACAAACAACCAATAACTGAAGAACATAAAAATTGAGTTAAGAAAGCTTGATCCAAAGGATATATTGCTTAAACTAAACATCTTCCACCTATATAAACAAAATTAATTTTCTGTTTGTTCGCTATACAAAATTTTGTTTTCCAACAGAATTGTCTCAAATTGGACACTCCAAGCAAGGTCGCCATATACTTTTTGATCAGCCACGGCTACTTTTCCGTCCACTTTTCAACGATTTTTACTCGTCACTGTTCAAGATCTGTGTCCGTATTTAATTTATCCCTGAAATTATGGTTTGAAATGTTTTATTTACCACTTTAGTGGTAATAATGTTAGCAAAGGCATCAGTCAGTGAATGGCTGCATTTATGTATTTGAATGGGTTTTTTAACAACTTAAATTGATACATACGGCTTTTATACTCATTCATTTCTATTTGTTTGTTCGCTATGCAAATTATATTTTATATTAGCTTTGTTCGAGTAATTTTTGGGTAAAGTTCGTTAAAATGAGAGTAAGCTAAGATTACTCTCAAAAAACCAAAAAAATACCTAAAAGTAAACGGACGCAAAAAACCAATTTTTTAGCCCAGAAAAACAAATTCCAAGCACTTACAAAAAATAAAATATGAGGTAGTGTCGGTAGCTGTTTTAACATAACAAGCGAATTGTGTGTCAAGTTTGACATATTCAACCAGAAAACTTCATAAATTTGTAAATTTATATCACAATTTGGAATTTTACTTACTTTTATTTATTTTTCCAACAGCTGATTGACAATTTACCCAACTTGCGCGAAGAAAAAGTGTGGGCTGTTTCGTGCACAACGAAGAAGCATAATTCTCTCACACAACTGCTCTCATTTACACAAACTTGCAGTAAACGAACGCTTTTTGTGTAAATTGGGATCCCGCGAGATCACAGTGTGGAGTAAACGAACACACCTAATATCTTCAATGAAGTAATAGAAAGAAAAAAATTTAACTTTTTATGAATGAATATCTATGTATATAAATAATTACCATTCTATAATAAATGGTAATCTTAAAAAAAATACAATGTTATTTACAACCGAAATCAATTCAATCATGATGTTGCGATTGTCAGGCCCAGCAATCCATACACGATGATGTTGTTTTTGTTGCTTCTTGGGTTTTTTTTCTTCTATAAAAATGTAAGGTTTAATAAATGTATGAATTTAATTCAATAATAATGATATTATACACTAATAAAAATTAAGTTAGAAATAATACGTTTTCACATTAACACTATGATTAACAATTTCTTTCTTCATAAATAAAGGGTGTTTTTTTATAGACGTGTAGAACTTTAAATTGCAATAAAACAACGATGGATTATTCGATTGACATGAATTTTATTTATCCGAAAGATAATCTTGTGGCATTACATTTTAAATATGATTTCTGGCATATGACCGCCACGGCTGGCTCGGATGTAGTCCAATCTGGACATCCAATTTTCGATGACTTTTTCCAACATTTGTGGACGTATATCGGCAATAACACGGAAGCCAATTCACAGGTCCAAAACGTGAAATTAGGCGGTCACCAAACGTGTCTTTCAATAAATCGATTGTGGCACGAGCTATGTGATATGTTGCGCCGTCTTGTTGGAACCACAGCTCCTGGACATCATGGTTGTTTAATTCAGGAATGAAAAAGTTAGTAATCATGGCTCTATACCGATCACCATGGACTGTAACGTTCTGGGCATCATCGTTTTTGAAGAAGTACGGACCAATGATTCCACCAGCCCATAAAGCCCACCAAACAGTCAGTTTTTCTGGATGTAACGGTGTTTCGACATACACTTGAGGATTAGCTTCACTCCAAATGCGACAGTTTTGTTTGTTGACGTAGCCATTCAACCAGAAATGCGCTTCATCGCTAAATAAAATTCGCTTATGAAAATCGGGAACAACGGCAATCTCGTTTCGAAATAAAATTGCACTATTTGCAAGCGTTGTTCAGTTGTGAGTCTATTCATGCTGAATTGCTAAACCAAACAGAGAATAAATCACTTAACAGCTGTTAAATCGGTCGCCATCTTAAACAGTAATGCCAACTTAAAGTTCTATACGTCTATAAAAAACACCCTTTATTTTGCTTTGCAATAATTACAATTTTAGGTATAATTCATGGTAGATGCGTGGCTTATCTTAATTGAGCGTAGTTGATCGGTAGAGTACATTACAAACGCAAATTATTGCGCTCATTTAATTTGAGAAGCCACTGATGGGAACAGATTAAAAATAATTTCTATCATACGAGAATTTGTGGTGATCTTGTTTAAATTATTTAACAACTTTAACACCATGAAATAAATGAATCGTAACAGAACCTACTTTTAATCGTCGTAATAAGACAGCACTTTGTGGCGCTAGGTTTTTAATCCGTAGTGAATATATTTACCCTCAACAATACAACTTATCGTTCTTAAAATAATTTATATTTGAAATTTATATGCTTGATATTTTAGAGCTTCTATTTTGCATTTAATTAACAATAACAAAAGTATATTAATTGCAATAAAGCTACCTTGAAATTGAATAGCCCATTTAGACAGTCCTTTACACAAATTAAACTTATTTTCTGCACTTTCAATATTATCACCTTAATCGTTAAAATTGTTACTATCAAAACTGTTTTCACTAATATTTTGGCTCGACGTTTTTTTTTTAAATTTCATTTTGTATATAATTTTTTTTTGGCGAAATTAATTTATGGCTCCCTTTTTAGCCAATCTTTTTATTTGTCTGGCTGACACTTGCCTTTTTTCTTTATTATTTTGTCTTACTTATTTATTTCTTCTTTAAATAAACTATGTATATAAATATTATTTTTACTTCAATTTTTTAAAATAATAATAAATAACAATTTTATTAGAAGTTAAAACCATGATGCTACTTTAATAAATGAACAAAAATGTAACTTTGAGTCATGAACTTAGCAAATAAACAAAAATTATACCGGTATTCTTAAGAAAAAAGATATACAGTTACTCACAGAAATATTTTGCTTTTGTAAAAAAAAGTAAAATATAAAAAAAATGCTGCATAAAAATATGTTTTTAAAAAAAGTTAATGTATGATTTATGAAATATTAGTTAAAGAAAACTTAAGCTTTAATTCATTATTGTAAAAGTTTAAAAATCATTTGTAGTTCATGAGATCTTTGAAATAATAAAAAATAGTTGCTAGTTTTTTAGGTCACAACAAAAGTATTTTGCTTTTAAAGTTTTATTCACTCTTTGGTTGGTCTAAAAAAAAATTTAATTTTTTATATTTTTTATGGTATCCATTGTTAGCTATAACTGATTCCAGGCGTCTAGGCTTTGATTCCACTAAATTCCTACATTTTTCAGCAGATATCTGGTACCATTCTTCTTCCAATATGTTTTTCAAGGTTTTTATGGATGGAATGCTATGTTCTCGAATTTTTTCATCCAAATAAGCCCAAAGGTCTTCGATGGTGGTATTGGCAGATGTTTGGTGTTATATAAAAGCCACAGTTTAACGTCTAAAGCTGTAGGTTTAGGGTCATTATCATGTTGAAAGTAGTACCCATTCCTAGATAACCCCATTTTTGCAACACTAGCATGAAGATTTTCTTTTAAAATTGATAATTATCGAAGTTTATCTATAGTGCCGTTCATAAACACCAACTTTCCGACTCCTAACGCAGACATACAGTCCCACACCATAAGAGAACCACCACTATGTTTTACAGTTGGTTTTATATTTTTTATATATAGGGATTCATTTGGTTTGCGCCACACCATGCGTCGTCCGTCCGACCCAAAAATATTAAATTTGCTTTCGTCACTGAATATGATAGTCTTCCAAAACTCAAAAGTCTTAGTTTTATGGAGCTCAGCAAATGAAAGGCTTTTTTCTTGCTATGCGACCTAAGCTTTTGATTAATTTTCGGTGCTGATAGATGGGGATTTTTACGGTTTTCTTTAAGAATTTGTCTTTCATTTCTTAAAGTCAAGAACTTTGCGAGACCCTTTCGTGGAATATTTTCGATACTACTGCGCTCTTTGGCTCGTTTTATCACGTTTTCAATTGTTTGCTGACATCGATCAAATATATCACAAATATATTTGATTGATTTGCCTTGATTATGGAGATGCAATATAATTTTTTTTCTGAAATGTTTGATTCCTTTACTTTTGTCATTTTTAGATCAAAAACTTTACGCCTGCTCACAAAATTAACGAATTTGCAACTAATTATGATGCAAAAACATAATTTAAGTGCTATTTCAAGAGAAAGGAAAAAAAAGAAAAAACCCAAATTAAAAAAAAATAACGGTAGTCTGCAAAAAGCAAAATACTTTTGTGACGTTAAAATTACGCAGTTGATAAATAAAAAGCCATAAAAACTATAGCGAATTGAAAGTTGTTGTTGTTTTTCTTTTTTTGTAAGCATCATCAGACAGACTATGATTTAATACAACAAGAAAAAAATTTATATATTTAATACTTTCCACATTATTTATCTATAAAAAAATTTTTTTGTTAAAAAAAATGTAAGCAAAATATTTCTGAGAGTAACTGTAAGCAGTTTTTAGTCATCCATCTGCGCAAAATATGATCATAATAGGGATGCTAGACGATCAATCATTCAACGTCAAATTATTCATTTGTGCTGTTGAAAAATTTCAATTGGCTGATACACACATCAAACTGATTGATATCAATCTCATTTTATGTGATTTTCTTAATGTGTAAAGACTTAAAATTTTCTATCGGCAAAACACATTAATAAAAATAGTACATTTTACCGTCGGTAAAACACAAGCACTTTTTTCAATCTTCTAAAGAGTGATTTTTTTGCTATTATCTTTTTGGCAACACTAGTTTTGACAGCTCACGCACGTTTTGTATCTTGTGTCACTGTCAAACATCTTCAGTTTGGTCTATAATTTAATCATGAATCGTCTTACAAACGAACAACGCTTGCAAATTATTGAATTTTATTACCAAAATGCGTGCTCTGTTAAGAAAGTTCATCGCGCTCTTCTTCCATTTTATGGTCAGTTTAATCGACCTACTGAGGCTTCTATTCGCTCTATTGTAACAAAATTTCGCACCAAATTTACATTGTTGGACATTAAACCACCAACACGCTTACGTAGAGTGCGAACTGAAGAAAATATCGCAGCCGTATCGGCCAGTGTTCGTGATGACCGTGAATTATCGATTCGGCGCCGTTCGCAGCAATTGGGCCTCTGTTACTCCACTACGTGGAAAATTTTGCGGAAGGATTTGGGTGTGAAGCCTTATAAGATACAACTGGTGCAAGAATTGAAGCCAAACGACCTACCACAACGCCAAATTTTTGGTGAATGGGCTCTTGAAAAGTTAGATGAAGATCCACTTTTTTATCGAAGAATTGTGTTCAGCGACGAGGCTCATTTCTGGTTGAATGGATACGTGAACAAGCAAAACTGCCGTATTTGGAGTGAAGAGCAGCCAGAAGCATTGCAAGAGCTACCAATGCATCCACAAAAAACAACCGTTTGGTGCGGATTATGGGCTGGCGGCATCATTGGGCCGTATTTCTTCAAAGATGATGCGAATCACAACGTTACTGTGAATGGTGAGCGCTACCGTGCGATGATAACAAACTTTTTTTTGCCCAAAATGGAAGAGCTTGACTTACATGACATGTGGTTTCAACAAGACGGTGCCACATGCCACACAGCATGCGAAACAATGGACCAATTGAGAGGCGAGTTCGGTGAACAGTTTATTTCACGCTTGGGACCAGTCAATTGGCCGCCCAGATCGTGCGATTTAACGCCTCTAGACTATTTTTTGTGGGGTTATGTTAAGGCTAATGTCTATAGGGACAAGCCCGCTTCGATTGACGCACTGGAAGCCAACATTGCCAACATTATTCGTGAGATACCGGCCGAAATGTTGGAAAGAGTATGCCAAAATTGGACTAAGCGGATGGACCATTTGAGGCGCAGCCGCGGCCAACATTTGCATGAAATAATCTTCAAACATTAAATTATATCGACCCAACTATCGATCCAAATAAATATTTCATGCATTTTTCTGAATTTTATGTGTTTTTTTTTTTTTTTAATTTCCGATAGTTCTTATAAAATCACCTTTTACATGTGCAAAATACTGTTACGAAAAATCACTCTGTTGAATGTAAAGCTTGTGTGTAAGTTATAAAGTAAAATGTGTAGTATTTACATATGTATTAGTGTATAAGTTTCATATTAGTTTTAAGTGTTCAAGAATTAGCTAGTATAAGAATTTTCGTTTACCCTTTTTGATTCTTTACCAATTATAGGCCGGCGTCCTATTTATAGGACATCATATTTTAGCCTTTGTTTTAGGCTTAATATAACGTGTATTCTTAAAACAGTTATTTTAATAGTTAGGTATAATCCTAATGAACCATTTTGAACATATTTTACTTTATATAGTTTGTCTATTAAAAAGATTTTTGCTTTAATAAGTATAGTCCCAATAAGCGTTTATTACAACTTTATATATTTGTTCATAAATCCTGTTAGAAAAATTTTAACGAACTTTTACGGTTTTATTCGCATAAAAAAGTATTTGCTAAAGCTGCTACCACAATTATTCAACAAAAATATTTACAAACCTTGCAATACAGGCGGTATATTTTGATCGTCCTATTTATATGACACAGGTACTTGGCGTTATCAAATTTAAATTTTTCTTCTTTTCGGTTTTGTCTGTTTCCAAACATTGTTTACTGTTTATTACACTGCGTTGGTGTTATAAAAAATATTTACCGTTATATATTTCAGTATTTTGTTTGAATAAATTCTTATTGTGCGGTAAATAGAATATAAAATTCTTATTAGCTTACCAGTTTTCATGTATATTTCCTACTAAGATGTATCGAAGAGCATTATCGTTGTGTGAGATCGAGGATATTGTAAATGATCCTACTTTTACAACATCTAAAGATATCGATATAGTTGTTCTTCCCCCCGAGCCAGATGAACTAACAGATGAAGATGACATAGATGATAATAATTTAGCAAATTTGGAAGTCCACGATGTACTAGGGGAACTTATAGTACTATACAAACTGCCTGATTTTCCTTAGCCAATAGAAACATATAGGCAAGAGGAAGTGAATTTACCTAGTTGTTCATCTGCTGCAAATATATATGCCAGCTCAAAGAGACCTAAGAAAAGATGTTGCCTTACCCAACAAACATTTTCCTGGGAAAAGTTTAATCCTATTTACACAAAACTGCCAGAGGTTCTACAAACGCCCTTTACAAATAGAGATAATCTTAAGTCATTTAACGGGAAAACCTTGTGTGGACAATTTTAAAGAATATTTAATTGACAGCGTTTTTTATTATATTGCCGAAGAAACACTGAAATATGCAAGAAACAAAAATGATCCAGATTTTATCATCACAATTGACAAACTAAAATTGTTTGTAGGTATTTTATTGTTCAGCGGTTATCATCAGCTGCCTATGAAAGAAATTATTTTAGCGAGAAAGAAGAAACACATACCACAACCGCTTTTATTGAAAAATTATAATACTAACATGGGTGGAGTGGATAAGCATGACTGCTTGGTGGCAAAATAAACATCTAATATTAGAGCCAAGAAATGGTATTAGCCTAGATTACAGACGACTTGTCGCCATCCCTTACTTGAAAATAAATCAAAAACCGTCTGTTGGCAGGCCAAGAACGTCCTCCAACAAAATTTTTATGGATGTAAGAAACGGCAATAAAGGACATTTAATGAGGAAAAGAGAAAAACAGAGAAAGTGGTAAGGACAAAACTCTGTATCAAAACCAATTTCATTTTGCGGTAAACGTGATGTGGAACTATGCAAGAATTGCTGTATTCCTTATCATACAAAATAATCCATATGTTAATTTTTTTTAATTTCACCTGTAATACTTTTGATATGTCTAAGTCCCAGTGTACTATTTATAGGACAGGCTGTATTTCCGTAATTTTTGTAAAAAAAAAAAATTTTATATGTTATTGTATTATTTTACTCCAATTAAAATCATTTAATCAAAAAAAAGTTTTATTTCTTAATTTTTAAAAGTTGAAGTTAACCCATTAGGGGTTAACTTCATACACCTAGAAGTATGCAGTAATATCTAGTTGTTTGTAGAAGGCTCTAGACTAAGGTGCGAATTGACCGTTACAGTGAATCATTGTTGCTACACGAATTTAGATGGCTCTAGACTTAAGTAAACAGTAAATAAAGCAATGCTGAGATTGCCGGACAAGTTCAGTTCTAGTTGAGACATTAAACTGTAAACGAGTTTGTCAAAAACAATAAAGTGTCGTTGTGAGGGTTATAAATAAAGTGTGTTTCTACAACAAGTGTTGAGAAAAGAGAACTAATTGTGTTTTTATTTTACAACAAAGAACCTTAATAAACTAAACGTTTTCATAGTAGTGTAAAAACGTAACAATATATACGTCAATTTTACGTACATTAGTATTGCAGGGTTAAGTCGTTCTTTCGAAAGAAGTTTACTTCACCGCTGTTTTTTTTTTCTTTTTTTTTACAGATATTTCTTTAGAACATAATGTGCTTCCAGGATGCTAACATAGACGTAGAATTAACAAATATACAAAAATTTTATCATGGTACAAATATTTTTATTACTGGAGCTACTGGATTTTTAGGAAAAAGTAAGTAAATATTTTTTACAGCTTCAAAGTTTCTGTTTCTATTTGTGTATCTAAGAGAACAAAATATTTAAATTGATTAAATATGTAATCCACAACTAACTATTGACTCATGTTCCCAGTTTTTTTTTAAATTTTAAATTAAATTTTATTGCATATTTTTACAAGTTTAAGGGTCATTATTACAACTTACTTATAACGTGTCAGATAGTTATAAATAACTTTAGTAAATGACCAATAACTTTTTCCATCAATAGAAGTATGTACACATACATTACGCACATGTATAACTTAGAAATTTTCATTAAAAGAAAAAACAAAACAGGAATAAAAAAGTTTAATTTTAGTTGTATTTTTGCAATAGACATTATGACTGTAATTTTTTATTTTTGTGTATTTTAAATTTTAGACAAAATACGAAAAAATCTACTCAGAAAATGGTCAAAAATAGAGGTAGTTGCTGTTCGGTCAGAAAATAGCATATACATAAAGATATATTCTTAACTTAATTTTGTATAATTTCTTGTCTCTAATGAATTCATATCTTTAAAGATCTTCTCTCGCAACAGTACATTTTATTAGTCTGTTTATGTTGTTGTTGGTTCATAGAAGTAAATAATATTTTGAATTGTAACAAGACCACATTTTATTTTGCTACCTGCTATTACTGTTAGTTAAAAATAAGTTATTACACACTTTATATAAAACCGTTGAAGAATAAAGAGCACACCGTTTTCGATATACAAAAGAAATTTTTTTTGTTGGTTATGTACAAACAGTTGCGTTTTTTGAATCATAGCTCTGCAATATATGGACTGATCCGGCTGAATTTTAATAGCAACTGAAAGACAGAAACAACTGACAGATTGGTATGCTAAGCTCTTCTCTACGTTGTGTAATGTGTGTATGAAATGTTTGTTGGGCAAGCATTTCATAAATGCTAACAAACGGGTATGCATACATACATTCACTGGCAACCAAAAATACTGAAGATAAGCAACACTAGTATTAAAGAATTGGATTTAATTGTAATATGACTACTTAAATAAATCCAATAAGTAACTGAATACTTTGTTCAAATATGACAAAAACCCAAATCAATTCTCACTTGTCCTGATAACATTTTTTTATTGAGTAATATTTTAACACAACATTATATATTTTTTATTTTATTATATGTGTTTATAAGAATATAGAATTAAGCTTATGCATAAGAAAAGTAATGAGTGAAAAGTAAAAGTCACTCATTTTATTCTTTTCATAGTTAGTACTCGTATGTAAGAAATAACATTTTTGATTTATAAAATTAATTATTAATAATTAACTTGCGTTAACAGTCTGATCTTGCTTTGGAGCTCGACTAAGAAAAAAATTAAATTTATGTGGAAAACTAAAAATACAATCCTCGCTACAAGAATAGAACACTTTAATAAATTTTTTTCAAGAGGTTATAGCTTCTAATAAAAATTGTTACAAACTTAGTTTTTATTTCTATTTAAAGGTAATTTAGTTGTTATTGAACACTAGAAAAATTAGTTCAATATATACACTAGTTTTTCTATAACAATTTTTGTAAACCAAGTAAAAATTATGCCTTCAAAATTTGCGTCACATGAGTAGAACACTACAATAAAAAACAGTTTATGTATTTACATTTTATTAATTTTTTTTACGTTTTAAAACCTTTACAATACCGCATAGAGCCTCCATTTTTACAAATTATTTCCTAAATTCAATTAGGTACAGAATAATCCAAAAATTTAATGTAATCGAGCGAAACGGTTGACCAAGCCACTTTATGGCTTCAATAAGTTCCTCTTTGGTAGTATACTGCTATCTAGAAGTATACACTTTACGAGGTAGCCATCCCCAAACATATGGAACCAATTTTTGTAGTGTTCAATAACAAATAAATTACATTTAAATAGAAATAAAAACTAAGTTTGTAACAATTTTTTTTAGAAGCTATAACTTCTTGATAAAATTGTGTTAGGGTTCTATTCATGTGGCAAAGAGTGTACAATATTTTTTTTTAAACAATCAACACATGGTATACTTGTATGTCATTGTCTTAGATATAGAATAAGTCTTGTTAACTGCAGCACAAGTCTTCAAATGCGGTCCTCTTTGCGCTTTTGCCAAAATAAACTTCTATCCGCTCAAGTCTTGACAAATTTCTTTTGATTAAAATAAATTGGTTCGGATTGGTATTGATAGATTGAGCAAATTGGTTCATTCTCTAAATTTTATATACATAAATTACAATTATTAAAATGAATACATAAAATCGAATATTATAGTCACTTACGTGGTATCTTGCTAGTGTCTTGGCGTAAAGTAATTTTTGTGAACCGTTTGTTCTCTATTTAATGTAATATTTATTTTTTATTAAACGCTAAAAGAGTTGCATTTTACCGGTAAATGATATATAACAGTTTCAATACATACTACAGTTGTTCAAGTTCAAGGAAGCAAAGAAGGAGGAAACTAATTCCGTCAGTGAAATTAGTGCCAAAGGGCACCCCAACCAACATCAAAACAAGACAATAGCAGAAGAAAAACATCGTCAAAACTTAAACTCCTCAATCAAAAAAAAAATTGTTTTTTTTTTTTGTTTATATATACAAATTTTTATATGTAAGAGAAATGCATCAGTCGCGAAGCATTCTCTAAGGTCTGCAGGCGTTAACCGCTAGTTAACTAAAAATGATGGAAATATCATACCAAAGTATGTAGTAACATTGATAATTGTAATAATAAATTTATTTATATGTAGCATACAAAATTAATAATTACTTTAAGAAATATGTACTGAAATATAGTTAGAACGCAGGGAATGCTGTAACGACATTTTAAGAAGAAGTAATGAATAAATTTATTGATACTGAAAACTTATAAATTGGGAAACATATAGAAAAATTAAATAAAATACTAAGAAATCTAAAGAAGACATCAGTTATAAAATGTACGGAAAAAACTATTTCTACAAAACTTGCAAAATGACAATAATTACACCTCAATGAACAAGAGGCCGATAAGAAAATGATGCATTAAAATTGGAATTTGATAGAATATTTGTAACTATAAAGAAAATTTTAAACAAAAATGTTAACGAATTAAAAAACAACATGATAGCTTTTAATTTAAAAATAGCCTCGAAAGTACTTCCGTTGTTCTCGGGAAACCACCAAGAACTAGAAAGTTTCCTGATAACGGTGTAGATAATTTTTAAAACATTGACAGATACGAGTACACCAAAAACAGAATTATTTTAATATGCTTTGCCATGCAAAATCAAAAACTAGTATAAGAACAGCGATAGGAAGCTATTGAAAACAAAAAATTTTTAAAGCTTAAATAAATTACTACAAAATAGATACTAGAGCACCAAAACAATCGCTGAATTACACACAAAATTAAACTCTATATTTCAAAGTAAGCTTTCAGTGAATGTATTCCCAGAACTAGGAGAGAATCCCACAGAAGCAGAAAAAATTTCATAGTAAGAATTAACAATAAATTAGCACTAAATAAATTCAAAGAAGGTTTAACCGAAAACCTTAAACGACAATATACGCTGCTCGACCAAGTAGCTTACAAGATGCATTAGACCTTGCATTGGAGTTGGAAAATGAACAAAAAGCAAATTCTAATAAAATAATGCACTTTAGAAAAAATATTCAACTGCAAACTGATCCACTCAAAAATTATGATATATTACATTACTCGTATACAAGCAACAATGAACGATTTGAACAAATAAAACAAGAACTACAAATAAGCAACAACGACGAGTACGTAAAAACGGAATTAATAAAAAAGTTCAAAAAATATCAAAATGTATTTCATTTGGAAAGCGAAAAATTAACAGTAAACAATTTCTACAAGCAAGAAATCAAGACCACAGACAGCATTGCAGTATACATTAAAAACTACATTATAAATGAACAAGTACAGAAAATGCTAGACGACGATATAATAGAACCATCAATAAGTCCCCACAATGCACCACTACTTCTGTTACCAAAGAAAGACACTGAAGAGATAAGGAAATGAAGACTGGTAGTAGATTTTAGAAAACTGAATGATAAAATAATATATGACAAATTTCCACTTACTAGATTAGAAGATATTTTAGATAAACTCGGTAGAGCAAAATGGTTCTCCATACCTGACATGACCAGTGCATATCATCAAATCAAATTGGACAAAGATTCAAGACCCTGAACCGCATTTTCAACAGCAAAAGGACATTATTAATTTCCATTTGGATTAAAAATTTTCTTCAAATGGCTTTCAAAGGATGCATACGATAGTACTTCCAGGAGTAGAATCTGAAGCATTTCTCTATGTAGATGACATAATTATATACGGATGTAGCTTAAATCACCATAATGAAAATCTCATAAAACTATTAGACAGACTACAGGGATACAACTTAAAATTAAATCCGAAGAAATGTCAATTTTTGAAACCAGAAGTAATTTATTTAAGACACTTAAGAAATTGTAAAAACGGTCCCATCCAAATATGATATAATAAAACATTATCCAATGTCAAAATAGCCTGTCACAAAAAAAATCTAAGCGAACGAAAGCAAAGCACATTTGTATTAAAAGCAAAAACAATGTACGCAAATTTGTTTTTGTTTTAGGTTTTCTTGTGACATCGCTGAACAGTACAGAAATTCTTTGGACAGACGAATGTCAAATGCTTTTGAAAACTTGAAAAACAAACTAATGAACCCTCCAATACTTCAATATCCAGACTTTAAGAAACTTTTCATATTAACAACCAACGCTTCAAATGATACTTTAGGAGCGGTACTTCCACAAGGAGAAATAAGACTGGATTTATCAATGTCATATGCAAGCAAATCACTACAAATACATGATATTAACAAACTAGTGATCGAAAAGGAGCTTTTGCCAATATATTACTTAATATTAACTTATTTATAAAAGGTGATTTTATAAGAACTATCGGAAATTTAAAAAAAAAAACACATAAAATTCAGAAAAATGCATGAAATATTTATTTGGATCGATAGTTGGGTCGATATAATTTAATGTTTGAAGATTATTTCATGCAAATGTTGGCCGTGGCTGCGCCTCAAATGGTCCATCCGCTTAGTCCAATTTTGGCATACTCTTTCCAACATTTCGGCCGGTATCTCACGAATAATGTTGGCAATGTTGGCTTCCAGTGCGTCAATCGAAGCGGGCTTGTCCCTATAGACATTAGCCTTAACATAGCCCCACAAAAAATAGTCTAGAGGCGTTAAATCGCACGATTTGGGCGGCCAATTGACTGGTCCCAAGCGTGAAATAAACTGTTCACCGAACTCGCCTCTCAATTGGTCCATTGTTTCGCGTGCTGTGTGGCATGTGGCACCGTCTTGTTGAAACCACATGTCATGCAAGTCAAGCTCTTCCATTTTGGGCAAAAAAAAGTTTGTTATCATCGCACGGTAGCGCTCACCATTCACAGTAACGTTGTGATTCGCATCATCTTTGAAGAAATACGGCCCAATGATGCCGCCAGCCCATAATCCGCACCAAACGGTTGTTTTTTGTGGATGCATTGGTAGCTCTTGCAATGCTTCTGGCTGCTCTTCACTCCAAATACGGCAGTTTTGCTTGTTCACGTATCCATTCAACCAGAAATGAGCCTCGTCGCTGAACACAATTCTTCGATAAAAAAGTGGATCTTCATCTAACTTTTCAAGAGCCCATTCACCAAAAATTTGGCGTTGTGGTACGTCGTTTGGCTTCAATTCTTGCACCAGTTGTATCTTGTAAGGCTTCACACCCAAATCCTTCAGCAAAATTTTCCACGTAGTGGAGTAACAGAGGCCCAATTGCTGCGAACGGCGCCGAATCGATAATTCACGGTCATCACCAACACTGGCCGATACGGCTGCGATATTTTCTTCAGTTCGCACTCTACGTAAGCGTGTTGGTGGTTTAATGTCCAACAATGTAAATTTGGTGCGAAATTTTGTTACAATAGCCCGAATAGAAGCCTCAGTAGGTCGATTAAACTGACCATAAAATGGAAGAAGCGCGCGATGAACTTTCTTAACAGAGCACGCATTTTGGTAATAAAATTCAATAATTTGCAAGCGTTGTTCGTTTGTAAGACGATTCATGATTAAATTATAGACCAAACTGAAGATGTTTGACAGTGACACAAGATACAAAACGTGCGTGAGCTGTCAAAACTAGTGTTGCCAAAAAGATAATAGCAAAAAAATCACTCTTTATATACTTACTTATATGGTAATAGATTCATAATAGGTACTGACTTTTTTCCCACAAAAATCCATCATCAAAAATGACAATAATTAGACTGGACTTAAGTGATTATAATTTTGCAATTGTCTATAAGAGGGGTAGTATGAATATCAGTGCAGACGCATTATCTAGATTCGAAATTGATTCCGAAATAATAAAGAAAATGATATCAATGACCGAAAAGAAAAAAGTTTATTAAAAACAACGAGGTCACTGAAAAATAAAACTAATGAAGAAAACAAAATTAATGAAGAAAATAATATTAATGAAGAAGCTAAAATTAATAAGGCTAGAAAAGATAAATATTAACAATGAAACGCGCGTAAAAGTGAACAATAATAAGTTGGAAAAAGGCAATAACAGAATTCTGATCAACTTCAAATATGGGAATGTACATCCATCAATGAGGAAGTTAAAATTTAATAATACAAAGAAGTCATCCGATGTTGTTTGGCTCTCATTTTTTTTCTATATGAAAATGAAATGTGTGCCATTGCTCCGTCCTGTTGGAACCACATGTCCTCCAGTCCTAATTCATTCAATTGCGGCAGAAAAAACTCGGTTAACATGGCCCTATAGCGCGCACCACCCACTGTTGTCGTTTGACCAACCCGTTGACTCCTCCAGCGTGAACAGCGCACCATGCATTCACTTTGAAGTGGTGTAATGGCTCCTCGTGCATCACTAGTAGATTTTCGGTGCCCCAGAAGCGATAGTTTTGCTTGTTCACGTACCCGCTGAGGTGGAAATGAGCCTCGTCGCTCATTATGATTTTGGTCGAAAAATCGTCCACTTCGATTATTCCGCGTTCTTGGGGAGTGTATCGCTCCATGGCTTGTTCACTTGTATTCTACTTCTGTCTAGTTCACAAATGCCAAAACAGATTTGACATTTATTTATTTATTGTTTGCATACACAACAAGACTAGGTCTTATAATTATAGTGCAGGATTTTTTTGTGTACATCAATTTGCCAAATACAAATAAAAATATTTATGTATATAAAACTTAAATGAATTATAAAAATTTTATTTAAATTAATTTTACAATTAGAAAAGAAAATTATAAGGTTATTTAAAATAGTTATACAGGAATTTTTTAAAACTTATAGCGTTGCTATTTGTTTGTTGATTGTGTGGGAGAGCATTCCAAAGACGTATAGCATTTATGAAAATTTGCAAAAATAAGAGCATCTTCCAATAGGGTGATTTCTTTTAGCCCACCTTGTATAAAGAATAAAGAAATCGGTATATTTTGAATACAAGCATGCAAGATTCAGCGATAACGCTAGTAAATGATGACAAAATGCTTAAGGTGTACACAAATAAAGAAATATATGGAAAGATAAAAATAAATAACTCAAATCCTCAATTAAGAAAAATCATTTATAAAGCCCCATTTAAAATAACAGATGATATCCTCAAATACAAACTAATTGATGAATTCCATAATTCCACATTAGCAGACCACTTGGGAATAAGAAAAACAATCACTAAATTAAAACAACAGTATATATGGAAAAATATGAACAAGATGATAAAAAGATTTATAACACAATGTGACAAATTCAACAGAAATAAGCTAACAAAATACATAAGGAAGTAATCTCAAATGAATACCGATATATTCTGACAATACAATGTGAACTTACAATATTTGTA
This sequence comes from Thelaira solivaga, assembly GCA_947397855.1. Classification (NCBI taxonomy): domain Eukaryota; kingdom Metazoa; phylum Arthropoda; class Insecta; order Diptera; family Tachinidae; genus Thelaira; species Thelaira solivaga. The sequence continues at coordinate 8,829,668 of OX377615.1, forward strand.
ATCGCTATGCAAACAAAAGATGCAACTAAAGGGTGGTTAAATTTTAAGGGCCGATGTTGAATGTGAACCACACCTAAACGTCAAATTTTTTTCTGCATTTCATTTGACATTTCTCAATTTCAGATTAACTCGATTTGAACCTTGGAAAGATACACAATCGAGCAACGCGTTAAAGTTATTCAGGCTTATTATGAAAATGGGCGTTCAAATCAAAATGCATATCGTGCATTTCCTGATTTTTTCGGTCAATTTAATCGTCCAAATGTGCGTACAATCGAAAAAATCGTGCAAAAATTTTAACAAATCGGGTCTGTAAGAGATGTGAAAACATCAGTGCATGCTCATACAGCTCGTACTGCAGAAAATATTGCTGTTGTTCGCGATAGTGTGGCTGAACACTTGCACTTACACGTTTCAAAGGTGCAATTAACTCAAGAACTAAAGCCTTTTGACCATTCCAAACGTCAATGGTCAGAATGGTGGCAAGAAATTGCAACAGTGGATGATCAATTTTCGAAGAAAATCATCTTCAGTGATGAAACACGTTTTCACCTCAGTGGATTCGGCAGTAAGCAGAATTGCCGCATTTGGGCGAATGATAATCCAAGAGTGATTGTCGAAAATCCAATGCACCCACAAAGAGTGACTGTTTTGTGCGGTTTATGGGCTGGCGGCATCATCGGGCCGTATTTTTACCAAAATGAGGCCGGTCGCTATCGTGTGATGATAACGAACTTTTTATGGCCCAAATTGGAAGATATGCATGTGGACGATATGTGGTTTCAACAGGACGGTGCCACTTGAAACACAGTTAACGAAATTATGGCTCTTTTGCGCGACAAATTCAATGACCGTGTTATCTCAAGTGGTGGCGATGTCAATTGGCCGCCAAAATCATGTGATTTGATACTGTTGGAAAGTAAATAACGTGAAATATCAGAACTACGAACTGATACAGACTTTTATAATGGAAAACAACCTGAATATCACAAAAATAAGCTAGGAAATGACTATAATCCCTTGAAAGCACTTGGCATAAAAATGGTTAGCCAGTTTCCACTTGAGCCGATGCATTTAGTAGACTTAACAAGGATATTCTTTCAAAAAGAATTATTGAAATGTCTCCACACGTACCAATAGAATTTCAAAGAAACCCGCGAAGAATTGAAGATATTCTGCGATGGAAAGTAACTGAATTTAGACAACTAATTTTGTACTATTATTTGTACAAGTTTGCTTCCGCTATTTTTTTCCGAAATTCGAGGCTTTATCGTAATAAACTATTTATACATTTATGATTCAAAGTATTGTCCATCGCTGGCCATTACTTTCTCACATCTTTCAGGCAGCGTACGAATCCCGCGTTGAAAAAAAAGGTCATCTTTGAAGCGATCCACGAATCGATCCAATTTTTTACTTCTTCATAAGACCGGAAGTGCTGGTCAGCCAGGCCGTGTGCCATTGATCGAAACAAGTGATAGTCCGAGGGAGCAACGTTTGGAGAATACGGCGGGTGGGGTAGGACTTCCCATTTCAACGTTTAAAAGTATGTCTTGACCACTTTCACAACATGCGGTCGAGCATTGTCGTAAAGAACCCATTTTTCGTCCCCAGTCACAATGCGATGCAGAAATCCCTTCCGTCTTTGCCTTGCAAGCAGCTATTCATAAGCAAGCAAACGCCGTTCAACATCTCTCGGCTTCAACTCGTACGGCACCCAATTTCCTTGTTTCTGAATCATTTCCATGTCTTTCAGGCGTGTTGAAATGGGTAGTTGCATCATTCCTGCCAATTCTTGTTGCGTTTGACACGAGTCTTGATCAAATAATGCCTCCAATTCTGCATCTTCAGAAACCTTCTCTATTCCACTGCCATGCCTGTCTTCGACGTCAAAATCATCGTTCTTGAAGTGTTGAAGCCACTCTCGGCACGTTCTTTGACTAATTCGATGAGTTCGTTATCATCTCACGATAGCGAACATCATTCACAGTAACTGCCTGACCGGCCTCATTTTGGAAAAAATACGGCCCGATAATGCCGCCAGCCCATAAACCGCACCAAAAAGTCACTCTTTGTGGGTGCATTGGTTTTTCGGCAATTCTGCTTATTGACTAATCCACTGAGATGAAAATGTGCCTCATCACTGAAGAAGAAAAAATCACGAAGTGCACGATATGTTTTTTGATTTTAACGCCCATTTTCATAATAAGCCTGAAAAATTTTAACGCATTGCTCGATTGTGTATCTTTTCATGGTTCAGATTGAGTTAGTCCGAAATTGAGAAATGTCAAATGAAATGCAAAAAAAAACTTGACGCTTAGGTTCACATTCAACATCAGCCCTTAAAATTTAATCACCCTTTACAACAGCTAAAACAATTTTAAAACAATTTATATTGTTACGAAAAACACTCTATTGTACGAGTATGACTGTTTTATTATTCATAAGAAATGTTATTTATGTATGTCTAAATGTAGCACTTCATTGGCTATGTTAATTCGTACAATTTTATAGTGTAATGTTTGTGTGTAAGTGTATAAGCATTGTGACAGATATCACGTTTTTGAATTTGCCAGATTAAGAATTTTCATTTGCTTTTTTGTTGTATACAGGATACACCCACAAGTATGCAGTATCTTCTAGAAGTTTGTAGACGGTTCTCGGCTAAACTAAAGATTTGAAATATCCGTTATAGTTTCTTTATTTGTACTTAATTCCAGAAATTGTGTTGGTTTTAAAAGTCCAATTTTTTTTTTTAATTATTGTGTTGGTTTTAAAATTTATTCTTTTACTCATGAATAAAGATTAATATTTTGTTAAACTTTTAAATTCCAAATAGAAATTATTACATATACATATAACGGGTGGCCCAAATGAGACCTAGTGAGCGTATTGTAGTCGTTTTTGGGGGTCTTGCGGTAGAAGCTGTTGCACAATTTGAACTTTGTATGGATACATCTTAAGATCCAGCTTTAAAATTCTCTGGAATGTTGTTCTGGGTATACCCAATTGGCCGGAACGGCGACAAGTTGAGACAGTTGGATCATTTGCAACACTCTGCTGCACAGCTTCCACGTTGTCTTCAGTACGAATATTTCGATGAACACCTCTTCCTGGACGGTCGGCAACTGAACCCAGTTCCTCAAAACGGCGAACTAAACTTGTAATCATGGAAGATGTGGGCACTGATCTTACGTTAAAAAAAAATGGCGATAATTTGGCTGCGTCAGAACAATTGATCGTTGAGAAGAATAATTAAAATCTATAATTTTAATGCGTTGTTGTGAACTGTACGTATTCATTTTAAATTTCCAAGAGATCAGTTATAATCTGCAAAAAGAAAAAATAAATTATGTTAAAAAATAAAAAAGTTATTTGTGTTTCACATCAGCTGGTCTTATTTGGGCCACCCTGTACAAGTGCTCATTGTAGAGAAACCTTATGTTTTTCTTATTATTTTTTATACCATTTTGTTTTTCATATACTCTTTACTTACATTCAGTAATACCCACCTGGCATTCGAATGTAAAAGAGAAGAGAAGAATAAAAATAGAATAAATAGTTTTCAATATTAAAATGTTTTTTGTTTGAATATTTGAATTTTTTTGTAACTATTGACAAATAATTCGTATTTAGTCATTTGCTTTTACAATATAAAGGTTCTAATGTTTGCAAGAAACGTTGGGAGTAATCTACTGAGGAATCAGAGTAGCGTCTGACGAAATGATCTATATAGATATGCTATCCCCGTCAGTACTTATTGTACTGAATTAATATCTCATGAGAATATCATGAGTAAAAGAATAAATTTTAAAACCAACACAATTTCTGGAATTAAGCACAAATAAAGATTAATATTTTGTTAAATTATTATATAATATAAATTATATTTGATAAACATTTGTTAAATGGTTCCAATTGAAATAAATTTTAAAATATTACGGTTTTTTGAAGGGTAAGGGTGTAGTGTGTAAATGAAATGTTTGTTGCGTAAGCATTTCATAAATGCTAATAAACGTTTACTAAAGGTAAACAACGCAAGTATTAAAGAATTGGATTTAATTGTAATTTGTTTACGTAATCATAAAAAATATGACAAAAACCCAAATCAATTCTCACTTGTCGTGTGTTAATATTTTTTTTTGTATTGAGTAATATTTTAACACAACATTATATTTATTTTTATACCCTTCACAAAAAGTGAAAACGGAATATATAAGTTTATCATTACGTTGGTAATTTCTACACAGTAAATGGGACACCCTATAAAGTATATATATTCTGGATCTCTATAAATGCTGGAGTCCATTTTGTAACGTCCTTCCGTGTGGATATTTAAATCAACTTTCTGAAGTCCCTAGAAGACATGCAATAAATTTAGTACGTCAATTTGTTGGAAGTTCCTGTCTTCAATTTGCGATTGAAATTCAGTAATATCGGTCCATAAATGGCTGAGCTATGAGCTCTGAAGTCCAACTACATCTTTTTGTGACCATATTTTTAGCGTTTTTTTGTCTAATCTACAAAACGGACAAAAAAACTTTATATGCAATTTTATCAGAAATAAAAGTAGTAATGTCTTTGCAAAAATATGAGACCATTCGGTCCACAAATGGAAGATAAATATCAAAAATGCAACCGAAATTGTAGATTTTTATTAATTTTTGCTTTGTTTTTTTGGGTATTTTATTTAAACTAAAAAAAAGTAGTACATAGTTTGTTCAAACATCACATTCATAGTATCTGGACCAAAGCTAATGTGAATAGCTCCATAAATGGTGAAGCTATGAATCAAAAATCGTGACTACCTCTATTTTTTTACCGGTTTTGGTGCGCTTTTTACGTAATTTGTTAAAATACAAGACGGACAAAAAAACGTTGTACGAAGTTTTATCTGAAATCATAATAATAATGTCTAAGCAAAAAATTAAAAAGATCGGTCCACAATTTTTTTTTGCTTTGTTTTTTATGGGAATTCTTAAGCTGTCATGTGCGTAATGTTTTTACACACAAACACGAAACCTACAAAAGTGTGTATGTGGGGTTTTTTTAAATGGCTTGAGTGTAACACCATTACGAATCAGAGATGTACAGGAGTTGATTCCCTTTTTTCTTATATGAATCTACTCACTGCTTGTGTTCTGTATTCAATCATCAACATGTGCTAATAATATTGATTGCAGTGTTTGCTTTCTCACAACTGGTTGCCTTTTGTTTACTCTCTTTTAAATATGCCGTTAGCAGTAACACATCAAAAATTATTACTGCTTTTTATTTTTATGCAAAGTATTCATAAAAGTTGAACACAGTAAAATGTCAGTGCATTAATTTGTTTTAAACAAGACTTGGCATGTTATTTAAGAAACAAAATTGGTTTTATCGTGATAAAATTAACTCCAAAATAATAAAAATATTGAAAATATTGTTTTTCGATTTATAAAAAATATATAAAGCAAAAGAAAAATTTTAATTTTTTTATATATGAAAATTTTGTTGTTATAAATACAAAAAAAAATTTCTAAAGATGATACTAGATAAATAGCGAAATATAGCGAAAGAAAAAAATAAATAAATATTTACCTTTTTTACATAAAAGACTGGGATTAAAATTTAAATAAAATAGTTATAATAAATATAAATATAATAAAAACATAATAATATATTGAATTTGAAGTATTGCCTTATATCTTCTTTTGACATCTGAAAAATGTCCGAAATTTGTTTAAAATATTTTTTCTGTAAAATAACACTGCCATTATTTATAGTAGCCTTTACTTAAACAGCTTTGATAAGCTTTACTTAAAAAGCTTTAATATTATTAATTGATTCGCTGCTTTTGTTAGTAGTAACTGCTTATAGAAAATGCAAGCATGAGATGCATTTTGTAACAAACTACTTGATATGGTGAATCCTGCTATGACACCATTCATTTATTTAATGTTTAGTGACGATTCAGTACACATTTTTAAAAAATAAAAAAAGGCATTTGAATTGGATTCATGTACATCTCTCTTACGAATACAGACATCTTTATGAAAAATAAATTTTTATTTTTGCCGTTAATTTTAAGTTCTTTATTGATACTAAATATTTAATTAAATTTGTTTTTTTATTCATTTAAAAGTTGAGTGCCAGCAGATATTTTATTTTATTGCTTTTGAAAATAAAGTTCTCGGAAGTAATTTTTTCTTAAAACTAGTTAATTTTAGTTTTTTAAACCGAAATTAATTATTTATTTTAAGATTAATAAAAAATAGGCATTCCAAAAAAATTATTTTTATCAATGTTTGTCATTTCTTTTTTTATTTTTAAGTTTATATAACTTTTTTTTTATTGAAAAGGCTAGTTTATTAAATTGAGGTCGTATTATAAAAATTTATTTTTTTATCGATATATCGCTCCAATAATATTTGATATTTATGTGCTGTATTTATAACACAAGTAATCAACTAGTCTGGAAATTTTATATTAAAAGTACTTTTTCATAAAAATTTTTTTGACGAGTTGATCGCTTGTGTTATAAAAACAGCTCATTAAAAAGAATGTGGAAAGTGAAAAATATGAATATTTGGCTAACACAGTGAAGGGTATATAAGACTCGGCACAGCCGAATTTAACTCATTTCATTCTTTTCATAATTAGTATATAAGAAATAAAATTTTTGGTTTATAAAATTAATTATTAATAATTAACTTGTGTTAACAGTCGGAGCTTGCTCTGGAGCTCGACCAAGAAAAAAATAAAATTTATTAAAAATTAAAAATACAATGGGTTTTTTTAAACAATCAACACAGTTGCCTAGGGACTTGTAACATGCAGCTGGGATGTTAAAATAAAGGGATAAAAAAAACGGACGGGGGGAGCCATTATTGCCGCTAGCTATCAGCCGGAATGGGGGGGTTCGTGTCCGCTTTCTTGTAAAACCCAATGTCAGCTACAGTCTACTTTATTATAGACTCCCGAGTTTCTTAACTGAATCCAACCAAACCAATGCTATAAGGACGTATCCCAGATGTTATGATGGTATGGGAACGTCTGCCTCAAAACTCTCCCTACCATGATTCTAGTGGCAATATTTTCTCTAGAATCCCACACTTATGCTTACCCTATGATGTTACCCCATGAAAAGAATCAGATTTTTTTTTCTTAATTTACCAATTCAACATTTTTGCAAATTTAATTCATCTCACAATAAAGAAAAATATAGTATAAACGTACACAATCATATCTATATATCTAGGGAACACTAGCACTATTATTTATGCTAACAATTTTAAATTTTTGTTTTGTGTGTTCCCTTTTTTTTTTTTTTCTCAAAAAAAATTTCAATAGGGATATTATTTTTTAATATCACCATACATGTATGTTAAGGGTACTATGTATAAAGATAATTTTTGTAAATGTACCCGTAGATACATATTTTATTATAATTTAAATTTAGGTAGATTTTTAGATATTAGATATTAGATGGATATTCTCATAGTTAAATTAATACAATTCATTCTTGTTCTTAATATATTTTTTTTAATTGTTTTTCTCTTTATGAAACAAAACAAAAGCTAAACAAAACACCAAGCATTAATATGCACGCATATGTGTTGTTGTTGTTTATATACTTTTTTTTCTGTAATTCTGTTTTGATTTGTTCTGTTTTGTTTTGCTTTGTTTTTATTTAATTATTATTATTCTTAGCAGGGTTTTTTTTCTTTATTTTTTTGTTACTCTTTTCCTCATATAAATTATAAATCGAGGTAAATATGTATGGTAAATGATCAATAGCACGATTAAGAAAAAAAACAATATAATAGATATGAATACATAAAAAAAATATTAAAACTCACCAAATATACAAGTGATGGTCGATGAGGCCTCGTCGAACATGTTGATTTGGACTAAGGAAAGATGAGATGAATAAGTTAATGTTTTATTTCTTTAGAGTTTGATACTTATTGTGGTAGAATTACAGTGTAGAGTAAATTTAGTTCTTGCGGTTGTCCATTAGACTTGAATTGTGGTTATTTTGTTGTGTTATTGTTGACTTATATGTATGTTTCAGTCTGTAGTTTAAGTTAACTTAATATTTCCCTTTTTTTTCCAGATTTATGCATGTGTTTTTGTCATCGAAAAATGTTATTTTATTATGTTCCTTATGTGTGACTGTTAAATATGATTTTAGTTAACCTCTCTGCCTAAATTAACACCTTCCTTTCCTGGTTGTTATTTCCACTGTCAATGGGGAAAGGTAGCCAGCTGAGCTTGCAAGGTGTTTCTTGATAAGCAAGTCTTGAAAATCAAGCAACTTGACCCGCAAGCTTAATGCTGGTAAAAAAATAATATAAATTGTTGACCCGGTCGGGAACCTAATAAGGCTTAGGAATAAATAAATTATACTAGATATTGTTCCTATTATAGATATTACATTACCAGTCTTACCTTCCCTCACAATGTCTAACAAGTAAAACTTTAATTTTCCAAGATTTTGTTTTTTCTTTCCTTTCTAAGCCGCTCTCAAAAATATTTCTGCAGACTATTGCTCAGAAATTCTTATTATCGTCCACAAATTTATTGCAGATTCTACACGAGGATGTTTCGAAATTTTCTAAATATTTTTAAGCTTATTGCTTGTCGTTCGGCCGTGCAAGGAAAAAGGAAGTTATTTTTTTTCTTTACCAATAATGCCAGTTTAATTGACGTATGATTACGTGTTTATCTCACCTACCGTCATTGTCAAAAATGACGTATTAATAAAAACAACTAATCATCTGCTACGGTTTTGCATGCACTTCCTAATAATAAACTGAATAAAGTGATTTTTTACCGTTAAGTTAAAGATACAAATTCAAAAATTAAATTCAAAAGTCAACAAACAAAAATTATAGAAACAGCTCATTCCCAATGTTTCATTTATCTTAAATACAAGATTATATCTAATCTCACGAATGTAAATGAAAAAAAAAATAATAATAATTAATTGAGAAAAAAAACAATATATTTTTTTTTTTTTCGTTTTTGAATGTGAAACGCTACAAAACCGGATAATGTTGCCTCCTTGAGATGCAAGATTAGCTGGAACAGAAATAATTACACAATATTATAAACGAATGTCCTTCGCGTGAAAAGTGCCGATAAGTTTTCCCTGCAAATCTTCTAACTGATATAAATGATTTCCTAATTTAGCTTTTACTTTGGCTTTTATGAACAGAGGAGCAAATTTTGCATTGAAACGATCACCAGCTTTACTTTGTACAAAATTCTGGCGAAAGACTTCTTGACCTATATCAAAGTTTTGTGGTCTAGTTCTCAAATTGTAGTAATGTTGGTTTCGCTCATATGCAGCTTTTAGGTGTTTCTGTAAATCCCTTCTTATTAATTGCAGACTATCATCTCTATTTAATTCTATCGACGGTTCATTTAGTACATTAAGTTTTCGCAATAAGTCATAAGTAGCTCCGTGAGTAATCATATTAAATCCGAAAAGCGCATGATATGGTGACTGGTGAATACTCTGGTGATATGCATTTCGAAGTGCACAACTAATGGCACTTAAATTTTCATCCCATTTAGAATGATCGGACTTCAGATATGACCGAATACCGGATAATAGTGAACGGTTAACCCGTTCTGAAGCATTTGCCTGTGGTGCATAGTAGGCAGTAAAAACATGGTTAATTCCTAAAGAAGTGAAGAAAGCGTTTAAGTCATTTGCTTTAAATTGTGATCCATTATCGCTGACTATAACTTCTGGGACACCATACGTATGAAAAATTTGTTTTTCCATAAAATCTAGAATAGCAGCAGATGTAAATTTTTTTAGTGGATGTATCCAATGAAATTTTTTGAGGTGATCCAACACAATCAACAACCCAACGTGGCCAAGCTTACTTCGCGGATATGGGCCTAACAAATCAATATACAACCTCTGAAACGGGCGAACGGAAATAACTTGATTTCCCATTTCCGGCCTCATCACAAAATTGGGTGGTTTTGACGTTTTACATGATTCGCAATTTCGAATAAAATCTCTTACATCGGTAACCAATCCTGGCCAGAAAAAATTTCGTCTTAGTAAGTTTATCGTCTTTTGCATTCCCCCGTGAGCTGCGATTGACGGATTATGAAACCTTTCAATTAATGTATTACGCAAGGCCTGTGGAATCCACAGTTTCCATGCTCTAGTCTCATTCTCTTTGTTACCGTCATAATGCTCTGTCCTTATATAGACAAAATTATCTACGACCTTGAGATCTGGATATTTCTCCGGATTACTTTTGATTTTATTAATAAGCTGAATGTAATCAGAATCTTGAAAATATGGAGAAGATAGATCAATCTCTGGACTAGGTGTTTCAATTGATGATACTTCTTGGCAATGAATTCTTGAAAGCGCGTCTGGCACAATATTGTCTTTGCCTTTGCGGTGGCTCACAGTAAATTTATAAGCCTGGAGCTTAAGTACCCATCTGGCCAAACGACCGCTAAGGTTTGGTTGTCGCATTAACCATACGAGACTCGCGTGATCAGTGATCACTTCGAACTCTTGGAGTTCCAAATAGCAACGAAAACGCTGAATTGCTTCTAATGCCGCCAGACATTCACGCTCTGTCACGCTATAATTGCGCTGAGCTGAATTTAGTTTCTTGCTCATATAAGCTATCGGTTTCTCACAATTTTCTTCATCCAGCTGTACCAAAACTGCTCCAATACCATAATCACTTGCATCGCAGTGAAGAAAAAATTTTCGGCTAAAATCGGGGTTAGTGAGAACTGGAGCTGTTGTTAGCAAATTCTTAATTTTTTCAAATGCTTCTTGAGCTGCAACAGTCCATACGAATTTGGATTTTGTTCTCACTGTTTCGGTAATGGGAAAAACTACACTAGAGAAATTGGCTATAAATCTTCTGTACCATCCAGTGAGGCCTAAGAATCCTCTCACCTGCTTTAGATTTTTTGGTACTGGCCAATCTCGAATTGCACTAATTTTCTCGGGATCAGTCGTGATTCCTCCATCACCAATTACATAACCAAGATATTTCACGCGTGTTACACAAAAACTACTCTTAGAAATGTTTAAAGTTAAATTTGCTTTTCTAAACTGTTCCGCTATACGTACTAAAACCGACAAATGTTGCTCAAAGTTTTCTGACACTACAAGCAAATCATCCAAGTAACCAAAAACCATATTTTTTAGATCCGGTGGAATGATATTATCCATTAATCTACACATAGTGGAAGGAACGGTACAAAGACCAAAAGGCATCACTACGAATTGGTAAAGAGGCCTACCGGGTATAGTAAAAGCTGTAAGAGCTTTTGATTTTTCTGTAAGCTCTACCTGCCAATAAGCATCTTTTAAATCTAATTTTGTTATTATATTAGCTTTAGGCAACCGTGAAAAAATTCCTTCAATCGAGGGTAACGGATAAGCATCGCTTTTAGTGACAGCATTTACTTTTCTCGCATCAAGACATAAGCGAACTTTATTCGGCTTGATTACTAACCTCATCGGACTACTCCATGGTGATGTAGAAATTTCTATTACTCCTAAATCCAACATTCTGTCTACTTCCGCAAACATTAATTTTTCAACCGCAGGCGACACAGGATAATAACGTTGCTTGATAGGTTTAGCTTCCCCAACATCAATATTATGTTTAATTAAACTAGTTCGGCCAAGCCCTTCGGTTTCAAAATTTGGGAACAATGAAATTACTGTCTTCAATTGGTCTTTCTGTTTAGGGGTAAGGTTATAATAACATTCCTCTAAATCCAAAGGATTAGAATTGCTTTTAACTACAGACCGATTATTAGATAATGAAGTAGCAGACAGCTCTACAGGACAAATATCAAAAATCGATTTATCTACTACATCTACTGACCCTATTACATCTGGCATTATATTAAACTTTTTCCAAAAATCAATGCCCAATATTAGTCTATGAGAAAGTGAAGGAATCACAAAAAGATTTAGCTTACGACACTCGTCTTTAAATTTGATGTCAACGTTTAGCCAACCTAAGACTTTTTGTGGTTTTCCGTCTGCCGTTTTGACACAAGAATTGCATTTAGTAAAATTCGGGTATTTAGAAAAACCTTCGAGTGCTAAATCAGAGCCAATGCAGCTAATGCTGGCACCTGTATCAAGTAAACCATATTCGAGAAATTTAAGAAAAATTACTTTCGCGTAGTAGCGCAGGTCATTAGGTACAGTAACAATAGCTGAAACAAGTAATTTTGAGCTTACTTTTCTACGTTTATAAAAATTACGAAGTCGCTTAGATGATCTTTTTTGCCGTTTTGAAATTGCGGTAATTGAAAAATTTTTAAATATTTCTTCCCGTTTTTTAAAATAATTTTTTATGCGTTCATGAAAAGGTAACTTGGGATAAATTATTTTATTCAAATTGATGTTATCATCTTCACGCATTATTTGTACTGCCTTCATTATTTTAATATTGCCTAAATTGGTTTGACAGTCATTATTATTGGTTTGAGTATTAAACGAATTATTAGCTGTACTTGTAGTAGTTGTGTCAAAGTCTGGGTTATTAATAATATCAGGTTGTATATTAGAATTTTTCCTAATATCAGTTACTTTTCCCTCAGGGAAACACGAATTTTCGAGTTTTTTGAAGTTTTACGGGTTAAACAATTATTGCACTGTGGTTTGTATATATTTTTGGCACCATAGCCATAGCAAAATATTGTTTTCTCTAATAAACAATCTTCGTATAAGTGACCGAGCTGGTCACAATTCCAGCATCTAGGAACTACTTGGGGTTTATTTATAGATTCTACTGATGATTCTAAATCTAAATTACTATTTTTGTCTACGTATGCACTATCAATCTCAGAAATTTGTTTACGTGGCAGATAACCTTGTGGATTTCTAAAAGCAAAATTACGACGTACATAGTCATCATTCAAAAAAGATGCACGGATTTGTACTAGTTTTCGGAGATGTGTAACAGATGAAATTGGTTGATATAATAGCTCGTGTCTTATATCTGGCCTCAAGTTTCTCATAATAATCTCAATAAGTTCACTCTCCGGAATAGGATTAGGTAAACGGTCAATTAGTGAAGTGATATGCTCGAAAAACATATCGAATGTTTCACCAATTTTTTGCTTACGACTACGTATTTCTTCTCGTATATCGAACGGTGATTTACAATCTTTATATTGTTCTCTAATAGCGTTGCAGAATTCTTCCCAAATAATTGGTTGGGCTCGTTTATGATATGACCAAAACCAATTCTTTGCTTTACCTGCTAGAACAATATGTAAATTTGGACGAATAAAATTAAAATCGCCGTTGAAGTAGTCTTTTGTAAGAGAATGTAAACGATATAAAAATTCTTCTATATACAGACCATTAGGTGTGCCATCGAATTTCAAGCCCCAATTTTGAATAATCGAGGTAACCTTATCTGAATTGAAATTTGAATTTGCCAAACAATTGTTTGCGGGGATTTGACGATAATTTTGAGAATGTAAAGAAGCATCTTCTCCTGCAGAATTGTTTCTATTTTGTGCACGTATGTTAAAATTTAAATTTGAAGGATTTGGTTGTCGCTGAATGTTAAATGAATTTTTATTATTATGAAATACAGGTTGCTGTTGCTGTGAATTATATTGAGGAGGTTGAAGCGGGTTAAAAAAATTTGGTCTACTGTTTCCAACAGGTTCGTTTCGATATGCCAAATTCTGTGCAGTTGAGTTCTGCATGTAGGTAGGGTTTTCATTTGTTCTAGGATAAAATTGAGGTAATTGTTGTGGAGCTTGAGAGCTTCCTGAAATCAAGTCTAATTTTTGAAAAGCTTTCGCGATATTATGTTCAATCATGATATTTAATTTATTATAGTCTATTGTGGGTGAGGTAATATTATGTGGTAAATCACTAAAGTTTTTAAGAGCCTTTTCTAAATTAATTTCTACGATTTTATTAATTTCCACATAATCGAGTGCAGTAGCACCATCCTCTTTATCTTTCACTGTATCACTTTTCTGCGACATTGCCTCATCTAGGGACGTTTCTTTTTCTACACTAAGATTTGCAATATTTGAACTAGCTACTGATGCCTGTAATTGCCTATCTTGACTTAAGCTAGGGTTACCGCTACGTGTAGAATACTGATGTCCTGCTGTAGTACCACGAGATTTACTTCTCGCTCTAACTAATTTTGTTGCGAATTTAATTTTTTTTAGATCTGATAAGTCACATGAAAGAAAACAAACTGGACACGTTGTATGATTAGATAAATAATTTTCAATGCAATATCGATGAAAAGAATGATTGCATCTACTGATTGTGAGACATTCAATCTTTCCGTCTTGTTGTTCTTTACAAATGTCACACACTGTGTTAACAATATTTGGCTCTATGTGGCGGACTAATGGAGATTGTGCCGTGAGTGCGTCCGTATTCTTAACAGGTGTATGACTCATCATTTTTAATGAAATTTTAAAATAATAGTGTATAATGAAGAAAAAAAAATAACAACAAAAAAATGCAATTCTTTTTCCCGTAAAAAAAATATTTTTTCTTTACAGTATCTTCTGCTATTCGTGGATACTTAAAAAAAATTTGAGGAAATATTCTTTTTATATATTTTTATGCATACATAAATATCCAAACATAAATATATGCTAATATTTATAAGTATGAATTAAATTTTAAAATATAAAACTTTTGAATTTTTAATCTGTTTCTTCTCATAAAAGGTTCAATCAGGGTAAGCTTTATGATTAGCAATGGTAGGTTTAGATCAATATGGGTATACAATACCTGGTTATGGATGCAGCTTGTACTCATTATCTGTAAATAAATTCTCAAACTTCTGCACACTCTATATTTTTTCTTCTATCATTAGTTCTTTTTTTAATATGGGACATTAAATTGCATAATGCTATATAATGTAAATCCACATATTATTAAGTGCAACAAAAAATTTAATTTACAAACAACCAAGCACAAATAGCTCGCAAAAAAAAACAGATCTCCTTGGACACCAACAATTTAATTGAAAATAATATGCAGCGGTTAACGGTTAGATAACTCGAACTATCAAGTGTCTAAAAAAAAATCCAGAAAACATTCATATTTATTCCCACCAAACATTAGAATTCACGAAGACTATTATTCACTAAGCAGTTAATGAAATCTACAATATTTAATTAAAACAAAAAAAAATTTTTTCTTGTGGAAGCAAAATAAACCGAAACTAGGCAAAATTTTTTCTAACTTGGTCATTGCCCCACGTTGGGCGCCATTTTTTGTAACATGCAGCTGGGATGTTAAAATAAAGGGATAAAAAAAACGGACGGGGGGAGCCATTATTGCCGCTAGCTATCAGCCGGAATGGGGGGGTTCGTGTCCGCTTTCTTGTAAAACCCAATGTCAGCTACAGTCTACTTTATTATAGACTCCCGAGTTTCTTAACTGAATCCAACCAAACCAATGCTATAAGGACGTATCCCAGATGTTATGATGGTATGGGAACGTCTGCCTCAAAACTCTCCCTACCATGATTCTAGTGGCAATATTTTCTCTAGAATCCCACACTTATGCTTACCCTATGATGTTACCCCATGAAAAGAATCAGATTTTTTTTTCTTAATTTACCAATTCAACATTTTTGCAAATTTAATTCATCTCACAATAAAGAAAAATATAGTATAAACGTACACAATCATATCTATATATCTAGGGAACACTAGCACTATTATTTATGCTAACAATTTTAAATTTTTGTTTTGTGTGTTCCCTTTTTTTTTTTTTTTCTCAAAAAAAATTTCAATAGGGATATTATTTTTTAATATCACCATACATGTATGTTAAGGGTACTATGTATAAAGATAATTTTTGTAAATGTACCCGTAGATACATATTTTATTATAATTTAAATTTAGGTAGATTTTTAGATATTAGATATTAGATGGATATTCTCATAGTTAAATTAATACAATTCATTCTTGTTCTTAATATATTTTTTTTAATTGTTTCTCTCTTTATGAAACAAAACAAAAGCTAAACAAAACACCAAGCATTAATATGCACGCATATGTGTTGTTGTTGTTTATATACTTTTTTTTCTGTAATTCTGTTTTGATTTGTTCTGTTTTGTTTTGCTTTGTTTTTATTTAATTATTATTATTCTTAGCAGGGTTTTTTTTCTTTATTTTTTTGTTACTCTTTTCCTCATATAAATTATAAATCGAGGTAAATATGTATGGTAAATGATCAATAGCACGATTAAGAAAAAAAACAATATAATAGATATGAATACATAAAAAAAATATTAAAACTCACCAAATATACAAGTGATGGTCGATGAGGCCTCGTCGAACATGTTGATTTGGACTAAGGAAAGATGAGATGAATAAGTTAATGTTTTCTTTCTTTAGAGTTTGATACTTATTGTGGTAGAATTACAGTGTAGAGTAAATTTAGTTGTTGCGGTTGTCCATTAGACTTGAATTGTGGTTATTTTGTTGTGTTATTGTTGACTTATATGTATGTTTCAGTCTGTAGTTTAAGTTAACTTAATATTTCCCTTTTTTTTCCAGATTTATGCATGTGTTTTTGTCATCGAAAAATGTTATTTTATTATGTTCCTTATGTGTGACTGTTGAATATGATTTTAGTTAACCTCTCTGCCTAAATTAACACCTTCCTTTCCTGGTTGTTATTTCCACTGTCAATGGGGAAAGGTAGCCAGCTGAGCTTGCAAGGGGTTTCTTGATAAGCAAGTCTTGAAAATCAAGCAACTTGACCCGCAAGCTTAATGCTGGTAAAAAAATAATATAAATTGTTGACTCGGTCGGGAACCTAATAAGGCTTAGGAATAAATAAATTATACTAGATATTGTTCCTATTATAGATATTACATTACCAGTCTTACCTTCCCTCACAATGTCTAACAAGTAAAACTTTAATTTTCCAAGATTTTGTTTTTTCTTTCCTTTCTAAGCCGCTCTCAAAAATATTTCTGCAGACTATTGCTCAGAAATTCTTATTATCGTCCACAAATTTATTGCAGATTCTACACGAGGATGTTTCGAAATTTTCTAAATATTTTTAAGCTTATTGCTTGTCGTTCGGCCGTGCAAGGAAAAAGGAAGTTATTTTTTTTCTTTACCAATAATGCCAGTTTAATTGACGTATGATTACGTGTTTATCTCACCTACCGTCGTTGTCAAAAATGACGTATTAATAAAAACAACTAATCATCTGCTACGGTTTTGCATGCACTTCCTAATAATAAACTGAATAAAGTGATTTTTTACCGTTAAGTTAAAGATACAAATTCAAAAATTAAATTCAAAAGTCAACAAACAAAAATTATAGAAACAGCTCATTCCCAATGTTTCATTTATCTTAAATACAAGATTATATCTAATCTCACGAATGTAAATGAAAAAAAAAATAATAATAATTAATTGAGAAAAAAAACAATATATTTTTTTTTTTCGTTTTTGAATGTGAAACGCTACAGACTTCAGAAAGCTGATTTCAACGGCTACACAGACAGACGGATAGATGGACAGACAAACAGATATCACTTATTCGACTCCGCTATTTATAAGGATTCAGAACATACATACTTTGTAGTGTGGTGTCCCATGTTAGATGTAGAAATTACAAACGGAATCATAAACTTATGTATATATATCTCTCTTAATTACAGTGAAGGGTGTAAAAAACGGTGGCGCTCAAGAGATAATAAAAATAACGATAATAATGAAAAGATAATTTTATTATTATTGTTAATATTATACTTTTATTATTATTATTTTCGGCACCATTTTTAGCACTAGTTTTCTTGAACTCTTTCTGGCTTAATTAAATGTAAAAGAATTGTTTTTTTTAATTTCTTTGGAAATTTGTTTTATTATTATCATTTTTTAATCAATAATGTGTGATTTACAAAATTTGAATATTTTTCTATCTTATATACCAAATATAAGACTCGGCACAGCCGATCTAACTTGCTTTTATTATTCATATTTTTGTTCATATTAAAATTATTTGGTTTTTATTCTTTAGTACTTCTTAATAAATTATTTACTGCATGTCCTGGCATTGAGATGGTATATGTGTTAGTTCGGCAGAAGAAAAATAAAGATGTAGAAACTAGAGTTGACGAAATATTTGCGGATCCGGTAAGTACATACACACATACTAAATACATATTTGTATATCAATTAATTTTTTTAAGAGCGCATCAATCTGTAAAAATATGTAGCATTAATTTCTATTTAGTTAGATGGTGTCTTTATCTTAATAAAATGACCGATAACTCATTATTTTTTTTTTAATTGGACTTAAACCACTTTCAAATATAACAGTTCAATTTTGTAAATTTCTTAGACAAGCTAGAGGAGTTTTAAAATTTTCTCTGAATGTTATTTTTATATAAAAAGCGGTGTCGTAAGGATCCTAATATCAGCGCAAGTAGCGCAATATGTGCCGATTTTTATCGTACTAGATCGTCACATATTTTAAATTTTAGCCCGAAATATTTTTAAGTATTCACATTATCGCCGCACATTGGGGAAATATTTTTTTGTTCATATATCGGCGAGAACAAAAACACCACAATAATCGGTACTACACGTTCACACTATCGTGCTTTATTGTTAAATTTCAACCCTTGTCAGTTTGGAAATGGGTAACTTATGGCATTTTCTTTTCGAATACATTCTACCGTCCAAGAATGTTTGCGTTCTATTGTCAAAAAATGTAATAGTTAAAATCAATATCACGTTCTGTTCTCAACATTTTGTATATAAAAGATGCTAAAATGGTACATGTTTTGCACTCAATTTATAAGTGAGGTTGAGATACTGCCCTTTTTTACAACTGTGTCAACTACTTGTTTATATAATTAAGTAAATTATTTAATTTGTATTTATGTGAAAAAGCAGATTCAACATTTTCTCCGTCAAGATATTCTTTGTAAAAATCCATTATTGGTCATTTTTGAAGCAAAAATTAATTTTTATTTTATTTTATTTTAGGTAAACATATAAAAATGTTACTGATAAACTTAGTTTCGTTGTATTGAAACCATAAAAAAGTCATCACGTTGTGCAGTTTTAGGCAACCTGTTTAAAATATTACATAGTTTAGAAGCAGAATATTTTTTGAAAATAGAAAACGCCATTAAATTGTAAATCAGCTAACATTTTTTTTTTTAATTTTCATAATAAAAAAAATTAATAAACTTAATGTAATGGATTATGCAAAGGAAAAGAAAATTAATGTAGTGTGTGCTAAAAAACAACTAATTAAAAAAAAATTGGGTAAAAGAGTGGCTGAAAAAAAAATTATTATGGTGGATATGAGCATATTCTACGCTAATTTTTCTTACATTTGCCCACTTTGCTTTGCAGCCCTTAACCCCATGCTGTTGACAGACTTTGTCTCTTTTGTGTTGATCTTTATAATCTGCGGAAGAATATTCACAGATGCACACACGTGAGGGACTTCAAAGCTTGTATGAGGTCATGTGCAACTTATTTCTTTACGATGAAGTTTGTTATGTTTCGAGTTTACGCTATGTGCTGTGCTGGCACCAGCTGATGATATTTGTGGTGTCTATGCCAAAGTAATTAGTAGTGGTGTGGCAGGCTAGCTCACTCACACCTCAAGGCGGGTCCCAACCCACCACTACTATCGAACAATAACCAGAAAAAAATATGTAGGTGCTACTTACTCTTTAACTACAAGACCAAAAAAGAATAAGAAACAGGATACCACTGAAGGAATGTGATAGCAAAAACCGACACAATAAAAATTTAGTAATTTGTCAAAAAAAAAAAAAAACAAACGAAACGCGCGGGGATATTACTGAAGAAAGGTATGGTGTTCAACCTTCACCTGCCCTCCCTTCCTGGACCACTTGACTTAATCCTCAATATGTTGGTGTGGTCCCACACAGTAAATTGTCCTTGTTACACACACTCACCTCATCTTTACCAGACTCCGTCCTTAAAAAAAAAGCATCACACACAATTAAGCATTTTTGATTATATATAAACAATCGTATATTATATTATATTATAGCACAAATAATTTTCGATATTAATAATTAAGAATATTGTACTACGAGATTATATTTTTATTTATAAAGTAAGTTTCTAAACAAATTTATAAAAGAAATTCAGATAAAAATCGTATGTGTTTATCGTTACAGAATTTTCTCAAACTTATTTTTTTTTTCTTTTTATTATTTATATTGGGTCACCCCCTTTCACCACAATTTCTGTTATAAAGAAAAAAATTTTTTTTCGCTGGGCGAATTTTGAAACAAGAAAATTTTTTTTTTTGATTGACTCGAATTCAGCCGCTTTCAGCCCAAACTAAGCCAAACAAGGTTTACACTCTCTTTCCCCAAATGTTTTAATTTTCCTACCCTAATCGAGCTCGGTTAAAGAGTCTTTATATCGTTAACAACAATGACAGTAACTATTACAAAGGGATTTCAATGCGCCGGGTGCAAAACCAGCTGTTGAGCCTGCGCCTAATAAGGAACTCCTTAAAGATTCCCTTTACTCTTGTTTTTTTTTACGTGTTATCCCGAATGCACAAATTATGGTGATCGAAAGGTAATTACATCACAGGATTATCATTATGAGGTAAATGCAACGATGGTAGCTCGGAAATGACTTAGAGATAGGCTCATTTATTTATAAATACTTTATATAATTTCCGAGGCAAAAAAAAACGTTGATCGTATGGATGCAACTATTCATACATACGAAAAGAACTCTTATAAATACAAACACAAAATATTTTTTTTTTCCTTTAAATATATTTATATGACATCCTTGCAAAATTTTGGAATGCTTTTGGATCTTCCAAATGCTTTTACCATAGAGGTGGTAAAAGCAAAGACTATAAACATTGGTCGTCATCTCATAGCACAATTGTGCTAAACTTTAGTATAAAACATAAAGATGTTTCACATTCGTATTCTCTTCTCATACTTATGTACTCTCATTGTGTTTGTAAATTTTTGTTTATTTTACTAGCTTTGTATGTAGATATGTGTACGTTTTTAATTGTTTTGTTTGTAAAGTTTTTTATTTATTTTACTAGCTTTGTATGGAAATTTGTGTGTTTTTCGATTAACACTTTCAAGATCAATAAAATTTTTTAATTATTTTCGTAGGCAACTAAAATAAATTTGTAGTCAAACAATATACGAAGCTCAGTATTACTGATTATGTTAATGTAGCGTAAAAACATCCCAGCGGTAAAAATAAGGAGTGAGTAGGGAATTTAAAAGGACTCTTTACTGATTCCTTTAGAGGCACTCGTTATCTACGGCAGGCATTCTTAAAAGCCTCTATAATAAGATATTATAAAAGGCCTTTGTAAGTAAATCTTAAAAACGGCCTTCAAGCAAAGACCTGTTAAAACGCATTCAAAAGAAGGAATGTTTGTAGTCTTTTAGAAAGAAGTCTGCCTTGAATGCCTTTAATAGAAGGCCAATTAAAAGTTATTTTAATGGAAGCCTACATAAAGGCTTTCTAAAAGATTAAGAACAAAATAAATATATATAATAAAAAATTTTACTTTTTAAATTTATTTTGTATTCATTTTTGAACAATAAATAAAAATATAGCAATAAATAATAAAAAACATAACTAAAAATAATAATTCAATGTAAAACTATGCCAAAGAAATTAAATTATTATTAGTCTTATTGCATTTACTTAGCAGATTTATTACATACTTATGAATGTAAAATACAAAAATATGTGTTACCAATTTAGCATTCAGATTATATTTTCATTACTTTTTCTTTCTTTTAGAAATTTTGCTTTATATTGTTCGTTTTTGTCAAGTTTAAAACTCTTTTTTATAAGTTTTTTGTAGTTATGAAATGTTTTTACATCAGACTCTACTGCTTTAAAAAATATTTTATCTATGTTTGAATATGACTTTAAAGCCAATTTGTTTTGAAGTCCATCGTAGTTAAATTCTTTAATTATGTCACCTACAAGCAAATAATGCAAGTTTTTAGTTAATCCTCCATGTTTTAAAATAGTTTTTACAATTGCTAATAATGTTTCTTCATCCATATTAAGCATAATACACAATTAAGCAAAAAAATCTTACCTTTCAATATTGCTTTCATATCCTTAAGAGCTTTTTCTGCCATACTTTGGAAATTGAATATAAAAATGTATATAATGAAAACCTGTAATTTTAAAACATTGAATTAAAATTGGTGTTCTGTTTTAGAATTAACATATTCAAGTACATAATTTAATAGCAGGAATGTAAAAGTGGAATTAAAAGAACTGAAGTCTCAATTGGAAAAGTTACCATTTTACAATATATCTTTTATTTCAAAATAGTTTTCTTCTTCTTCAGGTGCAATATCTCCCAGTTGGATTCCTAAGCTTGATGAAACAACGGGTTGATCAAAAAATTTCTTAAATTTAAAAATTTTTTTTTAATATAACCACTGTTTTTATCAGAAAAGTCTGTAATTAAAATGGAGATAAACGGATTAACAGAGCAGCAGTTATTTGGCTTCCTGGTACTTAAATAAAAAATGTAATTTTGGTATCCTATATATAATAATATTGTGACCAGATTTTTTAAATTTTGTAATTGTTTCTTTAACTGGAAGCGGTTCGTCATATAATATATTTTTTATTTGTTGTAAAAATTTTGTTGGACTACGAATTCGCTTTTTTAAATATTGTAAAAAAATTTTAAAGGCGTACGCTGAAAAGTTCGATGTAATGCCATAATCATTAACATAATGACTCAAGTGTAGGAGGCCATGAACGTTGAAAGTTACTGCACTTTCTCCAAATAATATTCTAAAATTTTCAACAAACATTTGTAGAAGCTCATTAGCAGCATTTATATTTGTAGAAAAATGTTTAGGTGCCGACAATAATCGGTATGCTGTGTGGAGCAATAGGATTTCATAATAAGTGTGATCATCTACAATATTTTTAAATACTATTGGGGCATATTATATTAGGTGTACAAGTTTGCTTCCTCCGTTTTGCAATAGATGGCTATATCGGTAAGTGGTAGTCGAAATAAAAACTTTGCGGGAGATTTTAATTTTCTGCTTTAATATTAAGAAATCTGCAGCTGAGGCTCATCGAATACTCTCAAATACCTATGTGAGGCCGCTATTAGTGAAAGAACGTGCCGAGAGTGGCTTCAACGCTTCAAGAACGGTGATTTTGACGTCGAAGACAGGCATGGCAGTGGAAGAGAGAAGGTTTCCGAAGATGCAGGATTGGAGGCATTATTTGATCAAGACTCGTGTCAAACGCAACAAGAATTGGCAGGAATGATGCAACAACCCATTTCAAAACGCCTGAAAGACATGGAAATGATTCAGAAACAAGGAAATTGGGTGCCGTACGAGTTGAAGCCAAGAGATATTGAACGGCGTTTGTTTGCTTATGAATAGCTGCTTGCAAGGCAAAGACGGAAGGGATTTCTGCATCGCATTGTGACTGGGGACGAAAAATGGGTTCATTACGACAATGCTCGACCGCATGTTGTGAAAGTGGTCAAGACATACTTTTAAACGTTGAAATGGGAAGTCCTACCCCACCCGCCGTATTCTCCAAACGTTGCTCCCTCGGACTATCACTTGTTTCGATCAATGGCACACGGCCTGGCTGACCAGCACTTCCGGTCTTATGAAGAAGTAAAAAATTGGATCGATTCGTGGATCGCTTCAAAGATGACCTTTTTTTTCAACGCGGGATTCGTACGCTGCCTGAAAGATGTGAGAAAGTAATGGCCAGCGATGGACAATACTTTGAATCATAAATGTATAAATAGTTTATTACGATAAAGCCTCGAATTTCGGAAAAAAATAGCGGAAGCAAACTTGTACAAATAATAGTACAAAATTAGTTGTCTAAATTCAGTTACTTTCCATCGCAGAATATCTTCAATTCTTCGCGGGTTTCTTTGAAATTCTATTGGTACGTGTGGACACATTTCAATAATTCTTTTTGAAAGAATATCCTTGTTAATAGACGTCATTGTTATTTTTGTTTTATTACTTATTAATAATAAAAGTATTTTTTTCGTAACCCCTAAGTCTACTAAATGCATCGGCTCAAGTGGAAACTGGCTAACCATTTTTATGCCAAGTGCTTTCAAGGGACTATAGTCATTTCCTAGCTTATTTTTGTGATATTCAGGTTGTTTTCCATTATTAAAGTCTGTATCAGTTCGTAGTTCTGATATTGCAGCGGAATATGTTATCGTGTTATTTACTTTCCAACGGTGTCAGATCACATGATTTTGGCGGCCAATTGACATCGCCACCACTTGAGATAACACGGCCATTGAATTTGTCGCGCAAAAGCGCCATAATTTCGTTAGCTGTGTTTCAAGTGGCACCGTCCTGTTGAAACCACATATCGTCCACATCCAATTCGGGCCATAAAAAGGTCATTATCATCTCACGATAACGAACACCATTCACAGTAACTGCCTTACCGGCCTCATTTTGGAAAAAATACGGCCCAATGATGCCGCCAGCCCATAAACGGCGCCAAAGAATCACTCTTTGTGGGTGCATTGGTTTTTCGATAATCACTCTTGAATTGTCATTCGCGCAAATGCGGCAATTCTGGTTATTGACGAATCCACTGAGGTGAAAATGTGCCTCATCACTGAAGATGATTTTCTTCGAAAATGGATCATCCACTGTTGCCATTTCTTGCCACCATTCTGACCATTACCGATTGTCTACCTTTCCATGCTTCAAATTGAGTTAGTCTGAAATGACCGTGTTATCTCACGTGGTGGCGATGTCAATTGGCCGCCAAGATCATGTGATTTGACACCGTTAGACTTCTTTCTTTGGTGTTATTTGAAAGAAAAGGTGTACGTCGATACGCCAGCAACTATTGAAGAGTTAAAGGATGAGATAATTCGTCACATTAACGGCATGGAACTTCAATTATGCCTCCGCGTCATCGAAAATTTGGACCATCGGATGGAGGTGTGCCGCCGAGGTCGCGACGGCCATTTGGCCGATATTTTGTTCCATACATAATTGAACCATACCATATTATCATAATAAATAGAAATGACAATAATTTCCTAAATAATTTGTGTTTTATTCAAAGTCAACATCGGGCCTTAAAATTTAACCACCCTTTACTATTTCGTTTCAGAGGATTGAGATTGAGATGCTGTTTAAACAATCAAAATAGTTGTCAAGCTTTTTTATAAATAAACAAGTTGAATTGGCAGCAGCAAATGACTTGTTTAGAGTTTGAACAGTTAGGCCAACGTATATTATTTTGAATGTTATTAAAGGTGATATAAGTGCCGGATTTTTAATAAATGAAATTTCATTCAATGTACCACAGCGATTATATAGTTATTATGTACCGCTATCAGTTTCATTTTTAAAGCTAATTTTGCCGATGCCGATCCGATCAGAAGGATATGCAACACATTTAACCAACTGTATAGATTCATTGATTATTCTGCAAGTCGTAATGTTTTGATTTTCTAAATTCATAATATATATAATATTTGTATTGCTATGAATCTTAGTTTCTGTATACTTTTGTTATATTCTTGTAACGCTGTTTACTTTTCCAGCTGGGGTATGACTCAATCAACCCAGGTTCTTACCAAAGGTCTGCTTCCTTTGAAGTAAAACACGTTGATGTTTTCGTGTTAACACAGGATTGTGAAGTGTTCGACTTCCCTGTGTTAAAGAAGTTATTTATTATAGCGTTAGCTGTTAGTATCGAATGCAGGTAGTTTCCAAAGACCGTGCACTCGACTAGTGGTGCGATGAATACGAAGTAATTTCCAAAGACCTTCGTATTCGGTTACCAACGAGTTAGTAATAAGTGTAGGTAGTTTCCCAGAGACCTTACACTCGGCTATTTGTGTTATGAATACGAGGTAATTTCCAAAGACCTTCGTATTCGGTTACCAACGAGTTAGTAATAAGTGTAGGTAGTTTCCCAGAGACCTTACACTCGGCTATTTGTGTTATGAATACGAGGTAATTTCCAAAGACCTTCGTATTCGGTTATCAACAAGTTAGATATTAGGAACGAGTGTAGGTAATTTGCAAAGACCTTACTTACACTCACCTAACTACAGATTAAATATGTAGGAACAATCGCCAATATCAACTTCATATTATAGTTAAAGTAGCTTGCTTGTAACTATAATTCGTACAATGTCGGTTATTGTTCCCCCCGTTCGTTACTAAACCTTGTTTACTTATACAAATTCTCACATTGACCGTCTGAGAATTGCAACACACTGATGTTGTGTTTTAGCACCAAGCACATAAGTACGCTACTGCTTGTGCGTTGGTCTATTATGGCGTTGAATATAACCGTGAGTAGATATATGCGTATGCTACGTATTGTAGGTTGGTCTATTGTGCTGTGTGGTAATTTTGGAACGGTTAAGTTACATTCTTTATACTTTTATATCATAATAATTTAACTATTAGATAACTTTATTTTACAAATATCTGTAGGGAAAATATTCCATAGACTACTAATAAATAAATAAATAAAATTTTTTTTTGGAAATTATTTGGATTTATATGTACAGTGGTTAACTTGGTCATTTTCGTGGCTTTTCCTTATTCTAACTCAAAAAGGCATTAATTAATAAATTTCTAATTGATTTCAAAATGTGTGGTACATCGTACATTAAGTAAATCATAGAATTTTAATGAATTAAATAAGGTTTCTCGCTTGATGCACCTAAGAACTCGTAGCATTTTCTATTTTTAGGTCCTTGATCACATATTATTCCACGAAAATTTATTTCCATATCCATTAATATATCAAAATTTGACAATAAAATTTTTTTAAGACATCTTTTTTTATGGAAGAAGCCTTAACAAAATTAATCAAAACGAAATTCCAATTTTTTAAAACTCCTCTTATTATAAAAACGAAAATTTATGAGTCCATTTCATTCAATCGCTCATATCCTAGATCAAAAACTTCATCTAAATATAAGATCTGCACAACTATTATACGTCAATTTCCAATGGAAACTTATCAAAAATTAATATGCACTTTTTTCAAGAGGTTGCATCTTATGAATTTCTTCTACGAGTATATAGATATAGACACAAATTGTTACCTGGCTGCAAAATTTTAATACTGCTCCATCGACTCAAAGACGCAGTGCTCGGAAGATGTAGTTTTAGAATGTTTCGTAAAAACATCCACATCTACGTAGGATCATGAGAATTTTGCAAAAAGTAGATATTTATTGCATGACGGTAAAGTGCAAAACAACGTGTTGCAGAATACTTAAATAAATTCTTCAACCACATCAATAATTACATTTACTATTAACAATTAAAAATATTTATATACGTACTTTTTGGAATAATATAGCTCTAGAATTATTTCCAGCAGTGTATATATTATAATAATTATCATTAACATCTTAATCTTTACTTCTTCGAAATTATTTAACAACAAATGTCTTAATGCGTAGGTATATTAAAATGTTGATCTTATTTTAAACTTCACTTGATCTTGAGTTTTGGAACGAATAACATTACATATAATATTAAGTCTAGAATTTTACAATATAAAGAAAAATAAAAAAGTACATACTCGTATATAAAAAATACTCTAAATCACTTCTAAAATTTAAAATTATTCATATTTACAACGTATCATAAAAAATGTTGTTTCAATTTCTATTTTAAATTTATATTGTAACCACATTATAACTACAAGGCACCCGTATATGGATGGGTAGCGTGCTAACCTATCTATACATATAAAAGAGTAACGTTTCTGACTGGCTGACTTATCATCATCGCCCAGCCGAAATTGCTAAAGCTACGGATTTAAAATTCCGTGAACATGTTTCTATCCCAATATTAAGGGGGTAAAAACCGGTAAAATCGAACTTCTTATTTCTCAGGAACTACTATAGATAGAGCCAAAGTTCAAAATACAAAATATTCTACAAAAAAAAAAAAAAAAAAAAAAAAAAAATAAGCGGATGGGTATTTGGTACTTTTTCGATATTTGTGGCATAAAAAAGGTAAAAACTAATGTTGGTAAATTTTTAAGCTCCATTTATCTTTTAAAGTAACAATCACAGCAACAAAAAGTAAATTGTATTTTTATCTTCTTAAAATGGTCTCCAAAGCATACTGGAACTTTTTTAAAATTTAAGAAATAAAGGGGTAAAATATGTACCCCTTTTTACTACTATTTCTAAATATGTACCATTGAGTAAATTGATGCAGCATATAAACATTTTATTACTAATTTGTAGCACCAAATAAAAATGAATGGTAAAAATTTTTTTCAAGTACTAAAAGAGAGAAATGTGATTTGTACTTTATATTTAAACAAGTTTAGTGGTATTTTTAATGTTATGTGCAAACCTAGAGTTTTGACAGTATAATTAAACGGTCCTTAACAAAATAAGAAATCATTAATTGGACAAAATAGTACTTTTTATTCATATTAATGGTACTTTTTAATTTTTTAGTATTAATAGCCCTAGACCTACTAGACTGGGCTCAAACGGTTCAGGTCCGAGTAAAAATCATTAAAGGATAAAATGGTACTTTTTATACATTTTAATGGTATTTTTTGATTTTTTAATGTAAATGAACCTAGCAGTACGATATTGGGCTCAAATGGTCCCAAGCAAAGTGAAAAATCATTAAGAAGACAAATTTTTATTATATTTTTGGTATTTTAGTATTAAGGAATGTAAAAAAATTTTACTTTTTTTATTATTTTCATTGGTACTTTTTAAGTTTTTATGCTAAAAACACTAGAACTTTCAGATTGGGGTCAAAAGCTCTTGACAAAAGTAAAAAATCATTAATAGGAAAAACAGTACTTTTTATTGATTTGAATGGTACATTTTGGTTTTTTAATATTAACGAATCTAAAACTATTAGACTGAGCTGAAACGGTTTAGTACAAGATGAAAGATAATTAAGAGAAAAAACGGTACTTTTTATTCATATACTATAATGGTACTTTTTTATTTTTTAACGTTTCCGCATCTGGAAGAATCAGACCTAGCTCAAATGATCCTTATTAAATATAAAAATCAATAAACTGAAAAAATGGTAATTTTTCTATATTTTAATGATACTCTTTGATTTTATTTGTATTAGAAAACCTAGAAATGGATTAAATGGTCTACAACTAAATAATAAATTGTAATAGAGACGGTGAGAACGTACTTCGCTGACGAAGTAGCGAGTTCATCTTGGAAATAATTAATTCATTTGCAAAAACATTTCGGAACTGTTTGGGTTATATAACTCCTTAGATAAAGTATTGAGTATTTAGATACTCATAAAATTTACAACACTAAAAATATAAGCTGATCTGAAAAAAGGAAAACAAAAAAATATTTAATGAAACATGGAACTTCGTCATTTTACTTTCGTGCTGTTCATCTTAAGTTAAACTAAAATTGATTTATAATTATTTTATTACTTTTTATAGTCTTAAAAGTTTAAATTTACAAAATTTTATTATTTTAAATTTCTTTTAGAAAACTTGATTTGTAAACATAAGCACAAAACGGCTGTTTGAAAAATTCTTGCAAGTAAAAATTTTACCAGTAAGAATTTGCATGTCTTTCAATTTTTTACTCTCTTTTGATGCTCTTTCCCTGCAAAATTTTTTGAATTAATGAATACTTTCCAGTAACAATTGTTACAAATTCGTAACTATTTTTAATTATTGAACAGACCTAAGATTTTACATATTTTGTTTAGACATGTTTTTTTTTCAATAATAATACCTTTTTATCTTTTGAATTGTCTTAAATATAATGACCTCCTTCTACGATATTTTAACATAATTTCATGAATTGCCTTAGAATTTCTAAATATTATTTATTAATTTTACTTCGTTTAATAACGCCATTTTCAATTCCTTTAAGTATTTATTGCCAATATTTTTAAATTCAGTAGCCGATATTCACTCTTGCTGTCATATATGCAATTAAATCAAATTTGCACCTATTTCTTGCTACAATGCGTGAGAGACCTTTTCTACGACAGCTGATTCCATAGAGAATAAACATAAACAGAACACTCATGTATGTTTTTTTATTTAAAGTAAATTTTCGTATTAAGTAAATCCTTGAACCAAAGGCAATGCTAAATTTAACAGAAAAAAACAAAATCATAAATTTTCTGGTTCAAAATGCTCTCCATGAAATTTAATTTCTTTTTATTTTTTTTATTTTCTTTTCTTTTACATAGAACGCGTATAGAGAACAGAGTACGACATTAGCTGAGCTGCAGTACATTTTTGAAACTTAAAGCCGCGCCGCACCGTCATTAAAATTTACAATGCAAAATAAACTTCAATTGTTGTATGAAATTTCTTATAATTTTGTTTTTACTCATTGAGTTTTATATAAAACTGTAATTTTCCTTTATTTTAGCACTGTTTTTTAACCAAGTCTAAATTCGATTTAAGCCTACGTTGGTAGTTTACATGGCGCCTACTACCACCGTACAATTTGATAACTCTGAACTTTAGTTGTTTATTTCGTTCAGCTGTTTTGATGGTGCAAGCTTTTTGAGTTTGCTCTTTGCAATCATTTTTAGTCTTTCGAATTTTATAAACCGGTGCAAGTCTCAGTTTCATATATTTTATTGCTGTGATGTACAAAATTTTAAATTTTTTGCCACACTTGCAATATCTGCATGACTTGCAAGGGTAGTTTGCATTGAAGAGTGAAAACCGCTACTATTTTTCTTCGATTAATATAACATTTCGCGGGCGTAATCTTTAATTTATAATATTTTCTGCCATCAGTATTATTCAATCGTATGTATATTTGGACTTCTCATATTCATATTCATAAAGCTGATTTTTTAAAGTACTTTTTTTGTCTAATATTTTGTTAGGCATTGATCTTTTTGTGATTGTTAGTATAGAGTTTGTTTTTATGTTAATATCTTTTAAGTCATTTATTGTAATTCTAGATAAAACGTCTCCTACATGATTATCGTTTCATGTAAAATTGTATTATTCTTAATTGAGTCACATTATTGTTAGTTTGGATATTTTTATATTCTTCATAAAAAAATTTTTTTTAGTTTTATAAAAAAAAAATTCCTTGTCTCGAGCAAAATTCGCCCTATAGCGCGCACCGTCCACTGTTATCGTTTAAACAGTCCGATGACTCCTCCAGCGTGAGCAGCGCACCATGCAGTCACTTTGAGCGGGTGTAATGGCTCCTCGTGCATCACTAGTAGATTTTCGGTGCCCCAGAAGCGATAGTTTTGCTTGTTCACGTACCCGCTGAGGTGGAAATGAGCCTCGTCGTTCATTATGATTTTGGTCGAAACATCGTCCACTTCGATTATTCCGTGTTCTTGGGGAGTGTATCGCTCCATGGCTTATTCACTTGTATTCTACGTCTGTCTAGTTCTAAATATCAAAACAGATTTGACATTGGCCGCCATTTGCAAAATTAAGAGCATCTTCCAATAGGGTCATTTCTTTTAGCCCACCTTGTATTTTATTTAAATTTCAATTCACGAGCTCTACGTCTTTTCTATAAAAAAGTTAAATAATTACTTATTTTTCTTTGGCTAAATTTCGCTATTCGTCATATAGCATCTTCCGAAAAATTTTTTTTATATTTATAACAACAAAATTTTTATAAGTAAATATAAAAAGTTCAAAATTTTGCTTTTGCTTTTTCTATTTTTTTGTAAATCGCAAAACACCATTCTTAATATTTTTATTATTTCGGACTTCATTTTATCAAGATAATAATAATGATGTTTCTTAAATCACACTCGAAAACTTATTTACAACAAATTAATGAACGTATAGTTCAACTTATCATTAAACTTTTATGAATAATTTGCATAAAAATAAAAAGCAGTAATAATTTTTGATGTGTTACTGCTAACGGCATATTTAAAAGAGAGTAAACAGAATTCAACCAGTTGTGAGAAAGCAAACACTGCAAGCAATGTTATTATTGATGATTGAAAACACAACAAATGCAGTGAGTAGATTCATATAAGAAAAAAGGGAATCAACTGTACATCTCTATCATATACTATTTAAACTACTCGAACTGAGTGACTTTCTACAGCTACACTCAGTGTCCTGAATTATATATTTACTATGCTTATATTGTATTTAACCAGGCAATCATGAATTTATGAAGATTCCACAATTCATAATTCAGTGGCTTCAATAAATCTCATTTATTTGCATCTTTTCCCATACATTTACTGCTAGGCTCCCTATTTCGATACGAAGCGAAGGTGAAAGGAAACCAGTCACTAATTTTCGACTGTAAACGGGGCTCACTAACTTTTGGCTTATCGTTCGCTTGGCCTTTCGTTGTTTACCGCAAACCTTCTCAATATACTATGTTGTCACAACAACAGTTTCATAAATTAATCGCCAGTTTCAAAGAAAACCCGCTGTAAACTAGAAATGTACTTTAAAAAACACTACATGATACACTACTTAAACTCTGAATGAAAGAGAGCAGAAAGAAAAATATAAAACAGACACATACATTCACAAAAACAAATTGTAAACAAAAAAGCTTACAAAATTAATTTTTTAATTAAAAAATCAATATTAGAAGATAGAAAAAAATGTTTATTTCTAATTTTAGTGGTTTCTGCGCGTTTCGTGTAAATTTTATTAGAAAAAATAGCCAAGCGAGAACAAGAAAACAAGTGAGTTATTTTGGCATTTGTACAAAGAGAAAAATATTTTTTAGTGAGCCGCAATTTCATATAGAAATGCTTACGTTATTGTTCGATTTTCTTTTCATGAGAATTTTCGTGTAAAAATGTTTTAGGGAGCCGCAAATCAGCTGTTTGTCGCTTGAAGTCGAAGCGAACAATAATTTTCTTCATAGGGAGCCTGGTCGTTAGTATTACGGGACAAACCAAGAAATATAATCTACCTTTAAATACTTTGTTTATGTTATTATTAAAATGTTGGCCGACGTATTAATCGGCATGTACACAAAAACAACAGTACAGTATAAATCAAAAGAATGTACTAATGTAATTGAAAACAACGTGACAGTCGCTTGCTTATAGAATATGTAGCGACAGGCAAATGTACCTTGTTATGTAACTATGTGTGCTTATGAGTTTAATATTTGTTTGCGTTCTATTTATGATTTAGAATTTATTTGTTTGTTTTGGACAAAATAATTAGTTTGTGCGAGCTGTGTTGTGCACTTATATTAGAGCACCGCCGATTGATTTGTTACGTTACAGGGAATCTACGTCATTTAACGCTAAATCATGCACATGTAATCTTGTACTTCTATCATTCTTGCTATAAGCCACTAGAATTAATCTTGACTAATTTAAAAAAAAAGTGGACTTATACCACTTTCAAATATAAGAACTCATATAAACCATCTGTTTAGATAACATGTATCACCTGAAATTGTTGCAAGTGACCACAAATTAGAGTTAAGGTTTTTATAGGCCACATAACCAGCAGTCGCATAATCTCCATCGCTAAAGATATATAAAATCAATTTGACGATTTGTCGCTACAAATATAATTATGTAACGTGAACGTGATGCGAAAATTTAAGAAAATTAACTTTTGTTGTACTAAACGATAAACTGATATAACATTTTTCCCATTATTACAAAATACCAATAAAATAAATATTATTTTTATTTGTTTTGTGGCATCCACTTCCACAAAGAGCACATACAACAACGTGATACAAATCAGTGACTTTAGGTTATAGTCAATATGTATTTTATCTCCCCTATAATATTCTGCCATTAATTATTGCATCGATTTAATAAAATGTGGCGTATAAGGGTTTTTTCACAATTTCTATAATATAATGTTTTTAGGTAGGGTCTATACCTGATGTATATCTAACATAACGTTCATGGAATTATATTATGATGAAATATATTTTATTATTATTTTTTGTCATTTAAAACTTAAAAAATAAGTTTCTTGTATAAGCGCGATAAATTTTATTTATTAATACGGACATATAAGCTGTAAAATAATTATTTGGTCTTATTTTAAACAAAAAGGTGAATGTAAACAAACTTCAAAATCAAATTCATAACTAAAATGACATTTGATATCAAGATAGAAATAGCATACCGCATAGCATGCTTTTTCTATCATAACGCTACGATAACACTAATAAATGGAGTATATATAGACGAAGAAACATTTTGAAGGGAAACATTTCGTTTGTTGGCAAATTACGGGTGGTGTGTTCGGTACTCGGCGATACGCTTTGTTCACATATTCTTTGTTGATATTTGCTTTACTTTTCTTTTCTTTCATTGTTTTGTGTGCAAATAATAACAATAATAATGGAATGTTGCCGGAAACATGTTCGTCTGTGTGACCGTGAAAGAAAAAGCAAAAGAGAATTCAAGACGTTTTTCTTCCAAATAGGGACTTAATCTGGCTAATTCTAACATGAAACTTATACACTAATACAGATATAAATACACCTTAACTTAACCTTTATAACTCACACACAAGCATTCCATTCAAAAATTCTACGCATTAACTTAAATACATACTAAATTGCTATATTAACATACATAAATACAATTTCTTATGAATAATAACACAGCATAATTTTTCATAAAAATACTTTCGTTGAAATGAAATATAAGAAAGTAATGCTCCCATAGGTCGAGTCAAATATATAATGGTCTAGAGTTATTTATAACACTATATAAATTTATATTAAATCCAGTTCCGAAGACTTTAATTTAATATGTTAAGAATCTGTGAATTCTAAATTCTTTTTTAGATATTTAATGTCATGAAAAAGATTAATCCGAAATATCGCCACCACATAAAAAGTGTAGAAGGAGATTGCATGTTGCCTGAATTAGGACTAAGCAATGACGATCGACAAGCCATAATCGACAATGTCAATATTGTATTTCATATGGCGGCTACAGTACGTTTTGATGAAAAACTCAAGGTAGCAATGCAAATCAATGTTAAAGCCGCTCGTGACATTATGCTACTCTGCAAGGCAATGCATAATTTAAAAAGTATTTTGCATGTATCAACAGCATATACACAGTGTCCGCTACGGCGCATAGACGAAAAACTTTATCCCTCACCCAGTGACTCAAATAAATTAATTCTGGTTACCGAATGTGCTCCAAATAATCTGTTAGAGAGTATGACACCCATGTAAGTAAAAGGTTTTTCACATATATCAAAAAATTTATAAGTTT
This sequence comes from Thelaira solivaga, assembly GCA_947397855.1. Lineage (NCBI taxonomy): Eukaryota > Metazoa > Arthropoda > Insecta > Diptera > Tachinidae > Thelaira > Thelaira solivaga. Next base: position 8,864,935 of record OX377615.1, read on the forward strand.
ATTACAAGCAATTTGTTTCTTACAGGTTATTAGGAAAATATCCCAATACATATACATTCACTAAGGCAGTAGCAGAAGACGTAGTTAAGCAATGTGGCATAAATTTACCTGTTGGTATATTTCGACCAGGCATTGGTAAGCCAGTAATATAAAAATACGTTTTTTTGTTAGAAAAAAAGCGAACTAATGATATAGATAAATATATATATTTTATAAAGCAAAAAAAAACTGGTTTTTAACTAAGCTATAAAACAAATATTAAGTTATTGTTTTACGATAGGTTATCCAACACTTAGCTTAAGCTTAGTGGTGTCTTTTAATTTAAAGTTTAACAAAGAAGCTGGTTATATGTCTTACAAACTTTTAACTTTAACTTTCGGTAACTTATTGTAATGGGCTTAAGGGCCACTATTACAACTAAGCAATAACTAATGGCAGAATGTTATCGGACAGATAAATGGTTTTTGAGTATTACAAGTAGACTTTAACAAAAAGTGTCCGATAAGAAAAAGGCAATTTTGTCTAACAGTTAACTTTTAACGAGAACCTTAGGCGTTTTAGTTATTTTCTGTGCTTTTGCATTTTGTTGCCATTTTGGTTGTTTTACACGATATACGTAGCCTTTTTTGGTATTCATAGGAGTCTGTGCCACAAAACAAACAAAATAATATTTATCTTATTAAGTAGTTGTTATAATGAAAAAAAGAGTTAAAAGTCAATTTAGCATTCACTAGAACTATCTGACACCTTATGGGTAACTGGTGATAATGTCCCTTGTTGTGTTGGACAAACCTACATTGTCAGACATAGGCGTAAAAACATAACGAGACATTAGATATATCTGTTGTATTCTACCATGAAAGGCCCATGAGAGAAAAGTGAGAAAAAGTAGAAAGTAGAACAAAAAAAACATAAATTAAAAAGCTATACAAATAACCTTTAATATAAATAGTGAAGATTCAGCAATACAAATAAATTTATCAAAAAAAAAAAAAAAACAAGTTGCAATCGGCAAAAGATATAAATCTTGGTTAAATTAAATATTTTTCACATATAGCACAAACACAACTCAAAGTTTTTACTTGTTTCTAATTATTTTTTTTAATTATATCTTTTAATTTTAATTTCTTTCAAATATAAAAATTAACATTTTTCTACAAGAATTTATTTTGTTTTCATTTCTCCATTCCCTTGTATTCGTGTTTCATTGTCTCATTCTTTCGCAAGAACTCTACTGCAAAAACTTGACGAATCTGTATGACACTGTGACACTAAGCAACCAGAGATGAAACTTTTGAGGTTAGAATTTTGAAAAACTCAGCGTTTTATTTAAGGTTTGTATGTAAGAGACAGATATAGTGTTTTAATATTACGAATAAAAGAAAATAAGCAAAATGAAAATGCATATGCCGGAAGTACTTATGTCTACGTTTTTTGTTATGAAGTATGCAATTTAATGTAAAAGTTTTAAAATTCATGTTTACGAAATGTAAATAATGAAAGTGTAAATTTTTTAGAAATACCCGAGCAAAACAAAATAAAAATTTTAGGTTTGTGCAAAAAATACAGAAAGAAAATGTGTACTATATCTGCAGTCTGACACCTCTGGTTGCTCGGTGACTGTGATTTGCATGGTTTGCAAGCACCGTTGTGAGTACAGTCTATTAATTTTATCAAGACAATGTATTTTTGTTTTTATATAACCCACGATTTGCTTGCTCATTTAGGTATTTTCACCATAAAAAGTGATTTTCCATTCTTCTGGAAAGAAATGATATCTCAAATTCTCGTTTCGTCTTATGTGACCATTTTTAATTTTCCAAAATACTAAATTCTTTTGTTTTGTATTATTTCAAGTTATAAGTACTTATCGGGATCCGGTGTGTGGATGGATAGATAATTTTTATGGACCTACAGGAGCGATTGCTGGCGCTGGCACTGGTGTTATAAGAACATTACGCTGTGATCCAAGAGCTGTAGCTAACATGGTACCCGTAGACTTATGTGTGAATAGTATCATAGCAGCTTCCTGGGAAATTGCTGATAAGCATAAGTAATTACTAATTAGTAATAATAACTTCACTATTAAATCTTATTATTTTTTATTATTATCAACATTTTCAGGGCTCTAGATGTAAATAATAGAGACATGCCAGTATATAATTTTTGCACTTCCAAAGATAATCAATTAACTTGGGGTGATTTTACCACGAAAACTACCAAGTACGGCTTAATGTATCCTACATTGAAAGCTATGTGGTATCTATGCTACGCGAATACACCCAATAAATTAATCCATTTACTGTCGATATTCATTTTGCATTATGTACCTGCAACAATCTTTGATATCATATGCTTATTATTGGGTAAAAAGCCCAGGTATGTGTCACTATTCATAAAATTATTCTACTACATGCAGAAAATTGTACACAAAAGTCAAGTTACCGAACTGATTGATTGAATAATTGATTATTTGTTGGACGTGACTTTTTTTATGTTTTGTGCTTAACAAAATTGTAACCACCCAAAAGTTGGGCTCTCATTTTTAGTACACCCCAAAACATTTTATATATTTGTTTTTTAATTTATTTATAGTTTTTTTTTTTTTTTTTGTATACAATAATTTAGGTAATAAGATTATTCGAGAATTACTATGATTTTATTATTTTTTTAATAGAATTTAATTTTTGTAATTTTCTGGGGAAAATAAGTAATATTAAGGTAACGACAAATTTACAACAAACATTTAAATGCAAAAACAACAGGCGTCTCATTTCTCCTAGGTGTAAACACATATTCTAAAAGAGAAAAAATTAACGAATGTGTTTGAACTCATACACTTAAGCAATGAAAGTGTTTATCGAAAACAAATTTCACATTGACGGTACGGCAAGATTTGCATAAAACAGAATTTAGCAACGTTTTTACGTAACGTTTATTGCACAGCTCAGACAGAGTAGTTTTTTATTGTAAAAAAAGCGAAGCGCGTATAAACGAAAGTTTAAATAATTAAAGTACTCAAAACTTTTCTAAAAATAACGAACACCAACAGTGCGATCAGTTTTTTTTAAAAAAGGGCTTTTGTATATATGTATAATTTTATTTGTTTTCTTGTGTCAAAATCATATGACATGTTTTTAAATGTTCTATTTATACATACAGAAACGTTTTAACCAAGGCGAATTCATAACAGGTGAAATTTTTGGGACAGCTGACTACTTTTTGCTACTGTATTAATATACTTATTATGTCAAAGTTTGTTTACTTTATGAATAAAAAAAAATATTTTTAAATTGTGTTTGTGAAAGTGAATGCTTTATTGCGGAAAATATTTTTTTAAAATACGCATTATTCAATAAACAATAAATATACAAAGCTAAAAACAATTTAAAATTGTGCTTTTTGTGAAAAAAGGAAAAAAAAAACAATGATTTGGAGCAATACACACAATACTCTAAATAGTTAAGATTAAAAAAAAGCAGAATGCACATATTTACAATTCGAATATAGTGATTTTATCCAACTTGATATTAGACGTTGTTTATAATTATCATGTTTACGTTTCAGTAAGAAACACTCATTTCAAAAGAAAAAAAATTATGCGAATTAAACAATTTAATGAAAGGAAATCACAAATATTTCTTTGAAAAAAGCTTTATTTGTTACCAGTTTTTTAACACCAATCCTGCATGTTTTTTTTTTGTACGGAACACACACGCCACTTAAATCTTATATATAAAAAAAATTAACACTCAAGATAGGGGCAAATTATTTCTTTGGTTTGCCAGTAGCTTTTTGAGCGGTCTTCTTGGGAGCCGATTTGTTGGTGGCCTTGGCGGCAGACTTGGCAGGTTTCTTCTCAACCTTGGTAGTTTTAACAGGTTTGACGGGCTTAACGAGCATTTCACGTTGGCTTTTTAAAGCTTTTACAATTTTTTGTTCTTCAATGAGGAAAGTACGAACAATACGTTCGCGTAAGCAGCCATGACACAGAACTCCACAGAACTTACTTACTTAGTATTATTTTTGTTGTGCTTAATTTCGCATATTTCTTAGTCCCGGTATCTTTCCAGCATAACTTTCCTCTGCTAAGCATCGTTCGTCCTTAGCAATATTTAGTGTTTGCATATAGTTTTATATGTATATTGTAAAATGTATTAAACTTACAGAAGCAGAAAAATATATATACATTTATAATTTATAAATAAATAATAATAATACATACATAATTAGCTCAAAATTTGCTATATTTTCGTCAATATGTTGATGGTTTGTTGCGGACGCAGAAGTAGATAGTAAAGATAACAGGAGATGTACAACTTATAAGGATTTAGCGATGTCCGTCTGTCTGTCCGTGTAGCCGTTGAAATCAACTTTCAGAAGAATCTAGACAACATACAGAAAATTATAGCATACCAAACGGTCAGCTGCTGCTGTAAGACTATTGCTATTGAAATTCAGCCAGATCGATCTATAAATGACGGAGCTATGAGTCAAAAACCGAAACTACCTCTATTTTTGACCATTTTTTGAGGGGATTTTTTGGCTATTTTGTCTAAACGAAGAAACGGACAAAAAAAACGTGGTATGCAGTTTTATTTGAAATATAAGTCATAATAAATGTGCTAAAAATGAAAGCAATCGGTTTTCAAATGGCCGAGGAATATGAAAAATGCAACCGAAATTGTAGACTTTCATTAATTATGGCTTTGTTTTTATGGGTTTTTTATCTAAACTGAAAAAAAGTAGTACGCAGCTGTTTCAAACATCATATTTATAGTATCGTAACCAAAACGCAGTTGAATGGGTCTATAAATGGCGGAGATATGAGTCAAAAATCGCGACTACCTGTATTTTTTCACAATACCTGTATTCATGCACAATAATACGTGGTACGCAGTTTTATTACAAATAACTGCCGTAATGTCTGTGCAAAAAATCAGAAAGATCGGTCCACAAATGGACAAAAAAAAATCAAAAATACAAACGGCATTTCACATTTTCATTAATTTTTGTTTTGCTTTTGTTTGTATTTTTTGTGAAATTTTTTTAGCTGTCATGTGCGTAATACTTTGTACACACAAACACGAAACCTAAAACGTGTGTGTGTGTGGTTTTTATTGCCTTGAGTATTATAGTATTACGAATACAGCCATCTTTATGAAAGAGAGTCTTTTGGATTTTTCTCGATAATTAAATATTTTATTAAATATGTTTGGCTTAAAAATTTTTAAAAAAAATTTGCAAAATTAAATGAAAATAAATTTTTTTTGTTTTTTCTATTTAATATCTTTCTTAGAATTTTTTTTAATTTAAAAATTGAGTGCCTGCAGACATTTTATTGCTTTTAAAAATGAGGTTCTCAGAAAGGTTTGTTTCTTAGAACTCATTAATTTTAGTCGTATTATAAAAATTTATTTTTTTATTGATATTTCTTTCCATATAAATAAATAAATTTTTATATTTAATATGACCACAAGCTAATAAACTAAGTGTTTCAGTCAAATAATTTTTTGAAGTGAGTGAATATAAATCCGGTTAGTTAAATATGTTTTCACGTAATTCTTTATGTTTTTTAGTATTTGTAAATATTTTTTGAGTATTTATGACATATTTATAAATATGTTCAAGAGACATATAAGTACATACATAAAAACAAATGTGCATGTGCTGAGGTACCATTCCTGATTTTGCTCCGGAAAATTACCAAAATCAAAAAGGAATTTAATCTGTAGGCACTAAATTTTCTGGAAGTGTTTTAACATTTTCTGAAAAATTTTTAGTTTTTATTTTATGATGCAAAACGGAAACTGCCTAAATCCTTGAGTTCAACAGTACTGGGGTGTATGGAAATTTCAAAAAAATTTTAAAAATAGTTAAAAATAACTCTAAGTATTTTGGCGGTAGACTACAAATCTAGACAGTCTCCTCTTCAAAATGATATATATTTCATCTCACAATGTTAAATAGTTCGTCGGCAAGTTCCTCAAATCACTTAGAGCAACAGCACTGGGGTATATGGAAATTTAAAAATAATCCAAAGTAACTTTCGAACGAACCATAAAAGATTACGAGATAAGATGTGTATCATTTTAAAAGGAAGGTCGTCTAGATTTGTAATCTATCTTCTAAGTACTCAGAAAAAACTTTTCATTATTTTTTAAAATTTATGCCCCTATTGCGGTTCACAACTTTTATAAAAGTTTGGTTGTGTTTGACAAATTGGTATTGCCATTCTCAACTCAACTGACATTTTTGTTGAGTTGACTTTTTATGTAGTATTGTGGTTCACAACTCTGTGTTAGTTTGGTCGACAAAATCGTTGTAAATACACAACTGATTATTAGCAGTTGAGTTCCTTTCAGTTTCAGTTGAGTCTTATAGGAAAATGGAGAAACAGTAAGTATAATAATTTAAACGCTTAATATTATAATTTTTAAGCATTTAATACATTTAAAGATTATTGAAAATTACAAATAAAGCACAATTTGAACGACTGGTCCAGATTATGGAAAGGAATCCGGAAATAGCACGCGGGAAACCGAAATTCGGCATGACTAAAAACGCGTGTAAAGAGTTATGGGAAGGATTTTCTGTAGAATTAAACAGTTTAAGACCACCAACTAGAATTTCTGCAGAATGGCAACCTGTAAGTATAAACTATGTACGCATCATATTTTATTACAATGTACTTTATTCAGGTTTGGATTTATTATAAAGCTAGCGTGAAGAAAAAAATTGTTAAAAACAAGAATATTCTGGCAACAGGTGGTGGCCCTTCTCAAGAAATTTACTTAAGCACCCTTGAGGAGTGTGTGTGGCGCCTAATCTCCTTAAAAGAAGAGGTTGTACCATCTGGTCAAGTATTTGGTGCAGAGAATATTCCTCCGGCAAATAGTGACGCTCCCGTACCGTCTAGCGGAGTCCAAACATGCCAACCTGAGCCAATACAACTAGATGAGTCAGCACATTTAGTTGACCCTATACACCGTGCCGCACCAACACCAAATACATCAAGGAGAGAAAACCGAAATTGTATGGAAAAAGAACGGCTTGAATTATTATCTAACCAAGCACAAACACAAACGGAAATTGTAAAAACCTTAAAAGACTTGGAAAAAAATATTTATAAAAACTACGAGTTGAATAAACAAATATTAAAAATTAAACAGAAAAAAGTAGCGCTGTACGAATTACAGGTGAATCAAGCTACTGAACTGCACAACCTCAAAGTAGTGTGAAAACTTAAAAATTTAAAAATGAAATTCAAATGTGATTCAGATGTGATAAGCGAAAAAGGAAGGAAATATTTAGAAACCAGAAGCTATTATTTTTTTTTTTAATTTATTATTTATTTTATGTTACTAAAGTTTTTTAAGTTATTTTTTTGTTACATTTGTTATATATTATTTATAAACACAAAGACTGAACTCATATATATATAAAACCATATTTTTTAATTATAAGTATGTATATATTTAGCTTTTCATTTATATTCATAACTTAAAGTAAATAAGAATAAATGAATTTTAGATAAATTATAAAGACCGCATTATATTATTTCTAATACTCATTCCCAGTTCTGTATCTTCAACATTTGAGATTAAGTGCTGTGCACTCGCATCTTCACCATCGATAATTGTTTCGTCTTGAATCCACTTTGAAATATTGACCAATGTTATGCAGAGCACAACAAACGTTTACAATTTGTGTTGCTTTTTCGGGTGAATAATGCAAGCCTCTAGCAGAAAGGAGGCATCGAAATCTGCTCTTTAGAATACCAATTGTTCTCTCAACGATATTGCGAGCTTTAGCATGGACAGTATTATATCGAGCTTGTAAAGAACCACCATCTGCCATTCGATAAGGTGTCATTAAGTAGGGGCGAAGAGGATACCCTGCATCACCTTAAATATACAAATTGTATAAAGGAGGTTTTAACAGTTTAAATTAGTTACCTAAAATCCATGAATTTTCTTGGACGTTCCTCTGCAGATAAGTCTTTAAATTGCTCAAACTAAAGATAAGAGAGTCATGATTTGCTCCTGGGTGTCTCGCATCAACATATCTTATATTCATTTTGTAATCACACATCTAAAAAATTTTAAATATGTATTTAAATTTTGGTTTGCTGGTAAATGAACAAATATGTATAGATAGCTTACAATCATAACATTTAAGCTATAATATCCTTTACGATTTAGATATAGATGCTGTATCTCTTTTCGTGGTGTAACAATTCGTACATGTGTACCATCGATACAGCCCAACACACCAGGAAAACCACTTTTTCTGAAGAACCAAACCTTGGAAGCATTTTTTTCTTCTTCACTCATTTGCGCTTTTATCCTTTAAAACAAGTGACATTGTGGACTGAGCTATTCCTACATTGAAGTCGTTGCCACTGCATTTTTGATAGCTGCCGTCAGCAAAAAATCTAAGAACAGCACACAGTTTCAATACCGGTGGAATAGCAGCCAGACGCACAGATTTTTTTAAATGGTCTTTAATTTCATCCAGTAAAAAGCAAAATGCTTCTTTTTAAGTCGGAAATAGCTTATGAATCTGTACAAAAATATTCTTGTTATGTATTTCTTATTTTAACAATTTCTTACCTTGTATTGCGTAGTTCCAGAGGGTTTGACTTATCACGAATAGTTCTTCTTATACGTAGCACATCTATATTGGCTTTCATCTTTTGACATGCGCTTGAATTTTTTTTTCTGTATTTGATGTTGGCAATGCCATAACAATTTCAACTAAAAACAGTAGTGTACCACAATACCAAAAAGCAGTTTGGTCGTGTGAAAGTTGGGTTGACTCTCAGTCGACCAAACTGAGTTGAGTTGTGAACCGCAATAGGGGCATTTTTTAAATTCCCTCCTACCCCAGTACTCATACTCTGAGGAATTTTTATCATTCCTCATTTCGGCGAGGTACCATTCCCGATTTTGCAACAGAAACTTACTGAAACCAAACTGAAATAAAATTTGTAAGTTCTACGCTTTCTGGAAGCGTTTTAACATTTACTTTACATTTCATAGTTTTTATTCTATTATGCAAAACGGAAACTGCAAAAATTCTTGAGAACAACAGTACTGGATTTTATGAAAATTTAAAAAAAAAATTTAAAATATCCAAAGTAATATATGATTATTTGATTGGTTGGTTACAAATATAGATGATCTCCGCTAAACTACTACTAAAAACACTTAATATTTAATGACGTAAGACGTATTTGATAATTAAGCCTTTAATACTGAAAACATTTACAAATACTAAAAAGCGTTAAAACATACTTAAAGCGGCATATTTATCTTCACACATGTAATTTTTTCTATTATTTTGATATTATAGAAAAATGTGGAAAGTGAAAAATGTTAATATTTCGCTAACACAGTGAAGGGTATATAAGACTCGGCACGGCCGAAGTTAACTTGTTTTAAATAAAAAATGTTTAGTTATGCAATATATTATATAAAAATATAAATTGTTAAAAAACATAAGTATCCATACTATGAGTTAATTACGAATATTATCAAATTATTGATTTTCTATCGTTTTTTCTTATTTAAAACAATAAGTGTGTTACACAGTTTGTTTATACTCTTTTAAACACATTTTGAAGTAAACATCCTCTAAATTGCCCAAGACTAAACGAAGGGGTTGTATAGATGTGCATTGTAGCTTCAATAAATTTAGTTTTGCTTCTAATTCTTCTAAAGTTTTTGCAATTAAGCAAAATGATTCTTGAGAATCTTTTATTGTATACTTCTTGCGCTATTTGGAGCCATTTGATTCTGTAACAACTGACAATGGGAAGACATAATGTAGAAACCAAAATGTTGAAAATATTTTTGTTTCTAAAAATATATAATAAGAATTATTTATACTTTTAAAATGTATTATAGGTAAAAATATATATCGTCAATTATCATGCAAAATGTGAACGGACATTTTAAAACGTTTGAGAAAAGATGCAGAAAATATATAATTTTATATTCTATTTATATCAATAGCTTCTTTTAAGTTTTTAGTTTAATTTTCATCTAATTATTTTGCATTTTACTTGACTAAATGTAATTTACACACAAGCATACTTACCTTAATTACTTGATTCTAACATTTTAAGTATAGTTAAAGCAAAAGCTGATGTTATTTTTGTACATAACAATTTTAATATTTTGCAACCATAATCTATACATTTTACTTGTATGTCTTGTGCTTTTGGAAATTTTATTTGGAAATCCAAAGATATCTGAAAATAAGAATTGAAGCTCAACTTAAACTTTTTATAAAATTAATATTTTTCGGAAAACGAGATGATAAAAGTATTTATATTTTGCTTTTCCCCCAATGCTAGTAATACCTTATTTAGAGTATCAAATATATTTTTTTTAAATGTTTTGTGGGTACTTAGCTAAATATAAAGTTATGAAACTAATAGAAAATATAAATAGCATACATACCAACTGATATCCTGAAGGTCTTTTATATTCCGGCCACTCTTTTAATATTTGAAATGTGTCTTTTATATCGTTAATGTTATTTAGTCTATAATTAGAACATTTTCTCCAATAGACATCAAATTCGTCGGCTGTCACATTGTCACTTCTTAATGCCTTTACCGAGTTTTCCCAATCATATTCAGTTTCTGGAAAATAATAATGCAATTATTTTTCTGCATAAAGTTTCAAAATTTTATTTCATGTTGGAGTTTCTTTTAAAATAGTAATTAAGGAAGGAATTTTCGTGTTGCTGCTGTATGATTTTTTTTCTATTGGGCAAACTTGTTGGTTAAAGTTGGTTAAAGTAGTATCGGCTTCTTCTATTGGACAAACTTGTTTTTAGAGGTTGTCATGGTCTAACGTTGTGTTTGCTTCTTTTTTTCCAATTTTTTAGGTTAATACCTCAAAAGTTATTTGTTCACCAACGGATAAGTTTTGATATTTGATGGAATGGTCATTTTGAGATACTTCACAATTGGGGAAATAATATTATGTTGTACGTCATTTTTTATTTTGTTTACATCTGACTTGGAGATGTTGTTATATCCATGTAGTTTTATACATTTATATATTCACTGACACAATCGTACAATTCAGTTAGTACTTTAGGGTATAATACAAATCGTGCATCTGCTCTGTCACAATGAGTTTTGTTTAAAACAGGTTCTTCTAGAACTTCATGAAATTCATTGGCTTTTGCGTGTTTTTCTTGTATTTGGGACACAGAAGCTATGTTTTCTTTATTGGTATCGTTTTGAAAATGCTTAAACACATGCTTTTTGAATGATTTTTTTAATGTAAATTTCTGAAAACAATTATTAAATTTACATTGAAAAACTTTTGGATCTAAAATTGTGATGCAATATTTTAAATGTTTAAAAAAGCCAACTGGACAAATAAACTCCTTATTGCACAAAAAACAATTTATTTTTCTTACCATTTTATTCTTTAGTTTTAGTATGCTAATTTTTTTTTATTAAAACACAATTTTTTTCACAACTTAAGAACGTGCTTGTTTGTACGAGTATGTCGACAAACTCAAACCACATATCATATTTCTTTTTGTCATAGACACCGAGCAACCAGAGGTGTCAGAGTGCAGATATAGTATACATTTTCTTTCTGTCTTTTTTGCACGAACTCAAAATTTTTATTTTGTTTTGCTCAGGTATTTCTAAAAAATTTACACTTTCATTATTTACATTTCGTAAACATGAATTTTAAAACATGAAAATTTGTGTTTGTTATCACTTTTACATTAAATTCTATACTTCATAACAATAAACGTATATATAAGAATCTCCGGCATGTGCATTTTCATTACGGAAATAACTTTTTAATTAATGTTTTTCAAAGCAAAATATTTTTCATTTTGCTTATTTTCTCTTATTCGTAATATTAAAACACTATATCTGTCTCTTACATACAAACTCCAAATAAAAAGCTGAGTTTTTCAAAATTCTAACCTCAAAAGTTTCATCTCTGGTTGCTTAGTGTCATAGATGCCGTGTTCAGTACCATGTATGCATGTATGTATGAGCTCATTAACACCCCGTCGGCAAATCAGAAGTTGAATATAGAATGACATATTTTATTATAATTAAACTTTAGACTAACTAGAATGTAATGCAAGGATAATAATCTTAAAACTATGTAATTTTAAATCTTAAATAACTCGCTTTGAACAACTAACATTGAAAAATAGAAAATGTCAATAAAATCAGCAACTCGAATTGTTACGAATTCGCTCTAAGTGGAATTAATAGTATTTTAAGAATATGTATTTATGCCTACTCTGGCAACTTTGAATTTATTATTTATCTATTGTCTGATTTGCTAACATTGAGCTGTCAAATATTTATCTGGCTTCTTATTAAATATATCATTTTTGAATTAACCGGCAGCAGAGAAAGACCAAAGTAAGCATAAAATCTTATAAGATTGTCGAATTAGAAATATTTTATTTTCTCTTTATTTTTAGTTTTTTAAAGCTCTTTGTATAATATAATCGAATAACTCTTTGTAACAATACCTCTTTATATGAAGAATAAATGTTTATGATTGTTGAGGATGATTGTTAATTATTATTGTCGATGACCGCACAATAATTATTAGACTGTTTTGTGGGTGTACAAGTGCTGTTTAAAGTTGGTCAAGATTCCAATATTTCTTTAAAAAATTTGAACTGCTGATTCCTAAGAGACGTTTATGTGGTGATTCTCAAGGCGTATGCACGAGAAAAATGGTAGGAACAAGAAGCAAGACTAAGATGACTGATGTTGAGAAGGCAAGCTGTCCGGAGTGTGCGCAACCAGATAATGAGAATATGGTGCAATGCGATATATGCGATGCGTGGTTTCATTTTATCTGTGTTGGCGTCGATAAGGAAATCGAATATAAAGATTTTATGTGCACTAAATCTAAGCCGTCAATGACGGAGAGAGAAGATTCTAGAAATAAGGTAGTAAGTGAGGACGAAATTTTCGAGTCGCCATTGAATGTGATTGTGAAGAATGCTGAAACGGTAGGTATAAGACGATGTAGTATATCGTCGAGTTTGGTATCTAATGGCTCTAAGAGGAATCAAAAGGAAATTGATATTCAATTGCGTCGTCTAGAGGAAGAATATAAAATGAATATGGCGCATTAGGGTGCCACTTATTTTTTAAAGTTGTAATTTGTTTCACGCCAAGCCCCAGATTTGTTCGAAATGCTATAAAAATAGTCTCATGATAATTTAAGCTCAATCGGATGAGGGGATATGGTGCCCCTGACCCGCCCAAAATTTGGAAAATACCTGATTTTTGATATTGATTGTTAATAACTTCGTTAATATTTATTTTACAAAAAAAAAGTTTTAGTAAAAGTTATAGACCAAGCTCAGAGTAACAACTTTTACTCACAAACTTTTTTTGTATCTCTAATATCTACTGAATTAAAAAAAAAAGAAACTAAAAACCATGGATTTATTTATACGTATGTTTATATGGAATATTTTATTTACTTAAGTTTAGTCGTTACATGAGAAAAAAAATTTACACGCTGATATTTTCTTTGTGGCAAGTATTCTTTTTTTAGTTATGGCTTTGTTTTCTGTTTGAATTTGTAGAATTAAGAAAGAGTTTCTTTATTGCAATTTGGAAAACGTAAACGGTAATCCTTAACAACTTGTAAAATGTATTGTTTTTGTTCTTCGCTTCTTGATAAAATATCATTATAATCCTGCATTAATTTGACTCCCCTCTCAGCGGTATCGTTCACTACTTTTAAACCTGAAAGAGTTTTTTTAGCTTCGATAAACTTTTTGTTACTCGGCCACTTTGTTGGGGTTGTTTTTAAAGAATCTTCACACAAATCAAAATGCTTAAAAAATGTTTTAGTTTTTGTATTCACAAACTGCGGAATACCTTTCTTGATAATATCATCGACGTCCAGAGTATTTATTACGGCCTTTTTGCTGTTTATATCAGATTCATTATTCAAAGCTTCTACCATTTCTTTTTTGGTTTCGATTGGTACATTTTCATCGAAAAATGCCAAAGCAACATTTTCTGCGCCTAAATACCACAGGTGACTGCAAAATTTTTTCAAAGCTACCGTAGCAATTTCACTTTCCACAGTTCGATATTGACTGAATGTTGCAAGAAGCATAAAATCGTGATACGGAGCTTTTATAGGTGATGAAGCGCAAAACCAAGCTTCAACGTACACTTTAACAACAAAAATGGAAATATCACAAAGAGCATTTAGTTCAACCTCTGTTAAATCGAACTCGAATCTAAACAAAAATATTTTTAAAGTGTATATTGCCTTTGACATCCATCTTGCGTGATGCATAGCACCTGGAGCTCGAAATTTTTTACATGATCGGGTTGGTGTTTTCCCGAGAAATATTAGAACAAGTTCGATTAATTCTCTATAGTCATCCCGCTGTTGTTTTTCCTGAATAACATTGTTCAGAAAATTTGTAATTCGCTCTACATCACATAAACTAATAGCATTTTTAACTTTTTCATTTTCGATACCGATCCTGTAATTATCAATGTTTAATGATGGCCAACACTTTTGAAATCGTTGAAATATTTGAACATTAGGACCATCTGGCTTGCAAAATTTGATATCAAAAACGCTTTTAAGAATAAGCTCAAAGATGTGATGCCTACAAGCAAAATACAACAGATCCCTCTCTAGTGTGTTTTCGATTATAGAACAAGTTCCATTGAATCTTCCAGTGTTAACTGCTGTTGTATCGAAAACCAAAGCTTTAACATAATCCTGTAGACCCCATTCAAAAAGCGATTTGCAAATAGCCAGTGCTTGTGCTCTTCCAGTACCACTCTTTAAAGCAGGTACTTCTAGCAGCTGCTCAACATTTCCGTTTGATATAAGAATTGGAAGACGGTCGACTTTTTCCTTTCCTTCTAAGGCAGGCAGTAATTTTCCGTCCCAATGTAGACAAACTGCATCTAAATCTTTGCCATTAAACTTATTTTTTAATGCAGATACCCTTTTGGAACGTAGTTTTTGTCTAGCAGCACGTACGGATTCTTTGTTCAAAATAATATTTGCTATATCATGACCCAACGATTCAGCTGTTGCGGCAATGATATGAACTGCATTTCGATCACTTATTTTGCAAGCATCCAGGGCAGCTGCAAGTTTTTCTGTTATAACTACCACTTTTCCTCTAGTTTTTTTTTGAGTAGAAGGAGACGTAACTGCTGGAAATTGTTCATAATTATTTTCCTGATCTGCAGCGAACGATCTTTCACTCTCTGAAGAAAAAGATAATGGCACATTTCCTAGTAAAAATAATAGAGAAATTTTAACTAATTTCGAAAAAAGATATAACTGTTACCCCAACAGCTTACCCATTTTTTTTGCTTCGCCCATGCTACGCTCCCTTCTTTGTAATTCTATTTCTTTTCGTTGTTCTTTTCTACGTTCTTTTTTTGTTAATTCATAATCTATACCACACATATAGCCAGGTCTTCCTTCCTTTCGTTGATTTATCAAAAATTTCTTATCTTCTTCAATGTTTATCATTTCCAATGCATTCTCGTGTGCTATATCAAACAAAGCATCTAATGTTTTTAAAAATTCTGCTTCTTTTTTTCTTGATTTTCACTTTTTTGTTTGCAATGTTTTTGCAGTGATCTCCACTCCGTGTATAGTTTTTCTAATTTGGTGATACAGTGCTTTGGTTCTTTAAATGGAATTCTAGATTTTTCCCAAAACGTTATAACATCTTTTACGGTTATTTTGGAACTCTCGCGTAAATTAAGCTTTTTAACGCGAATATGAAAAAAAAGAACTTTCATCACTTCCCTATTAGATGGTAATTTATTGCCTTTTAAATTATTGGAATAACAACCAATCAAATAAATGTTATCGCGTAATTTAATAGACATCTTATTATTACTTTATTAATTCACTCGCACACGTCTTCTTTGATATACCTACTTGTTGCAAATAAAATGAACGCATCAAAGTCAGATGGTGGATAAAGAAAACTAACGGTAATATTAAAAAAAACAACACTTGCTACAAATAAAATGAGAAGAATCAAGAGAATAAACCATAACTTGTAAGTAATCTAACGGTAATATTACAAAAAGAAAACAAACAAGGTATACTTGTCACAAATAAAATTAAAATATCAACGTATCAATGTTTTTCTCATATAACGACTAAACTAAATAAATCCATGGTGTTTCGTTAATTTTTTTTTTTATTTAGTAGATATTAGAGATACAAAAAAAGTTTGTGAGTAAAAGTTGTTACTCTGAGTTTGGTCTATAACTTTTACTAAAACATTTTTTTTGTAAAATAAATATTAACGAAGTTATTAACAATCAATGTCAAAAATCAGGTATTTTCCAAATTTTGGGCGGGTCAGGGGCACCATATCCCCTCATCCGATTGAGCTCAAATTTTCAAGAGACTATTTTTATAGCATTTCGAACAAATCTGGGGCTTGGCGTGAAACATATTTCTTCAAATAAATTTTTTCATATATTTAATTGGCACCCTAATGGCGCATATTCAACGCAAATATGAGATTATGAACACATTCGATCATCAGGATGAATCTGATGATGAAGGCGATGAACTTGATCGTCATCAGGCTAATAGCGTCGTTGCAGACTATGGTAAAAGCGTCGAACCGAATCGTATTAAGAATTTTCGTGAACCAAATGTCGCTCAACAGAACAATCCTGCACATTCATCGAGAATGAATAATCAATTAAGACAAGAACACATTTATGCAAGACAAATAACGCCACAGGAGCTCCCTATATTTAGCGGTAAATCCGAGGAGTGGCCACTGTTCATCAGTTGTTACGAAAATTCAACAAGATTGTGTGGCTTCAGCGACGATGAGAATTTGCTGAAATTGCAGCGTGCTTTGAAAGGTAAAGCACTTGAGTACGTGGGCAGCAGGCTCACATTGCCAGCGTTGGTGCCACAAGTGATAAAAACACTTCGTATGCTATTTGGACGTCCAGAAAATATTATTCAAAATTTAATAACTAAATTACGCGCTGGGCCAAGCGTTAACATGGCAAAATTAGATACACTCGTACAATTTTCTCTAGGTGTTAAAAATATAGTTTCAACAATGGAGGCAGCAAACTTGGATGCACATCTATGTAATCCTATGTTAATACAAGAACTTGTGGAGAAGCTGCCACCACAGATGAGACTCGAATGGGCAATTCAAGCCGGGAAATTGTGTTCGGTAAACCTTACAGAATTTAGCAACTGGTTATTTAATTTGGCAGAAGCTGCCAGTAGTATTATTAATGTATCTGCAGCGAATGTGAGTGAGATGGAAAAACGTAAACAGTCACGCGTTAATGTACACGAGGAGAACATTCGCCACGATAAGAATAAAGGCACTTTTCGTTCAAAATGCTACGGCTGTAATGGATCAGATCATTTTATAGCCAAATGTGGCAAATTTGAACAATTAGAATATAGGGAAAGGTGGGCCATTGTAAACGAAAGGAATTTATGTCGTTCATGTTTGAAAATACATTCACCAAAATTATGTAGAGAGAGAAAGGAATGCGGTGTGAACAATTGTACGGCGAAACACCACTACTTATTACATAAAGTAAACGCAGATAAAAGCTCTACAGTCGTAGCAGTGCATCGAATGATGACTTCAAATGTATTGTACAGAATTGTACCAATTAAAATATATGGTGAAAATAAAATTATGGATGAATATGCATTTTTAGATGAAGGCTCTGGGCCAACACTAGTTGAAAAATCTGTGCTGAAGGAGCTTGGCCTAAACGGTGAAAAATCTGAATTGTGTCTTAAGTGGACGGACGGAAGCGTTCGTACTGAATTTGAATCTGAACGTATTAACTTGAAAATATCGCCAGTGGGAAAACATAAATCAATATATTTGTTAAAAAATGTAAGATCCGTGAATGGACTTGATTTACCTAAACAAACTTTAATTTTTTCAGAACTTACACAAAAGTATAAATATTTGCGGAGCGTCCCAGTAGAGTCTTATAGGAACGTAAAGCCTAGAGTAATTATAGGACTCGATAATATAAGAGTGGCAACACCTTTGAAATACAAGGAAGGTCAAATGGATGAACCTGTCGCTTTGAAGACTCGACTGGGGTGGACAATTTATGGGATAGTAGAAATAAAGCCAAATTCCGAATCGTAATCTAATGCAACTCTACAATTGCATATTTGTGAGTGTGATACCGATGCATCGTTAAACAAATTGATGAAAATAAATATGCAACTTGAGAACGAGGGCGTTGAACAGAAAATTTCTGATGATAAGGACGATTCAACTGTTCAAAAGTTTGTCCAGCGAACCGGAAACAAATTTACTGTTGGACTTTTGTGGAGGTCTGAAAACTTGGAGATGCCACACAATTATGAAATGGCATTGAAACGATTTATTTGTTTTGAACGGAAGTTGCAGCGAGAGCCTGTTTTGAAAAAGCGTGTTAAGGACCATATTGAGAGTATGTTGGAGAAAGGCTACATTCGTAAATTACAAGAAAATGAAGTGCATGACCAGTATCCTAGAAAATGGTATTTACCAATCTTTGTTGTACGAAATACAAATAAGCCCGAAAAGATCAGACTAGTCTGGGATGTCGCCGCTGAGTATCAAGGCGTATCTCTGAATCAATACCTTCATAAGGGCCCAGACTTAGTAAGTCCCTTGATTAACGTTCTTTTTAATTTTCGAATTGGTAAGATTGGGATAAGCGGGGACATATCTGAAATGTTCCATCGAGTTGCAGTCAAATCAGAAGACGTACAATCACAGAGATTTTTTTGGCGCATAAACGATAAACAACATCCAGACGTTTATATACTTCAGGTCATGTCATTTGGAGCAAGTTGCTCACCATCATTGGCACAGTGTGTAAAAAATTATAACGCCAAAGAGTTTGCAGTGGAGTTTCCAAGAGCAGTGGAATCAATTATTAAAAGGCATTACGTATACGATATGTTAGACAGTGTTGACACCATTCCTGAAGCAATACAATTAATAGAACAAGTAAAGAAAATACATAGCGCGGGTAACTTTCACATAAGGAACTGGATGTCTAATTCTAAAGAGGTCATAGCTGCAATAGGTGAGGAAAATGACGAAAATACTTTTTGCAAGGCTAGTCAAAAAATAGAACATGTAGTAGAAGTGGAGAAAGTTCTCGGTATGTGGTGGCGTACTGGCGATGACGTATTTACATATAATTTAAAGTTTACAAAAGCCACTGAGGAAATATTGTCAGGACGTAAGTTACCTACAAAAAGAGAACTGTTGAGACTGATAATGTCAATATTTGATCCACTGGGAATGTTATCGTTTTATACTATTCAAATGAAAATTCTTCTGCAGAATGTTTGGCGTAGTGGCACAGAGTGGGATAATACAATTCCTGAACATTTTTCCAATGAGTGGTTTAGATGGTTAGCCACGCTGAAAGAAGTCGAAAGACTAGAAGTTCCAAGATGTTATTTTAAGGGCATTTCAAATAGAAGAAGTGTCATCCAGCTACATATATTTGTAGACGCGAGCGAGAATGCATACGCCACAGTAGCATATTTTAGAATCGAGAAACATGGAAAGGTGGAAACAGCGTTTGTGTGTTCTAAGGCTAAAGTAGCACCTTTACGACCGGTGTCTATTCCACGAATGGAACTATTAGCTGCCGTCATGGGAGCACGACTTGCGAGGACTATCGTACAGAACCACGATATTAAAATTGAGTCTACAACTTTCTGGACTGACTCCAGGACTGTTTTACAATGGTTGAGATCTGACCCAAAACGCTATAAACAATTCGTTATGTTTAGAGTCGCTGAAATACAAGAGATAACAGATGTTATACAATGGAAATATGTGCCGTCAAAGGAAAATGCAGCTGATTTGGCAACCAAGTGGGTAAGACGACCAGAATTTAAACAAAGTAACCCGTGGTTTAGCGGACCATCATTTATATGTAGTACGCCCGAATATTGGCCGAAGCAGCCGTATGAGCACGAGCCCAGTGAAATTGAAATTAATATGCGACATGTAGCGGTTCAGTTCAAGTGATTGACTGCACTAGGTTTTCAAAATGGGAGCGGCTACTTAGAACAATGGCCTATGTGCGAAAATTTATTGAAAGGAGAGTTCTACATAAGCAAAAAACCGATAGTGTAACTTTAACAACTGAACAGTTACTTTGGAGCCAACAGTTTTTGATTCATTTGATTCAGCATAACGCTTACAAAAAAGAAATCGTATTATTAGAACAAAAAAAATTCTTCAAAGTTACCTAATAATAGCAGCCTAAGAAAGCTATCTCCATTTTTAGATAATAATAAGATAATACGTCTGCGCGGTCGATTAGAAAATGCCACTGTAATACAGAATGAAACAAAAAACCCAATCATTTTACCAAGGAATCACTATATTACTAGATTAATAGTCGATTGGTATCATCGCAAATATAAACACGTTCATCACGAAACAGTAATAAATGAAATTTTTCAAAAGTACCATATACCTGGCTTGCTATTACTATTACGGACCGTTCGCGCAACCTGTCAAATTTGTAGAAATTATAGAGCAGAACCTCAGCCTCCAGAAATGGGAAATTTACCAATGGCACGAATGGCAGCTTCACAAAGGCATTTTCTTATGTTGGTGTGGATTTTTTTGGTCCCTTCATTGTAACCGTGGGAAGAAGAAATGAAAAGCGATACGGTGCTGTGTTTACTTGTTTGACGGTGCGCGGTCCATATTGAATTGGTACACAGCCTGAACGCGAGCTCGTGTATAATGGCGATAAGGAATTTTATAGCTAGAAGAGGGGTGCCTAAACAAATATATAGTGACAATGGCACAAACTTGAAAGCAGCTGAAAAAGAATTGCGTGAAGCATATAAGAATATTAATCTTGAGGCGATACAGAATGAGTTTACTACACAGAGCATGAAATGGACATTTATACCGCCAGCGAGCCCGCATATGGGGGGAGCCTGGGAACGCATGGTGCGCTCCATAAAAACAGTTTTGTACCAGATAATTACACTGGATCAAAGACTGAACGATGAAAGATTATATAATTTGTTTCTGGAGGTGGAGAGCATTATTAACTCACGGCCATTAACATATATATCGTTGGAGACTGCTGACCAAGAAGCTCTTACTCCTAACCATTTCCTATTGGGAACTTCATCTGGCGATAAACCAATAGGAAATTTTGAAAAAGCTGATGTTTACCTAAGAAAAGCGTGGCGCTATACACAGCTGTTAGCCAATTTATTTTGGAAAAGGTGGGTTGCTGAAGTGTAACCTACAATGACTAGGCGAACAAACTGGTTTCACAAAGTTAAACCAATTGAAGTTGGTGACGTGGTGATAATAGTCGATCCGAATCTACCTCGACATTGCTGGCCGAAGGGACTCATCAATGAAATTATTATGGGCAAGGATAATCAGGTACGAAGTGCAATAGTAAAAACTGCCCGTGGAATATAAAAGGTGATTTTATAAGAACTATCGGAAATTTAAAAAAAAAAACACATAAAATTCAGAAAAATGCATGAAATATTTATTTGGATCGATAGTTGGGTCGATATAATTTAATGTTTGAAGATTATTTCATGCAAATGTTGGCCGCGGCTGCGCCTCAAATGGTCCATTCGCTTAGTCCAATTTTGGCATACTCTTTCCAACATTTCGGCCGGTATCTCACGAATAATGTTGGCAATGTTGGCTTCCAGTGCGTCAATCGAAGCGGGCTTGTCCCTATAGACATTAGCCTTAACATAGCCCCACAAAAAATAGTCTAGAGGCGTTAAATCGCACGATCTGGGCGGCCAATTGACTGGTCCCAAGCGTGAAATAAACTGTTCACCGAACTCGCCTCTCAATTGGTCAATTGTTTCGCGTGCTGTGTGGCATGTGGCACCGTCTTGTTGAAACCACATGTCATGCAAGTCAAGCTCTTCCATTTTGGGCAAAAAAAAGTTTGTTATCATCGCACGGTAGCGCTCACCATTCACAGTAACGTTGTGATTCGCATCATCTTTGAAGAAATACGGCCCAATAATGCCGCCAGCCCATAATCCGCACCAAACGGTTGTTTTTTGTGGATGCATTGGTAGCTCTTGCAATGCTTCTGGCTGCTCTTCACTCCAAATACGGCAGTTTTGCTTGTTCACGTATCAAATATTTATCTGGCTTCTTATTAAATATGTCATTTTTGAATTAACCGGCAGCAGAGAAAGACCAAAGTAAGCATAAAATCTTATAAGATTGTCGAATTAGAAATATTTTATTTTCTCTTTATTTTTAGTTTTTTAAAGCTCTTTGTATAATATAATCGAATAACTCTTTGTAACAATACCTCTTTATATGAAGAATAAATGTTTATGATTGTTGAGGATGATTGTTAATTATTATTGTCGATGACCGCACAATAATTATTAGACTGTTTTGTGGGTGTACAAGTGCTGTTTAAAGTTGGTCAAGATTCCAATACGAATTATTTGTACTAGCAGTGTTATCAACCAAAATTATTTGATTTTAATTTAAAGTTAGTTAAGTTGCCGACAGGGCATAGTGACAAAAAAAAAAAAAAGTTGAGCAATGCAACAAATCTTTGCTTTCAAAGCATAAGATGTATACGTAAAAGGTTTTTTTATAGACGTATATAACTTTAAGTTGGCATTACTGTTCAAGATGGCGACCGATTTAACAGCTGTTAAGTGATTTATTCTCAGTTTGGCTTGGCAATTCATTATGAATAGACTCACGCCTGAACAACGCTTGGCAATAGTGCAATTTTATTTCCAAAACGAGATTGCCGTTGTTACCGATTTTCATAAGCAAATTTTGTATAGCGATGAAGCGCACTTCTGGTTGAATAGCTACGTCAACAAACAAAACTGCCGCATTTGGAGTGAAGCTAATCCTCAAGTGTATGTCGAAACACCGTTACATCCAGAAAAACTGACTGTTTGGTGCGCTTTATGGGCTGGTGGAAATTGGTCCGTACTTCTTCAAAAACGATGATGACCAGAACGTTACAGTCAATGGTGATTACTAACTTTTTCATTCCTGAATCGAACAACCATGATGTCCAGGAGCTGTGGTTCCAACAAGAGGGCGCAACATGTCACACAGCTGGTGCCACAATCGATTTATTGAAAGACACGTTTGGTGACCGCCTAATTTCATGTTTTGGACCTGTGAATTTACCTCCAAAATCTTGTGATTTAACACCGCTAGACTACTTTCTGTGGGGCTATGTAAAGTCATTGGTCTATGCGGATAAGCCACAAACGCTTGACCATTTGGAAGACAAAATTCGCCGTGTTATTGCCGATATACGGCCACAAATGTTGGAAAAAGTCATCGAAAATTGGACGTCCAGATTGGACTACATCCGAGCCAGCCGTGGCGCTCATATGCCGGAAATCATATTTAAAATGTAATGCCACAAGATTATCTTTCGGATAAATAAAATTCATGTCAATCGAATAATCCATCGTTGTTTTATTGCAATTTAAAGTTCTATACGACTATAAAAAACACTCTTTCTAAATAAATTCGCTGAAAAATTTACCATTTTAAATTGGTACTAATGTATGTATGTATATTAATGTGTATTGTGTTCTTCTCTTTCCTTTGCCACAGTGTAAAATATATGTACACACAAACACACATATTTTATATTTCTCCACTTGATTTTTAGTGAATATGCATTCCAACAAACACTTTAATTAATAATAAAAAATAAATTGACAAGAAATTTAATTGTTTGAGTTAATAATTTTTTATTTGTAATACTAACAATGCATTTAGTAAACTTAATGAAATATTTTGTTGATTACAATTCCGTATTGACAATTGACAACAACCATTATAATATCTAGTGGAAAATTTAACAATGCGTTTAATTGGAAAAATAATGAGATTTTGTTATATTAAACAAAAATATAGTTGTATATACTAAATCTTCTTTAAACTTACAAAAAATTAATAACAATATAAATTGTTATTTGGGAAAAGGAGTTATTTTTTTCCGTGTAACACACTCATATTTTTCGAACTTGCAGCTGAACTGGCAACCAAATTCTCTTGCAAGTAAATTTTTGACACTTGCAGCAAGTAAATTTTTGATACTTGCAGCAAGTAAATTTTTGACACTTGCAGCAAGTAAATTTACAAATGAGAAACAGTGTTAACGAACATGAGTTTTAAATTATTATAATTTATATATATAATTTACGTTAGTAAAAAAACACAATGACACAGTAACACATTTAAAAGTTAAATTTAAATATCAATTTCATATTTTTGACTTAAAAAATACTAACAACAAAATTTTTAGTTGGTGTTCAGCAAGGCGAATTCATAGGAGGTGGGCGCAATATGTATTTTGTTAGTGTGAAATATCTAGCAAACTGTCAAAATAAAGAAACAAAACAAAGAGAACAAATGGGGATGAAATAAAATTTTCAAGTAAACAAATAATAAAGTTTGTTATAAAGAAAAAGAAAATATTAATTTAATAATAAAAAAAAGTAATAAGAAGCGTGCAACAAATTTAATTGTGTAATATAGTTTTGTTATTACTATTTGTGAAATTATTCAGTGCTCAATTATCGCCCAATTGTAGTCTTTGCAGTTTTATTGATGAGGACGCTAAACCATTTTACATTGGTAGTAGTGCCAAAAAAGTTTCTTATAAATACACGCTTTTTTTATAAACTTTCTTATAAGAACGTTTAAACAAATTTAATTTATAAATATATTGTAGGCACACAAAACAAAAGGAACAAAAAAGTTTTCTTATAAACACACGCTTTTCTCACAAAACAAAAGGAACAAAAAAGTTTTCTTTTAAGCACATGCTTTTCTTATAAATTTTCTTAAGCAAATTTAATTTATAAATATATTGTAGGTACACAAAACAAAATGAATTAAAAATTTTTTCTTATAAGCACACACTTTTTTCAGAAATTTTCTTATGAGGATGTTTAAATAAATTTAATTTCTAAATATGTTGTGAACACACAAAGCAAAATGAAAAAAAAAATTTGACGTTTAGCCATATAAAACATAAATATAAATAAAAAACACCTGATCAGTTGCGCCCATCTCCTATGAATTCGCCTTGGTGTTCACGGTGTTGAGAGCGCGGCAACACTACGCTCATATATTTTTATTCTCTGTATCAATGGCGCAGAGATTTTATCATTAGAAGCCGTTGCTGATATTTTAAATGAACTTGCACTGTTCTGTATAGACTCATACAAATTGCAAGACTTTCGACTATTTTTTCAGCTTTTTCGTAGTTAATACGTATACTCAACTTGCAAGCAATTACTTGCATGTGGAAACGGGGTGTTACTTATTTGCACAGGCCTACCTACAAAATAATTTTTTTTGTGTTCTCGTAGGTTTCATGGTCACATTGAATAGCTACACGTGGTTCTCGAGATACACCGTTCGTTATATAGAAAAAAATGGAGATTACGCCATATAATTTTCAATGACTCGAAAACTATCTCTCTTATTAAATTTACAAAAACACCAAAAAATCGGTAATACAATATATTATTATCAGTTTTTAGTAGTCTTATAGTTTAGAAGTTATTCAGAAAGTATTATCAAAAAAACAAATTTTTTCAAGAAAATTTCCAACTTTGTGCATATTTTGTAAACTATAAGAGAACTAGTCTTATACGAGTAATAATGTAATTTATTTATTTAATTTTTTTTTGTAAATAGAAGTCTACATATTAATTCATACAGACTTTGGACGTATAATTATATATGTATATAAATGTACAACTAAATAATTTAAAATTAAATTGAATAATTTTATTATTGATTTAAATGTGTTATAACGTTATGTCTGATCACATCTAAGCTTAAAGAATAATCTGTTAAGGATATAATTGATTTAAATTTAAACAGATCGTTCTCAAAAGATCGGCATTTGCAGTGTGAATTGAAATATCTAACCGCCAGAGGATAGAAATATCGTGTCGGTCTTTGTGGTAGTTCTTCTATTTTTCAAAGTGGGAAACTTAATTAGAGCGAATCTATCACGATATGATGGAAGATCTAATTGAAACTCCGCAGGCAGAACAAAAGAAATTGTTTTTGTATTGACTCTATGTGATCAGTGTGAATGTTATATGCGGGATCCCATACTACAGATAATGGCGAAATTATACAGATGTGTGCACTAGTCAATTCGCCCCGCAGCTGTTTTAACACGAATTGTCAAAATTGATTTCTATTTACAATTTATTAATTTTAACTTACCTCCAAAGATATTTACATATTATTTATTTATTATTATAATACATTATTTATGTAAATACAAGAGAACATAAAAAAATTAAAAAAAATTCTTAAACAATTTTGACAATTTGGTAAGAACTAAATTCGCCTTTTCGGGATGCATACACCTGTATAATTACACCATGCTACAGAGCCATATTCAAGAATAGGACGAACAAGTGTTGTAAATAAATAACTGTTTGGTGAAGTAGGGATCAATAAATTACTTTACCCATTTTTTTACAAATGCTAGAACATTTTTGGCTTTATTGATCATCACATTAATATGATAAATAAAAATGAGTTACAAATAAAATCAGTGAAAGTGCTCACTAGTTCTAAAGGATTTACACCCAGGTTTGTTCTACAAAATCTCATATGTTTACATTTCGTTAAGTTCAGTTCTATCTATTATAAAAGTTGTCAATATCAGATTGCAGAAATATATGATCTGAATATTTATTAAATGTATAAAAAATATTCACATCATCAGCAAACATCAATATTTCACAGTGTGTGATTGCAATTTTAAGATCATTAATAAAAAAAGAAAAAGAATTGGTCCAAGATGACCTGTGGTGCAATTCACTATTCAATTTTAACGAAAAATGTTTGGTTAAAAATAGTTAACAATAAAATTAAAGAATTTGTGATTCAGTAAAATTTTTAATTATCAGCTTTATGGTTAAATAAAAGCCAAAATTTTTTCTGGTGTTTATTTTATCGAAAAATATTTAATGAAAAAATATATTGTCCTTTTTGGTTGTTGTACATGGTAATTTGTAGTCTTTTTGGTTGTTATAGTCAGTATTCATATTACTGGTGAATTTTCAACTACTAAAATAAACCCAAAATTACTGAATCACACATTCGTTAGTGCAAACAAAAAATATGTAGTTAAAAATAACAGCATGTTGAACCTTTAAAAGTTACTGAATCGCACTACTGACCTTAAGGTACGCCACAGATCACTGTAATAGACTTTGAAAAACATTTTTAAAAAGCACGTTTTGTTTAGTACCACAGAGGTAAGATTCAATCCAGCATAGACTTTTTGGAGAAAAACTGAATATACATATGTACTCGTATATAACTTATGAATCAAGAGCTTATGATTGATTAACTTTTTTAAAGGTTTTCCTGAAATGAGTATAAATTACATCAGTTTGTTTATTATTTACAAATCCCTGGATTATAAGTGTTGTAAGAACTAGAAGGTTAGTACTAGTTGAACAACCTTTTCTAAAACCATGTTGTTGACAAAAAATTTGGCATAAGCTTTTCAAGAATTTTCGGAAAAGAGCATAGTTTGGCAATCCTTTTACAATTTTTTACTTGAGATTTACTGCCTAACTTAAATAACGGAATTATGTAAATTTTTTCCACTGATTGGGAACATAGCCGCATTTTATAGATGAATTAAAAAGTAACGATAGTGGCTTAGATAGGCTTCTTGCACAGCATTTTAGTATACAGTTTGGAATTCCATCAGGTCCAAAACTTGTGATAGACTTCCATCTTGTGCATTCAATCTCAATTTCTGCATTATCATTAAATTTGAAGTTAATTCCAATATCTGATGCAATATAATAAGAATATTCTATAGTATTATCATATATTTAGAAGAGCAGAATAAGTTGTTGATGATAGTCAGACCATCATCAGAGTAACACTCGCTGTATTTCATAGCTGACGGAAATTCAATAGATTTTCTTTTGGAGTTAACAAAGTTAAAAAATGATTTTTGATTGTGCTTAAAGTTTTCCTGCATTTCATTCAGATAATTTCTATAGTGTTGTATTTAATCTATTGTATTCAGCTCTAGAAACAGAGTATTTTCTATAAGCTTTATTGTTATCTGATTTAATGTATTTTTTTATATAGCTTATTCTTCTTATTTTTCAAACGTGATAATTGGATAGATTTCCAGTGAGGGAAACTAGATATTGCACCAGTATATTTCGGCATACATATTTCCATTACGCTATAAGCTGTTTTAACTCGCTACTTCGTTAGCAAATGACCATCTCAGTTCTAATTTTTTTAATACAAATAAAATCAAACGACATTTCTAAAGTAGACAAAAGTACCATTTTGTTAGTTTATTAATTTTTCTATTTATGGACCACCCTTTGAACTCGGTCTAATAGTTCTGGATTCGTTAATATTAAAAAATCAAAAGTATTGCTTTTTCTCTTAATTATTTTTCACCTTGTCCTGAACCGTTTAAGCCCAGGTTAATATTAAAAATCAAAAAGTACCATTCAAATCAATAAAAAATACTGTTTTATCTCTTAATGATTTTTTATTTTGCTAAAGAGCGTTTGACTCCAATCTCATAGTTCTATGGTTGTTAATTAGAAAAGGTCAAAAATACCAATAAAATCAGTAAAAAGTACCATTTTGTCCCATTTATGATTTTCTACTATGCTTAAGATCATTTGAGCCAAATCTAGTACTCTTAAATTGCTAATAATAAAATATCAAGAAGTACCAAACAAAATATTATAATAATAAGCACTATTAGTCCTCTTAATGATTCATCATTTAATTAGGACCATTTGGGTCTAATCTCGCATTTGTTTACATTAAAAAAACAAAAAGTATCATTAAAATTAATTTAAATTACTATTTTGTAACCTTCATGAATTTTACTTTACGCAGTAGTAGTAGTAGTTTCTGAGATATAAGAATATCCATTTCACCCTTTTTTTACCCCCTTAATAGTCAAGTTTCCAAAAATCCCTTTTTATTCGTCGTACTACTTTCACAATCTGCAAAAAAAATCTCGAAATAATCGATTTCTCAATCTTCAATTTTTTTTTCGAGTTCAGATAATTTCCAACAAATTTTTTTGTTTTCGAACTCCTTTTTGTAGGAAAATCGATCTGAAAAAATCAACATTTTCAAGGTTTCAACCAAAAAACACTATTTTTACATTTTTAATTCAATTTTTTTTTAAATATTATTCTCGACCTTTCAAACAAGCCCAGATTGGGAAATCTACTATAATTCTATCCGATTTTATGACGAATTTGAAAATTTTGGGGGGCTCTAAATCCGACTTAGAGCTATGGTCTCTTGAGCAAAATTTCTCAGAATCACCTATAGATTCCGTTTTTGCTATACGCTTCATCAAAAAAAATCGTTCCATACAATTTGACCCGCCCTAATGTATAGGTATCAATTACGGATTCGAATTTCGATTGGCAGCCATCAGTGATAGTTAACAAATTATTCCAATCAATATTATCAAAAAAATGGTTCATTGATATATAATTCGCACGATTAAAAGAGGGTTTTCTCATTGTTGGTAAGTCAGAGTTGAAACTGGGTCCAAAATGGTAGAGCAAAATTTGAAGGTGGGATGGTGTGGATCTTCGGGCCTAGTAATTGGTAAGGATTGAGTGACAGTAAAGTCCGCAGGTTCATTAACGAAAGCCAAATCTAGCAATCTACTATTGCAATTTTGAATGTTATTAATTTGAAAAAGACATAAATCTATAAACTGATCCAAGAATGCATTAGAGACTAAAGGAACCAAATGCAAAGTGTCAGGGAGATATTTCCATTTAACCGATAGTAAGTTAAAGTCTCCTAACACCAATACATAATCCTCACTATTTGGAGAATTTATCATATCATTAATAGAGTTATAATTCATAAATAGAAACATCAGAACAAGGAGGAATATAAGAACAACTTATAAATAGAAATTTTCCTTCAACTTGATTTTCAATGCTATAAATTCTATGTCCAGAAGAAAACACTTTAGATGAGAGACTGTTTAGAAAAGCAATCGTACCTCGGGTACGATTTTTACTTCTATCTCTCCTGTATATACGATAACTGTCATAAAGTATCTCCAGATTGCACACATTATCTTTTAACCAGGTTTTAGTAAAAACAAGAATATTATAGTTTAATCCAAAATTATTAATAAGTAGTTCAGACAATTTTGTATTCAGGTCACGAAGATTTTGATAAATAATATTAAGCTGAATATCAGTTTTTTTGCATATTGGATATAGTTGGAAGCTGAACAACATTTATTGCGGCACGTTTAAAAATTTGTTAGTTTTGAATAAAACAAAATATTTAACATCACCTCTTGTGCAATAGTATTTATTTCTTATTAAGGTTTAATTCAATTTACAATTCGTGTTAGAGAATAGAGCGCTTTAAAAACAATTTGTTTCACTATCGTCCCCATATCAAGTGATTAATTTTTTAAGCTTAAGTTAAATATATCTGTATGTAATACGGTAGGGCGGACGTTAATTTTTATCTAAATTTCTATATAAGTAATTGCAGTACATACGTAAATAAACGTAGGTACAATTTTATAATTGCCTACATTTGTACATGAGTATATAAAGGGTGGTTAAATTTTAAGGGCCGATGTTGAATGTGAACCATACCTAAACGTCAAGTTTTTTTCTGCATTTCATTTAACATTTCTCAATTTGAGACTAACTCAATTTGAAGCATGGAAAGATGCACAATCGAGCAACGCGTTAAAGTTATTCAGGCTTATTATGAAAATGGGCGTTCAAATCAAAATGCATATCGAAGAAAATCAACTTCAGTGATGAGGCACATTTTCACCTCAGTGGATTCGTCAATAAGCAGAATTGCTGCATTTGGGGAATGATAATCTAAGAGTGATAGCCGAAAAACCAATGCGCCCACAAAGAGTGACTGTTTGGTGTGGTTTATGGGCTGGCGGCATCATCGGGTCGTATTTTTTCCAAAATGAGGCCGGTCAGGCAGTTACAGTGAATGGTGTTCGTTATCGTGAGATGATAACGAACTTTTTATGGCCCGAAATGGAAGATATGGATGTGGACGATATGTGGTTTCAATAGGACTGTGCCACTTGCCACACAGCTAACGAAACAATGGCGCTTTTGCACAACAAATTCAATGGCCGTGTTATCTCACGTGGTGGCGATGTCAATTGGCCGCCAAGATCATGTGATTTGATACCGTTGGACTTCTTTCTTTGGGATTTGAAAGAAAAGGTGTACGTCGATATGCCAGCAACAATTCAAGAGCTAAAGGATGAGATAATTCGGCACAATAACGGCATAGAACCTCAATTATGCCTCAGCGTCATCGAAAATTTGGACCATGCATTTGGCCGATATTTTGTTCCACACATAATTGAACCATACCATATTATCATAATAAAAAGAAATGACAATAATTTCCTAAATAATTTGTGTTTTATTCAAAATCAACATCGGCCCTTAAAATTTAACCACCCTTTATATAAAAACATACATACGTGTAAGTTTTAGAAGAGTTTTGTTAGTTTTAATTACATTTTATTACACAATTCAGTTTTTATTTTATTGTTACGAAAAATTACTTTTGTGAATCACTGTGCTTTATTATTCATAATAAATGATATTTATACATGTGTAAATATAGCAATTAATAGTGTTTTTACACTGAGCACATCTTATAGTATGTTCAGACGAGACAAGGTTCGCTCTCTTTCGAGGGTTCACATCCCAATCTCGAATGAAACAGGAAGATTCACCATACAAAATTAAGTGAGCGAATCTGCAGGTTTCATTTTGAAACTCTTGCCGAAACCATGAAAATTTAGTATCATCCCTAGTTTCTATCGCTAGTTTATCTTAACTAGCTGTCCAACAAAACAAATTGTAAACAAAGAAATATTATTGTTTTGCAAGCATTTCAATGTATTAGTAAGAAACAAAGGAAAGAGTGTTAAATTGCTTAAATATAAAAATAAACATAATAAATAACACAACATATTAAATTATTTGAAATAATAAATAAATTTTTTATAAATTATTATTTTTTCTAAAAATACATATATTTATATATTAAAATTTACCTTTTTTATCCATTTCAAAACTAAAAAACAAACGCGGGCAAATGCGAAACAACAAAAAACAAAACAAAGCAACTGTCAAATGAAACTCATTATGTGTCGTCTGAACGCAAATTTTCACAATCGAGGTTCAGACAGCGAAACCAGCATTGAAACTCGTCGTGTGAACATACTATTAGAGGAATGCGTGGAAGATGTTGAAAATGAAAAAAAGTTGTTTACACTACCAACATCTAACATCTACCATCAACTAAACTGTCGAAAAATAAAAGAAAAGAAGACGCATAATTTTCGAAAACAAAAAATATCTTAAAATAAATTTAGAAAAATCATTCATTTTGTTGCTTTGCAAGATCAAATCCATTAGGCTTCAAAATTTGAATTTTTATTTTGTTTAATATGTGTACATACTTATGTTATGTATGTATAAATAAATGTTACTGTATAAGTGATGCCACTAAAATCGAAAATATTGCCATTTTTCTAGTGATGGCACGAAAATTATCGAAAGATGTTAAGTGAAACAAAATGAGATAGGAACATCTTGTAAAGATGTTGGAAGATGTTGATTTTTTTCTACATGCATTTTATATGGGAAGATGTTGTCATCTCACCCAATAGATGGTAGATGTTAAATGTGCTTTAGTGTAAAAACACTATAAGTATTTATGTTAATGCGTAGAATTTGATAGTGTAATGCTTGTATTTGAGATGTGTATTATTTATATCTGGGTTAGTGTATAAGCTTTATGATAGCTTTAGTTCTAGAATTTTGCTAGATTAACCATTTTCATTTACCTTGTTGTTCTGCATGATACACCTAGAAATATGCAGTAATGTCTAGAAGTTTGTAGACGGTTCTCGGCTAAACTAAAGATTTGAAATATCCGTTACAGTTTGCTAAAGTAAACAGTATACAAGGCAATGAGATTGCCAGACGAATTCAGTTCAGTTCAGTTCTGGTTGAGAAATTAGACTGTAAACGAGGTGTGTCAAAAGCAATAAAGTGTCGTTGTGACGATTATAAATAAAGTGTGTTTCTACAACAAGTTTTGAGAAAAGAGAACTAATTGTGTTTTTTTATTTTACAACAAAGAACCCTAATAAACTAATATATTTAAGTTTTAACTTATTTCAATAATTACACTTGAATAAAAGTATTTCAACACTTTTAACTTTTCCTTAATTATTTGGTTTGATGACCGATCACTCCGTCTTATGTCCTCTTCGTAATACATCTTAATCACGACTCTCTGTAAGTGGTTTGATGACCGATCTTACTTCTTCCACGTCTCAAACACAACTCTCTAGTTTTTTTATCTGTCTCATAATTATAAGTATGTCATGTCATTGTTGATTAGTTAATCGTATTACTACAGTGTTAATAATTTAGTACGCATTTACCCCGTTCCCACATTCGGCCCTCTTGCCGATACATTCGCCTTCGAATGTGGTTCTCTTTATGTATCTTCTGTCTAAATATCACCGTTGTTACCAATGTCAAGAAAAGTTTAATCATAACTACATAATGTCTTCTCTCTAGTTTTCGTCTATGGTCAGTATTTTCAAAATTTATAGTATTTAGTATTTAGTGATACTAATAATGCAAAAGCAAACATTTTATTCATCAAATAACGTTGACAAAAAATAATTACTTTGCTAATTCTCAATAAGTTCACTCTAGAACTTCTCCATATGTTCTCTCTAGAACATCTTTTCAACAAGTTCGCTCTAGAACTTCAATATAGGTTCTCTCTAGAACCTCTTCTCTATAAGTTCCCCAGAATTTCTCTATAAATTTCCTCCAGAACCTTTTCTCTACCAAGTTCATTCAGAACTTCTTCTGTCTAAGTCCTTTCAGAACTTCTTCTACAACTCTTTATTTTTTCTACACATTTTCTGTACATCTTTAACTTCTTCTATATATCTATTTTTTTGCCATAGTGGGCAATTTAATCAACGATTATCTTTTTCGTCCATGGTTTGACGACCCTGGTCTAAAACGAATTTAATTATACTCTTTTATTTACTTTAATTTCTCTCTCCATTCATTAATCATGCATATCAAAAAAAT
Organism: Thelaira solivaga; assembly: GCA_947397855.1. Taxonomy (NCBI): domain Eukaryota; kingdom Metazoa; phylum Arthropoda; class Insecta; order Diptera; family Tachinidae; genus Thelaira; species Thelaira solivaga. Next base: position 8,899,233 of record OX377615.1, read on the forward strand.
TTGTGTCAGTCCATGTCTATTCGTCCGATTAATATAATATTATATAATACAATAAAATAATATTATAGTTACATCTAAAATTATTTGTAATAAACAAAATTATTAAATAGAAATTTCTTAAAATAATTAAATAAACTCCTATCAAGATAAATCAAATAAAATTTTCATCAATTCAATAATCATTAAATCATTCATTAATCAAATTATAATCTTTTTAGAATCTAACACAAAATTAATCAAATCAAAAATCTTTTACGTCAATTTACATCAATTCGATAAATGACATTTTCTTTTCTGTAAACAAAATCATTTCCAAATTAAATAACTTTAAATTGAAAATATTTACAGTTACTTACAGAAATATTTTGCTTAAATTTTTTTATAGATAAATAATAAGGAAGGTATTACATATATAAATTTTTTTCTTGTAGTATTAAATCATAGTCTGTCTGAAAAACAACAACAACTTTCAATTCGCTATAGTTTTTATGGCTTTTTATTTATCAACTGCGTAATTTTAACGTCACAAAAGTATTTTGCTTTTTGCAGACTACCGTTATTTTTTTTTTAATTTGGGTTTTTTCTTTTTTTTCCTTTCTCTTGAAATAGCACTTAAATTATGTTTTTGCATCATAATTAGTTGCAAATTCGTTAATTTTGTGAGCAGGCGTAAAGTTTTTGATCTAAAAATGACAAAAGTAAAGGAATCAAACATTTCAGAAAAAAAATTATATTGCATCTCCATAATCAAGGCAAATCAATCAAATATATTTGTGATATATTTGATCGATGTCAGCAAACAATTGAAAACGTGATAAAACGAGCCAAAGAGCGCAGTAGTATCGAAAATATTCCACGAAAGGGTCTCGCAAAGTTCTTGACTTTAAGAAATGAAAGACAAATTCTTAAAGAAAACCGTAAAAATCCCCATCTATCAGCACCGAAAATTAATCAAAAGCTTAGGTCGCATAGCAAGAAAAAAGCCTTTCATTTGCTGAGCTCCATAAAACTAAGACTTTTGAGTTTTGGAAGACTATCATATTCAGTGACGAAAGCAAATTTAATATTTTTGGGTCGGACGGACGACGCATGGTGTGGCGCAAGCCAAATGAATCCCTATATATAAAAAATATAAAACCAACTGTAAAACATAGTGGTGGTTCTCTTATGGTGTGGGACTGTATGTCTGCGTTAGGAGTCGGAAAGTTGGTGTTTATGAACGGCACTATAGATAAACTTCGATAATTATCAATTTTAAAAGAAAATCTTCATGCTAGTGTTGCAAAAATGGGGTTATCTAGGAATGGGTACTACTTTCAACATGATAATGACCCTAAACCTACAGCTTTAGACGTTAAACTGTGGCTTTTATATAACACCAAATATCTGCCAATACCACCATCGAAGACCTTTGGGCTTATTTGGATGAAAAAATTCGAGAACATAGCATTCCATCCATAAAAACCTTGAAAAACATATTGGAAGAAGAATGGTACCAGATATCTGCTGAAAAATGTAGGAATTTAGTGGAATCAAAGCCTAGACGCCTGGAATCAGTTATAGCTAACAATGGATACCATAAAAAATATAAAAAATTAAATTTTTTTTTAGACCAACCAAAGAGTGAATAAAACTTTAAAAGCAAAATACTTTTGTTGTGACCTAAAAAACTAGCAACTATTTTTTATTATTTCAAAGATCTCATGAACTACAAATGATTTTTAAACTTTTACAATAATGAATTAAAGCTTAAGTTTTCTTTAACTAATATTTCATAAAACATACATTAATTTTTTTTAAAAACATATTTTTATGCAGCATTTTTTTTATATTTTACTTTTTTTTACAAAATCAAAATATTTCTGTGAGTAACTGTACTTGTAGTTGTTCATGCAACTTATATTTTTTTTTCAATCATTAAATAATAAACTTCAAAAATATTTTTATTTACAATAGTCATAACTTCTAATGTAAAAACAAGAATTATTCCTGTCTGTTTCAAAAAATAACTGTAATTTTCAATTTTTTCAAAAAGTATTTATTTATTCATCAATAACTATCTTGTCCCCTTCAAAGTATTCCCCCTCATATATAATACACTTATGCCAACGTTTTTTCCAATCCTCGAAACACTTCTGAAACGCGCTTTTTGGTATCGCCAACAGCTCCTGTTTCGATTTTTCTTTTATCTCCTCAATCGTAGCAAAACGCTTTCCTTTCATCGGTGTCTTCAGTTTTGGGAAGAGGAAAAAGTCAGCGGGGGCCAAGTCCGGTGAATACGGTGGTTGAGGCAAGATTACGCTTTTGTTTTTGGCCAAAAACTCACTCAGAAGCATCGACGTGTGAGCTGGTGCGTTATCATGGTGCAAAATCCATGATTGGTTTTTCCACAATTCTGTGCGTTTCTGACGAATTGCTTCGCGCAAACGGCGCACAACTTCAAGGTAGTATTCCTTATTGACCGTAGGACCTTGTGGGAAGAATTTATGATGCACCACGCCATTGCAATCAAAGAAAACAGTGAGCAAAACCTTCACATTTGACCGAACTTGACGACCAGGACGAGCATCGTCATTGACATCTTCTCGGCCTTCCTTAAACCGTTTATACCACAATTGAACTTGTGTCCTGCTCATAATAGACTCGCCAAACGCCACAGTCAACACTTCAAATGTCCTTGCACATTTAATTTAATTTTTTACACAAAACTTAATACAGTTTCTTTGATCTATTTTTTGAAATAGTAAAAAATCGAAGAGCACACCAAAACACAACTAACCTTTTTATCTGTCAAAAAGAAGCTGACAATCCAAAATGGCTGATATTGTCAACATAAATAACAGACATGTGTACCAACATAAAAAAATGCGAAAATCGAACATACGTACCTCACAAAAATTGAAAATAACGGTTATTTTTTTATCATACCTCGTATTTATTTATATAATTTTAAATTTAATTCATCTAAAGCTTCTATTTTATTCATCACAAACTTCTATAATTTTTTTTTCTCAACTTCTATAAATTAATTTTTGAACTTCTATAACTTTGAAAGTTTTGATATACAAATTTACAAAATTTAATCACAGATTGAATTTTTTAACTTCTATTTTCTTTTAAACAAATAAAAATAAGATCATTGCACGGTTTATCCATCACAAACAGGGCTCAAATCGTTAGTTACATCCGTACGCGTACAACTCGTCACGTAAAAATGTGATTTTGAAATTATAACATACGAAATCCTACAACTTGTAATTATAACACACGTGATCGTAAGATTGGACGTATTATTTTCACGAATTATCATCCGTTAACTAAATTGCTTTCGAAAGCATATAAAAATTGTTTTAATATAAAAAAAAAATTAAGTTTCTTGCAATTTTCTTGAACAAAAAAATTATTTTCTAATGCTGTAATTATTTAGGACTAACTACAATAAACTTAATTCTAAACAAAAGGAAGTAATGGCATAGCTTATGAATGAACACCAAAACTTGGCAAAAAAAAACTTGATGCCAAATTACGCTCAAGAGAAAGCCACCTGTGGCATGATCTTGCAAAGCGTCTTAATTCATAACACTCACCATATTTGCATTTATTTTTCTTAAAAATGCACTTATCGAAGCTTCTGTGGTACAGGCCTATTCTGACCAAAAATAGCATTAAAAAAACTCTCATTTAATGAATTTGTCAAAAAAACAAACTGGTGGTCTTTGTGAGGAAAAGTTGTTGACGCTTAATGAGGAGCTCTTAAGTGACTCGAAGCAACAAATCATTCCGGCATTTGTAATAATAAAATTTAGATATTCAACATGAACCTGAAATTTCTAGCGACAGAAGCTTAGATACTGAAATGCTCACCTGTAGTAAAACTGCAATAAAAAAAATTTTAAAAACCAAATATATTCATATACATTATGTATGTAACTGAAGTACCTATTAATTAATATAAATGTGATATACCTTTTGCTTAAAAAAACCTATTTAAATTGTTAATGATTAAAAAAATATAATGAATTCATTGATTTATATTTCAATAGTTTTAATTTTTTGACAGATTTACAACTATTGTTAATTAAATGAATTCGGCTTGCTGTGAATAAAGAAAATAATTCCGTTAAGTTTATAATCGTATGTGGTAATACCATTCAGTTCATACGATTATCGTACTACGTAATTTATTTTCATACGATTGCCTATACGTTCAAGGATGTAAAGATTCGAGCCCAGGTTTCGACTTCTTATTGCTGCTGACGTTACTCTTATCAGATCATACTCAGTCATACATATCGCAATTTCATTTCATTCAAACTTGTGAATATTGTTCCTAAAGTAAAAATTGTATTTGATGTTACGCCAGTAATGCTGATTATTTGATTTTTATTTATAAAAGATGTTGAATTTAAAGATGAGATTTTAATTACAGAAATATCTGCCTGTGTATCAACTAGAAAACTGCATGCTTCGTTAACATCAGTACAATTTAACTTAATGAAATCGGCATAATTGAGATTGAGGGAATAAATAGATGGTGAAAAAATTTTAGATTCTAATTCTGATCTTCTTGCAGTGCCCTCAACGATAGTTGTTGAGGGACTTCCACGTTTAAAGTCCGTACGTTTTGTGAAAAATTTGTCCTATTGTTACCAACTCTCGCGGTATGATGCTGGTTGTTTCGTCCACGATAACTACTTTGAGACCGTCTGTTATGATTGAAATTACGATTATCGTTCACTCTATGATAATTGTTATCATTTCCACGATAGTTTCTATAATATGAGTTTCCATTATACCGGTTTAAATTGTTATTTTGGTGTGAACTGTTGCGAAATTGATTTGAAAAGTTGCCGTGATAGGCATTATCTCGACCTCTATTGTGGCTACGAACTGCCAAAACCTGATGTTCTTTTGCCTCAGTTGTCTGCTCTACGATTAACTTTGCAATTACTTCCTTAGGCTCTGAAAAATTTGATGAAGCTAATATCGATTTAACTAAATGATTTCAATTTTATCACAATATCCGGTTTAACACGTACTAACAAATTGATTTTCTTAAGAATTTTTATTTTACAATCAAGTTTAATAAAGCATTTTAATAAAATTTCCCTACACTGATTTATTTTCGAAAAGAGTTTTGTTATGCTAGAAGAAGTTAAGTTTGGAAGATTATTTTCTGCAAAATCCAATATTAAATTGTAATTTTCTATTAGAAGTGTTATATATTCATTACTTTTGCTTACGTTACTTGATATGGGTCTATTTTGTAACAACCTTTTCTTTACTTCGTAGAATTTTAAAATTATTTTATTAAATTCTTTTTCATCTGTCATTTATCTGTATCATTTTTTTTTTGTTGATATTTTTGCTTTTAAGTTATGTATTCACTCTTATTTTTGTTTTTTTTTTTACTTAAATACAATATAGTATTATATATGTATTCATATTATTGTGCTTAAAACAAAATTGAAAGTGTTTCTTTAACAAGTAATGTTTATATTAAACATAAATTATTAAATTTAAAGGCAACATTATATCGTTAACCCGTAAATTTTAAAATTTTTTTTCAATTTTGAAGTATGTATAACTATGTATATTTGACAATTAAAAATTTAATTTTCAAACTTTGTTGTGCATTTTTATTTTATAAAATATTTTTTCAATTCAAGTTTGCATTCTTTTAAGTGAAAGTGAAAGTCACTCACTTTTTTAATGTTACATACATAGCTTTGTGTTTTTTTTTCTGTTGTCCTTTTATTTACTTTTTGTTTATGCATATAAAAGAAAATACGATAAAGTACTACTTTTCACTTGTTTAGTTTTTGCAATATACATATGTACATAGCTATTGTACACATAAATATATTATATATTTATATATATTATATATATATATATATATATATACATATATCAGCAATATATGTACATATATGTGTTCATATTAATTAACGTCCCTATTAGAAAAGAAGAAAGCTTGTGCAATGTATTATGGTTTTTTGTATTCTTAGGTTTTTTTTTGTGTTATAAAAGGTGATTTTATAAGAACTATCGGAAATTTAAAAAAAAAACACATAAAATTCAGAAAAATGCATGAAATATTTATTTGGATCGATAGTTGGGTCGATATAATTTAATGTTTGAAGATTATTTCATGCAAATGTTGGCCGCGGCTGCGCCTCAAATGGTCCATCCGCTTAGTCCAATTTTGGCATACTCTTTCCAACATTTCGGCCGGTATCTCACGAATAATGTTGGCAATGTTGGCTTCCAGTGCGTCAATCGAAGCGGGCTTGTCCCTATAGACATTAGCCTTAACATAGCCCCACAAAAAATAGTCTAGAGGCGTTAAATCGCACGATCTGGGCGGCCAATTGATTGGTCCCAAGCGTGAAATAAACTGTTCACCGAACTCGCCTCTCAATTGGTCCATTGTTTCGCGTGCTGTGTGGCATGTGGCACCGTCTTGTTGAAACCACATGTCATGCAAGTCAAGCTCTTCAATTTTGGGCAAAAAAAAGTTTGTTATCATCGCACGGTAGCGCTCACCATTCACAGTAACGTTGTGATTCGCATCATCTTTGAAGAAATACGGCCCAATGATGCCGCCAGTCCATAATCCGCACCAAACGGTTGTTTTTTGTGGATGCATTGGTAGCTCTTGCAATGCTTCTGGCTGCTCTTCACTCAAAATACGGCAGTTTTGCTTGTTCACGTATCCATTCAACCAGAAATGAGCCTCGTCGCTGAACACAATTCTTCGATAAAAAAGTGGATCTTCATCTAACTTTTCAAGAGCCCATTCACCAAAAATTTGGCGTTGTGGTAGGTCGTTTGGCTTCAATTCTTGCACCAGTTGTATCTTATAAGGCTTCACACCCAAATCCTTCCGCAAAATTTTCCACGTAGTGGAGTAACAGAGGCCCAATTGCTGCGAACGGCGCCGAATCGATAATTCACGGTCATCACCAACACTGGCCGATACGGCTGCGATATTTTCTTCAGTTCGCACTCTACGTAAGCGTGTTGGTGGTTTAATGTCCAACAATGTAAATTTGGTGCGAAATTTTGTTACAATAGCCCGAATAGAAGCCTCAGTAGGTCGATTAAACTGACCATAAAATGGAAGAAGCGCGCGATGAACTTTCTTAACAGAGCACGCATTTTGGTAATAAAATTCAATAATTTGCAAGCGTTGTTCGTTTGTAAGACGATTCATGATTAAATTATAGACCAAACTGAAGATGTTTGACAGTGACACAAGATACAAAACGTGCGTGAGCTGTCAAAACTAGTGTTGCCAAAAAGATAATAGCAAAAAAATCACTCTTTATATATATTTTTGCTTATTTATTTTTCAATCAAAAGGAGTTCTTACACATGTTAATTTATTCCGTTTACATATTTATGTACTCACTTATAATAAACATCTACATTCATATATATAAATGTATTTTTGTAAATATATAAATGTATTTTTGTAAATATATAAATGGTTACTAATATGTTGAGTAATTATTAGTTAATAATTATATAATTATTAATTAATAATAAAATTTATAATTAAACAATAATAATAAAAAATATAAAAGTAATTATGCAGTAACAAGTATGTAGTATGTAGGCTGCTATGTTGTCATCTTATTGGCATACCCTGTTGACTTTATGTTGATGCAGCAGTTGTGTAATATCGGCTTCCATATATTAATTTAGCTTTTGTTGTATATTCTTCTGTTTTTTTTTCATGTTTGAGGTAAAAGTACCTACGTTGTGTTTTTTTTTTTATATTATTTGGTTAACTAATATTTTATTTGTACATGTCTCTTTCTTTTTAAATTTTCTCAGTTTGTTGTTTGAGCACAGTTTTTTAACAAAAATTTCCCATTACTATTTTTTCGTTACTTTTGGACTTTTTTTTTTGTTGGCTGAATTTTTTTCAAATTTGTTCAATTTTTTTTTTTTTTTTGATACTTATGTATAAGATTTCAATATAACTGTTTTTTTCTCCAACTTTACATTAAATTAAATTCATATTATTTCTTTAACAGTACTATACCACGTTTTGTTTTACTGTACTTTTTTATTTGTTCACTTCACACTTTTTCTTTGAAGGAACACTTTTTTGTTGTAATTTTTAAAGTTTTTTTTTTTTTTTTTTTTTTTTTTTTTTTAAGCTATGTACGTGTTTAATTTTCAGATCATTAATTAATTAATTAATCAGACTGTAAAAAAGTCCACAGTAATTTTTATTTAATTGTAACTTTTTTCGAGATTATGTTTTTAGCTGGCATAATTTTCACATTCCTTTGTGTATGCAATTTTGTTGTTTTTCACGATAACTTAAAGCTACACAAGCACACGTGTTTCCAAATAAAACCAATAAACTCTCGTTCTTTTAATTTTTTATTCTTTCTTTTGGATTACATTTGGTTAATTTTTCCAGTTTAATAATCACTGTCACGGTGGCACTACAATATGACGGACTTCTTAAAAGAGATAAATCAATGTCCTCATTTTCACAAGAGCTTTCCTCATCTAAACGTATTGACTCTTCACTGTCAAATAAGTGCAAGGTTGGCACCGCACTTCTTCTTAAAAATCTCTTTCCAATACAGTCTGCTGAGAAATGCTTATCACACAAAAATAGTATCGGAGACCTAGACAAAAACTCTTCATCAAACTTGCACTTTATCACCCATTCGTTAAACAATAGTCTGTTATTTTCCGGAAAACGAAAAAGTTTTATTTCAGAATTATTTCTTCTAGATCTGCCACAATGTGGTAAGCAGCATTTATTGCCTGGGTTACTCGCTACTGTTTTTTTTATATCACTTTTAATCATTTTATTTAAATTTATTTCGCTTTGCATTTTTTTTTTTAAATCACACCTTACTATTTGACCAAGCTTTAAAGCACTATATATTACTGCTGCATTGATACTAAAACAATTTTTCGTAAAATGTTTTACAAAATTAATTTCAAAAACAAAATAACGGTATAATAAATAAATAAAAAAGAGTAATTCTTTTTAAGTAAATAGAAAAAAAATATTCATTGGATGACTTTGCTATGGAAAGTTTTTTTATTGTGATATAAAATAAGAAACTAAAGCGTGTGCGTGACATGAAATAGGCTTGTTCGGGAGGAATATACAAATTTTTCACGCTTGTGTCTGTGAATGTAAGAAAAAATATTTTTAAAAACAGTAGTAACAATTTTTTCAGAATTATTTTGTAGCTACTCGTTCAGCGAAAAATTTTTTTATTCTGAATAACACAACAGTAGTAACAATATCATGAAAAAATAATTTTTCTCAAAGTTTAATTTTGTAACTCACGCTCAAAACTAACAGAATTCCCCACTCTAAAATCTGATGTATGATTCTAAGCAAACAAGGTTCAATTTGGCTTACAAAAAGTTCAATTTAATTTGTTAAAGGTTGAATTTTAACTGAAAAATCTGTAATTGCATTGCGGCCAGTAACGAAATTTAAATTCGGTGTGAATTCACATACTATATGTATTACAACAATAAAATGCATGATTTATCTACATTAACAAAAACGGTAATGTTAGTAGAGCTATAAGAAGAAAACAACTTCTTCATTAAAATTTGGTACACATGCATATACAGTTTGTATATGAATGTACTGAAAAGTGAAGTTGTTTAAATTCTTGCATTGAATATTATTCTCTTGCATGTTATACTACTCTCTTTTAAATTCTCGTGCTCTCGTGGATATTACTAGCAATATCCATCAACAAATTTAGCACCAGAAAAAATTTACACTACGTACAACATCTTTATAAAGAGTGATTTTTTTGCTATTATCTTTTTGGCAACACTAGTTTTGACAGCTCACGCACGTTTTGTATCTTGTGTCACTGTCAAACATCTTCAGTTTGGTCTATAATTTAATCATGAATCGTCTTACAAACGAACAACGCTTGCAAATTATTGAATTTTATTACCAAAATGCGTGCTCTGTTAAGAAAGTTCATCGCGCGCTTCTTCCATTTTATGGTCAGTTTAATCGACCTACTGAGGCTTCTATTCGGGCTATTGTAACAAAATTTCGCACCAAATTTACATTGTTGGACATTAAACCACCAACACGCTTACGTAGAGTGCGAACTGAAGAAAATATCGCAGCCGTATCGGCCAGTGTTGGTGATGACCGTGAATTATCGATTCGGCGCCGTTCGCAGCAATTGGGCCTCTGTTACTCCACTACGTGGAAAATTTTGCTGAAGGATTTGGGTGTGAAGCCTTATAAGATACAACTGGTGTAAGAATTGAAGCCAAACGACCTACCACAACGCCAAATTTTTGGTGAATGGGCTCTTGAAAAGTTAGATGAAGATCCACTTTTTTTATCGAAGAATTGTGTTCAGCGACGAGGCTCATTTCTGGTTGAATGGATACGTGAACAAGCAAAACTGCCGTATTTTGAGTGAAGAGCAGCCAGAAGCATTGCAAGAGCTACCAATGCATCCACAAAAAACAACCGTTTGGTGCGGATTATGGGCTGGCGGCATCATTGGGCCGTATTTCTTCAAAGATGATGCGAATCACAACGTTACTGTGAATGGTGAGCGCTACCGTGCGATGATAACAAACTTTTTTTTGCCCAAAATGGAAGAGCTTGACTTGCATGACATGTGGTTTCAACAAGACGGTGCCACATGCCACACAGCACGCGAAACAATGGACCAATTGAGAGGCGAGTTCGGTGAACAGTTTATTTCACGCTTGGGACCAGTCAATTGGCCGCCCAGATCGTGCGATTTAACGCCTCTAGACTATTTTTTGTGGAGCTATGTTAAGGCTAATGTCTATAGGGACAAGCCCGCTTCGATTGACGCACTGGAAGCCAACATTGCCAACATTATTCGTGAGATACCGGCCGAAATGTTGGAAAGAGTATGCCAAAATTGGACTAAGCGGATGGACCATTTGAGGCGCAGCCGCGGCCAACATTTGCATGAAATAATCTTCAAACATTAAATTATATCGACCCAACTATCGATCCAAATAAATATTTCATGCATTTTTCTGAATTTTATGTGTTTTTTTTTTTAAATTTCCGATAGTTCTTATAAAATCACCTTTTAGTTTTATAGTCTTTGATATAGTTCTTGTTGTTGTTGACAACACTAATTTTTTCTGCTAATGTTGCGCTATTTTTATTTATACACACATTGCGTGGTTTATACGTCTGTCCACTGTTTTGATAAACAATTTATTTAATAACGGTACTTCTTCTTTTTTAGGCAGAGATCGAACCTGCGACCCCCAGATTGATAATCTACGGGTTTCAACTTTATAGTATTTGCTTACACCATCACCTTCTGTTCTTTGTCCGTTACTTTTTGTTGTAGTTATACCCGAAATATTTCTTTATTTTTTCTGTTTGAAGTTTTTAGCAACGGTCAGCACAAAAAAATAATGAAAATTCATCGGTGATAGCACTAAGAAAGATTGAATTTAATTAAAACTGTGTATTGTGATGAGAGTTCAAAAATTCTCGTATTCTATTTCTGTTGATACTTGAATTAAATACTCAACGTTAATAATACATAGCATCCCATAGTTGGTGACACAGATGGTGCTGATGAGGGGAAAGGGATTTCTCTGAAAGTGATCGCTCCACCAAACCAGTGTCTGGGGTTAAAATCAATCTTTCTGTATTTTCATTAAAAATAATATCGATTTGTTAAAATTGAATAAAAAGAACTAATTAAACAATATGAGAAATATACAAAAAAAATTATTGTTTTTTCCCTTACACTCTCATATTTGTACATGTTCTGTCCAAAAACTTTATTCTTTATCTCTTCCTGAATTTGTTCTTCACTCTATCTATTCCATTCTCGCATGGATTTATCTCTTCCATCTTCACTTGGTTTCATTTCTCCCATCTTCTCATGGATTCATCTCCTCCATCTTCTCATGGATTCATCTTTTCAATTTTTTTTTTTTAATATTTTTTTTTTAAATTCGTATTATTTTTTAGATAATTTTTGGCGAAATTACTATTGCTCTTTTGTTTGAGTCTTCTTACTTCTTTAGATATTCTTGCTTCTTACTTCTTTTAATTTTGTCTCTACTCTGCCTTAATGTGTTCAAGTTTTCGATTTGATATTTTGACGAATATTCACTTTGTCTTTGAAATTGCTATTTTTTTTAATTTTCATTTACAGTTTTTGGATTCACCGCTCTTTGTAAAGGGTGTTTTTTATAGATGTATAGAACTTTAAATTGCAATAAAACAACGATGGATTATTCGATTGACATGAATTTTATTTATCCGAAAGATAATCTTGTGGCATTATATTTTAAATATGATTTCTGCCATATGACCGCCACGGCTGGCTCGGATGTAGTCCAATCTGGACGTCCAATTTTCGATGACTTTTTCCACCATTTGTGGCCGTATATCGCCAATAACACGGAGGCCAATTCACAGGTCCAAAACGTGAAATTAGGCGGTCACCAAACGTGTCTTTCAATAAATCTATTGTGGCACGTGCTGTGTGACATGTTGCGCCGTCTTGTTGGAATCACAGCTCCTGGACATCATGGTTCTTCAATTCAGGAATGAAAAAGTTAGTAATCAGGATCTATACCGATCACCATTGACTGTAACGTTCTGGCCATCATCGTTTTTGAAGAAGTGCGGACCAATTTCCACCAGCCCATAAAGCGCACCAAACAGTCAGTTTTTCTGGATGTAACGGTGTTTCGCCATACACTTGAGGATTAGCTTCACTCCAAATGTGGCAGTTTTGTTGTAGCCATTCAACCAGAAGTGCGCTTCATCGGTAAACAAAGTTCGCTTATGAAAATCGGGAACAACGGCAATCTCGTTTTGGGCACATTTGCAAGCGTTGTTCAGGTGTGAGTCTATTCATGATGAATTGCCAAACCAAACTGAGAATAAATCACTTAACAGCTGTTCAATCGCTCGCCATCTTGAAGAGTAATGCCAACTTAAAGTTCTCTACGTCTATAAAAACACCCTTTACAATTACACTCGTTGTTGTTATGATTTTTAGAATTAAAAATATAAAAACAGCTTACTTGTTGTTGTAGATATACAAGCAGCAACACAGAATTAATTTTCTACTTAATTTATTGTTGAATCGACCAGACACAATATGAAATCATGCAAATCCAAGCACAGTATCCAAAAGTCTCACCGGATATAGAAAGCCACAAATATATAAAAAAACGTCAATTCACTGCAAGTGTGGCAAATCTAGTGTATTACCGATTTTTTGGTGTTTTAGTAAGACAGCTAATTCTCGAGTTATTACAAATTATATGGTATATCGATGTATCTCGAGAACTACATATAGGATTAAAAAATAAATATAGTTTGAATCAGGGAATCGAGTGTACTAGAAATTATGTTTAGTTTTGGCGGCACTAAAATCAATGTAGGCCTGTGAAATTTAAAATTATAGCTTTTTTGTAAACATGTTTCGAATTTAAATTTTGAAATCAGGCATTTGAGTTCACTTTACAATTTTAGAATTAAATCCAACAAAATGACGTTTATTCATAACATCTGGCAAATATATTCGCATTGAAATTAAAAAAAAAACTCATTGTTTTTAATTTTAATTAGGCTCTTAAACACATACAAGAGAATACACAGGTTTATGCATGTGATAGAATATTTTGCCATGCGTCAATGGGAGTTTCAAACAGATAATGTATGTGCACTTTGGCAGCGACTTTCACTTCGAGACAAAGATTTATTCTACTTCAACATGGACAAGTTGGATTGGGATCTTTTTCTGCAGAAATATTTTAGAGGTATAAGACAGTATTTATTGAAAGATCCTTTGGAGACTATACCGCAAGCAATAATAAGATGGAACAGGTATGTACAATCAGATATATATAAGCTATGTACATAAATACATACATGCACTCATTCAATTTTACAAGAAGACGTTTAGATTGCTATTCAATACGATGTACGGCTTTGGTTTGCCATTTATAAAATTTATATTTCTACATAGTATTTATGTTCATATGTACATATTTTGTTTGCTATAGACTTTTCAGGTTGAAAAAATAATTTCATTAATTGGGGTCGTCCAAAATTTCTATATATATTTATTTTTTTATTTTACACTGGTACATATTTATATATAAAGGGTATTTTTTATAGACGTATAGAACTTTAAGTTGGCATTACTGTTCAAGATGGCGACCGATTTAACAGCTGTCAAGTGATTTATTCTCAGTTTGGTTTGGCAATTCATTATGAATAGACTCACGCCTGAACAACGCTTGCAAATAGTGCAATTTTATTTCGAAAATAATGGTTCTGTGCGGAATACGTATCGCGCACAACGTCCATTTTATCGTCGACAAAATCGTCCATCAGAGCAGTTAATTCGATTAACCATGGAACGTTTTCGCACCACGTTTACTCTTATTGATAACTCGCATCAGAGAGACGCCGTACGGTGCGTACAGAAGAAGCTATTGCTGCTGTAGAGCGTAGCATTGAGGAAGACCCGAATAAGTCTATCCGCCATCGAGCACAGGAATTGGATCTGTGTCCATCCACTTTATGTAAGATTTTGCGGAAGGATCTTGTTTTGCGTGCTTACAAAATCCAACTCGTGTAAGAATTGAAGCCAAACGATCACCAAGTAAGGCGTAGATTCGTCGAATGGGCCCGAAACGAGATTGCCGTTTTTCCCGATTTTCATAAGCGAATTTTGTTTAGCGATGAAGCGCATTTCTGGTTGAATGGCTACGTCAACAAACAAAACTGCCGCATTTGGAGTGAAGCTAATCTTCAAGTGTATGTCGAAACACCGTTACATCCAGAAAAACTGACTGTTTGGTGCGCTTTATGGGCTGGTGGAAATTGGTCCGTACTTCTTCAAAAACGATGATGGCCAGAACGTTACAGTCAATGGTGATCGGTATAGATCCTGATTACTAACTTTTTCATTCCTGAATTGAACAACCATGATGTCCAGGAGCTGTGATTCCAACAAGACGGCGCAACATGTCACACAGCACGTGCCACAATCGATTTATTGAAAGACACGTTTGGTGACCGCCTAATTTCACGTTTTGGACCTGTGAATTGGCCTCCAAGATCTTGTGATTTAACACCGCTAGACTACTTTCTGTGGGGCTATGTAAAGTCATTGGTCTATGCGGATAAGGCAGAAACGCTTGACCATTTGGAAGACAACATTCGGCGTGTTATTGGCGATATACGGCCACAAATGGTGGAAAAAGTCATCGAAAATTGGACGTCCAGATTGGACTACATCCGAGCCAGCCGTGGCGGTCATATGGCAGAAATCATATTTAAAATATAATGCCACAAGATTATCTTTCGGATAAATAAAATTCATATCAATCGAATAATCCATCGTTGTTTTATTGCAATTTAAAGTTCTATACGTCTATAAAAAACACCCTTTATATATATATAATATTGCACAGACGACTTACAGTTGTCTATAAACACCAATTGTATTAGAAAGAATGAAATGCCGCATGAACAGTAAGTATCGAAACTAAACGCTTGCTAAATAATTATTTGTTACTTTAGCTACAGGTTTGAAAATTAATTTCTACTGAATAAAACAGCTTTAAGCATGTGATTTAAACCATTAAAGACTGTCCATAGATCGGGTCATACGATTTTGATGAAAATTTGGTAAGTGAAAAAATTTTTTTCATCACACACCTGAGATATTACATGGGTATTTAAATACCCAACAGTCATTAGTATATAACAAAGTAATGCACAATAATATTATACTTGAAAAAGCTTTAGAATTTAACACACAAGACATATATGAATGTTTAAGCTATATATGTGTCTAATGTGTGTGATATTATTCCATTCTCATCCAAAAAGGGATTGAGTGAAAGTAATGAACTTTTCGAAGAAATATGTTTTTTCACTAACAAACACTGATACTCTTCTGCGTATTGAGATTTCTGAGTTAATATTGCTAATTGTAACTTGACTTAGGTTATTTCATCGCTCGTAATAGCCACAGATAAAAACATACATTCTGCTCTATATGAAGGATGAGTTCTATAATAAAATCTAAACATATAGGCGATTACTCTTAGAACACGATCAAGTTTTGAAAATCGTTCTAAAACATCCTCATAATTCGAAAAAAACGATGCATGTGCTTTTACCGTTCTAGCCTCAATATTAGTGTGTACGGAGGATACGTTAGTTATATCGCACATAGTCTTGTCTCTCTGAAACCAAGCAGGACCATGCCACCAAAGATCACTCTTTGCGAGCTCTGAAGGCGAAAGTCCTCTACTAAATAAGTCTGCCGGATTTTCTTCAGACCTTACGTGGTACCAATTATGCTGTCCTACATTTTTTTAATTCTGCAAACAAGATTTGCTACAAAAGTTGTCCAACTGTTAGGAGTTTTTCGCAACCAACATAGAACAATAGTATAATCTGTCTAGCAATATATCTGTTTAAGTTGGATGTCTGTTTCACGAACTAAAGTTTTCAAAAGTTCCGAAGCTAAAACTGCACCACAAAGCTCAAGCCTAGGAAGGGAAATTGATTTAATAGGGGCTACTTTAGTTTTACAGGAAAGTAAAAAAGTAGAAATCTGCCCAAACGACTCCACGCGAATATAAATTGCCCCCGCGTGCTTTCTCTGAAGCATCGGAAAAAACATGAAGTTCGGCAGATGACCCAGGTGTATAGTGTACCCATCTAGGTATTCGTATACTATTTACCTCTGTATAAAAATTAACAAACTTACGCCATTCGTTTTCTGTAGAAGGCAGTAGAAAGTCATCCCAATCTATATAATCACGCCAAATCTTTTCCATGATAATCTTCGCTACAATTATAACAGGGCCTAGCCAACCTACAGGATAAAATAATTTAGCTATAGTTGACAAAACCTCTCATTTTGTAAAGTGTAACTTATCGGCGATAGGCTCAACACGAAAATAAAATGAATCTAACTTGGCATTCCATTGAATGCCTAAAGTTTGAGAGCTGCTAGATTCCAAAAAATTTTAAAGTTTAGAATCTACCAAGTACTCGGAGGGAAGATCGCTCCATTCCAACTCAAATTTAGCAGACGATAGAGCTGTAATAAGCTGATCGCGTGCTTCTAAAGCAGATGAAACATCATGAGCCCCAGTCGTCAACGTACAATATATTTGAAGCAAGAAGGTACTCCGTCTATGAATCATCGGCCAATTGTAATAATGTCCTTATTGATAAATAAGGAGCACAATTGACGTCAAAAGTTAACGTTTGTAACTCATACGCTACCACGTCCTCCGTCGGAGAGGACCGAAACAAAATTCGTTGAAATGGGCTATGAGCAAGGTCAAGTCGAATTAGCTTATACATCTGCGTTATGTCGCAATTTAAAACATATCTAAATAACTTCCAACGTAAAATCAAAAGAACTAAGTCTGATTGTAATGTGGGGCCCACATATAGACAATCGTTCAAGCTATTACCATTGGAGGTTTTATTAGAAGCATTAAATACGACACGCAATTTCGTAGTTTTCCGATCAGGTGTAATTATCGCATGATGAGGCAAAAAACAAGAGTGAGAAGGATCTGAAAATTTATGCAAAATTGGCTTCATATGACTCAGTGTTAAATCTTCATTAACAACGCTATCATATAATGCTTTTTCTCAAGAATTGTGTCATGACATTCTGTTTTGAAACGCCTAATCTGAGTCTGAGGAAATTCTGGCTTAAAAGGTAGCGTCACTACATAACTGTCATCGGAGTCGCGTCGCGTTGTTCTCCTATAATTTTCCTCACAAAATCTATCAATCTGGGTCTCTTCTAGCTCCCAAAATCTAAGAAGATTTCTATTCAAACAATCTTCGGGCGAGCGCTCTATAGTAGTGGAGTATACTTGAATAGGTGGTCTTTGAACAGATCCAGTAATAATCCATCCAAATATAGTCTTTTGAGTCAATAATGTAGCTAAAACATTACGTCGAATTTCGCCTAACATTATCTGAACCTGGTCGCCAAAAATTAGGATCAGCTAGCCGTAAGCTAAACTCTGTACGAACACTAGAGTCAATAACAAATTAGGGTAAATCCCCAGACATTTTCGGTAATACCAAAGCCATTGTTTCCAAGATAATTGAATGACCTAATAGAGAACTAATCTCTAAAGAACAAATTTTCCTAGTTGTAGCAGAAAATGTTTGGTTAATACCAGAAATTTTAACATTCGTCGAATGTGCCATCAGTCCTAAACGATTACAAAAATGTTCAGAGACAAACGAAGATTCTGAAGCTGGGTCAATAAGAGCTTGAGCTGGGTACGTGATACTCTGATGAAGAATATTCACCATCGCGGTTCCCAGAAACACTCTATGTGCTTAAGTCCCCGTTGAAGTTCCGTCTCTATTGTCTGTCTCTTGCCTTTTTTTCCATCTTTGTGTGAAAGGTCAATAGAGAACTTAACGAACTTAAACGGGCTCTTATTTTTGTGTCAGCTACCTATTTTTTGTTAATTTAAGTATACTTACTTCTTCATATACAGTAGCGAGTTGGCATACACCACATTTCTTGTATATTATCATTTTTATATGTTTCCCTACGGAAACATTTTTTAATCAATATAAAACAATTAATCGAATAAATTTAATAAATAAGACCTCAAGTAAATATTATAAAACCTACAAGTGTTGTGTTACTTTATTTGGGAGCTTTACGAGCTTGGAAATACTTAAACCAGACGGATAATTTACCCCTCCCTACATGCGATACGGATATTTTTAAGGGCGATTACCTGTCCTGGCCAACTTTTCGCGATTTGTTCACCGCGTTATTTATGTTGTGGTATTTAATTAAGCGAACGGACAAAGAGGCAAAGGAGATCGTATCAAAATGCCCTCTTACTAATGCAGAGTTTGACATAGCGTGTAATAAGCTTAGAGAAACCTATGAGAACCCTAGAATGTTGGTTAATAACCAACTTAAGAATTTATTTAATTTAGAAACTATAGGTAAAGAAAGTAGTGTAGCACTGAAAGCCTTACAACGGGGCATTAACAGTTTTTTGAAGGCAATGAATACATATGATATGAATACGGAAAATTGGGATCCGATCATTGTATTCATTTGCATTCAACGTTTACCATCGCAGACTGTTACTCTTTGGGAACAGAGTATAAAGGACAAAACTGCTCTTTCTTTATGGAAAAATTTGGGTGCCTTTCTAACGGAACGCATACAAACCCTGGATTGTATACGCAATCTTATAGCGGCAGGGACGAGCGAAAAAGGGGCGGAACGCAAAGTGAAGGCCAATGTATCGAACATGACTTCATATAATATTTGCGTTTTATGTTCCAAACAGAACCACCTCTTACGATTGTGTCCTCGATTTAAAAAATTATCTGTTCCTGATAGATTCGCAACTGTGAAAAATACGACAAATGATAGGAATTTGAATAGTCGGCCCTCTACGACCCATACGGAATTAAGGCCACAAGTTCCTTCGACGTCAGCCGTAGCTCGCTCTAATGACAATCATAGGCCCTACAATACAGTGGGTTCTGATTTAGCAACAGGTCAAGGCTCTTCGGGAGCAGACCAACAGATGCCATCGACATCTGCCGCGGCTTATGCCAACATAAATCGTCAAGTTTTTCACATAGCAAAAAATTCGTGTGTTTTATTAGGCACAGCTATGGTCAACATAATTTGGCAGGATACTACGTATCCGGTACGAGCCTTAATTGACCCAGCCTCTGAGGCTTCATTTATTTCCGAACGTATGAGAAATCAATTACGACTTACTTCACATTCTACGAGTGTAATGATTTCTGGTGTTAATAGAGATGTTGCCACCACTGCGCGAAAGATATGTACCATTACAGTAGACTCTCCAGTAGACAAAAGTGTTAGTTTGGAAACCTCTGCGCTGGTTTTGCCTTCAGTTTCTGGCAATTTGCCCTCGTTTTTGTGTCCTACGGACATGAAAGGTGATCTGCTTGATCTACAGCTAGCAGATGTTAATTTTTACAAAAGTCGGCCAGTAGATTTGTTACTTGGCGCTGATTTATACCCTGAAATAATTCTTGGAGATGTTTGCAGGAATATGCTTGGTTCCTTAATGGCTCAAAAGACCGTTTTTGGTTGGGTCTTGATGGGTCCAGTGAACACTCGCAATAGCGATTCAGTAAACGTGTTCTCTACGAACATTACTTCATTTGAAGAGGATAACTTGAATGAGAATCTTTTAAGATTTTGGGAGTTAGAGGAAGCTCCCAGGAAAAAGATGCTATCACATTCGGATAGAATCTGTCAGGACATTTACGTCAAATCTACTAGCCGAGATTCGACAGGAAGGTATGTAGTTTCATTGCCCTTTAAGCCAGAATTTCCTCATGAAGTACATCTGGGGAATTCGCATATTAATGCTTGTAAACAATTCCTTCGAATGGAATCTTCTCTGTCGAGAAAACCTGACATTGGAAAGTTGTGCGAGGAGGTTTTAATGGAGTATTTAGACTTAGGTCATATGATACTCGTCAATACCTTTCCTAAGGCTATTACCGAGTCGTGTTATTTGTCACATCATCCGCTGATCAAGCCTGAAAGTAAAACGACGAAGTTGAGAGTTGTTTTCAATGCCTCTAATAAGACCTCTAGTGGTCAAAGTCTTAATGACTGTTTTTTCATCGGACCCTCGTTGCAACTAGATTTGGTTAATTTGATAGTTCGATGGCGTTTGCTTAAATTTGTGTTTAATTGTGATATAGTGAAAATGTATAGGCAAATTCGCATACACCCATCTCACACTCCGTTTCAAAGAATTATTTATAGAAGTGACCAGGTAGTAGACTACGAATTGCAAACACTGACTTTCGGTTTGAATTGTGCACCTTATTTAGCAATTCAAATCTTGCTGCAGCTAGCAGATGATAGTGAGAAAAAATATCAACTTGCCTCGAAAATTTTGAGGGGGGCTATGTACGTCGATGACGTTTTGTCAAGAGCCCATGATATTAGTACCGCCTTGTCGGCCCGGGATCAATTGAGAGAGGCTGTACTATCAACAGGTTTCGAAGTGAGAAAGTGGACCTCCAATGACAAATTGATATTAGACGGCTTACCGTCCCATCATTTAATCGATGCTAAAGTCTTAACGTTTGAAGACCTTAGGGATTTTTTGGAACGCACAGTTAGATTCCTTCTTCTTCAAAGTTAGCCCATTAGAAAAGAAATCAGGTTATACTAAGCGGGAAGTGCTATCTATTATAGCAAAGTTTTTTGACCCTGTTGGTTGGTTAAGCCCCATAATAATCACTGCCAAAATATTGATGCAACGCATGTGGCTTGATAATATTGGTTGGGATGAAGCGCTTTCCTCTTCAACGGAAGCAGATTGGTTGAAATTTGTAGAGTGTTTCAATTAGATAAATTGTATAAAGATTCCTAGATGGGTGAAGTATTATAAGAATTCGAGTGCGGAAATTCATGTATTTTTGGATGCCTCTGAAAAAGCTTACGCATGAGTTATCTACCTTAGAACCACCGCCCCTACGGGAGAGGTTTATACGCACTTAGTATGCCCTAAAACAAAGGTAGCTCCTCTTAAATCCATTTCGTTACCCCGCTTGGAGTTATGCGGCGCTGCTTTGGCTTCCGAATTGTTACGGAATATTTTAGTTGAAATTGAGATATCTATAGAACGCGTTTACTGTTGGACAGATTCTACAATTGTGCTTGCATGGTTACGCAAGGCGACTTGTTCATGGACTACATTTGTGGCGAATAGTCTGTCGCATTCAGGAAAACACGGGAAATCATAATTGGTTTCACGTTTGCTCGAAGGACAATCCTGCCGATTTAGGCAGCCGGGGGGTGGATCCTCTCACGTTGTCCACGAGTGAATTATGGTGGCATGGACCGTCATGG
This sequence comes from Thelaira solivaga, assembly GCA_947397855.1. Lineage (NCBI taxonomy): Eukaryota > Metazoa > Arthropoda > Insecta > Diptera > Tachinidae > Thelaira > Thelaira solivaga. The sequence goes on from OX377615.1 coordinate 8,921,192, forward strand.
TTAGGCTGGGACAGGTCCTATTGGAAATTAAATGATTTAGGGAGTATCGACACGGATGTGGAAAGAAAGTCTATTAAGACTCATGCTTAATTTTTTTCAAAATTTGAGGATATATTGGATAGATTTTCATCCATTAACAGAGCCATGCGCGTTATTGCGTACATTTTCCGTTTCTTTTATTCCGTACATCCGTTGCACAAAGGTTAGTTTAATTATGATTCTGACCTTATCTCTAATACCGAGATAAAATTAGTTAAACTACGTTTAGCTATTGTCACTCAAAAGGCATTTTATCCTGATGAATATAAATGTCTCTTAGATAAGAAACCTCTTCCAACAAAGAGCACACTGTTAACGTTGAATCCCACGTTAGACGAGCACGGAGTCATGCGGCTAAATAGCCGATTGGTAAAATGACCGTCTCTCTCTTATGGGGAACAATACCCTATAATTCTACCGTATGGTTGTCGCTTCGCGAAACTTATGGCGCAATTCGTACATAAGCTCACCATACACGGGGGGAACCAATTAATGTTGAGAATCCATCGATGTGAATATTGGGTCCCTCGATTCCAGGCCTTGGTTCGCTCTGTCATTCGGCAGTGTAAGCGTTGTATTATTGATCGGCAACGTTCGTGTAGTCAAATTATGGCTGCTCTCCCTACGGAGTGCACTACTATCGACAGGCCATTCACGACTACTGGGGTAGACTTCGCAGGACCCTTCGACATGAAAACCTATAGTGCTAGATCATGCAAAATAACAAAAGGTTATGTCTGCATTTTTGTATGTTTCTCTACGAAAGCGATACATTTAGCAGCCGTATCAAGTTTATCGACCGATTCCTTCCTCGCCGCTTTCAACCGCTTCATTTCAAGAAGAGGTTGTCCTAATTCAATGTTCTCGGATAATGGTACGAATTTTGTTGGCGCTGCCAATGATCTAGCTAGGGAGTTTAAAACATTTATTCTTGAATGTCAAGCCCGACAATGGTCCACTATTGGCTACCCAGGTTTGACATGGAAATTTATACCAGCTGGTGCACCTCACATGGGTGGTCTTTGGGAAACTGGAGTTAAAAGTTTTAAGCTGCATTTTCGTAAAGAGGCTCAATCCTGCAAATATACGTTTGAGGAATTGTTCACAGTTCTAGCTAGGATTGAAGCATGCCTAAATTCCCGACCGTTATGTCCTCTACCAGACAGTCCCACGGAACCCCTCGCATTAACACCGGGTCATTTTTTGATTGGATCAGCTTTTCTGGCTCCGCCAGAGCCAACGATTTATCACTACTATTAGTATAGTAAATAGATATCGCAAAGTTTTAGCGTTTGTACATGCGATTTGTAAAAGATGGAAAGAAGAGTATCTAATAGAATTTCACAAACGATATAAATGGAAACATCCTCAAAGAGATGTTGTAGTAAACGATTTGGTTGTTGTAAAAAATGAGCAGTTACTTGCTACGTCCTGGAAATTGGGACTAATAATTAAAATATATACCGGTACTGACGGTCACGTTCGCGTCGCCGATGTTCGCACACAAAACGGTATAATCACTCGACCCATTACTAAATTGGTCGTGTTGACGGAAATATAGTGGTGCCACTTTTCGGTATAAATTTACACATTTTAATCTGAATTTACTTATAGCATTATGGATGTAAAAGCGGGTTTTTTTGATGATGGTCTCTTATATGAAGACGAGGAGATGGACTCGACTGGGCTATTAGTGGCAACCGCCCCTTTGAGCGGCAGTAAGCAGGCGCCACAGCCTGATTTAAGCCCGGAACTAGTCGTGGTTATCCCAGCAGAAGAGGTTCTTACGAACTTACCTGCGAACCGCGAACATGAGAGCTCAGTCATCCCTTTGTTGTCGTCGGTCGTAAGAGAGGCGGACGCCCAATTGCATGCTGCCATAGCTAGCTCAGTGACTGCGACTATCACCAAAGAGGCAAGATGCCCGATCTGCGGCAAGAACCATCCTCTTCGCTTTTACTACCGGTTTAGGGACATGAGCTACGAGCGCAGACTTCGAACGGTAGCCTCCCACCACGTATGCCCCCGCTGTCTGTCCTCCGGGCATAAGGCAGTTGAATTCAAAAGTGATGGAAAGTGCAAACATTGCAATAAGAAGCATTACTCCCTCTTGCACGAGTATACGAAGGCTTTGGGTAAAGTAGACAGAACGACTACCAAACCTCAACGGCCAAAGAAAAGGAAGTCCATCGAACTGTCTCCTTTTCGCCTACACTCCGTGTCAACCTACGCATCACTCGATCTCGCATTCCTGTCCGGGCTTGTTTGGATGCTTGCGTTCAGACTCGTTATATCTCCCGGGAATTAGTATCCAAATTGCGCCGAATCGAGATCGAGTCGATTCATGACGCAGCGGAGAGGATGTATGTTACAGTTAGGGAACATCAGATGCGCGGTATCAACACGCCGCCCACGTCTGTGGCTGAAGGGCAGATTTCAGGCGAGTCCGGGTCTGCCTCTAGCCCAATATACCATTTTCGGGTGGATGATCCCCGGGCCTGAAATAATACCTGAAATAATACCTGTCGACCTAGAAGGTATAGATGAGTCTACACAACTAAGATCCCGGTCTATATTAGCCAGAACCGGAGCAGAATTATTTAGATTAGAAAAATTATTCCTATTCACGTTTCCTATATTAGGTACATCACGATGTAACAAGGAGTGATGTCTTTCATTACACTTGGTACAAGTAAAGGCACTCTTACAATTCGTGACTTCACGTTCTCGTAATAAACAATTAAGAAAACAGTGAAATTTTCGCACTGTAGAAAATCTTTCTGAGAGCGAAAGATTTTTAAAACGTTTACACGTTCTTAACACATGTCCGGAACAATCACATAAAACACAAGAAAGTGAATTGTAGTTAGAAGTTGTACTAGAATTCACAACATGAGTTTTAACCTTCTGCGTAAGTTTCATCAATGGTTGAGAATTCTTAAGGTCATGAATTCTTTCCGTTAGAAAGGATTCAAAATCTTGCCACGTGGACAAAACAGATCTATCCTTAACACCCTGTTCCCATAAACTAATCGTAGACGCAGGCAGACGTTGAATGCATATAAAAATTAAAATTGGATCCCAATTCTCAGTGGAAACCTTATAAACAGATAAAAAGTCCAAGCAATTATTTATACCGCGCTGCAAAGTTCTTAGCCCGGCACTAGACTCCTTTTCAACCGTAGGGAGTTTAAATAATAATCTTAATTGGTTGTTAACCAACATACGAAGATTCTCATATGCCTCCTTAAGGTTGCACCAAGCAATTTCAAATCCCTCGTGACTCAAAATGCACTTTGCTCTTAATATAAATAGCGGTAAATAAATCACGAAAGGCGGGCCACGCGATATAATCTCACTCAAAAGTATTGACATCGCACGGTGAGATTGCCAAATTATGATCGGGATTAATTGCTGCATTAGAGGTATTAGCTTTTGGGACCGTTCGCAATTGGTACCAAATTGAACAAATAGAAAACAAAGAGAAAGAAGAAAAAACAACAAACTTGTTTTTGTATGTATGTATATAGCACCAACATTATTCGTGAGATACCGGCCGAAATGTTGGAAAGAGTATGCCAAAATTGGACTAAGCGGATGGACCATTTGAGGCGCAGCCGCGGCCAACATTTGCATGAAATAATCTTCAAACACTAAATTATATCGACCCAACTATCGATCCAAATAAATATTTCATGCATTTTTCTGAATTTTATGTGTTTTTTTTTTTAATTTCCGATAGTTCTTATAAAATCACCTTTTACATCTACATCTACATACATACAAATTCATCGAATATAAAAGGTGATTTTATAAGAACTATCGGAAATTTAAAAAAAAAACACATAAAATTCAGAAAAATGCATGAAATATTTATTTGGATCGATAGTTGGGTCGATATAATTTAATGTTTGAAGATTATTTCATGCAAATGTTGGCCGCGGCTGCGCCTCAAATGGTCCATCCGCTTAGTCCAATTTTGGCATACTCTTTCCAACATTTCGGCCGGTATCTCACGAATAATGTTGGCAATGTTGGCTTCCAGTGCGTCAATCGAAGCGGGCTTGTCCCTATAGACATTAGCCTTAACATAGCCCCACAAAAAATAGTCTAGAGGCGTTAAATCGCACGATCTGGGCGGCCAATTGATTGGTCCCAAGCGTGAAATAAACTGTTCACCGAACTCGCCTCTCAATTGGTCCATTGTTTCGCGTGCTGTGTGGCATGTGGCACCGTTTTGTTGAAACCACATGTCATGCAAGTCAAGCTCTTCCATTTTGGGCAAAAAAAAGTTTGTTATCATCGCACGGTAGCGCTCACCATTCACAGTAACGTTGTGATTCGCATCATCTTTGAAGAAATACGGCCCAATGATGCCGCCAGCCCATAATCCGCACCAAACGGTTGTTTTTTGTGGATGCATTGGTAGCTCTTGCAATGCTTCTGGCTGCTCTTCACTCCAAATACGGCAGTTTTGCTTGTTCACGTATCCATTCAACCAGAAATGAGCCTCGTCGCTGAACACAATTCTTCGATAAAAAAGTGGATCTTCATCTAACTTTTCAAGAGCCCATTCACCAAAAATTTGGCGTTGTGGTAGGTCGTTTGGCTTCAATTCTTGCACCAGTTGTATCTTATAAGGCTTCACACCCAAATCCTTCCGCAAAATTTTCCACGTAGTGGAGTAACAGAGGCCCAATTGCTGCGAACGGCGCCGAATCGATAATTCACGGTCATCACCAACACTGGCCGATACGGCTGCGATATTTTCTTCAGTTCCCACTCTACGTAAGCGTGTTGGTGGTTTAATGTCCAACAATGTAAATTTGGTGCGAAATTTTGTTACAATAGCCCGAATAGAAGCCTCAGTAGGTCGATTAAACTGACCATAAAATGGAAGAAGCGCGCGATGAACTTTCTTAACAGAGCACGCATTTTGGTAATAAAATTCAATAATTTGCAAGCGTTGTTCGTTTGTAAGACGATTCATGATTAAATTATAGACCAAACTGAAGATGTTTGACAGTGACACAAGATACAAAACGTGCGTGAGCTGTCAAAACTAGTGTTGCCAAAAAGATAATAGCAAAAAAATCACTCTTTAGATGACGGTAAGGGATGATTTAAATTCCTTAAAGTGAAGAAGAGAAATCTTATTAAATTTCGAATTTAATTTTTCTTAAATCCGGTTCGAAGAACCAAATGTTTGCGCGCCAGGCATACAATATGAAATAAAAATAATCAGGTTTTATTAGTTTTAATAAAATTTTGTGTCCTTTATTGTTGCGTAGCTTTCACACAAGTAAGTTATGTATATTTGTTTTATACAAAAAACCAAAGCAAACATACATAGACCGTAGGCGGTAAACTTTGCCGAAATCCATATAAACAACAAATATAAAATTAATAAACAAAGGGAAATTTGGACTTCAGCAAAGTTGCCAGACGAATTGAAATAAATAAATTATGAAACAAGAATCTGGCTTAAACACACACCATTGACTGTGGGGTATTTAAATACCCATTTTAATTTGACCAGTTGTAATAACCAGGTGCTTTAATATATTGCACTAAAGTTTTATTAATAAAGGGTCCGCAATCTAACGTTTTTTTTCAACTAGTGCTTATTTTGTGAATGGTAGAACTTAGCTCATGTCTGATTTGACAGATAATTCGTTTTATCCTTCCGCTGAAAGAATATGGTTGTGTTTTCGCTTCGCTAAGTGGGCCTGCGATCGACTTACAGAAAATGCCGATTTTGCCAAAAAAATATCTTTTCAGATGAAGCTCATTTTGATCTTGGCGGATTTGGTGCGGATTTTGGTTCAGAGGCATAATTGGGCCATTTTTCTTCGAAAATGAGCAAGGAGTGGCCGTTAGTCAATGGCGATCGTTCTGGGCCATGTTGAACGAATTTTTGTTCACAAAAATAGAAGAGGAGGATATTGGCAACATTTGGTTTCAACAGGACGGCGCTACGTGCCACACAGCCGAAGTTACACTCGATGTTTTTATATAATTTTCAAAAAAAAAAGTTATTTGGCGGACCCTAGCATAAAACACACCTAAAGCTATTCGATACAGATATACATTATTAATTTATATTATTTTTCTATATTTTATGGTCACTCTTTCTAAACATTTTAGTGAAAAAAAAACATGTAAGTTCACCTAGAAAAAAATAAAGGTAACTCATTGAAAATTTAGCTGTTCCATTTTTTTAGGTTTACCCATCCTTTCTTCTATGAAAACCGTTAAAATATCTTAAAAATATATCAACTAGTCCACGCTAGAATTTTTAGAGTGACTTTAGTTTCTTGGGTTAAAGAATGCAATTAGATTTAGGCTACGATTATGATTCACAGCACAAAAATGTTGTGTTAGTTACAACAGAACATTGATTGAACATGCGGTTGTGATTCACTCACGTACGTCAAACAGTTTCATATTTATGGTAGTACATAAAAATACACACGTACTATCCAAAAACTTTGAAATTGAAAGAAAACAACGTTTAAAAAAAGAGAAAAACGAAGCGCACTACAATAAATATATTTTGTTAAAGTTAAATAAAATTAAAAAAAACATGGATATTAACGTTTACCTACACATAATCCATAAAGTTTGCGTTCATTTTAACAAATTTTTTAATGATGTAAAAATTAAACAAATATGTCATATAATTTAGTTTTTTTTTATACATTTCATCCTTCCAATCCAGTAGTTAAAAAACCAAAAACAAATTCTACATTTATTTCTTAACTTTTTTTATAACGGGATTTAAGTTCACCAACACGTAAATATTGCAGCCATAACCCTTTGAGAACCAAAGATGTTTTTTGCTCCCATTTCATCAAAAGTAATTTTTTCCTTCTGAAATTTTTACACAGTATCGCGTAGGATTTTTAAAATTTTTTCTGTGTCATATTTTTTAGAAAAAGGACCTAGCACAATTGTGTAGTCTGGTTAATAACATTTTAAATAAATTGTAACACATTTGACAATTTAAACTTTGTTTTCTTTTAAAATTATTTTAATTAAAAAAAAACGAACAATATTCTTAAGCATAAAATTAAAATATTTCACTTACAAAAGTTAATAAGAAAAAAAAAATAAAATATAATCATAAAATTTGAGCACAAAGACTTATTTTGTATAATATTTTTTAAAGCAAAATTTGTCCTTTGCCAAACATAAATGGACCTTACATTTTTGGCATCTTGCCCTTGAGCGGCTTTCGCAACCTGTATTGCGGCACCGTTTTGCTGTACCGTCTACAAATTCAGGCCAATGGTCAAATCTGTCGTATCTAATGTCATCTGGGGCATTATGCGGCCGATATTTACTTCCATAATACCCCTCAGGCAATTGAAAAGGCTCAACTGTAGCTAACGGCGCGGATTTATATTTTGCCAAGACTTCTCCAATTTCCATTTTAAAATTTAGAAATTTTTTTGACTTATATTTTGGAGCTTGGACTTTATCTGCATCCTGCCTGTATTCCATCCAGCTGTTATATATAGCCATATCGAGAAAATGAAAAAACACTTTAACGGGCCACTTTCTTGTTTTCATTTTTATCCGATAATATTCCATCATTTGATCGGCTATATCAACTCCTCCCATTTTATCATTATATAATTGAATAACAGCTGGAATAGGTACAGGCAATCGGCGTTTTACATTTTTTATCCATCTTTCTTTTTCACCTACTGGGTCCTTTCCGCATATTGTTGAGGCTACTGTTACACATTTGGTATCGCTCCATTTAACAACAGCAATATCATCATTTTTAACGACTTGATACATTTCGCCTCGCGACATATTCTTGTCAGCTGGTAGATTACTTCTTTTCCCTAGCCGATTTGACATTATAGTGCCTGTGGCCCTATATCCCTCTGATAATAGCTTTTCCAAAAGAGGTATCGTTGTAAAAAATCTGTCGAAGTATAACTGACTACCCTTTGGCAAATGTTGTATGAGTCTTAATACAACTGATGCCTCGTGACCAAGTCCACAATCTGGAAAAATTCCAGCTCCTTGAAATAACTCAAAATCGACTATCAAGCCTTTAGAGGTGGCACACACAAAATTTTTCAAGCCTACTGGTCGGGGCTTTGATCTCATTACCTGCCGAGCCGGACACCTCCCAGTAAACGGTACCATTTGTTCATCAATGGAATAGGTTGTTACTTCAGTACCTAGCTGATTACATCGGCTTCTTACTAAGTCAATCACAGGCTGCACCCTCCACAACTTATTTGTGAGATGTGCTTTGCTGGTATCAACAAAATGAATAATGTTCCGAAGCTTCATAAATTTGTTTCTAGACATTGAAGAAGAAATAATATCATTCATTTTCGGCCCAGTACATGTTTATTTGTGGATATCCGAGACAAGACATTATGATTGAGCAACCATAAAAATTTTTAATTTCAGCCTCTATAATATTAATTTCAGCTCCATTGGAAGCAAGAAAATACATTTTTGTATATGTTACCACTTCTTGGTAATGACTTTCGATGAAATATTTAGAGAAATATTCAAAAGGAGTACCAACTTTTACAAAATTTTGACATCCTTGCAATAGGGGGATTTCGTGACACTCAAAATCTTTTTGTCGCCACAATTCATCTCTTTTATGACTTTGGTTTTGGTTGTTGGAATTGGATTGTGTGGTTGGTTGGAGTTGGTTTTCAGAAAATGAAACTATAGTAATATGGCAAAATAAATACGAGTACATGATGAAAATAAAAGACCTAAAGAAACCTATACCTTCTTCAACACTATCTTCAGAACTTTCTTCATTGCAATCATTTCCAAGTTCCCAACAAGTGTCTTCGACGTCATCATCAGAAGATAAATCAATATCTGAATTTTCAAGGATATCCAAGATCTCTTGAAGGTCGGAATCCCGTAAACAGTTCAATTTTTTTCCTAAAAACATACCACATATTACAATTGTGAGCTTGAATTTGAATATGAACTTATTTCCATGTAACACGATTGTGTTATCTATCTTTTGGATCAAGAGAAGATTCAATCGAATAACAAAAGATTATTGAAAAACTGTTACATTATCAGTATAAGACTTAAATTGAGTATAAACATTTTTTCTAAGCAATATACGATTTTAAAAACAAAAATATTACACTTACCACCTGACATGCTTCTGATTTCTCTGAGATTAATAACGCGACTGATTTTTTTCTTATTTTTATGTACGTTTTTTTACAGTTTTAACGTATTCAACGAAAGACAAGAAACAAACACAAGCACTGCATTTGGTAGTTAAGCATTTAAATAATTGCTTTTTTTTTAAGAATTTTTTTAATGCACATCGCACGATCGCTTAAGATGGTTCTCAAAGGGATAAAGTCTGCGTTCACTTTATTTGATTTTATAATACCCTTGCTTTTTAAGAATTGTTTTCAATTTTTTGTTTACTTTTCTTTTCTTTTAATTTAAATGATCGTTCGACCAGCTCAGTAGCGCATTTTATTTACATAAAAACTAAAAATTTGAAATATGGAAGCTAAAGAAATTAGTATTTCGGAAATAAAAATAATTATAAAATTGTGGGAAGAAGGCAATAGCTTTCGGAAAATTTGTGAAACTATAGGGAGGACGTATTCCTAAATCCAACGCGTAGTAACAAATTACAAAGACACTGGAATATTAAAGTCTAAGCCGCAATCGGGACGTCCAAAAAAAATTATCTAGACGGGAAGAGCGCAAAATAATTAATATGACCAAGGTATATCCCCGAATAACACCGACAAATATTGTGGACCATGTTCACCAATTCTTTAAAAAGAGAATTTGTGCAGAAACAGTAAGAAAAATTTTAAGAAATGCTGATTATCATGGTAGAGTCGCTCGTAAGAAACCATACATTTCACATGTGAACAGACGAAAGCGTATTGAATTCGCTAATACTTATAAAGAGTGTTTTTTATAGACGTATAGAACTTTAAATTGCAATAAAACAACGATGGATTATTCGATTGACATGAATTTTATTTATCCGAAAGATAATCTTGTGGCATTATATTTTAAATATGATTTCTGCCATATGACCGCCACGGCTGGCTCGGATGTAGTCCAATCTGGACGTCCAATTTTCGATGACTTTTTCCACCATTTGTGGCCGTATATCGCCAATAACACGCCGAATGTTGTCTTCCAAATGGTCAAGCGTTTCTGCCTTATCCGCATAGACCAATGACTTTACATAGCCCCACAGAAAGTAGTCTAGCGGTGTTAAATCACAAGATCTTGGAGGCCAATTCACAGGTCCAAAACGTGAAATTAGGCGGTCACCAAACGTGTCTTTCAATAAATCTATTGTGGCACGAGCTGTGTGACATGTTGCGCCGTCGTGTTGGAACCACAGCTCCTGGACATCATAGTTGTTCAATTCAGGAATGAAAAAGTTAGTAATCATGGCTCTATACCGATCACCATTGACTGTAACGTTCTGGCCATCATCGTTTTTGAAGAAGTACGGACCAATGATTCCACCAGCCCATAAAGCGCACCAAACAGTCAGTTTTTCTGGATGTAACGGTGTTTCGACATACACTTGAGGATTAGCTTCACTCCAAATGCGGCAGTTTTGTTTGTTGACGTAGCCATTCAACCAGAAGTGCGCTTCATCGCTAAACAAAATTCGCTTATGAAAATCTGGAACAACGGCAATCTCGTTTTGGGCACATTTTCAAGCGTTGTTCAGGCGTGAGTCTATTCATGATGAATTGCCAAACCAAACTGAAAATAAATCACTTGACAGCTGTTAAATCTGTCGCCATATTGAACAGTAATGCCAACTTAAAGTTATATACGTCAATAAAAAACACCCTTTATAAATAAGCCTCCAGAATTTTGGCAGCAGGTGATATTTTCGGATGAAAGCAAATTTTGCATTTTTGGAATAAAAGGCCGTCAAATAGTATGGCGAGTCAGGAACTGCGCTTGAGAAACAAAATCTAGTTGCTACAGTTAAACACGATGGAGGTGGGGTTGTGTGTCGGCTGATGGGTCAGGTGGGGATATTTAAACATTTTAAAAAGAAACTTAGCGCTAAGTGCGGAAAAACTTAATTTATCATCTACTTTCTGGTTCCAACAAGACAACGATCCAAAGCACACAGCGGAGATTTTTAGACTTTGGCTTTTATATAATTCTTCTAGACAACTCAAAACACCCCCCAAAAACCTGATCTTAATCCTATTGAACATCTTTGGGATCTTTTAGAAAAAAGAATTCGTCAGCACGTCATAACTAAATAGGAAGCTTTGCGAAATATTGTGCAGACAGAATGGGACAATATCACAGCTCAAGAAACCCAGAATTTAGTCGATTCCATGCCAAACAGGCTAAGTGAAGTCTTGAAGCAGCGTGGATATCCAACAAAATATTAAATTAAAATTTTCTTTGAAAACCTGAAGAATTTTATTCTCATATTCAGACTGAACGCAGACATTTTGGGTAACATATTTATTTATAACGAACTTAAGCACCATTATAAAAAAAATTGGAAAAAGAAATTTACATTTTATTTGTGGTTTTTGTAACTATAGATTTTAAGAAATAAATATGTAAAAATAAATTTAATTTAATCAAAATGCTTACGTGTTATTTTTCTATACCTTAAACATTTGTTAAGAGTTCATAGATAACACACATGGTTCGCAAAAGAATTAGGAATAGTCCCAATCCATTAGAACTGCCAAGTACAATGTATTTGCTTCAGAAACTTTCACAAATGTATTACTTAATTTTGTAAAATTCTTCCGTATAAAAAAGAATTGTTTTGCTAGTGCAGCAGATTAACTTTTTAAAACAATCAACCTGTGGCTTTTATTTTGTTTATGTAATGCATTGAGGTAGCGGCAATAATTTGATACAGTTTAGCTGACTTTCTAAACGCAGTGTATTCCTAAACGCAACCCTGAACATTTTTACAAAGCATTTTGTTCCCAACGCTGTTGCAACGCTGTTGCATTTAATACGCAAGAAAAAGCAAGCAAGGCATCCAAAAAAATAAATGCAACACGCAGTACAATGGCTTCGCAAGAAAATAAGTAAGCGGTTTTTCTTGTAATTTAATATACATATTTAAATATTCCCTTATTTATCTTTAAATTTTTTACAGTAAAAAATGGACACATAACTATAAAAATTTGTTAATAAACGTGAGACTAGATATGAAAGAGCAATTTAGCGAAAAAAAAAAGTATTTTGCAATGGGAACGAGTTTTACAAAATATTAAATCCATAGACGACACGTTCCCATTTACACGAGACGACATATACAGAAAATTTTTATATTTCATGCGAATTAAGAAACACAATCATGAATATTATTTCCTTCAAATTTTGTTCGCTTTCACTGGGATAGCAATTATGAATGAATTCCCTGTAAATTTCCCTTATCGTAAATATTTTTTTTTTGTTTTGTTCACTTTTTTGCTTAATTCTGTTCACTTACTTTTTCCTGGCGAACACAAGTACTTTTGTTTGTTTTTTTCTTAAAATTTAATTTAGCAAACAGAATTTAGCAATTTTTTAACAAAAGAATTAAAAAGTGGTTGTCTACGTATAAAAAATTCAATTATTTTCTAATAAAATCATTTATCCACAAACAATTGACACCTTTACTACAAGAACCAATCATAAATTGCTTCAGTAAAAAAATTATTTTTTGCTCTTAAAATCTTAAAAAATTACAGAAATTTTTTATTTATATGCACTGGTTTCTGAAAACTGCTTAACAATAAAAGTTGACACCTTTATTACAAGAACCATTCGTAAATTACAAAAATTTATTGTTTCTTTTAAAAATTTAATAAATTCTTCTTTATTATTCATTCTGATAGCGTGAAAAAAATTTCACGTGAGATTCCCAATAGCAATTTTCCCTTCGAAGGGAATGAAAATTTCAAGGGAAGAAGAATTTCACTTTTATTCGCGATAGGGGTGAATAAGACGTCGGGCGAAGCAGCAACTACCTGGAGCTTCCGTTTTCGCACAAATCTAAAATATTTTTCAATAAAATGTTCCCTTTATAATTAATGATACAAATGTTCCTAAATGATGTTAGGGTTGCAAAAGTAGTAGAAAATAGGTTTAATCTTGCAAAGCAACACTTTATCCAATAATGAAAGCTTTTCTAAATAAATTTTTATATAAAAGGTGATTTTATAAGAACTATCGGAAATTTAAAAAAAAAACACATAAAATTCAGAAAAATGCATGAAATATTTATTTGGATCGATAGTTGGGTCGATATAATTTAATGTTTGAAGATTATTTCATGCAAATGTTGGCCGCGGCTGCGCCTCAAATGGTCCATCCGCTTAGTCCAATTTTGGCATACTCTTTCCAACATTTCGGCCGGTATCTCACGAATAATGTTGGCAATGTTGGCTTCCAGTGCGTCAATCGAAGCGGGCTTGTCCCTATAGACATTAGCCTTAACATAGCCCCACAAAAAATAGTCTAGAGGCGTTAAATCGCACGATCTGGGCGGCCAATTGATTGGTCCCAAGCGTGAAATAAACTGTTCACCGAACTCGCCTCTCAATTGGTCCATTGTTTCGCGTGCTGTGTGGCATGTGGCACCGTCTTGTTGAAACCACATGTCATGCAAGTCAAGCTCTTCAATTTTGGGCAAAAAAAAGTTTGTTATCATCGCACGGTAGCGCTCACCATTCACAGTAACGTTGTGATTCGCATCATCTTTGAAGAAATACGGCCCAATGATGCCGCCAGTCCATAATCCGCACCAAACGGTTGTTTTTTGTGGATGCATTGGTAGCTCTTGCAATGCTTCTGGCTGCTCTTCACTCCAAATACGGCAGTTTTGCTTGTTCACGTATCCATTCAACCAGAAATGAGCCTCGTCGCTGAACACAATTCTTCGATAAAAAAGTGGATCTTCATCTAACTTTTCAAGAGCCCATTCACCAAAAATTTGGCGTTGTGGTAGGTCGTTTGGCTTCAATTCTTGCACCAGTTGTATCTTATAAGGCTTCACACCCAAATCCTTCCGCAAAATTTTCCACGTAGTGGAGTAACAGAGGCCCAATTGCTGCGAACGGCGCCGAATCGATAATTCACGGTCATCACCAACACTGGCCGATACGGCTGCGATATTTTCTTCAGTTCGCACTCTACGTAAGCGTGTTGGTGGTTTAATGTCCAACAATGTAAATTTGGTGCGAAATTTTGTTACAATAGCCCGAATAGAAGCCTCAGTAGGTCGATTAAACTGACCATAAAATGGAAGAAGCGCGCGATGAACTTTCTTAACAGAGCACGCATTTTGGTAATAAAATTCAATAATTTGCAAGCGTTGTTCGTTTGTAAGACGATTCATGATTAAATTATAGACCAAACTGAAGATGTTTGACAGTGACACAAGATACAAAACGTGCGTGAGCTGTCAAAACTAGTGTTGCCAAAAAGATAATAGCAAAAAATCACTCTTTATATATATTTTTTGTTTACACAAATTACGCGTCTTCTTTTCTTTTATTTTTTGACAGTTTAGTTAATGGTAGATATTAGATGTTGTGAGTAAGCAACATTTTCCACGCATTTCTCTAAGATGTGCTCTTGTGTAAAAACCCTATTATGAACCATAATTGCCCTTATTATACTAAATCGTTTTACTTACTTTGATTGAATGGTTGAAGATTTGCCTCTTGACTATGTGTGAAATCAGATTCAGATTCATATCTTTCTTTTTAAATTTACATGTTTTCCAGTGCACCTTTATTGACGGCTGATAAGCGCGTGTAATGCATATATATTTTTAAATCTTTTTTTTCTGTTTTACCGTACAAAATTTCTTTATTACAGAGATTTTCTGTAATAATTTTTTTTTATTTCTTAATTTTTTGACTTGTTAGAACTCGTTGATCGGTATTAATACACAAGAATGATAGGACTACAAGATTACACCATGCGCATGATTTCCCGTTAGATGATGAAGATTCTCCACTGTTTGAAGAAAAAAGTAGATACATTTCTCTCGCTCTTATTTAGCTGTAAATTATTAATTAATAGGAACACATCGCGTGACGTCATTTGTACTACATGTGCATAAAATTTAAATTTTATAAGAAGGATGGCATAATCTAGTATTTCTATTATTTTTCATAAAACGTATAAGTAACTTTCAAACCCACAACTGCATATCTAAATTGTGGCGTGAAAGTACTTAATGTCATGGCAGCCTGAATGGGCCGTGCCTATTCAATATTCTTTTCGGCGATCATATTTCCTTATATTTGTTAAAGGCAAAGTTGTACATCTTATTATAATAATTTACCTGATCGACCACTCTTAATCACGTATTACTTTTCCATTTCAGATTATATTGGCTACACCAATGCATC
This sequence comes from Thelaira solivaga, assembly GCA_947397855.1. NCBI lineage: Eukaryota > Metazoa > Arthropoda > Insecta > Diptera > Tachinidae > Thelaira > Thelaira solivaga. The sequence goes on from OX377615.1 coordinate 8,936,638, forward strand.
AAGTTTGTCGTATTTGCAATACTGGCTCAAGCATTTTATTTTATATTTTTAAGGTGTTTTTCACATTTTAATTAAAAATGCACTAACTACGCAAACTCATTTTTTTACACTTTCAATGATGGCGTCAACGTTTTAGCGACCAATCGAAATGAAAAATTTTCATTTAAAAATTATCATGCATATAATTACCATATATTCGGAAAAAAGTATTTAAAGCATAACGATTAATCTAATTTAGTATATGTACACATATGTAGGAATATATAGCATACGTAAATATACTATACATTTGATACATAATCACCACAAACTTAATCTTACTATTAAACAAATTTTAATTACAAAAAATTATTTTTTTATTTCACCAATGATTTTAATTTCGTAAAAAAAATGTTCTTAAAAAAATTTAATACAAAATAAAATTAAAGTAATTATAATTCTTTATTTGTATAAATTTTTTTTGTTATTCAGGGAATGATAACGTTTGCAAGTGCTGCCATCCATAATTAAAATGAAGGTATACAAATCTGTCTTATAGTGTTTTCAGACTGAAAGTTAAATACTGAATTTAACATTAAATTCACCAACAGATGATTTTGCGTTCACACTGCAAAATTTTTTAAATTCAGTATTTAACATACAGTGTATCAAATAAATTTCTACAAAACAATATAAATTTCCCATAGATATAAGTGTATTTGATGCGTTACTTTGTACAAAACTTATTTGACCAACTGTGCAGCAGCCACAACATGTGTGACCTTTGATAAATACACTTACGGGACACATATTTTCTTTGTGTTTCGTCGAAAAACTTCGTTTTATTCGAAATGCTTTTATTGCTGCTGCCATTGAAAGCATTTTCTTCTGAAAATATTTAAAATAGTTTTTATTTTATTATTTCATTCAATAACATTATCAGCTATTGCTATATTTACAGATCTTTTTAACTTGGTAGCACTGAGCTTAACGGACAAAAATATAGTTGTGTTTCATAAATTCTACTTAAAATCAATTCCAAAATAGCATTTAATGTGGATTTATTAAATTCACTTTGTATTTTAAATACAGTTTTTATGACTTGGATTTGACGTTAAAACCACATTTATGTTAAATTCACTCAGTCTGAAAACACTATTAATTTGTATATACATATAATATTTTTTTTTTTTTACTTAATAAAAAACATGCTAAACTGCTAACAGCAGAGTTCATTTGCTTGGGTCTTATTTCCTTGTTTGTGCTGTTATTCCTTAGCATCACATTGAAGTCTTCTTGAATACATTAACGTATTAATATGTATATTTATAAGGTATTCATAAGCATACATATTATTAATTAGGTGATTCGAAGCAAATGAATTGTATATATTATGAATTTAGAAGATATTATATATAAGTATACGAAATAAAATATCACAATGAAAATTTGAATATACAAATATTCATCCTGCAGCCCATAAAATATAAGTATTTGTTCAATTAAAACATTCTAAGTCGATCAAGCCAAGTTCGTTTATTAAAAATACGTTCACTCCGAAATAACAGTTGGTGAGTAGCTGAAATAAGACAATATAAATTTAAAATTGTAAATAAAACAAGAAAATAAAAAGTAACACTATGCAATAAGCAAAAACCTTTGAATAACCATTTATTTTTTAATATAAAATATCAGATTTTTAAAAGAACGTATTCGATATTGTTACCAAACATGTAAAAAAAATTATTTTTAACGGCGGAAAGCAATGATTAAACTTTTTCAAGTATTGTATTTAAGCATCATTTTCTTTCATCTTATATCTGTAGCACGATTTAGTAAATTTTTACGATGGGAATATTCGAAATATGTAACGACGAATTTATTTGGTTGCAGTATCGATAATGTGATTCTGTAACACTGCTGTTTTTTTTTTCTATTCAATTAACCTATTTTTATATGTGTTGTGAATGAACTTTTTTGTAGTACAAATATTTTTTTTTTTTATAATTTTTGTAACTATATATTGAGTATGTGTAATACATAATATATTTCTTTATTTGTTTTTTTTTTCTCTTGTTAAATAAAATGCTAAATACTCAAGATCTATTTTCGACACACAATGCAACAAAGTTAATAGCACATAAACATTCGTCGCAAATAATAGTTTCTATCGTACCGAATATTTCTGTCGGAAAGTTACTAAATACCGAATTCAATAAAATATGGTATGGTAAAATGGGCTGCAATATGTTCATAAAAAATCAATTACTGCAGTCACATTTGGACTTCGTCCCAGACAACCTGGGTCAGTTCACCGATGAACAAGGCGAGTATTTTAAAAAAGAAATAGTTACAAAAATAAAATAAATATGATTTCAGAATATTTTCGGTCACTTCACTGATGATGCTAAGAAAAAAAGAAACTGCCAAGCAAACATTTTTAAGTGAAATGGCCAAAAATTGTATTTCTAGAAATTTTTTAATAAAAAGTTTAATAACTCATAGAATTTTTAAAAGATTTAGAAAAAAAGTTTTATTTTACTCATTAATAAATATATTTTGAAAATTAATGAAAAATTTGTACGGTACCCTTTATAAAATACTATGTGAAAACATCTTCAAAGTTGAAAAATGGCGAAAAAATTAAAAAAAAAAATTTATTTGGTTGAGAAATACGCATAGATTTCTCAAATTTACTTAAATGATATATATACCATTCAAACTAGCTCAATGTTTTCTTTCTAAATCTGCTAAAAAAAAAACTTAAAATCGGTTGATATTCAACTAAATTATTGGTTTTTAAGTGCATAAAGGTTTTTTTTTACCCATAACTTAAGATTTTGGTAAATTAAAAAGATTCTTGTTGTACACGACAGCACCTATTAGAAAAATAATATCAGTTCCCACGTATTTGCACTTCATTCTTTATTGTATCACTGTGTAATCATACATTCAACAATTTTGTCGTAAAGTAAACAAACGAATTTGGATATACATAAAAAGTTAATGGAAAAATATTTTTTTGGAAAGTGGAATAAGTACATTCCAGTGAGATGAAACCAGTGTGCGATTTATTCAATGCACAAAAAATCGTGCATAACGTTTGATTAAATCTTGTGGGGAACCATCAATATATACCAAAACAGCAAGTATTCCAAAATTAACTGTCAGCCAAATCCTGAATATTCCCGTTATTTTTTCCCAAGTAAAAGATTTATTTTTGAAAAAAATTCCCTAAATCAGATATTAAAGAAAAGGGAAAAGTGAAAAAATTCACAGCGAATTGTGCTTAATAAGTCTACGTTCATTTACGAACAGATAAAGTATTCATTGGTGACAAATATTTTTCTCTCAAATACAAAAATTGACTCAAAGCAACTTTATTTATTAAATTTGGCACTTACAGGTTTAAATGAAACGCCTATTTATTTGCTTCCGTAACAACAATAGCGCTGCAGTTTTAAACATTATCTCACTGAATTTGTTTGTTTTGAATTTAATTTTTTTTCACATTCAGCTTGTTTTTTTTTATGACAATCCATGTGAACTGACAGTTTATAAAAACTTTATGACAGATTAGTGATAGTATGGGGCTCGTGTTTGGAATCAATCGAACAAATTAATTTAAATCTAAGGCATATATTTATTTTGTAATTTTAATTTTTATTATAATAAAAATATTAGGAAAAATATATTGAATGTGTTGCAAACTACAAGAAAAACGTGTAATGAACGGTTATCAGATATTCTGGTGTTAACATAAAAATAAAAAATTGTTTTCTTTTAAAGTGTGTTGAGTGTTGGTCAATGAAATCAAATTTGAGAGCAGGCTACGTTTACACCATAATACTTCGAGGGAAATTAAAATTTCAAGGGGAAAATATTGTTACGAAAAATCATTCTGTTGAATTTTTGTATGTAAATATAGCAATTTAATATTTAAGTTAATGCGTAGAATGTGTAATGCTTGTGTGTGAGTTATAATGTAAGATGTGTAGTATTTATATCTGTATTAGTGTATAAGTTTCATGTTAGTTTTAAATGTTCTAGAAATAGCTAGAATAAGAATATTCGTTTAAATTTTGGTTCTATAACTAGGTGCGAAATGACCGTTAGAGTGAAGAATTGTTACTACACAAATTTAGATGGATCTAGATTTAAGTGAAACAGTATATAAGGCAATGCTGAGATTGCCAGACAAGTTCAGTTCTTGTTGAGACATTAAACTGTAAACAAGATGTGTTAAAAACAATAAAGTGTCGTTTCAAGGGATATAAATAAAGTGTGTTTCTAAAACAAGTGTTGAGAAAAGAGAACTAATTGTGTTTTTATTTTACAACAAAGAACTTTAATAAACTAAACGTTTTCATAGTAGTGTTCTCGCGTTTTATTTTACAATTAAGGACCTCTCATAAAAACTAAACGTTTTTATGATAGGGTAAAAACGTAACAAAATATTACATGTTATTCACGATAGGGATGATTATTTATCAACTTTGTTAAAAGATATGAACACACTAAACCGATTTTCGAAAATAAAGTATTAATGTTCTTCTATGCTGAGTATTTAAATTTTAGCGGAAAGAAAACCACTATTGGATATTTATTTCTTTTGTATGTTATTTTAAGATTCAGGGCCGTCAGGTAATCCTATATTGTCAGTATTGGATTTAAAACCGACAAAAAAATTACTTTGTTGTCATGAAATAAAATGTTATCGGTTTCATTTTCGAACTAGAATTAATGTCGGTTTTAGATATCACAGAAACCAATGTTATCGGTTTTGCTATTGGAATGAAAACAAGCAGTTGACAATTGTTATTTTGTTTAATTGCAAATAAAGCAAGTGACTAAAACGGACTTTTTCCATCAATATTTCGTCTGCAGTTATAATAGATATTTATTTATTTATTCAGTTCAATGCTTACTGAGTTTTTTGTTTGAATATTTGAATCTTTTTGTAACTATTGATTAATAATTCTTATTTAGTCAATTGTTTTTACAATACAAAGGTTCTAATGTTTGCAAGAAACGTTGGGAGTAACCTACTGAGGATTCGGAGTAGCGTCTGATGAAATGGTCCATATAGGTATGCTCTCCCCTTCAGTACTTATTGTACTGAATAAATAACTCATGAGAATATCATGAGTAAAAGAATAAATTTTAAAACCAACACAATTTCTGGAATTAAGCACAAATAAAGATTAATATTTTGTTAAACTTTTAAATTCCAAATAGAAATTATTACATAATTTTTTTTATTTTAATTTCAATTTTTGTTGAAAACTTCAATTGTTGCAAAAAATTATTAGTTCAGCAGTTACGAGACGAACTCGCAAGAAAAGGGGCTGCTAATAGATTTATTGGCCCAGAACCAATCTGCAAGCTGCCTTGGAGCTCTATAAAGCTCATTTTTAAAGAGTGGCTGGAAAGAGAATTGCAACAATACTGGCTGGAAGCTGCAAGTATCAATGTAGCGGAAACATTCATGCTATTTCGATCTCGGAAGAGAAAAAGGGAATTTTTTAGCATTGTCATGGGATTTCTGACTGGACATTGCAGAGTATTGAAACACTTGGCTAATATGAGGATCAGTCAAAATGACCTCTGCAGGTTATGTAACGAAAATGAAGAGACAGCAGAACACATATTGTGTCACTTCTGGTAAATCATTTCGTAAAGGAAGACCAGGACTGAGCTCTTCATTCAATGAGTTGAGCAATAGAGTTTTACTGCTGCCACCAAACACTACTCTATGTTTAGTTGTAGAACTACTCTCTCGGAGTACTCCGTGATATGGTAAAAATAGCTAGTCCGATATATGACCTGGATATCTACCAACCCTTTCCGTATGATTTAATTTTATATATTCCGCAATAAATTCTTTTTAAGCAGCCACAAATTGTGGTCGTTTCTTTAATAAAGCTTTATAGTCAGTATTGTAGAAAAGTGGCAATGGTTTGCCAAAAAGTATAGATTTAAAAGGTAAGTGTACCGTGTACCGTCCTCTTTCGATTTTTGTAAATGTTTCCATGAAGTGACGATAACTTTCTTATTTCGTTCAGATCCTCTTGTTCTCAAAACAGACGTAGTTGATTTTCAAGATTAGAGGTGTTAATGCTTATCTGTGTAACAATATAATGATGTGATATACGTCCAGATACAAGTCAACCAAATTTACTTTGCTGTAAATAAACACTGTTTAGAATAATATAATGGATTCGATAAATAAAATTGTTTTAAGTTTGGCAAATCACTTTTATTTACATTTTGTGGTTTGGAAGATGTTAATTTATTCATTACCAATGCATCCACTTGTAAAAAAAATTGTGGGTTATAATCTGTAGTTGTACTTAAGAAGTTACTGACGTTTTGTTATGTAGTCCTTCACTAACAGCAGTTTTTTATATTTTATGTTTAGGTAAATTTAACAGTTCTGTAAGTTCATTTGTTATAAATGATGCTTGAGAGACTTGATCAATTAAGCTTTAACCTGACGTATGTTATTTTTCTGTTTCATTAGCTGTTGCTAAAAGAATTTGACATTGATTGTTAACAGCATGTGAAGTAACGTGGCAACAAAGCTGTTCATTCGTTGGAAGCTTTTGACGTTGGTTGTGACTGCAGGTTTGAAAAGACGTTGATTGCTCGTTAGCAGGTAGTTGTGAGCTTTGATTTTCCCAACAGAAAGATATGTAAAATAGTATGATGCTTTTGTTGACATTGTTGGCAGTTTGCTGTTAATGTACAGTGCTTTGAGGTGTGGCCACTATGTAAACAATTATATTTTTTGTATTACAGATCGTTTGTCTGTTGGCGACAGTGAAGATAATTTAAAACATTAGGTGTGTTCATTTACTTTACTAGCAAAAACTTGCAACAAGAAAGTAAAAAAGGAATTTTACAAAAAAGCTCTCCAAAATGTTAAAACGTAAATGAACTCTTTACCAATCGAAACTTGCAAGTTGAAATAGTTTTCTAATATATGAATACATATACATACATGCAACATCTTCTAACCTTGATGTACTAGATTCTGTTTTACTTAGTTCAACTGCTTTCGACATCTTACTTTGGTGGTGTTGATCCTAAGTTAAACTAAATTGATTTCTTATTGCTTTAATATTTTTACAGTCTTAAAAGCTGATATTTACTTACAATTTCTTAAATTTAACAAAATATATTTTTTTAAATTTCTTTCATAAAACATGATTTGTAAACATAAATACAAAACAGCTATTTGAAAAATTCTTGCAAGTAAAAATTTTACCAGTAAGAATTTGCAAGAATTTTTTTGTTTCTCAATTTTTTACTCTTTTTTGACGCTCTCTCGTTACAAATTTTTCAAGTTAATGAACACTTTCCAGTAACAATTGTTACAAATTCGTAACAATTTTGAGTTATTGAACAGACAGTGGATGTCGACGTTTGAAGCAAGGACAGAACTTACTGACAACTGTTGTTATTAACATGAAATGTTTTCTTGTTATTTTTATATTGGGGAGAAATGTTACTTGCAGTAGGTTTTTATAAAGGGTGGTTAAATTTTAAGGGCCGATATTGATTTTGAATAAAACATAACTTATTTAGGAAATTATTGTCATTTCTTTTTATTATGATAATATGGCATGGTTCAATTATGTATGGAACAAAATATCAGCCAAATGGATGGTCCAAATTTTCGATGACGCTGAGGCATAATTGAGGTTCTATGCCGTTAATGTGCCGAATTATCTCATCCTTTAGCTCTTGAATTGTTGCTGTCATATCGACGTACACCTTTTCTTTCAAATCCCAAAGAAAGAAGTCCAACGGTGTCAAATCACATGATCTTGGCGGCCAATTGACATCGCCACCACGTGAGATAACACGGCCATTGAATTTGTTGTGCAAAAGCGCCATTGACAAGTGGTACCGTCCTATTGAAACCACATTTCGTCCACATCCATATCTTCCAATTCGAGCCATAAAAAGTTCGTTATCATCTCACTATAACGAACACCATTCACAGTAACTGCCTGACCGGCCTCATTTTGGAAAAAAATACGACCCGATGATGCCGCCAGCCCATAAACCGCACCAAAGTCACTCTTTGTGGGTGCATTGGTTTTTCGGCAATCACTCTTAGATTATCATTCGCCCAAATGCGGCAATTCTGCTTATTGACGAATCCACTGAGGTGAAAATGTGCCTCATCACTGAAGATGATTTTCTTCGATATGCATTTTGATTTGAACGCCCATTTTCATAATAAGACTGAATAACTTTCCATGGTTCAAATTGAGTTAGTCTGAAATTCAGAAATGTCAAATGAAATGCAGAAAAAACTTGACGTTTAGGTGTGGTTTACATTTAACATCGGCCCTTAAAATTTAACCACCCTTTATTATATAGTTTAGCATTTCCTGGTTATAAAAACCTCTTCAGTAGCTGTATTGGTAGAAGTTCTTTTGTTTTAGAAAACTGCTTCCACAGAATATCCAGTAATTCATCTCTATTTGGCTGTAAAATAAATTGAAAGTTTTGTGACCTATCAGTCATCTCTGTAAACTTAGGTTCTGTAAATGTCCCTAAAGGGCTATCCGTTATTTTTAGAAGTTTTAGTTTCCTTATGGCTTCTTCAGATGGTGATGGTTGCTCAGAAATGTCCATATCTGGCAAAAGCTCTTCCTGATTGCATTTATAAATTTTAAACTTTCCAGCAACTCTTTTCAAAGCTTCTTGCTAAATTCAAAACGAACTTATATATAAATATATATTGGAAGGAATAATCTTTTAAGGGAATCGCATTTTTGTTTATGTACTCTTAATATGTAAGTTCATTGATTTTGTCTAGTATAACCACATAAAGGATGTCTACATCATCATCTTCGGCTTTAATTATAGGCATTATTTCTTCAATTATGAAAATTTTACGCGTCATTTTATGCAAAATGCAACCAAATTCAAAACTTCTTACACATTTTTGCATAAAATTCTTTTTTTTTACGTGTTCAATTACCATTAATTATAAAGAAAAAATATACATGCGAATAAAAATAAATTATATATTAGAACGGCTAGTTTTTTAAGCTTGCGGTCTGATTATAATTATTTATTTATAAATCGATATTTTCCGCCAACTTTTTGCAGCTTCTTCATAATATAATTGTAAATTACAATAGAAGAAAAAGTTCAAACAAACCTAAAAAAATGAATTTTGTATGTTGATAATGGCCAGCGTTCGCGATTGCGAACACCGATATTTAGCTATGTCTACAACAACGTTATTGTATTTTTTTTTTTTGTTTTTTTTATTATTATTTTTATTACTTTCATGCTTTGCTGTAAAAACTGCATAGTTACAAATTTTAATTTTTGGACAATTTATTTATATATTCACCTATATAAAAACCCTCTATAAAATATAGTGTAGAAAAATCGTTTATTATTTAAAAAATATATTGCTAAACAATTGCTAATTACATAATATTTAAGCTATTACATACGATACTTATTTTTTACAAATTTAACCATAACAGTTCAGAAAAGAAACAAAAACTACCGATGAAAATGAAAATTTTTTTTGTTCGCAAGAAGAGGATGGAAATGGGTTAATGCCTTTAAAAGAACCATTAGAACTCCGTATGTTAAAGAATTTCTTCAGTATTTGTTCCACAATTTTTCGATCGTTGTGGTAACTTTCTTCTAGGGCTTTCCAAGCAGCCGTATAATTAACCTCAGAAGCTGAATATTGATTAATAATGTTTAGTGGAGGCCCTTTGCAAGAACCTTTGAGGTAAAAAAATTTTGTGCACCTGAAAGACTACGACCACACACAGCAAGTTTAGTTGGGCAATTCTTTCTCAATTCTCTTTTAAAACAGCCCAGCAATTTTATCATTCTTATTTATTCAGTCATTCATTCAGCCTTCAAGCTACCTGTCTTCTTTTTTTACATCATTATAAAAGATACGAAGAGGTACAAAAGCGAATTGCCGAGGACGAGCAAGTTTGAACCCCTTTCCATTCTTCTTTCCTCTCTCTCCTACAAAATCAAGAATTGCCCAACTGAATTTGCTTTGTGTGGTCCTGGTCAGATATAAGTATTGTTGTGAAGTAACAAAGTGGGCATTTCGCGATATGGAATCTTTTCAATGTACTCTCCAGAAAAATATGGCAATTCAATTTTCGGCAAATTAGCGCTGGAAGTGAATGAAGAATTTTGCGTTGGAGTAGTGGCGAAAGTACTTCACATCTATGTTGGAGGAGAAGATGATGGATCAGCAGATAAATCTATGTTTAAATTTAAGTGTTAAATAATTTTCAAAAAAAACATAATACAAATTTTCATTTATGTACGATACATCAGTTGCGATTATTGAGTTTTCCTGAATAGTTGAAAATATTTAAAAAAATTGATTCAACTTCTAGTAAACTTTGAAGGTAACCTCTAGTAAGTTCTTCAAGTGGCTTTTGTTAAAGAGTCAACACCAGATTTTGCAAAATGGCGATTTGCGTTTCGATGGTGATCAAAATATTCTCCATGATATGCAATATATGTATTTTATTTTTCTGTTTAGATTCGATAGAGCCCCAGGTATTAATTAAAATTTTTGTAGAAAGCTTGCTTTTTCTAGTTAATTCTTGTTCAACGGTTAACTGACTTCAATTGTAAAAAACAAATTATTAGTTTAGCAGGTAGTCATATTTTAGGCAATAAAACTAGAGAATTACATACAAAGAAAAAATGTAATAAAAAAAGTTAATGCAGGGTTCGGAATTAAAATGTATATATAAGAAAATGCGCTAACATGCATCATTTTTTTCTCTAACAAAAACAAAATAAAAAAACATAAAAATAACACTCAAAACTCAATAATTAGCGGTAGTCAGTGTTTGATGCAAATGGTCTTGCGTCATTGCAAGTGCAAAATATAGTAGCTTTTACTTTGCTACCCAACAACAAAATACACACAGTTGCACTTGCTACATTATTGCGTTTGTGCAATACTCAAAATGATATAGCTCTTTATGTTGCGTCTATTGCAATATCATTACCAATAATGTTGATTTGCACAATTTACAAAGTAGCTTGTTGACAGTCTCAAAAAACGATTTTTTTATAACTAAATTTATTACTCGTAACTAAATTGTACTCAAGTTAAATTAAAATCTCTAAATTCATTTAAATTTCGCATTGTGTTGTTATCACTAACACCAGCTGACACTTGTAAGCAACAAAAAAAAAATACATCAAATCTCAAATTCAAATAATGGAATCTGGTTGTGCCAAACTAGTAATAAAAAAGGACAGAAATAATAAAAAGTGGACCAGAGAATAAATCCACTGAATTAAAAAAATATTAACTGGTATCAGCTGTTTTATATATTGTACTGAATATTGTAACGTTTGGTTAAACAGCACTCACAATTTTAGTCGAAAACAATGCAATTGCAATAGGTACAATTTTTAAACGCACCAAACACTGAAGTTTGTAGAAAAATATCCAGACATTGCGAAGGGATTTACAAAACGTGATAAGCGCAGGTGCACCGCAAAAATATTATTCTAATAATAAAAATGCTACAACGGCAAATTAAATTTTATTTGACTACTTATTTCACCGACTCTAATTATATATTTTATATTATAATATTTTAATAAAAAAAACACGTTTTTATTTAAATTTGAAATAAACTACATTATAGAACAACTGATTCGAACATCAGTTTTATTTATCTTCGAGAATAACAACAACAAATTGGTTTCATGACACCAAATGAAACCAATATTGATTTGAATAGCCGGCAATCAGCAAAACCGACTTGGATTCTATGACAGCCCTGATAAAAAAATAAAACTGGCTTTCTATTAAAAAAAATTAAAAATTTCATTTCATTAGTTTTACTAAAAAATATTAAAATAACAAATGAAAGCCGATATATTTTAGAATTTTTGACAGAAAACGGATACGATGTGTCAAAGGTATGATAACAAATGTAAATTGGCCTATTTAAAAAGTTAATATTTCATAAAAAGAGATTTTCAAAAGAAACCTTAACGATGAAATTTGAAATACATACGGCTGATTTTTAGTTGTCTCAAAAATTTTATGAGTAAGCGGCTATAGCGCATCATAAAAAAATTTTGGTTATCCAAATTCAGAAATTTTTTGCATTTTATTGCATAGTGTAATTAATGTGTTATGAATTTGCATTGTTTAATTAACAGTGACTGATTTGAACTCGTGTGGATAATACATTTTAACGGATTAAAAACAAAACATATAATTTCCATTCTATAATGCTCAAGGCAACTATAAGTGTTATTATAAAATTTTTGTACGTACTACCTTTCTGGAATCTCTGGAGTAAATAACCTTTTAATGCAAGGGTGAAAGATTGATTTAAAACACTGCATTTAGTATTAAAATTTGTTTGAAAGACCTCATCATCTGCATCTGGAACTTTATATAATTTAAATGAATGTCAGCAAGCAGACGTCTCTTCACCTTCTAAGGTAAATGCCACATTTTCTAATTTGTAAGCCAAATGCATTTTTTTGCAATTTATATCATTTTCTAAGGCATTTATTATCTAAAAAAAATTTATATTTTTAATGAATTAGGAAATATAGTAATAATTTGTTATCTACCTGATCATTATATTTGGTAATGTATATATAGAGCTCCTTTAGAGCTGCGATAGTATCAAATTCATCGTTCTGTTGTATAGATAATTGCTGCATAGCAGTACTCATTTCCTGGTCGCTTATTTGTGGTAATCTGGCAACATCACGATAAAATTGCTTAACCATTTTACGATATTGTGGAATATCCTTAATAAAAAGAAATAAAATTTAATGAAAATCAAATAATATTTTTAAATTACATCTATCTAGATGTAAATGTAGCACTTATCACATATTACATTGAATAAAATTAAAATTAAATTTAATTAATACCAACCAATAATAATAATTATAAGTTAATTTTTATTATTACAAGTGACTGATTGATTAATTTATATATTAATTATAATATTCAGAATAAAGGCCGTTCTCGTTACAATGCACTGCATTTATCTGAATTTTACATTAACCCTTCGTCAGGCACATATTTTGAGCCTTTAGTTCTGGCACATGGTGTCTGGCCAGACCCCTATACATTTACATGAATTTGTATGGAAATAAGGGCTGTTTGCCGTTAAAGTTTTTACTAAGATAGGAAAATATTTGTTATATTTTGTGTTTCTATTTCTTTTTACTATGTTATTAGCTACCTGAGGAAGAAAAAATAGACCTGAAAAAATCTGTGGAATGAAAAGGGCAACAATTTTTTTTTTCTATATATATTTCTCTTCATTATGGGTAAAGTAATAAATGTTTTTGACAAAATAGAAAATTATTATGAAGAATACATTGATTTTTTTATTCAGAATTTTGCGGAAGGCAACAAAAACATAAATAATCTACTTTTGAATGTTGCTGACAAACAGGATTGTTGCATTTGCAGCAAAAAAAGCGTGTCTTACGGCGTATTTTGTCACCTTGCTGCAGGCAAATTCTGCAATCTTTTTTGGCAGCTAATGTGTCTGGACCACTGCGTGAAGCCACATTAAGGTTTGCTATATTGAGAGGTCTCCCAAAGAACGCTTCAAATGCTATACGAGTTGTTGGTTGAGCCACAATGTGCGGATTATTGATGCGATTTTCAACGTTGGCCAGTACCAATTGCTTTGCAAGTTTATATAAAAATATGCGTCTTCTTTCTTTTCTTGTATTTTCATCATTTAGCTTACATATAATGTAACTTGCCAATGCCATCACATCAATCATGTTGCAAAAAAACGTGTATGTCCAGCGTCTGGTTGGCCGTTTTGTTGTGTAATGAGTTAGCATTTGATCCATCGTATCGACTCTGGCTTTAGTTGAATTATAAAATAAAATTGCCTCCGGTGTCATGGCTACGCCTTCAACATGTTTCGTGTAATGCACGGTTGAAATTAAATTGACTACCTTATTTTTTTTGGGCACGTAGCTGCAAAGTGCAACAAGATTTTCATGAAAACCAAACACACTTGAAAGAATTGGTCGTCTGGTGCTCTTCATAACTTCCTTAGGAAGACATCTTTTGTTTGCTCGAATGGTGCCAACAAATGCCAGTCCCATAGCAGCAAGTCGTTTAGCGCCGTTCAATGAGGTGAAAAAATTATCAGAAATAATTGTTCTGCCGCTGTTTGCGTAACAATTTGCGAAATACATTAGAACGTTTTCACCTTGATTTATCTCCCGATTGTCTCCTTCCTTTCCAGTGTATAGTTTTCCTTTCAATGGAAATTTAGTCTTAGCATCGCATGCCCACCAAACTTTGATCCCATACCTTGCAGGTTTTGATGAGATATATTGGGTGAACTTTGTGCGCCCACGATACGGAAACAACTGCTCATCGATGGTGATATTTTCATAAGGTTCATAATAATTTTGCAGATTTTCATTGAGAAAATTCCAAAGGTCCCGGATAGGACCTGCTTTATCTGTTTGCTGTCGGAATGCCCGCGTACGACTATTATCGAAACGAATATATCTGGACAGAGTAATGAATCGTTTGTGCGACATAGCCGCACGGAATATGGGCAGCGAATCAGAACGCCACAATATACTGGAGTCTTGCATATTATTATGGCTGAGACCAGAAGCCAACAAAATCCCAATGAATGCATCTAGCTCAGAGCTTGTCAAATCAATCCATTTTCTTTGGGTAGACTCTGGATGTTCTTCATTCCATTTTCTAATTGATTCTCGCCCATGCCGATTTGTTTCACTAATGATGACGAACGTAATATTGATTGAGAAAAATAGCTTGAATATCTCAACTGGATTGGTGAGCCTTGTTTTTGTTCCAGATTGAAAACGCATGTTATTATGCTGGCGCAAACGAGATGCAGGGGGTTCAGTTTCGTTCCATTTAGTACTGTCTTTACCATAAAAACAGCCTGAGTCGACTTCATTTGCTGCTTCAGCATCATTTCCACTTTCTTCTTCTTCATCTACGTCTTCATCACTATCATAAAGTTCGTTAGGTTCAATTTCCAAATCATTTTCTATGTCTGATGCATCATCTTCTGGCACATAATCAGCAGTGTCGTCAGCATCGTTTTCAAAAACATCATCATTTTCATCAGCTTCTACCTGACTTTGAAAATCACGCACTAATGCCTCTGACAATTGGGGTTGCAAATTCGCGCTACGCAAGCGTGTATTATAAATAAATTCCAGTTCATCAGCCATAATATACTAACAACGCAACAAATCTACCTGCGTAAAATTATTCACAAGTTCAAAATTACCGCACAAAAACTAGATTACTTCTTCACTGTTCAACGTTCAATGAATAACTAACTCACAAACAAAATCAGAAGAAAGAAAGAAGCATAAAAGAATAAAGTAAATACAAATTCCCAACTCGTGCCATGTGCTTTGCCTATGCGTTCATACAAAATGCATAGGGGTCTGGCCAGACACCATGTACCAAAAGTAAGGTGAAGATTTTTTATTTGACTTTTTTGTCCTGTTCCAAAGACTTTTTTTTTAATTATTAATTTATACATCGAAAGCCAACAATATTTTGGGAGATTACCTGAAATTACAGCCATGTACCTAAAATAGAAGTATGCTAAATTGAAGCATGAAAATGATATATGTCTGGCCAGAACCATGTGCCACTTCGAGGGTTAAAAACGTACCATTCATTATTGAGACATCTAGCATAATGTTAAATGTCCAGTAGGTGATGGCGTAGATTATCAATATATTTAATTATTTAATTAAATTAATGTAATATAAAGCCACAAATGTCAATATAAAAATATATTACACAGCATTATTATATATAAATATGAGGCAACACTTAAATAATAAAGTAACAATATGTAATAAATATATTTCAAAAGCAAAAACCAATATCATTAATTCATTAAATGATCACACTGTTTGACTCCCCAATCGAAACTCAAAACTAATGTAAGTATCAAAAATAGATGCGCCTATAATGGCCCTAATCAGTGGAAATTCTAGCACAAGAGTTAGAATAGAATAAAAAGAAAAGTAACAATAAAAGCAATATAAATTAATCAGACGACAAATGTTGCAATAGATTTATGCGAAACACATTACTAGAGTGCGGAAAGACACGTAAGTGATTTCACCAACAATGCGAATATTAAAAGATTTCTCATAATAAGAAGAGTAGATCCTAGGGATAAAAAGTTGAGGACTTCTAGTTGGGCTTGCAAAAGTAACATAACTATAAACGAAACGAACAGAGTTATTAATTATACGATGAATTCTGCTTAAGAGCAGCCCATTAGTACCTGAGAAAACCTTGTAACCGTATAAGATTTAAGACATTAGTAACGTCCAAGCAAGTTTAGCCCTAACGCTCATAGCTAACGAGTAAGTCTTGCGCATGGTAGCAAAAACTTTACCACTTACTGCGTCGAGTATAATCCCTAAGCACTTAATGTTGTCTACTAAACCAATGCGAACACCAAAAAGATGGATAGTCAAATCAAAAATAAACCGATCTGTTGGTCCAAACATTATGACGAGTTTTCAAATATTTTTAATGACCAATTTTTTGATATTTTTTGAAATTATTAAGGGTTTACCTTAGGCTATTCAATGGTCAAAGAAGTACATCAAACTACATATGTTTTTTGTTCTTCCCTTTTTATTATTGTGCGCTTTATTCCAACTTTTACAGGAGCTTTTGCACAGTAAGAAAACATCATCTGCATATAAGTTTACTCGCACATAGTCAAGATAACAGCACTAGGCAAGCTATTGACGTACAGCATTAATAAGAGAGGACCCAAGACGAATCCGTGAGGAGCACCAGATGAATAATTAGGGATCAAGGGAAAGTGATGCAAATACACAGCCACCCCTCTCCTACTGCTAACCTCACCCACGGTCCTTTTTAGAACTTGGTGCTCCCAGTTTTCGCAAACGAGGCTCTGACGAACGTCGGTTGGCAGCTGTGCCGAGGACCTGAATGGGTAGTCAGTGGTTAAAGAAGACTAGTTGATAACAGCTCCCCTCCGGTGCCAGGACACGGACCGGTTGGATATATTTTCCTAGTCCGCGTACGCCGTCACTGCGCGGGTGGTTCATCCCTTTACTTGCATACTCGTGAGACCAAAAATGAGCCAGGATATGAACGAGATAACAAACAGAGGAAAAGACATTTCCTCAGAGGACGATCTACTTGCCTCCAATCAGGAGACATTGATCGGCCCCTTGGACGGTGAGGGCACCAGACATAGTACCCCACCGACCGCACATAATCCAAAAATATCCCGAGGGCTGGCCGACAAGTCTGAAGGTCAGTCCAAGGGAAAAAAACGTAAGACGGAACGGGAGTCCCTAAAGAGAAGGTACTCGAAGGCAGTGTTCATCTTGAAAAAGATAGAACAGAATGCTGCCAAAGCAGAAGGAAAGCACAGAAGTCGGTCTCTCCTCTTAAACCAAGAGAAGACCCGGGGATACAGGGTAATCAAATGCTTGGATGGGTTCTCTAAAGAATTCCTAAGCAAGTGTAGCGCTGAGATCAGGTATACATGGGGAAGCTTAAGCCTTATGCTTATCCCGGCTGAGGAATTTCCGATGAGACCCCGTACAAGAGTTTGGTTATCGAAATTGACCACTGATGCCAAAAGAATGATTGAGTGTCTGAGGTGACAGAACCCCACCATTCCAATGGATAACTGGTCGGTCATTCGTATAGAGAAACATGGTGGTAACAGCACCTGCTTAGTCTCCGCCATAAGCTGATGTTAATATTGAAGGGACAATCTTTTTGGGTTTCTGTTTTTCATTTATTTCAATATACGTCTTTATTATATAAATGTTGATAATAGAATCAAATACAGTAAATGTATAAATAAAATTATTTATTAGTAAGTTTTATTTGACCTTTTTCTTTTTAATTAAAATGGCTATTTTGTTAAGCTTGAGGTCTTATTTTTCAAAAATTTATTTTTATATCGATATTTCGCTCCAATTTTTGTAGCTTCTTCAGGATATAATTATAAATTAATCAAATTATTAAAAATACATATTTCAAAAATTTTCTTGACAAAACTAAATTAGGGTGTTCAATAATAAGGTCATCCCAAACAAAATTTGAAAAATATTTAAAAGTAATATGTTAAAAATGTATATATAAAACAATTGTTATAAAAATGTATGTGTTAAATGAATTATGTATGTATGTAACAAGTAACAATTAACATTTTTTTTTTTTTTTTTTTTTTTTTTATAAAAATATTAAATAATAACATAATTTTGTTAATATGCTCAAATAAATATATAAAATTATATATTTGTACATGGACACACTTATTTGTATATAAATAATATGTGCATATTAACAAAAATATTTAACAAAATTTATATTTGTTTATTAAGTGTCTATAATTTTGAGCTATATTTTCTGTAATAAATAAGTCTGATACAGAAAATATAGCTCAAAATTATAGACACTTAATAAACAAATATAAATTTTGTTAAATATTTTTGTTAATATGCACATATTATTTATATACAAATAAGTGTGTCCATGTACAAATATATAATTTTATATATTTATTTGAGCATATTAACAAAATTATGTTATTATTTAATATTTTTATAAAAAAAAAAAAAAAAAAAAAAAAAAAAAAAAAAAAAAAAAAAAAATGTTAATTGTTACTTGTTACATACATACATAATTCATTTAACACATACATTTTTATAACAATTGTTTTATATATACATTTTTAACATATTATTTTTAAATATTTTTCAAATTTTGTTTGGGATGACCTTATTATTGAACACCCTAATTTAGTTTTGTCAAGAAAATTTTTGAAATATGTATTTTTAATAATTTGATTAATTTATAATTATATCCTGAAGAAGCTACAAAAATTGGAGCGAAATATCGATATAAAAATAAATTTTTGAAAAATAAGACCTCAAGCTTAACAAAATAGCCATTTTAATGTATAAATAAAAATTAAAGAAAATTAATTCATAATATATCTACAAGTACAAACATACACATTGTATATTAGTAATTTTGCCACTCATTTTTAACAATCCCTTTCAATGTGGATGTATCTTTACAATAAAAATTTAATTTACGTTCATAATTCTTTTATACGATTTTATTTTATATCTATGTGCTTGCTTCGTCTGTGGAATACTGGGTTTGTAGCAAGTTTTTGAGCACCTTGATTATCTATATTTAAATCAACTGGTTTGCCTTTACAATAATCCAACTGTATTAAAAGTTTTCATCTTTTGCAGCTTTGCATCCATATACTAAGCTTCAGTGCTGCTTAAGGCTACAGACTTTTGTTTTTTAGATTCCCACAAAACTAAACAATTGCTAATAAAAAATGCAAGTCCCGTATATGGTTTTCTATTGTTAATGTCACCGGGCCAGTCTGCATCAACACAACCTGATACTGGACGTCTATTCGCTAATGTATAATTCATATTGCATTCAATTGTTCCGGACATATATCTCATTATATGTTTTCGACCTGGAAATGATCATGATGAGGATCAGAATTGCATTAAGCTAGTTTTGAGACTGCGTGTAAAGTGTCTGGTCTTTTTGAAATAGCCAAATGCATTAATGTGCCAATCAAAGATTGATACAATTGTGGATCTATCCTCTCACAATTATTCGCGAACTGCGGACAATAGCCTGCATCAAGCGTTACTGAAACAGGTTTGCAAGTTTCCATACCAAATTTTCGAAAAATATCCTTAATGTATTGCGTTTGGCCAAACTTAATTGCTCCTGTCTCACCACATCTGTCTATTTCAATTTCTAAAAGCAATTTAAAATTCCCTTATCACAAACATCAAATTTATCACATATATCTTTTTTAACATTTAATACAATTAATGGTCTTCTGCATCCAATAATAAGGTCATATACATATACCACGATCAAAACAATTTCACCTACTACCTTTTTCTTGTATAAAAGGGATCAGCTTAAGTTGATTAAAAATCCAAATTCTTCTATACATTCTCTAGTTTGGAATTCCATTCCCTTCCCAACTCCTTTAATTCGTAGATGGCTTTATTTAATCGTAAAACTTTGGTATGATTGAATATATAGATTTCATCATTCAGTTAACTATTGAGATACGCTGTGCTTACATCAATTTGGTGCAATACCATTTTCCACTCAACCGCCAATGCTAGTATAGTTCTTGTTGTGGAATATCGTACTACAGGTGAAAAAGTTTGCATATAATCAATTCCATATCGTTGATTACAGCCCTTTGCCACCAATCTCTCCTTGTGTCGTTCAATATTACCCTGCTTATCTCTTTTTAATGCAAAAACCCACTTATTTGCAATCGCTCTCTGACCATCAGGTAAGTCTGTCAATGTCCAGGTTTTATTCTTTTCATGTGAAGAAATTTCCATTTTCATAGCATTGAACCATAATTCCCTCTCCTCACATGAAAGAGTTTCTTCAGCTGTTTGTGGTATTTTCATTTCAATCATATTATTCAATTCGTTGAATTATTTTTGTGGCCTACCAGGTTTATCATCTATCTATATATATAAAAATGAATCCCTATATCCCTTGGTCCCGCCATCACGCGTGAACGGCTGACCCGATTTCACTATTTTTTTTGTTGTGTTTGTTATTATCAGGAGAAGGTTCTTATGACAGAAAAAATTTAGAAAATTGAGCGGAAAATTAGAAAATTTAAGAATCCTTATTTAAAACCACTTTTTACATTTTAAAAGTATTAAATAAATAAAATTCACGTTCTGTACAGATGGTATTCCTACTCCAAGGAAATCTATATATATAAAAATGAATCCCTATATCCCTTGGTCTCGCCATCACGCGTGAACGGCTGGACCGATTTCACAATTTTTTTTTGTGTTTGCCGGGTCATCTAGTTTCTTATAATTTTAGGGCTGCCTCAACCTCTTAACTTAGGTTTTTCTTCCAATCCTTCAAAATCTTCTTGGTACTCACTGGAATTATCTTCATCAGCTGTATTATATTCCTCTTCTGTGTCTCTTAAACTTCTGATTATATTTTCATCTTGTATTGGAGTCAGTAGAATTTTCCACAGCTTCGCACTGATGGGCTCTTTTTAGAGCATTTTCCATAACATCTTTCAAAACTTGTGGCTGTAGCGTTCGAATTTCTGCAACAATGTTTGCCTTGAGTTCAAGGATTGTCTCTGGCTTGTTCACATACACTCGCTCCTTCAAAAAACCCCAAAGAAAATAGTCGGGTGCTGTCAAATCTGGCGATCGCGCTGGCCAAATAATTTCCGAATTTCGAGAAATTATTCGCTCTCCAAAAATTTGACTTAAAAGTGCCATTGTGTCTCGGGCAGTATGGGCAGTGGCTCCGTCCTGCTGAAACCACATACCAGGTCTGTTTTCAAGAGCAGGACGTAAAAAATTTTCTATCATAAAACGATACCGCTCTCCATTTACGGTTACAGCACTTCCATCTTCATTCTCGAAGAAGTAGGGCCCAATGACATTTTCAGATGTGATCCCACACCATACTGTACACCTGATGGGGTGCAATTGGCGTTGCTGAATGGCTCTTGGATTTTGAGAACCCCAGAACCTACAGTTCTGCTTGTTAACAAAGCCATTCAAATGAAAATGAGCTTCATCACTCATAATCAAATTTTCAATAAAGTTGATTTCATTTCTGGCCAACTCTTGAAATTTAACTGCAAAATTTAGACGTTGCCGATGATCTGCGGGTTTTAATTCTTGGACCAATTGCACCTTATATGGGTATAACTGTAAATCTTTTTTTAAAATGCGCTGTAGTGACGTACGAGACATTTCTAGCTGAGCAGAACGCCT
The DNA here is from genome assembly GCA_947397855.1 of Thelaira solivaga. Lineage (NCBI taxonomy): Eukaryota > Metazoa > Arthropoda > Insecta > Diptera > Tachinidae > Thelaira > Thelaira solivaga. The sequence continues at coordinate 8,958,520 of OX377615.1, forward strand.
TCTGCCAGATGTTTCTGGTGCTTCGTTAACACTTTGCTGTACTCGTTCAATATTTTCCGCAGTGCGACTTAAACGTGGTCTACCGGTTCGAGGCAAATCTCTTACGCTGCCATGTTGGTGATGACGATTAACTAAGCAACGAATCATCGCTTCAGAGGGCGAAATTCTGACGTTAAAATGTCGACGATATGCTCTTTGCGTTAAAATAATTGATCTCTGGTTTAAATAATAAAATTCTATTGTTCTGGTTCTCTGTTCAGTTGTGAACCTCTCCATTATAAATTCTCCAAGTGTTGTCTATATAATCTGAAAGAAAAAATAAAAAAAAATTAATAACCAAAAAAGTTATTAAACTTTTTCACCCCTTGGTTTCTTTTCGCCCACCCTGTATATTACATGTATCGTCTTCTCTTTTCGTTCGTCCGCTTCTTCCAGTTACTTTTGTTTTAAAAAATCCAACTTAGGAAGAGTATCAAGCGTTTCCATTACGATGACAAAATTATCAAAATCTTTGGGTAAGCCACATAGCATGATACTTAGAAGTTCCTCTTGTATCTCTATGCCAGTTTCCGCTAAATTTTCTATAACCTCTTTAAAAGCTTTCAAGTGAAATTGAACACTTGCCTTCAAGCCCTATTAAACGTTTATACAAATCTACCTTTTGAAATTGGGTTTCTGGTTGATATGTTGTCTTCAATTTTTCCCAAGCCTCACATGACGTTTTGGCGTTTTTAATATACCCAAGCTGTGCAGACTTCAAGCCTAAAATGATTTATGCTAACGCCTTCTCATCGTCTGCGTCCCATTTGGCCCTTCCTGCGTTATCTGCTGCGGATTCTCTTTACTTTTCCTGATACTTTTTATATTCAATAGAAATTCTATAAAGTTATGGCTTCTGGGCCCATAACCTGTTTTTCATATATTTCAATATACGTCTTTATTCTATGAATGTTGACAAGAGAATCAAATACAGTAAATGTATAAATGAAAATTAAGAAAATGAATTCATAAATTCCTGGCAGGTTGGTTTACCTAGCGGCCTGATGCCTATTACTTAATTGTCTTTTATGTTCTTGTAGTAGATATAAAAAAATATAAAATATAGCCCAAATCTAAATATTTTCACGAAAATAAAAATCGTATACGAAAATAAATTTACTTCATATTCATAGATGTTAGTTCCAAATTAAAATGCAATAACAAATTGTGTAATGAAATAATAAGTAATATAAATAATAATAAAGATAATAAGTACAATAATAATAATAATAATGTACATACATATTTTTATTGTAATACCTTGGCAAACAGCAATTTATTTGAGGGCGAATCTTTGCCCAATCTATGCTCAGTTGTTGAACAAGCATCCATAAATGCTTGGGCAATTCCACTTAAACTGGCATCAACGGTAACTGTTTTATTAACATCAAATATGAAATCTGGGTTTTTAATAAAATTAACCCAAAATCTCAATGGTAGGCTGTTTGACTTCCATGCGTGTACTATATCGCTATCGTAAATATCGTGTCTACGTGCAGCTTCATCCAGTAAATCAAATAACCATTTAACCGCCGGTGGTAGTTCTTCATTAACTGTCAGTATGGTAGCAAAAAAATCATCAACAAACTTTTGTATCGTGCCTTTAGCCGCCAGCAGGCGTGTCAAATACACTTCAGGTATTGTTTTATGAGTCCGTTCACCAGTAGCTACACATGTTGATCCTGAATTGTTGGTATTATTGCCACTAGCTGATATCGCAGAATTCTTCATATTCATATAATGATCAGGCATTAACGGTTTTATTAAATGATAAACTCTTGGCTGTTGCAGGCCAGATTCAATATCGTTGTTCATTATAATATGTGATTGTGAATTATTTATATAATAAACTAAAGAAAAGAAAGAGTCAATCATATATTCTGTTGAGTATGCAAATCTTAAAAAAAATTTTAAGTAAAGGTTTCAAGTGTAATAAAAGAAACTAAAAAAAAGTTAAATGTGGAAAACTTAATGTAATATAAATGAAAAAACATATTGGATGGTGTTATTGATTCCGCACGGAAAAGAAAATTTTACGGAAAGAAATATCGATCCATATTCAAATTGTTTTGATTCATTCATACGGAATTATCTTATTATTTTGAATTGTTTGCTTTAATTCTGAGTTAAAAAAAATTAATTTTCAATTATAGTATAATATTTTGTTGATTATGATAAAAGAATAATTTTAATTTTAATTTTTTTATGTATAAAGAAAAAATTTTAAATTATTTTCTTTAAATATAAGTATGTATATGAAGACAAATTATATCGTTTTAATCATATAAAAAGAAATAAATATTGTTATTTTCAACTATTATATAGTTATATAGCATTAAACTCGCTACTTCGTCAGCGAAGACCATTTAATCTATTTTCTAGGTTTTATTAATATAAATAAAATCAAAAGGTATCATTAAAATATAGAAAAAGTACCATTTTTACAGTTTATGGATTTTTTCTATTTACTGATAGTTCGGTCTAATGGTTATAAGTTCGTCAATTTAACAATATCAAAAAGTACTATTATAGTACTGTTTTCTTCTCTTATTTACTTTTCACCTTGACTTGAATCGTTTAAGCCTAGTCTAATGGTGTAAGGCTCATTAATATTAAAAAATCAAAAATAACCATTCAAATATTTTGCCTCTTAATGATTTTTTACTTTGCTCAATAGTGTTTGACCCCAATCTCATAGCTCTATGGATGTTAGTATGACAAATTCAAAAAGTACCTATAAAATTAGTAAAAAAGTACCATTTTTTCCCATTTATGGCTTTCCACCTTATCTAGTACCTTTAGATTCCTTAATAATAACATATCAAAGAGTACCAAAAAAGTAATAAAAAGAACCATTTGTCCTTTTAATGATTTTTCACTTTGCTTAGGACCGTTTGAGCCCAACTTTGTACTCCACTCCTAGGTTCGTTTTCATTAAAAAATCAAAAGTACCATTAAAATGAATAAAAAGTAAAATTTTGTCCCCTTAATGATTTCGTATTTCGTACAGTACCGTCACAATTCTAGGCTTGCACATAACATAAAAAATAGCACTAAAATTGTTTAAATATAAAGTCCAATCTTATTTCCCCCTTTTAGTACTTTGTTTTTCTTTGAAATTTATTTTTTAAATAGAGTTTTATTGGGTTTTACAAATCAATAAGAGAATTTTGATATGCTGCATCAATTTACATAGAAGTACATATTTAGAAAAGTAGTATTTGCTCGAATTTTAAAAAAGTGCCAATATACATTAGAGACTTTTTAAAAAGAGAAGAATGCAATTTAGTTTTTGTTGTTGTGATTGTTACTTTGGAAGATAAATGGGAGTAAAAAAGTACCAACATTAGTTTTTACCCTTTTTATCCCGCAAATGTAGAAATATCGAAAAAGTACCAAATACCCATCCGCTTATTTTTTTAGTAGAATATTTTGTAGTTTGAACTTTAGCTTTATCTATAGTAGTTCCGGAGAAATAAGAAATTCGACTTTACCCCCTTAATATACGAATTTCCAAAAATCCCTTTTTATTCGTCCTACATATTGGGACAGGAACTTTCTCACCGAATTTCAAGTCCGCAGCTTAAACTGATTGGGCTGGGCGATGATGATAAGTCAGTCAGTAACGTTACTTTTTTATATGTATAGATTATAAAGTAAACAAAATTAAGAAAATAGAGTGACGCAGTGTTTGTAGGAACTTTTCTCTTTGATGTCATTCCTGCAAATTGCAAAACATTCGATTCTGACATTGAGAATGATAATGCGTATATACAACTTGCAAAATAGTACTTGCATGTGTAAAGGTTTATGCAACAATATATCGTACAATCAAAATAAAAAAAAATTATAATAATTTTAACAACTTACAATTATTGAATGGATGAGGTTGTTGTTTTGTGTATGGCATATTGTAGCTATCATTTTGTCTAGCAACTAAACTCATAACAGCGGATTCTTTCACGCCATAATGTGCTAACGTGTTCAAACGTTTCCAGCAATTAATCGTTTTTGTTGTTAAATCCTCATCTTGTAGTATTAGATGACCTCCACGACCGTGACGCCATTCCAAGTCAACTTCATGCACAGATGGTCTCATTGAGAATGGCGTATTTTTAAAAAGGGCGTCTAGTATCTTACTTTTGACTTGTGATATTGTGTCCCAATCTAAAACTTTACATTGCACTTTTTCATCTAAATCATCCTGCACGATATGTAAAACAATTACAGAGTGCGATATTTGTTCATGTAAAAGACGCTCTTCCGATAGAGAATAACGGGCATCATGAGTTATAGCATCAACTAGTCCTTTTTCAATTTGATGTTTGATGGCTTTAAACAACAAAAACAAACTAGACCCAGCGTATTCCTTTAAGTAGTCATACATACAAATTGCCATGTAATTTGTTAACATTTTCTCAACTACACTTTCCGTACGTCGCAACATTAATTGCGGATGCTTACTACACACAGACTTGTCAACTAAGCGAAGTAGTAAACATTTTAAAATCTCTGTTGCATACTCCATTTTATTCATTAGAACAATCATTAAAAGGGATGCAACATTTACCCTAAAATTATTAAAAATAAAATATTTAGTTAAATACTTGTTATAAAAAAATTTTAATACAAATATAAAAGTAATAAAAACAAGTTAAATTCGGCAATCGAGTCTTATTTACTGTAGTAGCCAAATATTCATATTTTTAATTTTGCAGTGCTATTAAATATTGACAAAAAATATAAAAAAAGGATTAAAATAATATTATTACCATTTTCTATTAATCCTAAAATAAATAATTATTGAGTTTTCAAATATTTGTATTGATTAATTTTTTTTTTTGCTTTTATAATAGCCCAAGGAAAACTTTTAAAAATCTCCATAAATAATTATTTTCAGTTAAAGAAATTGAAATTAACCACATTCAAAATACATTATCGATCCTTATTTAAAAAATATATTTTTAAGAACAAGTTAAATCCTCGAAAATATCCGTTCTAACATATGTTAATATATGTGTTTTATGCTTCGAGCTCACAAGAGACAATCCTTAAAAGTAAATAATACATAAATAAATAATAATGACGCGAAATTTTTACATTCGTACAACATTGTTTTGAATAGAACTTTTTTAAGCTGTATATAAAAAAGTTTAATATATAATAACAAGAGCGATACAAGTTTTAATATAAGATATGGACAGTAATGAACTTAAGATGTTAGTGTATTGATTAAATGTAACTATACTTACTTGTCTCGTATATTAAAAGATTTTTGTGCTTCTAATGTCTCGATGAAAGTCAAAACAAAATACTTGTTACTAATAAGTTGTTCAAATTGTAACATTGCCGTATCATAATTAGTGTGTGGACTATTCATGCGTAACTGAAAAAAAAAATCATTTATTTATTTATATATCGTTTACTTCAATAATGTCATCGTCAAATAATTTGATTTTTCAGCTTTATATCTGGTTGTCTTGTGGGAAAATTTTTAAAAATTGTCTGCGTATAACAATATTTTTACATATTTTTATGAAGTTTGAAAAAATTAGCTCTCAAGTATAGACAAATATCTAACAGTACGAAAGCACTAAAAACCTAATTTATACCTAAAAAAAGGCTACCATTTAAAAATGCTTATATGTGTTTAAAATATTCAAATAATGTATACCATTTATTGTCGAACAGTAAATATAAATAGAGTCAATTCTCGATAATTTGACTTTTATTTATTTATTTAATTTAATTAATGTAATATAAAGCCACAAAGGCCAATATAAAAAATATATTACATAGCATTATTACATATACATCTGAGGTAACACTTATATAATAAAGTAACAATGTGCAAATTATTTAAAAAAATGAATTTTTAATTAAAATTTTCTGAATTTTTTACCAAATTTACAGTTCTACACCAATTTATTTATTATTTGTTTACCTGTTCTGTTTTGTTTTTCTTATTGTCATATGCTTACTGCAATGTAAAATGTAGTAGTGGGTAATATAAATTACGAGCGAATACCGTGATCCCAAAAATTGCAGCTATAGAATTATTTCTCTATACGGACGTAAAAGTGACATTTGTATGTTTTTTTTTTGTGTTTACATATTGTGATAAAAAATTTTGTTCAATATTTGTAACAAAAGGAATATTTTTGTATTTTTTTCTAATAAAAGTAAGAAAATAATAACAATGGATACTTTAAATTTAGTACGCAGAATGGGTAAGATTAATTTTGATTTTGTGCAAAAATAGTTTTTATTTTGTAAATTTTATTTAGAACAAATAAATGAAATATCGGGACAACCAGGAAAGGAGCTATAAGCCAAAAATTTATGGTTTTTGGCTTACAGATGACCAATTTAAAACAAAATATCGTTTTAAAAATGAAACTGTGAGGAAAATAGTAAATTTAATTAAAGCTGACATTGAGGTAGACCGCAGAGACTGTGGAACACCCTCAGAACTGTAAGTTTTAGTGACTTTACGTTGCTGGGGTCGAAGAGAAGTAAATATAATTTTCAGATACAGTCAAATGAACAAACACTTATTTCCAAATTTTCAGTGCCAAGATGATAGTGGTGATCTCCATGGTCTGGCACAGAGCACAGTAAGTAGGATTTGTGCCAGTCTCTCGTGCAATAGCGAAACACGCTAAAAATTTAATAAAAATGCCATCATCTGCTCAAGAAGAGGTAAGATTGGCACAAAAATTTAAAGACATAAGAAATTTTCCGGCCATAATTGGCGCCATTGATGGTTACCATATAAAAATTAAAAAGACAGGTGGGGATGCTGCCCAGTATTACATTAATAGAAAAGGATATTATTCGTTCAATGTTCAGGTAATACAAGATTTAATTTTTTCTGTTCATATTTTATAAACATTTTCCTGTAGGTCGTCTGTGATTCACAACTTAAAATTTTAGATATTGTAGCCAGGAGGAGAGGCAGCACGCATGACTGCAAAATTTTTAATGAGTCTTCCATTAAAGTCCGATTTGAAAATAAAGAATTTAGAGGTCGCTTGCTTGGTGATTCTGGATACAAGCTAACACCATACTTATTTACACCTCTACTTCACCCTAATAACAACAAAGAGGTAAAATACAATGCCGCTCATATTGCAACTCGAAATGTAGTTGAACGATGTTTCGGTGTATGGAAACAAAGATTGCGGTGCTTGCTCGATGCTATGACCATAAGCTTTGCAAACACTACAGTATTAATTGTAGCTTTAGCTGTTTTACACAACATCGCATTGGAAGAAAACGATATTTGTCCGAATAAGCTTTATTTTATTGTTTTAATTATCTTAAAAAAACAATTACATATTTTTTTAAACATTGCAAATTTATTTAATTTTAATCAATTGTTTTTCAGATGACTTTGAAACAGGTGAGCCAATGCAAATGGAAGCGTTCGAAAGTAAAATCGTAAGGAGAGAAAACAATATACTAAAATCATTTATTGAAAAGTATTTTTAAATTATATTTCAATATTTAAGAATAAAGAAATAACAAATTTTTAACTTTAGTTTAAAATAATAAGTTTTACATTTATTTATTTCATGTGTACATTTTAATTCAGGTCTCTTGTAATGCTTAAACAAATAAATAAAAAACATTAAAAAAAAATAAAAAACTAAAAAAACAACAAATTAATAATAAGGGAAAAATATTATAAAAAAACTTAAAGATAATTCGTTTTTTATCATTATTTATCATTATCTGCTGAAAAATAGAAGTGATGTGGATTAGTAAAAGAAAATGTTAATACTAAAAGACCGCACAAGTACAGGGTGGGCCAAAAGAAACCAAGGGGTGTAAAAGTTTAATAACTTTTTTGTTTATTAATTTTTTTTTATTTTTTCTTTCAGATTATATAAACAACACTTGGAGAATTTATAATGGAGAGGTTCACAACTGAACAGAGAACCAGAACAATAGAATTTTATTATTTAACTTTATTGAAAATTTGATTATGAGTGATGAAGCTCATTTTCATTTGTATGGCTTTGTTAACAAGCAGAACTGTAGGTTCTGGGGTTCTCAAAATCCAAGAGCCATTCATCAACGCCAATTGCACCCCATCAGGTGTACAGCATGGTGTGGGATCACATCTGAAAATTTCATTGGGCCCTACTTCTTCGAGAATGAAGATGGAAGTGCTGTAACCGTAAATGAAGAGCGGTATCGTTTTATGATAGAAAATTTTTTACGTCCTGCTCTTGTGGTTTCAGCAGGACGGACCCACTGCCCATACTGCCCGAGACACAATGGCACTTTTAAGTCAAATTTTTGGAGAGCGAATAATTTCTCGAAATTCGGAAATTATTTGGCCAGCGCGATCGCCAGATTTGACAGCACCCGACTATTTTCTTTGGGGTTTTTTGAAGGAGCGAGTGTATGTGAACAAGCCAGAGACAATCCTTGAACTCAAGGCAAACATTGTTGCAGAAATTCGAACGCTACAGCCACAAGTTTTGAAAGATGTTATGGAAAATGCTCTCAAAAGAGCCCATTAGTGCGAAGCTGAAAACGGTGGTCATTTAAGAGACATCATTTTTCATACTTAGTGTAAAAAAATTTCCATTTTGTATATTATATAATCTGAAAGAAAAAATAAAAAAAAGTTAATAAACAAAAAAGTTATTAAACTTTTACACCCCTTGGTTTCTTTTGGCCCACCCTGTATAATGCAACGGCTTACAAGCATAATTAAAATAGTTTACAAATACTCTCATGTATAAAATATTATACATGTTTGTAATGATATGCGTTTTTCGAGTATGCTTGTCCATTGCTTTAATATATACATACATACATACGAGGTATGATCAAAAAATAATCATTATTTTCAATTTTTTCAAAAAGTATTTATTTATTCATCAATAACTATCTTGTCCCCTTCAAAGTATTCCCCCTCAGATATAATACACTTATGCCTGCGTTTTTTCCAATCCTCGAAACACTTCTGAAACGCACTTTTTGGTATCGCCAACAGCTCCTGTTTCGATTTTTCTTTTATCTCCTCAATCGTAGCAAAACGCTTTCCTTTCATCGGTGTCTTCAGTTTTGGGAACAGGAAAAAGTCTCAGTGGGCCAAATCTGGTGAATACTGTGGCTGAGGCATGATTACGGTGTTGTTTTTGGCCAAAAAATTACGAACAAGCGACGATTTTTTTGGTCAAAATTCAGCAATTTTGGAACAATGTTCGCTGCCGTACGTTTCATGCCTAAAACATCCGTAAAAATTGTTTAACATAAGCCGAACGATATGCCAACATCATCAGCAACCTCTCTAATAGAGATTCGACGATTATCCAAATCATTTTCTGCTCTGCTTCAATGTTTTCATCGGTTGTTGACGTGCTCGGGCGACCAGCACGAGTATCGTCATTGACATCTTCTCGGCCTTCCTTAAACCGTTTATACCACAGTTGAACTTGTGTTCTGCTCATAGTAGACTCGCCAAACGCCACAGTCAACATTTTAAATGTCCTTGCACATTTAATTTAATTTTTTACGCAAAACCTAATACAGTTTCTTTGATCCATTTTTTGAAATAGTAAAAAATCGAAGAGCACACCAAAACACGACTAACCTTGTTATCTGTCAAAAACAAACTGACAATCCAAAATGGCTGATATTGTCAACATAAATAACAGACATGTGTACCAACATAAAAAAAATGCGAAAATCGAACATACGTACCTCACGAAAATTGAAAATAACGGTTATTTTTTTATCATACCTCGTACATACAAAATACATAAATATTTATATAATTAATAAATAACACAAGTACATATATATTCTTATCCATAATATATATTTTTATAAATCCATACTTACCAATGGAATTATTTTTAAAAAGTTTAATTTTTTCTTTTAAAAATTCCTTATTTTTCTTCTCTGGACTTCTAATTTTGCTTCCTCCACCTGCAGTTGTCGCTTGTGTAATTCATTATTGCATTTCAAGTCAAAATCAACCATATGTACATAGTTTTATAGGTATACTAGCATTTAACTCGCTACTTCGTCAGCAAAGTACAATACTGTCGCTATTATAATTTCGTATTTCTTTGTAGACTATTTAATCTCAGTTCTAAATTTTTTAATACAAATTACATAAAAAAAAGTATCATTAAAATATAAAAAAAAGCGCCCTTTTGTTAATTTATTGATTTTCATATTTACTGATCACCGTTGGAGCTGGGTCTGATAGTTATAAATTCGTTAATGGTAAAAGATTCAAAAAATACCATTGTAGTATATTAATAAAAAGTACAGTTTTCTTCTCTTAATTATTTTTCACCTTGTCCTGAACCGTTTAAGCTCAGTCTAACAGTTTTAGGTTCGTTAATATAAAAAAATCAAAAAGTACCACTGAAATCAATAAAAAGTACTGTTTTGCCTGTTAATGATTTTTTACTTTGCTTAAGAGCGTTAGACCCCAATCTCATAGTTCTAGTGTTGTTAGCATGAAAAACTGAAAAGTACTAATAAAAGGAAAATATTTTTCCCATTCATGGTTTTCCACCTTACTTCAGATCATTTGAGCCAAGTCCTGTACTTTAACATTCCTTAATAATAAAATACCAAAAAGTACCAATAAAATATAAAAAGTACCATTTGTCCTCTTAATGATTTTTCTTTTTGCTTGGGACCATTTGAACCCAATATCGCACTGCCATTAAAAAAATCAAAAAGTACCATTAAAATGTATAAAAAGTACCATTTTGTTCCTTAATGATTTTTCAATTTAACCTGAACCGTTTGAGCTTAATCTCGTAGTTCTAGGACTGTTAATACTAAAATATCAAAAAGTACCATTAAAATCAATAAAAAGTACCATTTTGTCTACTTAATGATTTTTTATTTTGTTAAGGACCGTTTAATTCTACTTTGAAAATTAAAAATACCATTAAACTTGTTTAAATCTTTCTTTTGGTACTTTTTTCCTCCTTAAAACAATTTTTTTACCATTGATTTTTATTGGGTGCTACAAATTAGTAATAAAATGTTTATATCCTGCATCAATTTACATTATGGTACATATTTAGAAATAGTAGTTAAAAAGGGGCACATATTTTACCCCTTATTTGCTCGAATTTTAAAAAAGTGCCAATACACAGTTTAGTTTTTGTTGCTGTGATTTTTACTTTGAAAAAAAAAATTGGTTAAAAAACGTCCCAACATTAGTATCAAATACCCATCCGCTTATTTTTTTAGTAGAATATTTTGTAGTTTGAACTTTGGCTCTATCTGTAGTGGTTCCGGAGATATAAGAAGTGCGATTTTACCCCCTTAATATACGAATTTCCAAAAATTCCTTTTTATTCGTCCTATATATTGGGACATGCACCTGGTTACTGAATTTCAAGTCAGTAGCTTAAGCCGTTTGGGCTGGGTGATGATGATGATAAGTCAGTCAGTCAGTCAGTCAGTAACGTTACTCTTTTATATGTATAGATATAATTATTTGTAAATCAATTTAAATAAAACAAAGTATACAAACCTTCTTTAAAAGAGTTTGGATATTTTCCACTTTGCCGTGTTTCTGCTTTGCTTGCATTTCTTGAACATCTTCAGAGTTTTGTCTTATATCATTTTCTTTGGCAGTTTAAAAAAAGTAATATTCAATTTACAATTATCAATAAATAATAAATTCTCTTACTTCCTTCACTACTGAATCTTGGTTGGTCTGCAAAGAAGGTTTTAATTGATTTAAAATTATCAATAGTTCATTATTTATACTTACTTCCTTCGCTACTGAATCTGAGTAAAATTCATTGGAGTCTATTACAAACTCATTTGGTAGAAACGCCATTAAGTCGTCACATGCTAAGGACTCTTCCGCAGGCATGCAACCACCACCAGTCTTCATTATTTCTTTGCGGCGCTCCGAAACATGTTTCTTGGCAGCAATTTTTGTAGCCCCCCACTGATTTTTCAGCTGCGTGACAGTGCGGTGTCCACCTGTACACAAACTGTTGAAGCTACAACATCAGTATTTTTATTTTATATAATTTTTACTTTTTCTTTTATTAATTCTTTTAGCAACATCTGAATAATATAAAAATGTATTTTACGATTTACAATATTTTTTACAGAAACCACATATGTACTTACTTTATCTTCCTCCAGCCAATTTTCCGACGTTTCCTTTTTACATTTTCTTGTTTCTCCACTTTATCGTCGTTTTCATTTTGTTTCCTCTTAAAATTGTTAATTTTTTCCATCACTTTTTTATTTATTAAGTTTTTTTTTAATTAATACTTCTTAAATTGTATTTATTTTATCCACTTTTAATAAAATAATATCAATATGTTATAGAGATGCATAAACAATCAGCAAAAGTAAACAAAACTTGTTATGTGAGTAATTGGTATCCATAATTACAGAAAAATATTGTCTTAAATATTGTATATTATTGTTAATGCACTGAATTTTATATGTTAATGTAATAAAAACATAAATTTATTATTCTAAATTTAAAAAAAAGCAATTTTTATTACAAAATTATTAAACTTTTTTAATAAAGTTGGGTACTCATTAGAGTGAACAGTATAATATTTGTTTTCACTATCACTGTTTATAAAGAGAGAGAATATAATGGTGGTGTTGCCAGTATTAACATTTAAAATGTATTGGAGCATACATTAGTTGACGTACTGTTTTAGAATATAATTTTTTACCATACGTTTGTTAAGCTTAAACAGTCTTATTCAGAGAGATTTAATATAGGTTTGCAAGCCGTTATTAAGTTAAAATCACTTAATTTATACTCAGAGACATTTTTAATCTTAATAATCCTTTGGTAAACCTTTATTAAATTCACAAAATTTTAAAGGAGGTATGGCCTTACTTTAAGCCTATATTAAGCTGTGACAGCTGATTGTTGTTTTTGTTTTTTTATTATATTGTGCTAAAACAAAATAAAGAATTAATTAATTTAAACAGAATGGAATTCTGCAATTCAGAAGGTTGGGAGTCTCCACTGATTTTCGATATATCTTTTTGATGGCTAGCAACTTGTTTTCTGGCCTGCACCTTTGTAGCTATCCACTGCGTCTTCAACCGAGCTATGTTGCGTTCGTCGCCAGTGCATATCTCGTTGAAGCTAAAGAAATATGCATATATTTAAAATTGGTTTAACATTAAGTTGTAAATATAATTGCCTCTGCTGTATATCCATCCAAATTTTTTTAATTATTGTTGTTCGTGTTCGTGTTTTTGTTTTCTATTACTTTCACTTTATTCCTAATAAGTTCTTGTAATATCATCTACGGATTTAAATAAAAATGCACTATATTAAAAAAATCACTTTATCGTCATGACTTCAATTTTCAGACCGTTTTCTTTTTGAATGTTGCATTTTTATTTCAAAATAATATTTTTTACAATTAAGCGGCACAAATTCACAGATGTTAACATATTATATTTCAGTTACGTGTATAAAATCAAAACAAATAAAAAAGTAGTGGGTAATCATTTCTCTTCTTATTCGTTGTAAAGACGTTACATAAATTGCTTATTTAATTTTGTTCGTTTTTTTAATTTTTTTAAAGATAAACTAGTGAAAATGTTTTACTATACACTTTTCTTTAAATTAAATAATTTTTTATGGCTTAATAAGAAAAAAAATGTATGACTGAAAAACAATAATACACAAAATGGCAAATCATTGCCAGAATCAAATTTGAAAATTTGCTAAAGGGTATATTAGTTAATAAACCTTCTTTGAATATAAAAATGTTAATATAGGATAATTAGCTTAAAGCCTTTATTAACTAAAATAGATATCATATAGAAACTAGTTTTCTTCTTTGAATAGGGCTGAAAGTGTTTGTTAAGTAATGTAAACTTTGAAGTTGACGTTAAGTTTTTTTTGCATAAGACCGTTAGAGTTTATTTATCCATCACAAACACAAAAGCAAAAGTTTTCCTCTTTATAGTAGTCAAGTTACCAAAGCCAAGCTTCAAATTACAGAACATCGTCGTAAATAAATTGAATGAAAAGATAATTTTACTTTTATTTGCTATTTTTTTTTTTAGAATGCAACAATTAATAATAATTTAAACTATAAAGGGTAGAAGTGTAGAAAATATCACTGAAATAATTTTTAGTTACAGAAACAAACTAAAGTAAATACATGATTTTCTTCGATTTATAAAATTTTTTGTCAAGGGATCCAAATAACAGGTTAAGAATCGTATAAAATGGGCGATATAAAAATTTATGCATTATAAGTATCTTGAACCAGATTCATTCTTTCTGCAACAGGGATGCGACAGTATTCTCCCACAGCTGTCCTGAATTTTGCAGTCAAGTTTCTCTTTCGGCGATACAGAAAATCTTTTGCACAGCCGATATGTTCACAAATAGACCTCGATAAAACCAATTACCTTTTTCAGTGATAACTTTCCTAACTCTTTCGGAGTTAACTAGAAGTCTTGTCCCAAGTTCTGTTGCTTCGTTAAGTAAACCTCAGAATCTGCATTGGCGCACTTCACAAAAAGTGTGTAATTTCTACACCGTACATGTGTCACCCTATAAGGTGTATATATTCTGGATCCTTATAAATATCGGACTCGATTTAGCGATGTCCGTCTATCCGTGTTGATGTTGAAGTCAACTTTTGGAAGTCCCTAAAAGACCTACAGAAAAGTTTAATATGTCAATTTGTTGGAAGCTATTTTCTTCACTTTGCTATTTAAATTCAATCCGACCTGTCCGTAAATGGTTAAGCTTTGAGCTCTGAAGTGCAAGTACTTCTATTTTTTTTACCACTTTTCAAGTTGGGGTTTTTGCGTATTTTGTCTAAAGTACAAAATAAAAAACGTAGTACGTAGTTTTATCAGAAATAACAGTAATAATGTCTGTGCAAAAAATCAAAACAATCGTTCCACAAACAAATAAATAAAAATATATAAATAAATAATTACAGTCTTTCACTAGCTTTCATAGTGTACAGTTGATTTGTTTTTTCTACTCACGCTACGCTAGGTAGACAGTTTAACGGTTAACGGCTTACGGTTTACAGTTGTCTTTTTATTTTTGCTGGTTAATTTTCATTTTTATTTGCTTAAAAAAAAACTACAACAATGAAAAGATTAATCGAGATGGCCCCGGGGCCACCAGACAAAGCATCCAATAATAGATTTCACCTATTAGGTGATTTCATAGACAATCCACCTAAAAGACACAAGTTTAATTCTTTCCCTGACTTACCAGTACCTAAAAATATCAATTCTAATAACCCGAAGTACATACTAATCTCATCTACTGATCCAAAAAAACCTTTATCCACCATTAGTCCATTTGCTATCAAAAAAGGCATTGAATCTATAAGCACTGAATACTCTTCCATCTCTCTTCTTCGAGACGGCAATTTGCTGATCCTTACACGTAACGTACAAGTCGCAAATAAATTCTTAAAATCCAAAGCTTTGTCGAGTTTATGTAAAATTTCGTGCACACTTCATGACTCTTTAAATTCGGTGAAAGGTGTTATATTTGCACCATGCTTAAAAGAAGTTCCCAGAAGCTGAAATTGTACAGGAGATGAAAGAGCAGGGGGTCATTGATATTTACAAATTTACTAAACTTTCAGAAGACGGTAAATCAAGAATTCCCACAGGCAAAATGGTCCTAACATTTGATTTGTATCGATTGCCAACTACAGTTGATGTAGCCTGGTATAAGTGTAAAGTGGATTTTTATTTTCCAAATCCCATGCTTTGTAGGAATTATCAGAAATTAGGCCACACCAGTAAACGGTGTAAGGAAAACTCCACATGCCCACAATGCAGCTTACCTCCGCATGAGGCTACTGAATGCTCCAGAACTCTATGCACAAACTGCTCTGGTGACCACTCCTCCGTCCTTCACAAATGAAGGAAATTTTAAAAATCAAAACAATAAATTACTGTAGCATTGGCGAAGCTCGTCGTAAGTATAGGGAAAACAATCCTGTTACTGCTAACACATACGTAGCAACTTTATCTCAACCTAATGCCACTAAAAATAAAACTTCAAATATTCAACTGGAAACTTTAAATGATCAACAAATTTTTGACAATGCACCATCAACATCAACCAAATCCAAAAAAGCTAATGAAGTACAACTAGCTACTACAACCTATAAGACACAATTAAAGAAAAACGAAACTGGATTTAAACCTAAGGATAAAAGTATTCCCTCTACAAATTCAGACAATAACCCTACAATAAATAATAAAACTGTTACATCACATTTATCTATCTTATCACAAAACTTAATTAACGAAGATTTATATTATTTACCAATGGAGACCTCTGCCAACACTAAAACTGACCTTGAATTTTAAAGCACACCAATATCCACATATTCCATTTTCTCAGACTCCCAAATTATCTCTATAAATTAACTTCTACAGCGCTGAGTATGGACTTTTCTTTATTACAGTGGAACATCAATGGCTTCTTAAACAATTACTGCAGTTTACAGCTTTTAATAAAGGAAATGGATCCTGATTTAATCTCTCTTCAAGAAACTCACTGTGCCTATAATGTCATACCTACTTCTCCTCCAAGGAACTATAATTGCTATTTTTTTTTAATGATATTGAAAACTCAACTTCCAAACAAGGTGTTGGTGTATTAATTAAGTCCAATATTCCACACAAGGAACTACAAATCAACTCTAAATATCAACTTGTAGCAATAGAAATAAATATCAACATTAAATTTACTGTACTTTCATTTTATATTCCACCTAACACAGACATTATTATAGATGAATTAACAACAATAATCAAGTCCATCAATAGTCCAATTTTGCATATCGGAGACTTCAATTGCTGGAACACAATTTGGGCTTCCCTTCAAATAATAGAAAAGGCCTTCTTCTGGAAGAAGTTATTTGCGATACAGGACTATTCTTATTAAATGACGGTAGCCCTACAGATTTGTCTACACATAGCTCTCTCACCCACATTGATCTTTCATTTTGCTCGCTTCACCTTCTTCCATCAACAAATTGGACTATACAAAACGATCTACACAATAGCGATTATTTTCCAATCAAAATTACAATAAAGCAGGACCATTTCAAGCTGAACCCATTTCCATAAGCAAATTTCTAATTAACTTAGCTGATTTGCGCCAGTACTCACAAAGAGTCGAAGAAGAACTTTCAAACAGAACACTTACGACCTCAATTCGCGTCGCTGCTAACTTATATATTCCTCAAACAAAGACAACTACAAACACAACGAGACGCAAGTCTGTTCCGTGGTGGAATCGCACCCTGAATGCTTTACGTTACCAAAAAATTAAAAATTGGGAAAAGTTTAAAAGGTATCCCAACATAGATAACCTCATATTATATAAAAAAACAAATGCCTTATTTCGACGAGAAATGAAAAAATCAAAGAGATCATGCTTTGAAGAATACACCAAGACAATAAACAAAAATACACCTATCTCTATTGTCTGGAATAAAATTAATCGCATATCAAAATCAAACAACTTCATAAACATTAGAGCTATTACCTCCAATAATGAGACTCTCACTGATCCACTGATAATAGCAGATAAGTTTGGCAGCGAATAGTCTAGATACTTGTCAAATATAAACTTTTCTCAAGTTTTTAACAATGCAAAACGGTCTATTAATTACCTACCCAATCATACATTGGACAAACTCTCTACTTTCCTGGAAGAACCAATTAACTTTCTTGAATTAAACAACAGCTTGAAAAAAGTCAAAGGCACAACACCTGGACTTGATCGTATAACTTATCAAATGATCAAACCTCTCACACAAATTACTAAAGAAAAAATTCTACATCTTTACAATACAATATTTGTAAGCGGACATATTCCACATGCTTGGAAATTAGCTATTATAGTTCCAATTCCTAAAGGTAATAACTGCTCTTCTGTGGAAGAATTCAGACCTATATCCCTGCCACCGTGCTTTTCTAAAATTATGGAAAGAATAATTGCAACGAGACTGGCGTGGATCATTGAAAAAAGGAAATTAGTTGATAAAAGGCAATTGGCCTTTAAGGCGAACAATGGGTGTGACGACGCACTTCTACACCTACATCATTATATATCTCGAGCATTGTCTGCCAGGAATCACGTTACTGTTCTATCGGTTGACTTTGAAAAGGCCTTTGGTAGAATAGGGGCACATATCCTTAATGTATTAAAGTCCTGGCGTATTGGGCCTAAAATATACCAATTTGATTTCGAATCAATGGACATCTATCCAAAACTTATCCTCTGCACAACGGAATCCCACAGGGCTCACCACTCTCAGTAGTATTATTTCAAATAGCCTTCAATGAAGTCAGCAAAATTTTAAATATGAACCCTTCAATCGATCACTGCCTCTATGCAGACGATTTATACATCTTATGTAAAAAGAATAGCAATCAAGATACAACTACCATTCTGGAAGCAAAATTTGCGTAAATAAAACTAAGAAACTTCATATATGCCGAAAACACTTCTGTGACTCAGATAACTACTCCATTTCGCTCAACCATCATAGTATTCAAAACGTTAAACTCCTAAAAATTCTTGGAGTGTTTTTCTCTCACCGTTATAACTGGAAAGAACACTGCACTCAATTAAAAAATTTATTTTTATTTACGTTACCTGTCAATAAAAAGTTTTGTACATATCAATACACTACCATATCTAACCAACACTTTAGTTTTGAGCAAAATAAAGGGTGTTTTTTATAGAAGTATATAACTTTAAGTTGGCATTACTGTTCAAGATGGCGACCGATTTAACAGCTGTCAAGTGATTTATTCTCAGTTTGGTTTGGCAATTCATCATGAATAGACTCACGCCTGAACAACGCTTGCAAATAGTGCAAAACGGCCCAAAACGAGATTACCGTTGTTCCCGATTTTCATAAGAGAATTTTGTTTAACGATGAAGCGCACTTCTGGTTGAATGGCTACGTCAACAAACAAATCTGCCGCATTTGGAGTGAAGATGTCTCTCAAAAACAATGGTTGGGACTTCATCTATACCGATGGAACTAAACCACAAACTGATTCACCAGCTTATGCAGCTGTAACAGATTCTGGCAAAATCCTATTCCTACGAACGCTTTTTAACTTTTCGTCGGTTTTTACAGCAGAATCGTATGCTGTATATAGAGCCATTCAATTTGTACTTTTATCTAAAAAAAACTGTTATATTTACTGATTGCTTTTCTGTCTTGAAGGCAATTTCATCTCCATCTAACAATAATTGTAATATAATAATTAAAATTAAAGATGCTCTAATAGATAATGAAAACAGCATAAAATTAGTATGGGTTCCGGGCCACGCTGGGATTACCGGAAATGAAAAAGCTGACATTGCTGCTAAATACGTTTCACATGCACCAACTTTCCTGGAACCCTTCTTTGAGAAAAATGACCTCCGCAGATACATTACTAACTGCATAAAAAACAATTTACAAGCCACACTCCCTATTCACTATCACTACTCTATAATTAATCCCAGCAATATCAGCCCTATACACCCAACAACAATAGACAAGAGGAAAATAAAAATCTTTTCGAGAATGAGACTTGGACACACAATTTTTTCTCCAC
Source organism: Thelaira solivaga (assembly GCA_947397855.1). Lineage (NCBI taxonomy): Eukaryota > Metazoa > Arthropoda > Insecta > Diptera > Tachinidae > Thelaira > Thelaira solivaga. The sequence goes on from OX377615.1 coordinate 8,978,185, forward strand.
TTTGCGACAGATGCAACTCCAACATCACCATTAAACATATCCTAACTGAATGTCCAGCATTATCCAACTTAAGAGACACCTATCTAAAGAGAATTCCCTAAAACCTTGTTCTTCAGGATCCTACCAAGTCCAATATTGATGCAATATACAACTTCATGAGAGAAACCAAACTGCGAAGTGAGCCCTGTTGAGCCGATAGACTAAAAACAAATAAATAAATAAATAATAATAAATAATTATACCTAAAATTAATACAATCCTAAACTTAACCAATGTGCTTAAAATTATAAATAAATGTATTATATATGAAAACTAACTGCGTTGTGAAAGCAGTAAAGCAGAACTTCCTTGCAAAGAGGATATTAGTAGCTATTTTTTAAAATCTTTTTGTGATCTATGTTAGTTCGTTTGCTTTCTTTTACCATGTTTGGTTTTTATTTAAATTATAACTTAGTTCATTAAAAACTATTTTTATTGTTTTTAATAGTACGAAAAAATAGAAAGTTTTAATAGTTTTGGATAAAATAGTTTACAAGTTATATTAATAATTTGTTTTTTAATGTCGGATAATGTGATGGAGTATTTGAAATACCCCAATCCTGTGTAGTGATTTGAAAATTTTATTATTGCTATTTTTATATACGAGTGAAGAAAAAATTCTTACCTTTGGAGAATTTAGGATTGGATGATCCGTTACACCAGGAAAAAATACTTTCATAATATAGTTGATGTGATCTAAGGTAGGTATACCGGAAGTTTCCAAGTCTGCAGTTAGATCTGTCATATCAGTTTGTAATTCTGCAAATGCTTGCTTACACTCTGAGCGAACATTACTCTCTAGTGTAATCATTTGAATTTGAATTCGTTTATATTCTCTTTCAGCCTGTGTTGTTTTCCGTCGGTATATAAATAAAACAATTATGAAAAGTACCACAACAATAAGAATTGTAAATATAATAACCCACATAGCATGTGAGAATGTATATGGTTTAAGAAGATCATATTTGATATGACCTATTACGAAGCGCAAATTGCGTCCAACAGTTACTACAACTAAGGGTAAGTCATTAAGCTGTTCTGCACCATTTTCGTCTGTAGGTGATGGCTGACTTTCCGGTGGAGTACAGAGTAATTGAGTAAGTGTTAAGCTGGTAACATTGCACTGTGCTGTTCCTATTGTTACTTTTACATCCGATTCATCTGCAGCAACATTTAACATTTCTCCTTCGATTACAAGGGTATCGCCCTTGTACAATTTTAGGTTATCATTAAATGGATGATATTTAGGATCCTGCACATAAACGATGGTGCTTCTTAAACTTGGAAAATATTTATTTAAGTCTTTAACCCATTGAACATTATCCATGTTAAAGCCAAGCTGCAAATTTAATTGAGTTTCACGTATTTTTACAAAAGCAGCAACATCCTGAGCTTGATAATATCCATCATTGTTATTATTTTTTTTAATATTCCCTATTGTACTATAAATATAAGACATGTCATGGTTGTACTGGACATTTCTTTTTCTTACAGCTTTATAGTTTGATGATATTAATGATGACGTTGCAGTTAGGTAATTATGTCCTACAAATTCTCTTTGTAAGTCTAAAGCTGATTTATAAGCCAAGAACTTTCGGGATACAGCTGGAGATGGACATTCCATTTGGCTAGAATTTAATACTATACAAGTTGTTTTATTTAGACGTTCGCTTTCATAAAATACTTCCAGTTCAGGTTTTTGTATTGAATCCAAATACATACCATGAACTGTTAAAAGTCTACCGCCACTAGCAAAACTTCTTAATGGCTTAATCTCCATTATAGTTGGATCCTGGGTGTAATTATATATGGAGCATGGTATCGGCAGCGAGGGTATATTGTAGTGGTAGTTATTGTGATATAAAATTTGTTGGTCATACAATGAGCGCATATTTTGCTGAAGTTGTGGCAATTGACATGTATATGTACGATTAGCTCCATCAACCATTAGCCGCAAAATTCTGATAGGTTCTGGCTGTGTTGCCTCTGAAGTAAGACAGGTTAAACGTGATGACGAGGCTTGTATCATATTAATATGGCATTCATATTCATCAAGAAATGCACGTATATTAGAACCAATATTCAAATACTTCCCCATTAATGTTATTTTAGTGCCACCAGACTTAGGACCCACCGTTGGTGCTAGCCCATTTAATTGTATATCTTTGAATTGAAATTGCACACTAGATTCGGTGAAACCAGCCTCATTAAATACCTTGACAGGCGCAGTTAATTCATGACTAACAGCTCCCGTGCGACATTCAATTTTAACTGAAATCTCATAATTGACTAATTCGCAAGGCACAGAACCAATGGAAATTTTACCTTTTACATCTTCCTCGCGTATACCTAAATTGCTACCCTCTATTGTCACTAAAGTACCACCTTCTATTGGTCCAAATAATGGTTTAATCATATCTATACGCGGCCTAGGACACTCATTAAGTTTTGATTTAAAAAATTTTGACTCAAATTTATGATTTACAGATACAACCATTGATGAAGATGATAAATCCATATCTAAGCCATTATTCGATGTAGTTATTGTGGCACAAGTTTCGTTATACACACAGGTATTGGCACACCAGGCGCATTGATATTTAGGATCTCTTGTGACACATAAACTGCAATCCGCGTGTTCACGATGGGAACCTAAAACATCACATTTGTAAAGTGTTACAATTGCCGTATCTATATAATGTTGGCGATTCCAGGTTATGTCCACTTTAGCTTGATATTCATATGTATTAGTTTCATAAAAATATGGTGTTTTTTCGCAAACCACAACTCTGTTATTTTCAATACGAGCTGGCAAGAGCATTTGAGCGGCTTCAATTTGGACGGTGCACAAAAATCCAGAGTGAGCACTTTTAGGTTTTGGCAAGTTTTCAATTTCAAATCTCACTTCCTTTGGAACCCGTACGGGCAATAATATTGGTTCTTTGGTGCGTTTCAGGTGGGGACATTCCAATTCTCTAGCAATAATCTTTTCCAAGTTACGACACTGTTGAAGTTTGTGCACACATTTATTATCATAAATGCACCAATTGCAATCCCATGAACTATGAACGCAATTTTGGCAAGTACTATGTCGCGAGCAGTCGAAAAAAGCAAATGATCGTGTAACAAAGTCTTTATTAGTTTCTGAACTGCGCACAGATAATGGGACTGAAACATGGTCCATATTGGATGGTATTGGCGGTCGTTGAAATAGTGGAGGTGTCATACATGACAGACCATTTTCGAGAACTTCTGCATCTATGGGTGTTGAATTCCCAAAAACGCACCGATATTTGCCGTTGAACGGTTCTGGCAATGTGCGGATGATTAATTGTACTTGTGAAACTTCAGAAATTGGTATTTTATCAGGTAATATTGACTCAAAATCAATACATTGTTGACCACTTCCTAATGATAACCAGCGAGCAGCCGATGTATCTTTTTGACAAGTTGAACGTACAGTACAACGTTTTTCTAAAGAACACCAACCGCAAAAAGGATCCCGTGACTCAAGACAAGAAGAGCAGTTCGTATAAACTGAACAGTGCTCAATCCTTAGCTTAGTGATCTGAAGTTAAAACATAAAAAACAGATTCCACATTCATCTATACGAAATATTGCAACTATACTTTTGGCGTAGTAAAAAAACACAAGTTTTATTTGGTAATTAGTGTAAATTTACGTAAAATATATTAATGAATAAAAAAATGTTGCATAAGTATTTTTTCTGTATACAAAAAATAAAAAATTATTTTATTGCTTTTTAGAGTATAACAATATTAATTTTTCGATTGTCGATATCTTATCAATTTCATAAATGCACACAAACTTAACAAATTTGGACCTAAAAATATTATATCAAAATTGTTTAGCTTATTGTGTCATATTTACCCCCAGTTTTTGACTTCGTATTTAAATCGAAAATTAGTTCATTGTTGTTTTGAACTTAAGTTGCACATAAATACAGTTTCAGTTTTTCAGTCTTAAATGATTGTTCTTATTTATTTTCGACAAAAGTGTGGTAGCATCATGAAATATTAAAAATTAATTATAATTATCCAAAAAAACATCAGTGTCAAAGCAAAAAAAATAAAGTGATAATAAAAAAGTAATATATTTTAAAAATTGAAAAATCAACATTAAATCAATGAAAAGAACTAAAAATGTTGTTTCAGCTGAAGTGGACTTTTTAATGTCTGCTGTAAAAAAGTACAGCAGCTTAATTGAAAACATTATTATTACTTATTGTTTATTATTATATTTATTAAATTAAACACAATAACCTTTTTCGTACGAGACCCAAAAAAAAAAACAAACTGTCAAAATCATATGTTTAATATCTGCGACTTAAGTGGACTTTAAATGCCCAAGATTGGCCACTTAAATATGATTTAAGTTTAAAGTTAGAAACTCAATTTTGTATCTAAATGGAACCTAAAGTTCAAATGACACTTAAGTCCGAAGTTAAATACTGGGCATTAGTTTTTAAATAATTCTTCAACTTTCCATTATCTATTTATTTACCTTATCAATAGCGGAATCCACGCTTTGATGTATTTTTATGATTAATATATATTTACGAAAAATTGTAATTACAAAGTGTGATCGACTTTTTTCTGATAATTGTAAACTAATAAAATGTAAACAAGTGTGATGCTAATTTAACCATTTTTCAAGTAGACTAGCATTTAACTCACTAATTCGTCAGAGAAGTACCATACTGTCGCTATTAAAATATCTTATTTCGATGCAGACCATTTTTTTTTTTCATTTCATTTATTTATTTATTTACAATAACCTAGCCTGTATAGGCCAAAATATATAAATATTTAAAAAAAAAATTTTATTAATTTTTCTATTAGGACCTTGAATAAATTCTCGCTGTTTCTTTTAAAAAATTTAAGTTTTATTTAAATTAGAGTTGACTCATCTACTTGTAATGTTTTTCCAAGTTCTGCTAGCGTCTGCCATCGGTTTTGATCAAGTAATTCATCCAACTTTACGGGAGAACGTTCTTTATCCTCAAGTTCAAAATCGTTATTTTTTAAGCGTTGAAACCATTCTCTGTCGTATCCGACAAAGTATTGTCACCATAAGTCTCAACAAGAATTATATGTGCTTCAGCTGCACATTTTCTTTGAATAAAGTACAATAAAATTCCCCGTAAATACGCTTTGTTTGGTACAAAAGTAGACATTCTTAGCACTAAGAAAAAATTATTTTGTCAACACTAAAGTGAACTACCATACACTGAAATTTAGGGTAAGATACACTATTGCCTTGCATGTGTGTTACTATTAGAAATTCCACACACGGAATATTGTTACTGCCATTTTTGTAGAAACAGCGAGAACTTATTCAAGATCTGCTAATATTTATTGAGTATCGTGTAAGCTAGGTCTGATAGTTTTTAAATTAATTTTAAAAAATCAAAGAGTACCATTATAGTATATAATTAAAAATACCGTTTTCTTCTCTTAATTATTTCTCATCTGAGCCGTCAGTCAATAGTTTTAGGTCTGTTAATAACAAGATATCAAAAAGTACCACAAAAATTTATAAAAAGTATCATTTGTCACTTTAATGTTTTTTACTTTCCTCAAGACCGTTTGACCCTAATTTCGTACTTCTAAGTTCGTTTATAATAATATATCAAAAAGTAGCATTAAAATAAAAAATATCATTGGTTTCCTTAATAATTTTTTGCTTTAATCAGGATCGTTTGAGTCCACTCTCGTACTTATAGATTCGCTTAGATTAAGAAAATCTAAAAGTACTATTAAAATTAATAAAAAGTACCATTTTGTCCCCTTATTGAGTGTTACTTAGTTCAGGAACGTTTGAGCCCAGTCTCGCAGTTCTACGGTTATTAATACGAACAAATCAAAAAGTACTATTAAAATCAATAAAAAGTACAATAATGTCAATTTTACGATTCTTTATTTCATTCAGTACTGTTTAATTCTAGGTTTACACGTAACATAAAAAATACAACTAAAATTGTCTATATGTATATAAAGTACTAATCATATTTCTCCCTTTCGGTACGTTTTTCTCCATTGAGAAAAATTATTTAGCATTGATTTTTATTGAATGTTACATATTAATGATAATAAAAGGTTCATATGCTGCAGCAATTTACATTATTAAGGTTTATATTTAGAAATAGCAGTAAAAAGGAATACATATTTTACCCATTATTTGCACGAATTTTGAAAACGTTTTAATACACACTGACGACTTTTTTAAGAAGAAAAGAATACAATTTAGTTTTTGTTGCTGTGATTTTTACTTTGAAAGATAACTGGACTTAAAAAAAAGTACCAACATTAGCGTTTTACCCGCAAATGTAAAAATAAATATAAAAAAGTACAAAATATTTTTTAATTTGAATTTTCGCTCTATCTGTGGTAGTTCTTGAGATATAAGAAGTCTGATTTTTTACCCCCTTAATATTCGAATTTCCAAAAACCCAATCTTATTCGTCCTACAGATTGTGAAAGGAACCTGCTCACAATTTCAAGTTCGTAGCTTTAGTCGTTTGGGCTGAGCGATGATGATAAGTAAGTCAATCAGTCAGTCAGTAAAGTTACTATTTTTTATGTATAGATAAGCTTGTTTTCAGCACTTAAGACGTACATATTATCTCAAAATTAAAAGTTGACAACATTTAGCGACAGCTAAAAATAAAAACAATCATTTTAAGGCTCTGTATAAACTGATATGAGTCTTTCTGTATAGATTTTTTTTTCTCTTTTTCTTTTGTACTTACGAGTATAACCTTTGTACTAAATATTAACATTTAACCTTTCATATATAATAACGGAGAATAAGCTAAGTTATAGATGTTCTTATTATCATCATTGAAGCAGCAGAGACCGGTTCCTTATAAAAAATTATTTTAAAGCGCAGTTAACTTTGAAAAGTAACGGAAAAAAATTGAAGTAAAAATTAAAAATGTTTCCTTTACAACAATAAAGTTAGGCGCTTTTAAAATTTATATTCGTTGCCGTAACAGAAGTGTTGTAGAAAATTTTAATATAATATATTTTGTTGTGTGTAAAAGGTTTTTATTTTTACTATTTTACACAAGATACAAGGGATTTTACTCTGAAGCGTGAATTCTGCTATTTTGTTATTGATGTATGTTTTAATGAGTTTCAGAAGAAAATAGACAGTAGATGTGTTAAATTTCTTTATGAGCAGAAGACATTTTGCAAAATTCTAAATACGTTAGAAAGTATATGAACACTGAAGCATAAGTCCCGCTAACGTGCCTTTTAATTAATACACTCAAACAGAATTGGACCTTGAAAAATTGTATTTCAAAACTGTTTTGTCTATTTGTGTCACAAGCTTTAATTAGCTTTTTTTTAAATAAATTTAAAAATAAAAAACATAATAAAGAAATGTCATACCTTATTTTTAGAGATTACATAAAGAAAATCTTTTTTAGGCGACATCATTGTATCTTGTAGTATTTGGTTTCCTGGATCCACCATTATTTCTTCATATTCACCAGGTTGACGACCAGATATTATAACCTTTTTTATTTTACCTTTATCGGTGCCTAAAAAGGCCAATGAATGTGGTCCAGTTGTAGTTGCCGTTATGGACGTTATAGAAACATTATCAAAGTGAAATAGAGCATGAGATGTGATGGGAGAAACGCCACTTATTTTTAAACCGACATTACAGAAACTATAAACATTACCAGTTGTCTATAATAGAATATGTATGAGTGTATTTATGTATGAATTATATACATTAAAAAACAAAGACAACATTAAAAGGTTTTTAAATATACTTACACCTGGGCAACGGCCATCGTCAATTGTGCCCGATATATAACCTAAATTACGATCCTTTATAGTACCATTAAAACATAAATGAATGTTTTCATTAAACACTTCCTCTATTTCTTTCACACTGTAAATGCACATTGCAGACTTGTCTTCAGGCTGATTGGTTATTTCTCTAGAAGGTGAAAATGCGGTTACTAAAACATTATCACCTCTTTTAATACCCATCTGTTGAGCCAATTTCTGTCCAGCTTCAGTTATTTTGGCATCCCGCAAAATATTATAATCAGCCTTATCGTCTGTTGCTAAACACTGTATAGTTATCTCAGTGTAACTATCATAGTTTGAGTCGGTTATACAGATACGTGCCAAGCGAGTTACATATCCAGCTTCCTCGGCTAAGTGAGAACGTTTTTGAACAATAGTAAAATAGGCATACTCCGATGAATTAAAACCATAAACATAATCAACTAAGAAGTGATCTCTATATTTCACATCGATGTTTATAATAGATTGTTTAATTTCAAATTCGGCATAATTTAGATCCTCCAATCGTCTTGAAGATATTGCCGGTACATCGTGTCTGTAGTCTCCCACATTAGTAAACGTTGTACCAACATACAGAATATCTTCCTTTTTCCAAGAATACTTTGCAGGTCCAACAAAAGCATACGTTGATGCAAATTCATCATTTGCCGCTAAAGGTATGTCTATAAAGAGCGGGTTTTTTGGAAAACGTGCTAAATTATAGATATCACAGGCACCTTGGCGTACACTACCACAGGCAATCAATATACCATCACCTTGGGCATAACTAACAATCAAGATCTTATTATGATTATTTACAAGTGAAGTTTCAACATCTTCTGAGCAACCGCTGGCATGGCACTGAGGAGAATCGTTTCTAGGGCCAGTTAAGGCTTGAGATAACACTCTTAGATTTTCATTTAATTGTAAAATTTTGTTTGTTGCTCCAGCATAAAAAACATTACGTTTGTAATCATATGCCAAATGTGTAAGATAATTTTTAGAACTCCCATTATTTGCTGTAGGAGATCCAATTGATGAAGACGTTGTTGAAAAATTTGCAGTATTTGAGGATATTGTAGAGGTGGCAGGCATACCATCTAATTGGCTTATTGATTGTTCCTCTGTAGCTCCTGTTAATATTTGAGGTAACGTGAATTGAGCCACAATATCACCAGAAGAGAATATTTGAGTTTGAGTTGAATTCGAACTTTTTGTTATTTGCTGTCTTACTACACCATCTACCTGTAGTATTACTGTTGCATTCCAGATGGTTAGCCAAGAAACTCCGTACAACAACAAGCGTATTGGTAATCCAAACAAAGGCTTTCTTTTTCTATGGCGTGCTTTTAGAGTGGCGTATTCTAAATTAGTCACAAGTTTGCTTTTAAAAATGTTCTCATAAAATAAAACTGTTTTCGATTTATATGTGCAGCAGTTCGATTTTAATGCCATATTTCTGTGTAATTCTTATTTACATATACACACACATATATATATACATATATATACATATATATATATATATATATATATATATATATATATATATATATATATATTTAAAATTATGTATTTAATCTTATTTATAAATGTTTTTTCTCTCGTCTCTCTCTCTCTTTTTCTCTTAACTTATTATTCAATGGTATTAAAAAAATCATATATACATTCGAGGTTATGTTTAAATTAAAAACAATTCTGTTGATTCTACATTTATTTTACGCCTCTGTTATTGAGTCAGTTCGTTTTATTTTTGTCTTTCCCATATATTTTTAAGTTGTATTGTAAGTTAACATTACGCCTCCCTATTTAAATGCTGTATATGATTCAGTCTTTTGCTTTTTTAGGGGATTATATAAGGATGTATTTCAAATTTGAAAGTTTACACATTATGGAGTCAAAGCATAAAGTAAATTGTTGAAAATGCTTAACGGAGAGCCATTTCCTGAAATAGTAAAATCAAATAAATCTAAAATTGAATCGCAAGAAAAAATAAGTTAAAGTCGTCTATCCCGAGTGTTATATGGCCTACACCGTAGTAGGCAAATATTCATATATTTCACTTTGCATATATTTTTTTAAATATTCAGTAGTGATAATACTAATAATAAAAAAGATTTTCTGTGATATGGCAAATATAAGTTACAATGACTATTTTGAATATCTATTTTTTTGGTTATTATAAATAAATAATTAATTTCAGCTAAAGAAATTCACATTAAACACATTCACTAAAAAATCATTTATGGGATCCCTATTTTTAACAGCAATAATGAGTCTGTATGTACACAATTTTTTAATATAAAAAAAAAAATTTTAAGAAGGATAAAAATGCAAAATAAATGTTATTTAATTTAATTTCAAATGTTTGCAAACTTATTTTAAACCAATGTTTGCCTTAAATAAATATTCAATATTAAAATAAAGAAATTTAAATTAACGACAAAAATCAAAGAGTATATTTCAATAAGATTTCTGTATTCGTAGTTCTATTACACATATGGAATTTTAAAAGACACACTGCATACACACGTTTTTATAACTGTCTTCAAGTTGCTATTGAAATTCAGCTTGATCGGTGGGCTTTTTGCATATTTTCTCTAAAAAACAAAACGGACAAAAAAGTTCGTTTGCCGTTTTATCGGAAATGACATTCAATGTTTTTTTTTAGTTTTGCATTAATTTCTGTTTTGTGTTATACAAAAACAAGCCTCAGGAGGAAATTGTTGGTGCCATCGAATGTTTGGTGACAAGGCTACTAAATGTCGCGAGCCTTGTTCCTGTTTTATTCAATGGTTTTTATTTGACTGAGTTTAAGAACAAAAAATAGACGTTGCTTATAGCTAAGGCTAAAATATAATATACATGTATGTGTATACGTGAAAAAACGAAAAAATGTAATATATGCAGAGTTGCACAATATGGGATAACTCCAATATGCCTTCTCAAATCTGCATATATATATATATATATATATATATATATATATATATATATATTACATATTTCCAAAAACTAATATTATTAAATGTTTCAAATAAAGTACAAAATGTATCATTTTAATCCCAAGGATTTTACAAATTTATACTGTTTAACTTTTAGCAAATTCTTAGTTAGTATATCAGCCATCATTTAGTCAGTAGGCACATATTCCAAAACAATAATTTTCTTATTAATAAGCTCTCTGAAAAAATGATATCTGATTTCTATGTTTATTACGGGAGTGGTACATCTGATTTTTAGCAAGCTGTTGAGTACTCAAATTATCTCCAAATATAGCTATAGGATTCTTCATATCATAAAGGCCAATTTCACCAAGTACACTACGCAAGTAGACTGCCTCCTTTGTTGCTGTTGTCAAGGCAATGTATTCAGCCTCCGTACTGCTTAAGGCCACACAATTTTGTCTTTTAGAGGACCAGGAAAACGCACAGCCAGCAAGAGTAAATACATAGCCAGTATACGACTTCCTATCTAATTTATTACTGCCCCAGTCTGCATCTACATAGCCTTCTACCACTTTACCAGTACGTTTGAATACCAACTTCTTATCGATAGTATTTGCCAAATAACGCAGAACATGTTTAATTCCTGCTTCATGCTCCTTGTGGGGGTTGTTGTTACGTTGAGCCAACTTTGAAATCGAATGCAATATGTCAGGTCTTGTGCACATAGGTAAATACATCAGGCTGCCAATAGATGATTGATATGTTGCTTTAATGAATCTTTTATAAAATTTGATTGACATACTGTTATGGTACCAAGTTCAAGATCTCTTGTTATTTGCATTCCCAAAAATAAATTTAGCTGAGCATTGTCAATACAATCAAAAGTATTCGAAATATATTTCTTAACGTTCATCATAATGTTCTTGTCCTGGCATCCTATAATCAAATCATCAACATACACAGCAATCAAGCATACATAACCATCAATCGTCATCTTTTATAAGCAAGGTTCATTTATGCACGGGATGAAACCATAGTTTCGTAGAACTTCATCCAGTTTCATGTTCTATTCACGGCTCGACTGTTTCAAGCCATATATTGCTTTGTTTAATTTCAATAATAATGTGGGTACCTTTCGTCACAAAAATTCTCAGGCTGCTTCATATAAACCTCTTCAGACAGATCACATTTTCATTTCTACTCCAAGAGCAAGCACCATGCGTATAGTCTCATACCTGATAACCGGTGAAAATGTTTCCGTATAATTCACACCCAACTGTTGATTACAACCCTTTGCAACCACACAGCATTTAAACTTTTCGATTTTACCATCTTTATTGCGTTTGACAGTAAATACCCATTTTGATCAAATTGTCTTTTTCTTCTCAGGAAGTTTTACCAACGACCATGTTTTATTTGCAATTAGTGTATCATATTCTTTTTTCATCGCATTTTTCCATTCAAAAGCAAAACAACTATTTTCTGCCTCTTCTACAGTCTCAGGTATATCTACATCACTCTCATTATTAAGCATATTTAAAACATTTTGTAATTTCTTTGGTCGGCCAGTCCTCCCAGTGCGCCCTCCTTTTGGCCTACTTCTCTCTTTTACGACATGCTCTTCCTCATTAGATAAATTAATACTTTTGTTGCAGTCATAAAATTTTTCATCATCATCATTATCATCTTCAAAGCCAAGAAAATCTTCTTCATTTATACTGTCTTCTAAATTGACAATTTCATTTTTAATTTCATTAGATTTATCTGACATATCAACAGTTTCTTTAAATTCCACTGTAGGTTCTACAAACATAACATCCCGTTTTTCTACAACAATTCTTTTTTCTTCATCGTACAAACGCTAAGCTTTTGCTGTTAAAGAGTATGCCACCATTCTATACTCAATTCCTTTTCTTAAAAATTTATTTTGTGCCCTCTTATCTAAGGCTACAGCTACAGATCCAAAAACACGAAAATGTTTAACTTACCGGTAAATGCTTCAAAAGATGTAACATCTATGAGAATATGTGTGGGCGACCGATTGCGAATATAAACAGCTGTTGCTACAGCTTCAGCCCACAAATCTTCATCCAAATTAGACTGCAATAACATAGCACGCGACATCCCACCAAACCATATTCTTCTTTTTTAATTCATGTAAGCTGCCATAATTTAAGCGTCCAAAACGGTTGTGAAATTTAATAGGATTTTCATTTATCGCAATAAAACATCTATTGTTATTTTCACCAATCAAAAATAAATTGTGCTTCTTTTTAATCTTCAGCATGACGCAGTTATTTTTTCTTATTTCGGCTTCGTTCTTATTAAATAACACATTGTAGCCGTTATCATACAACTTACTTACAGACACAAAATTCCCTTTCATTTATGGTACATACAATACGTTTGTCAGAGTACAATTGTCAACTTGTATTTTTATTTCACCCATGCCTTCAGCCATTATAATGTTGTCTCCTGCTAAATAAATACTCTCATTGTGCTCTTTTATCTTTAGAAATAATGCCTTCTTGCAACACATATGTGCAGTTGCGCCGCTGTCTAAACACCAAGAATTGTTAGTTATAGTATTCAAATCTGCTGCAGCTAAAACTGTAAATTGGCGTTCGGTGTTGCTATGCTCAAACTTTCTCGTTGCGTTTGTATTGGTGTAACAGTTTGCCGCATAATGACCGGGCTTACCACATTTAAAGCATTTGAAGTTCTTGTTCTTTTCCTTAGAATTTTCTGCTAAATTTTTATTACTGTTTCTTACCATGTATGCTTGTGTTTCTTCGTTTATGTTTTCTCTTGCCATATTTTGATTCCTCCTTTCAGCCTCCTCCAACAGCTTTATCTTCAGATTCTGGAACTCTGGTAATGAGTCTCTGGTCTCCATGGCCACCACAAACTGCTCATAGCATTTTGGCAGACTTGACAATAAGATGATCACCATCAATTCAACCTCAATTTCAATACCGACTTCTGCTAACTTGTCAGCTGCATTCGAGAAATCATTCAAAAAGGAAGCCATGTCTTCACTATCTGTCTTACGGAAATTTAGTAGCTTTTTATACAACGACACTTTTTTAACAGGGCCACTTGGACAATACACATTCTTTAACTTTTCCCATGCCTCATTAGATGTTTTACACAATTTTAAATGGTTCAACTGCGATGGCTTTACGCTAAGCATTATAGTGGCTAACGCCTTCTCATCCAACTGATCCCATTGTGCTGTCTCTGTAACATTATTCCTTTTCAGACTACAGTTTGCCAAATTCCACATTCCAGAGTGTATCAAAACACTTTTCATCTGGATGCACCAGGCGTCATAATTTCGATCATTCAATTTCTCTATTTTGATAAATCAAAATGGCTACAAGTACAGAAGTACCAATTGCATTGATAGGCACAATTGAAGCCTACAACGTTGGTGATGATTTTGATTTCTATATCAATAAAATAAATCATTTATTATCCCTCAATAAAATAACGAAAGATGCAGACAAAACATCATTTTTAATAAGCCTTGGTGGAGTGAAATTGTATAAAACATTATGCTCAATCTTGTCACCGAATACTGAACAAGATTATACGTTTGATAATATTGTGAAAAAATTGTCCGTACATTTTAAGCCGAGTAAAAACATAATTGTGGAATGCTTCAAGTTTTTTTTTAAAGAGAGCAGCACCTCTCCGAAACAATATCAGATTACATAGTGGAATTAAAACAGTTGTCACAAGAATGTGAATTTGGAACTTTTCTGGACAAGGCTCTTCTCATAAAGTTTGTGTGTGGCTACTAAGCGATTGTACCGTAACCTCATTCGAGAACGCATGTAACCTTGCTCTGAAATGAATCAAAACAACGTGGATATTAAGAAATAACACCATACATAAAATTACACAACAAAAAGTTTACTGCGCTGCAAACAATTCAAGGCAATCACAACAACAACAGCCACAAAATAGGAGCAGATACGAAAAGAGACAACAGGAACGGTGTTACATGTTTTTACTGAAAAGAAAGAGGACGCATAGAACGTAATTGCTGGACAAAACAAACAGATACAAAACAAATAGATGAAATTAGCCATAAAAGAAATTATAGAGCACGTAAGAATAGAAATAGAAATACATTAAATAATATTGATTACAGTGATAGCAATGATAGTTATCTTGTGAATAATTTGAAAAGTATTTCTGAATGTAATTATGTAAAATGTTTATTCATTAAAATAGAAATTGAAAATATAAATTTTGAAATGGAAGTCGACACTGGAGCCTGTGTCTCAGTTATCCACATATTAGATTATAATAAAAATTATAAAAATATTGAGTTAAACAAGGATAATAAGTTTCTGAAGGTTATCACTGGTGAACGTGTCAGAGTTGTTGGGTCGATGTTTGTCAATGTACGTTACAATGATGTGAAACAAAAGTTAAAACTTGTCAGTTATGCAAAAACAGAAAAGCGATTCCAAGTGCGCCAAAAATGGGAGGTTTACCAATTGAGCGGCTGTCAGCATATACTACACCATTTCACGTTACAGGTGTTGATTATTTTGAGCCTATCGATATTATCATAGGAAGAAGAAAGGGAAAACGATGGTGTGTATTATTTACATGCATGATGATGCGTGCAGTACATATCGAAGTAGCACCATCTCTTTCTACGGACTCCTCTTTAATGGTTTTTAAGCAGTTTACTAGCCGCCGCGGAGTCCCTTGTCGTATAATATCGGATAATGCCACAAATTTCCGTGGAGCTAGTCGAATTCTTAGAGAAGAAGTTGAAAAAATATCTCCGAGTGTAGTTAAACATAAGATTCCTGAGATTGAGTGGTCATTTATACCTCCGTCTTCACCCCACATGGGAGGTGCGTGGGAAAGAATGGTGCGGTCTGCAAAATCCATACTAATGGACATTTTTCCTGAAAGTGGTCTGCGGGAGAAAGTTCTGAGAGCAGCGCTGGCTGATGTGGAAAGTATTTTGAATTCACAACCCTTAATATACGTTCCTTTAGATTCATCGGAAAGCGAAGCACTTACTCCCAATCATTTCTTAATTGGGACTTCTAGTGGAATACGGGATCGAGTGTAAGCAGATTGTAGTGGTGCTGCCTTAAGTAAAAATTTCAGAATTTCAAGTATGTTAGCCGAAAGATTCTGGAAGCGATGGGGGAAAGAGGTTCTACCACACCTGGCTAGGCGAACGAAGTGGTATATCAATTCACCTAAGCCTGTCGAAGTAAATGATGTAGTAATTATAGTTGATGAAAATACTAAACGAAATACATGGGTAAAGGGTATTGTTATCGACGTACATCGTGGAAAGAATAATATTTTACAGAGTGCTGTGGTAAAAACTGCAGAAGGTCTCTTAACACGACCTGTAGTCAAACTGGCGAAACTGGACTTAAAAGGATAAACCTCGACTGAAGCACAAAGTTTACGGGGGGACTATGTTGAGGCGAATATTCTTCTTGTTTATTACATTGATCAATACACTACCAAATTCACAACAGTGTATTCTGATTGTATTCTTCACTTATATTTAGAACAATTTTGTTAGAACTCAAAATCATCTGTACAAGAAGAAACCATTGTTATTTATTACAAAATCGCGTCATTTATTATAGAGTCATGTAGAAAACACCCATTTACTGATACGGTTAAGTTGAAAGTAATAATTGTATTATCTTAAGCACAAGCGTATGTAATTATATTAAGTAAAAATGAAATAATATTAATCAACATGAATTAATAAAATTTTCTAGATTTTAGCTATTTGAATTACCAGCTGAAAATACGCTTTTAATTTTTACCCACAACTTAACAGTTATCAGAGCTACATTTTTTGCACAAATTGACGAAAAATTATGTAAAATGGTCATGGTCCGAAAATCATCAGGCAGCTTTTGAAAAAAGTAAGAAGCTTTCAAATTAGGATTTCAAATCTCTTCTGTAAAACGAAACACTAAAAATTTGGCAGTTTTAAGTCACAAGCATATACTTATAATCTAAAAGTTTTCTTATGCAGTTGATCCAATTTGTCCTAAAAAGAAAACAAGCAAAACGCATGATTTTCAAAACATTCAGCCATTTTCAAAACAGAAGACGTTTTAAAAAATGCTCGTGTTTATAATTAAAATACTTTTCTATTGTAGCAGTATTTATTAACACTCTATAGTGTGTCACCCTTTAGCTAATAAGTTATTACACACATTTAATATTGTAATTTTATATAAAAACTGTAAATGATAATGAGAAAATAAAGTATGAAGAGACGGAGTTCTGTTACATCGCTCAAGCGAAAAGGTTGTGTTTGAATATTCTCCTAAAGTCTCAGAAGTGGGATAAGGAAAAAAATATTTTTTTCCAATAACCGCGCGTATGGAAGAAATTAATTAAAACCGAATGTTCAGTACATTAAAGACTTCTATTTAAATCAGAAAAAGGTATATAAAAAAAACCTTTAATTTAATATACCGAGAATTAAACAAATGGAAGCTTTTAATTAGAACAAGTGCACAAACATTACAGACTCATTTATTTAGAAATAGAAAAGGTGCATTGAAATTTGTTTGACAGCAATTACGCTTGCAAAAATTTTATTTTTAAGCGAGTACCCGAAAATTAGGAAATTAAAAGCGAAATTTAAAAAAGACTTCATTTACCTATTTAAAAGGAAAGTTAATTGAAACGAGTGCATATATAATACTTTTGTTTGGAATAATAAGACTTTACCACAATTCAATTTACTGTTAAGCGTGTGGAATTCCGTTAAATAGCACAAAAAAAAAGAAGTAAAGAAGGTGTGTTAAAAACGATAGCGATAAAAAAAAAAGAAGATGATAACAATAAAAGAAAATGAGTGTACAAAAAAATTTTTTTAATTATAGAAAGAAAGAATTGAACAAATATTAAAGAAAAAAAGGATCTAACAAGAGTAAAAACGAGTGAGCAAAAAAGATTTAAAACGATAGAAAATAAACGGAGAGTACAAAAATTTACTGTAACACAAAAAAAAAAAAAAAAAATACCGAAAAAAAGGAGAACGAGTGAAATAAATTTAAGTACCACATAAAATAATACGGTATACAAAAAATTTACTAATATATAGAAAAAAAAACGTTTGAAATAATTAGAGAAAAATTTAACGAACAAAAGGAAACGAGTGAGAAAAAGATAGAAAAGTACACGACTGCGCAAAAACACTAGAATTTTTTTATAAAAAAAAAAGGTGATTGTGCAAAATAAAATAATGGAATCTATCGATGCAAATAAATTTGAATAAGTTAGATGTTTCAACTGCAACTCCCTTGGTCACTATGCCGCTGATTGCAAGAAGCCAAAGCGAGAGAGGGGTACGTGTTATGGATGCGGAAGTACACAACACCTGGTAGCAAAATGTCCTAAGAGAAAGAATGCCGATATTAACTTGTTGTAAGGTATTTTAAGATATTTGTAAAACCCCATAATGATTATGTATTTTTAACCCTACAATGCCTATTAGATTCAGGAAGCCCAATTAGCTTGGTGAAAAGATCTCTATTACCTAAAAATTTGAATTTAAATAATATTTTTTGTAATTACTTTGGAATAAATAATAGTCAATTAAGGGTCTCTGGGACCATTTTAAGTTTCATAATCGATGGTAAAAATAAATTTTTTTTTAAACTACATGTTGTACCCGATGAGTCTACGGGCTTTCAGGTAGTATTGGGTAGGGATTTTTTGGATGCTTGTAAATTTAGGTTAGTTAGTGGAATAGATGATAGCTCGAGACTTAGTAAAGAAGAGGGGGCGATAGGCGCGCACGGGGGGACTTGGATTTTATTGATACTGTTATGTCGTTAGAATACTTGGACGAGGAGGAAAAAAATAGTATACGATATCGGCGATAATGTGCCTTATTCAGATAGGAAAAGATTTTCTGAAATTTTTACAGATTTTTATGTGAAACCGGAACGACCTAGAGAGCCGGCAATCAAATGCGAAATGCGGCTGGCGATCGAAGACTCGAAGCCTTTCAACTGTCCTCCAAGGAGATTGTCATACACTGAAAGGGGAGAATTACAGAAATTATTGGACGAGTACTTGTCCAAGGGCCAGCGAATCGGAATTCACGTCACCAATAGTTTTAGTTAGAAAAAAAATCAGGAGAGTTGAGAATGTGCGTAGATTTTAGAAGACTTAATAAGATAACAGCTAAGGACAACTATCCGATTCCTTTGATCGATGACTTACTAGACAGGCTGGCAGGTAAGACAATTTTTACAAAGCTTGATTTGAAAAATGGATTTTTTCACGTGTACATGCATGAAGATTCAGTTAAGTATACGTCGTTTATTACCCCGTTAGGACAATCTGAATTCTTAAGAATGCCATTTGGATTAAGGAATGCTCCATCGGTTTTCCAACGCTTTGTCCATAGGGTGTTTGCGGAAATGGTGAGGAACGATAAAGTGACTATCTACCTGGACGACATAATGATAGCAACCGACAGCCTGGTGGAGCATATCGAAATATTACAGGAAGTTTTTAAGCGTTTGGTTGAGAACAGACTCGAGTTAAGATTGGATAAATGTGTATTCTTATAGTCAAGTGTTAAATACTTAGGGTATACGATTGACGGTGAAGGAATTAGGGCAGACGAGAGAGGCCTGAACGCAATTGTGAACTTCCCGATCCCCGATAAACCACACTCAGTCCGAAGTTTTTTGGGCCTTTGCTCATACTTCCGAAGATTTATTAAGGACTTTTCTATTTTAGGAAAACCGTTATATGACTTGACCAAGAAAACTAGTAAATTCGAATTTGGTCCTGAACAAGTCGAATGTTTCGAATTATTGAAAGGGAAGCTCATGGAGGCACCCGTATTGGCACTGTATGACCCTAGGGATATAACAGAACTTCATTGTGACGCTAGTGCTCTTGGACTTGGGGCGATACTGATGCAGAAGAAACAGGATGGGAAACTGCATCCAATATTTTATTTTTCGAAAAGGACCACAGAGGCCGAATCCAAATACCATAGTTTCGAGTTAGAAACGTTGGCTATCATAAGTGCACTGAAACGGTTTAGAGTTTATTTACAGGGCAGACAGTTCAAGATCGTAACGGACTGCAACTCGTTGACCCTGACTTTGAATTAGAAGGAGCTGAACCCCAGAATTGCTAGGTGGGCTTTAGAGCTACAAAATTACGATTATATTCTGGAACATCGAGCTGGTACGAAAATTCAGCACGTTGATGCTCTGAGCCGTTGCAATAACATTTTAGTTGTGGAAACAAATACATTAGAGGAGAATTTAGTTATGCCAAGGAAAGGATAAGAAGCTGTTGAAGTTAAAGGAATCATTGCAAAATTTAGAGTACAAACTTTACGAAATGAGGAATACGATAATATACAGAAAAAAGGAGGATACCGTATTGTTCTACGTACCCAGTGATATGGAGGATCATGTGATGTTTAAATATCACGACGAGATGTGCCATATCGGGGTTGACAAGATGACCGATCTGATTGGGAAAACTTATTGGTTTCCTGGGATGCGGGAAAAATGCAAGAATCATATTAGAAACTGTCTTAGGTGTATAGCGTTTTCGGCGAATAATGGACGTGAAGAGGGATTTCTATACAATATCCCTAAGGGGATACTTCCGTTCGAAGTAATTCATATAGACTATTTCGGGCCAGTCGATAACAGTAGGTCAAAGAAACACTTGTTGGTTATAATAGACGCATCTACGAAATTTGTCAGATTATATCCAACTAGGACCACGAATACTAGAGAAGTTATTTTTGCATTAAAAGATTATTTCAGGTCTTATAGCCGCCCCAAGTGTGTAATATCGGGCAGGGGAACTTCTTTTACGTCGGGCGATTTTAGAACTTTTATGGAGGAAAACAATATTCAACACATAAAAATTGCAACGGCTTCCCCCCAGGCTAATGGTCAGGTTGAAAGGGTCAACAGAAGCTTGAAACCGATGATCTCGAAACTAGCTGATACGGAAAAGGGTCTTCATTGGGATAATATTATAGAAACAGTTGAATTTTGCATTAATAACACTAAACACAGGACAATTAATAAGTATCCAAGTAGAATGCTCTTTGGTACTAGACAGAGAGGCAATGTTCTGGACACATTGAAAGAGAACTTTATTGACAATGAACAGGAAGAGAATAGGAAAGTAAGTTTTCGAAAGATTAGGGAGGATGCGAACATCGCACAGAGACGCTTACAGACCTATAACAAAGACTATGTTGATCGGAAAAGAAAACCTCCGACCAGATACACCAAGGACGACTACGTGATGATAAAGAATTTTGATTCGCAGACCGGCATCGCAAGAAAACTGATTCCGAAATTTAGGGGCCCCTATCGAATTGCAAAAGTTTTGCGAAACGACAGATTTGTATTGGAGGACGTTGAAGGGTTTCAACAATCTCGAACACCTTACAGTGATGTTTGGGCCGTAGGCAATATTAGACCATGGCTTTATGGTCGTCAAGATTAAGTAGTATCATATTTTCTTTCCTTTAACCTCGAGATCAGGGGATCTCGTTGTCAGGATGGAAGAATTGTAGCAATATTTATTAACACTCTATAGTGTGTCACCCTTTAGCTAATAGGCATGCTATTTAAGTTATTACACACATTTAATATTTTAATATAAAAACTGTAAACGATAATGAGAAAATAAAGTATGAAGAGACGGAGTTGTGTTACGTCGCTCAAGCGAAAAGGTTGTGTTTGAATATTCTCTTAAACTATTGAAAGTAAAAAAAAAAACAATTTATTGTAACAAACAATTTTATTCTCATACCAAATTTCATGCAAATCCGTTGAAAAATAGTAAGTATTATAAAAGTGGGCGTAAAAATGGGCGTGACCAGTAAAAACTGGTATGGCAACTTTCTTATGCCATGTAGATCGTACATAATAAATTTCATAAAAAATCCGTTAAAATTAAACATGTTTTTATAGGCAGGCACATACAAATTCCACTGTATGTGTTATATTCAAACGAGCATAAAACGAGTGCTTACGAGCAACGCTTTTGAGCACATTTTTGCTAGTGGGTTTTATTTTTATGCTCGCGAGTTTGAGTATAATTCTTTGAGTTTTATTTTTTTACTCACACTCGCGAGCATAATAATAAAACCCAGAGAATTATAATAAAACTCGTTTTTACTCGCAATATTATACTCGCTCGAATTGCGCTCGTCTCCGAGGCGTTGGTGAGTAATTAGATTATGCCCAAGTCTTAGTCGACAATAAGTTTGTATGACATGTCTTGAGGCTTCTTTTTGATATCGGGGTGGAATTTTGTGAGGATTACACATTTTGTAATGGTGTTGGTACCTAGTCCAGCATTCTATCTCTTCCGTTCTACATTTGCTGAGTATATACTTTTTCATACCATTTTTAGTAGTAGTTGGATATGTTATAATAGGGGCAAAAGTAGCGGATTTAGCTGCTTAGTCAGCCAGAGAATTGCCGACAATACCAGCATGACCTGGAATCCACACAATTTTAAATTTTTTATGAAATTTTATTAAAAGACCCCTTATTTTGGAGATAATCGTACTCCTGTTGTTCAAATTCTGTAAAGCTGTGATGGCAGATTTAGAGTCGGAGCATATAACATTTCTCCCTCGTGTAGTCTTGTATTTATTTATAGCAAAAAAATTACAATGGCTTCAGCAGTAAAAATCGAGCAGTTTTCGTCCACAGTAGCGAGAAACTCAACGTTTAGAGAGTAGTTTACCACCGCAAAAGAGGCGGATGAAGTTGTTTTAGAACCATTTTTCCAATTTCTATTGTTACTCGTATATATTGAAAGAATTTCTTTAAAGAGTGAAACATAAACTAAGTTAGTAGTTGAATTTTTGGGTAAGGATAGCAAGTCTTGGATAAAGATATCGTTGCTTAGTTTCCACGGAGGCTCAGAAGGGGAGTATATTCTAAGAGGTTTGATTTCAATATCCTTTTCGGCTGCAAGTTGGAGGACTATATGGATGGTGGATAAGTATCGTGGAGTGTTTTGTGAAAGTAATATACGTAATTGTCCAAGGAGACTACGCTCAGATGGAATTATCGTATTTGTGATAAGATTAGCAGTGATATTTATAAAACGTTGCTTGATCGTAATGAGTCCAGACTCTGCTATTTACGATAGGTGTAGTTTTGAGAACACCAATAGCTAGTCTAATTGCTTGGTTATATAGAGGAGTCAATTTTTGTAACTGTGAGTTTGACGTTTTTCCATAAATGCATAGGCCGTATTCTATTTTTGCTAGTATGGTATATCGAATAATATTTATAGATGCATTTGGGTGTGAGTTGCTCCGTTTGGATGTCATGTATTTTATGAGATTTAACCTTTTGAATAGGCTTTTCCTTAGATGTTTAATATGAGAGGACCATGTGTAGGAACTATTGAAGATTATACCTAAAATTCTCAACGAATCAACTTTATCAATTTGATTATTTTGTATGTAACATTGGTAATGTTGCAAGATCGTTTTTTGTAAATGTGAAGATGTTTCGTCTTGGCGAAACAATTTTCTATTGGTAAGGAATGAATAAATAAAATTTAAGATGTTGTTGCCAAATTTCCATTCAGTAAGTTGTGATATGATTGTATGAATGCCGACACGGTCAAATGCTTTTTCAAAATCTATTATTCATATGTGATTGTGATGTGATATGGCGGATGTGGATGAATAGTTAATAAAAGACAGGGCATCAATGGTACCTTTGTTGGGTTTGAAAGCGACTTGGTGGATGCTAAGAAGTTTATTTTTAGTTAGAAACCAAGTGATTCTTCTAGCAATAATTTTTTCTAGAAGCTTAGAAATACAGGGGATTAGTGATATTGGTCTGCACATCAATCGTGGTGATATCCTTATTTGGTTTTGGGATAGGGATTACAGTTGCAATTTTAAAGCTTTGGGGTATAATACCAGTAGTAAATATTAGATTATAAAGTTGGCCCAAAAGCTTGAGTAGACTGAAAGGGATTTGTTGTAAAATTGGGTATGATATTTTATCGAAACCTGGTGTTCTGCCTTTTAATGTATAGAGAGTTGACTTTATCTCTAGTGTCGAAATGGTGTCCTCCAGCATTTTTGCTTGTTGAGTTAATTCATAATTGTGCCTGATGGTAGTATTGTATTTATCTTGATTGAATTGGTTACTGAAATTAATAGCACTAGATTGACCCGACCAGATCACTCCCAAGAGGTTGGCCATTTCAGTAGAATCCAGGATTATCCAATTGCTAGTTGAAATAAAACGTATTCCAAGGTGAGTGTTTATACCGTAAAGTTTATGTATATTTGACCAGATTTCATTAATAGGGGTACGGGGGTTGATCTGTTCAGTGTAATCAAAGAAAGATTTTCTCTTATCAAGTTTGCATTTAAATTTGAATAATGCATTTTGTTTTTTGTAAGTTAATAGATTTTCTGCATTAGGGTTTTTTTTTTAATTTGTGAAAAAGATTTTGTTTTAGCTTCCGTAGAGACTGAAGTTCTACTATTGTAATTAGAGTGTGGAATTGCGAGGTTTGCAGCTGATTTTATTATTTTAATTAACCAAGCGGCTTCTTTGTTAGGGTTGTTAGATAAGTTTCTAATGGGTATGTTATTTAAGTAGCTTTGGAATTTTGGCCAATTTTCTGCTTTAATGTTATATTTCTTTGCGGTTATGCTGTTCTTGCAATTCATACTGTTTTTTGTATAGTTATGTGGATGGAAAAATGATCACTACCATGTAGATGATCATCAACGTACCATGATGCGTAAGCCGATAAGTCTGGAGAGATTAGGGAGAGATCTATGTGTGTAAAAGTTGATCTCGTGGATAGGTGTGTTGGACTGCCATCATTTAATAAGATCAAATTGGAGTTCGTGAGAATATTCTCAATAAGTTTACCTCTTTGGTTAGGAAAAGGAGATTCCCAAAGCTGGGAGTGTGAGTTAAAGTCGCCCAAAATTATTGTGTTAAGACTGTTATTGGATAATAGAGAAGAAATTTCTGTAGTTTGTAATGGTTCCAAAGAGTTTAGATAGATATATATAATTTTTAATTTGAATCCAAGAGAAATTTCAATTCCGACATAGAAGTTTGTTATTTGCAAAATAGTGTGTTTAAAATTGTTTTTAAAAAAAATTGCTGCTCCACCACGTTTAACGTGGATGCTGTTTGACAATGTTGGGGTGTACCCGTTTAGTATCAAAGGGTTTATATCATGATGTGTTTCCTGCAGAGCAATAATGTCAGGTGAATTAGATTTAATAAAAGTTCAAATTCGTGAAGGTTGTTATAGAAACCATTTATGTTCCATTGGAAAAACTTAATAACCATATTGAGAAAAAGAAAAACTTTAGAACTCCATGTCAGAGAGTGGCTAGTTAAAGTCTAAGCTCTCACTGCTGATTACAGGAGAAGTTTTTCTAGAATCTTTAGGTAGCTTTTCAATAGGTTTTTCTTTAGTAGATTTTATTTTATTTAATTCTGTAAACTTTGAGTTGTTTTTGCTAGTTGATGAATTTATATTATAGTTGCTTGATAGTGTTAATGTGTTTGAATTGTTGGAGTAATCTGGGAGTATGTTAGCTTTTGGTTGTGAGTTTAAATCAGTTGAAATGTGTTGTATTTGTTGTTACAGTTGTTGTGTTTTTATTGTCTGTTTTGTTTGTATTTGTTTTTAAATTATTATTTTCATTGCTACCTGAAAAATTAATGGGGTTTGTATTTGTTGTTTTTGTATATTTTTTTTTTCTTCTATGGCATTTTTTAGGTCTTCAGTTGGGATATCGTAAATTTCTGCACTTTGTGCTTGTGATGCGGCTTCTTTATATGAGCAATTGTTAATTATCTTGATATTTAATATTTCCTTTCGTTGTTTTTAGACAGGACAATTTTTATTGGTTGATCTGTGAGGATGTCTACAGTTGATACATTGTATTCTGGTACAGGGAATTGGGTCATGCTGAGCTGAACCGCATATATCACAATTATAAATGTTGTTGCAATACTTTCGGGTATGTCTTAGTTTGAAGCATTTTTTACATTTTACAATTTTAATATCAACGGGGAGTTTGTAAAGGTCGAAGCTTAGTATGTGCAAAGGGGTATTGATGACTTTATTGTCAGTAAATTTTGTAATTTTTCTGCAGTCCGTGACTCCTTGTTCTTTTAGCCCAATTTCTTCCACTGATAGATCTTTGAGTATGGGAGCAAAAATCACTCCCTTGACGGTATTTAGTGTAGGATGAAGGGCGCATTATACTTAACTAACACCTGTTAAGGTTGTTGTATTTATAAATTTGTTTGTCTGAGTTTCGTTCTTTGTGAGTATAAGTAGGTTACTGTTCCTGGTGAAAGAATTTTTTTGTGTAGGTTATCTGGTCTTTGGCTTTAGAGATCAAAAAAATATTAAATGATTGGATTGGTTTATCGGTAATTTTTCTTTTTATAAGGTGAATTTTAATTTTTCTCAAAAAATATTTATTTATTGCTCAATTTTTATTTTGTCCCCTTCAAAATACACTTGTGCCAGCGTTTTTTTCTAATCCTCGAAGCAGTTCTGATATACAATTTTTGGTATGCTCTTGAGCTCTCTCAGCGATTCGGTTTGTATCTCCTCAATCGTCTCAAAACGCCGTCCTTTCATGAGTCTCTTCAATCTTGGGAACAGGAAAAGTCGCAGGGGGCCCAATTTGGTAAATACGGTGGCTGAGGCATGATTACGGTGTTGTTTTTGGCCAAAAAATTACGAACAAGTGACGATTTTTTTCTTCAAAATTCAGCAATTTTGGAACAAAGTTCGCTGCCACACGCTTCATGCCCAAAATTTCCGAAAAAATTGCATGGCATGAGCCAACCGATATGCCGACATCCACAGCAACTTCTCTAATAGTGATTCGACGATTCTCCATAACAATTTTCTTCACTTCCTCAACATTTTCATCGGTTGTTGATGTGCTGGGGCGTCCAGGGCAAGCGTCGTCATTCACATCTTCTCGACCTGAAAAGCTTGTACCACTTGTAAACATTTTTTTGGCTTAAAGTAGACTCACCGTATGCCACTTTCAACATTTCAAGTGCTTGGAGCACTTGATTCCATTTTTCACACAAAATTTGATGCAAACTCTTTGATCCATGTTTTCAACAGCAGAAAATCGCCGAACACGCAAAACACTTCTATAGAGCTAAAACTGTGAACATATGTTCGAGACGAGTGTACCAACATAGCAAAATAAAAAAATCGATAATCGAATGTACGTAACCCGCGAACTTTGAAAATTCACCTTATTTTTTGAACAGACCTGATAGTTTTAGTGACAATCTGTGGAAGTCGTATGTATTGTTGATGTTTAAGTTGGAATTGTTTTTTTTACGTTTTGTTGGTGGAGATTGGTTTTCATCCGGATCAAGTATCGAAAAAAAATTGCCCCCCGAAGTGGAGCCCATGTTTAAGTTATTTTAAAAATACCGTATATAATATTTACACAAAGGTTATACAAAAATAGAGAGAAGAAAAAATTAACGGAATTCGAGTAACGGAATAAATAAAAAAGATGAAATACAACGAGAGACCGTAAGTAGTAAATCGAACCGTATACAAAGAGCACTTGTTGTCGACTGATGACTGTATTATATAGCCCGTATCGTAATTAATGACAACATATCAAAACAAAATATTTTTAATCGACACAGGTGCAGATGTTTCAGTGTTACCAACAGGTAGCGCCAGAGATGTACGGAAGGGTGTGTCAAGAATACTTTTTTGCAGCCAATGGATCACCAATCAAAACGTGTGGCGAAAAATGACTCACCATATCTTTGGGCCTGCGGCGAAAATTTATATGGACGTTTTTGGTACCAAACGTTAACTGTGCAATAATAGGTTTAGATTTTTTAAAACAGTACGATGTCTTCGTTGATGTAAAGGCGAGCAAAATTATTGATCGCACAACATTATTGGAAGCTAAAGGCTGTCCTACACGTATGCCTCGTGATCAAATTTTGGCATTGAAAACACAAAATAAGTACTCACGGCTGTTGCACGAGTATAAAGACCTTGCAACAATTAGCGCAAACAGGCGAACTAGCGATTCTACAGTAACCAATCACATTTCAACCAAGGGCCCTCCTAAAGAGTGATTTTTTTGCTATTATCTTTTTGGCAACACTAGTTTTGACAGCTCACGCACGTTTTGTATCTTGTGTCACTGTCAAACATCTTCAGTTTGGTCTATAATTTAATCATGAATCGTCTTACAAACGAACAACGCTTGCAAATTATTGAATTTTATTACCAAAATGCGTGCTCTGTTAAGAAAGTTCATCGCGCGCTTCTTCCATTTTATGGTCAGTTTAATCGACCTACTGAGGCTTCTATTCGGGCTATTGTAACAAAATTTCGCACCAAATTTACATTGTTGGACATTAAACCACCAACACGCTTACGTAGAGTGGGAACTGAAGAAAATATCGCAGCCGTATCGGCCAGTGTTGGTGATGACCGTGAATTATCGATTCGGCGCCGTTCGCAGCAATTGGGCCTCTGTTACTCCACTACGTGGAAAATTTTGCGGAAGGATTTGGGTGTGAAGCCTTATAAGATACAACTGGTGCAAGAATTGAAGCCAAACGACCTACTACAACGCCAAATTTTTGGTGAATGGGCTCTTGAAAAGTTAGATGAAGATCCACTTTTTTATCGAAGAATTGTGTTCAGCGACGAGGCTCATTTCTGGCTGAATGGATACGTGAACAAGCAAAACTGCCGTATTTGGAGTGAAGAGCAGCCAGAAGCATTGCAAGAGCTACCAATGCATCCACAAAAAACAACCGTTTGGTGCGGATTATGGGCTGGCGGCATCATTGGGGCGTATTTCTTCAAAGATGATGCGAATCACAACGTTACTGTGAATGGTGAGCGCTACTGTGCGATGATAACAAACTTTTTTTTGCCCAAAATGGAAGAGCTTGACTTGCATGACATGTGGTTTCAACAAGACGGTGCCACATGTCACACAGCACGCGAAACAATGGACCAATTGAGAGGCGAGTTCGGTGAACAGTTTATTTCACGCTTGGGACCAGTCAATTGGCCGCCCAGATCGTGCGATTTAACGCCTCTAGACTATTTTTTGTGTGGCTATGTTAAGGCTAATGTCTATAGGGACAAGCCCGCTTCGATTGACGCACTGGAAGCCAACATTGCCAACATTATTCGTGAGATACCGGCCGAAATGTTGGAAAGAGTATGCCAAAATTGGACTAAGCGGATGGACCATTTGAGGCGCAGCCGCGGCCAACATTTGCATGAAATAATCTTCAAACATTAAATTATATCGACCCAACTATCGATCCAAATAAATATTTCATGCATTTTTCTGAATTTTATGTGTTTTTTTTTTTTTAAATTTCCGATAGTTCTTATAAAATCACCTTTTACTTACATTAGTGTACGTCGTGTTGCCGGCGACAAGCTACAAGCGAGAATTTGAATATCTGTTGGAGATAGGCATTTGTAAACCGTCTTGCGGTGATTATCGTTCCTTAAACAACATTACCATACCCGATAGGTACCCAATACCTTATTTGCGAGATGTAACAAGCATACTATATGTGAAAACAATTTTTAACTTGATCGATCTGCAAAGGGCATATCATCAAATACCTGTCGAACCATGCGGTATAACCAAGACAGCTATTATTATGGCTTTTGGATTATTTGAATTTTTCTTCATGACGTTTGGACTGCGGAATGCAGCTTAAACATTCCAGCGCCACATTAACGAGTTTGTAAAAAGATTTGATTTCGTTTTTGCATACATAGACGGCATTCTTATAGCATCGACGAGAGAGGAAGAGCATTCAACACATCTTTGGATCGTCTTGGAACGCGTACGTCAAACAAATTTTGCAGTCAACTCTGACAAATTTCAGCTTGGTAAGAATAAACTTTTGTTTTTAGGTCACAAAATTAGCTCTAATGGTCTTTTGCCACCCGAAAATAAGGTTGATGTTATACGAAAATTTGTGATATTCAAGATTGCTAAAAATTTTAAAAAAGTTTTTAGGCATGTTAAATTTTTACCGTCCTTTTATGCCACATGCAATAAAAAACCAAAGTATTTTACTAGATTTCATACCGGGAAACAAGAGAAACGACAATAGCACTATTAAATGGACGGCTGCTACAATAGCTGCTTTTGAAGCATGTAAGAATGATAATGCAGACGCAAATCTTCTAAATTACATGGTACCTAACGCTCTGTTGACGCTTAAGACGGACGCCTCTGATAATGCAGTTGGGGCTGTACTTAATCAAATCATCGATAATAAAATCCAGCCATTAGGATTTTGCTCAAAAAGATTAACAACGGCGCAACAAAACTACTGCGCTTACGATAAAGAGCTCACAGCGATATACCAGGCCACTCAACATTTCAAATACGCACTTGAGGGCAGAGAGTTCATAGTATTTACGGACCACAAATCCATGCTTTTGCTTTTAAACAAAAAAAGCTTCACCGCGCAGAGCCCCCCAATTAGATTTTATCGGTCAGTATACAACTGACATCCGCCACTTGCCTGGGTCCGATTGTAATGTGTGTATGAAACGTTTGTTGGGCAAGCATTTCATAAATTCTATCTAACCGACATTCATGCATACATTCACTGCAAACCAAAAATACAGAAAGAATAAACAACGCAATATTAAAGAAATGAGTTTAATTGAAATATGCTTACGTAGTCATAAATCCAATAAGTAAGTGGATACTTTGTTCAAATATGACAAAAACCCAAATAAATTCTCACTTGGCGTGCGTTAACATTTTTGTATTGAGTAATATTTTGACACAACATAATATTTTGTTCTACTTTATTTGTTTATATAAGCATATAGAACTAAGCTTATGCAACAAGCCACCAATAAGTACCAACTACTGAATACTTATAAAAACGAATCAATAGTTCAGATGTGAAATGGTAACAAGTGACTACAAGGATTAATAAGTCACGTTCTTGAGTTTTTAAGCCATTGCTTTTTCTACATACGACCGGTCTACATCAATTCGATCAATTAAAATTACCTTTTAATTTTTTATATTTAAATTTAATAATAATAATTTAGCTGTTTAAAATTACATTGGTTGGCGTTTTATTTAAATCAATATTGAAGTGGGGTAAACATCAAAACCAACAACCTAAATCCCAAATGCATAAGGGAGAGATGAGTGAGAAGTAAAAGTCACTCATTTCATTCTTTTCATAATTAGTATATAAGAAGTAACGTTTTGATTAAAATAATTGATTATAATCAATTGGCGTAAATAGTCGGAGCTTCCTCTGGTGCTCGACTATAAAAATAAAGAAAACTAATGAAAACTAAGAAATACAGTAGTTTCAATTAGAATACAACACACGATAATCAAGTAGCCGACTTTCTTTCTTGCATGTTATAGAAAGTGGAGAAGCACGTTTTGAAGAATTGGCTGAGCAGCAAGATAACGATAGCGAATTACAACAACTGCTAAATGATATGTGTAACGATGCAACAGTTAAATATACAAAGTTGGCAATCCCAAATTCTACGAAACATCTTTACACATTTCCAAAGGTAGTGTGGGTCCGTACGTCTCAAGAGGTTATCGACAAACAAAAATTAAAAAACTTCACTCTTTTTCGCATCCGGGAATAAGGGCAACGAAGTTGTTTGTTACCAACAACTGCATTTTGGCATCAATAGCGACTGATGTTGCTGAGTATGTGCGTCCATGTATTCCGTGTCAAAAGGTGAAGGCACACCGACACACGAAGACACCCATAAATCATTACACAGGAGAAGATGCTCATTTTGAACACATAAACATGGACATAATCGGGCCATTGCCAACAACAGGTGGTTTTCGTTACTGCCTCACGTGTATCGATCGATGTAGTAGGTGGTCTATTGCAGTATCTCTAGTCGATATAACAGCTCAGTGTCACAAATGCTTTTCTAGTCGGCTGGGTATCAACGTATGGTATCCCTTTACGCATGACTACCGACTTAGGAAGGCAGTTCGAATTATCCATTTTCAGCGAGTTGATGAGTGTTGGGCATTAGACAATTACGAACAACTCCTTATCGCCCGCAGGCCAATGGCATTAAAAAACGCTGACACCGTACTTTAAACTCAGCAATTAAGTTTTGCACTGCCGATGATTCTTTTGGGCATGCGATCTGCTGTTAAAAGAGACATAGCGAATTTGCTCAACAACCACAAGTAGTTTCACGTCTGCCAAATACGACACCACTTCGACACGGAGCTAGCAAAAATTTCGTCCAGCCAGCGCTAGCTGATTGTAAGTTTGTCTTCGTTAGGGTAGATAATGTACGACCACCTTTAGAGCCCAGCTACGAGGGGCCTTTTAAAGCCATTGACCGACATGGTAAATATTTCACATTACAGATTAACCAACGAAATGCAAAAATTTCCATAGATTGCCTAAAGGCTGCGTACATCTTTGGCGATGACAAACAACTAGCTGAGGAACCATTGTTAGAGACCGAAGCAGAACCAGTTTAAATATTGGAACAAAATACTTCAAGCACAATGCAACTCAAGACAAGAATTGTGAGGAAATAAAGTCCTGGGCTATTAGGAATCAAATTCCTCAAATAGCGTTAGAAGATTTATTGCATACGTTTAAAAAGGTAGGAGTAAATGATTTGCCGATTTCGGCAAAAACTCTTTTAGATACAAGTAAAGAAAAAGTTAATATAGTAAGCATTCAAGTTACAAAAACATTCAAGAGGAAAAAACCGACTGAAACAATATTTAAGCAAATAACTATAATGAGTAAATGGGCTATTTTAAGTAACGGACAATCAAATCTTGCATAAAACCAGAGAATAGAAGCAGCTGTAAGTAACAGACAACTTTTATACAATTTATATACATACTCGTACATAATAATAATAAAAAATATTTTACAGATTGTTAAAAGCCAGAGTTTCAGGCTCTTGATGGAGAGCAAAATATCCATCAAGAGTTGAAGCTTCAGTTTGTCGTATGATGGGAGAGACGTACGACAAAAATATTTATGAAGTAACGAGTATCCTGCGCTCTCTGACCTTTGAGTTGGTGCAAGAACTTTTATTTGGAGTTTATTTATACAATTGTTACCGCAATTTTAAACTGATAACTAAGTGGTTTATCTGTCTGCTGTTGTGCCTGCTGGAATTTACGCCTGTAAACCTTTTGGTGTCTGTTGCCTAAGCATCGTTGAGCTTCTTGTGTCACTAGTTATCGGGAATCCTTTGATTTGGTTGTATCAATATTAGTTGTTGCGGAAGAAATATTTCAGCGCTTGCCTTGATACCCATATCTGAAAGCTTATTCCTCTTGCTTTTGTGGCTGCTTGGTTGCAAGGTAAGGCCGTGTGTGGTAAAATAAGATATACATTCTGCAACCTATTGCTTTGTTGTTGCCATTCTACACTGTGATCAGCTGTTTGCTAAAAATACTTTTTACTACTGGATAAGTGCTGCCAATTCCATTTTTTATTTGGGGTTTGATAATTAGCTAATATCTAATTGCTTATTAACGCCATCTATTTTATTTTACTTTGAGGATCTTCTTAATATATATAAAACAATCAACCCCAACAATCAATTTAATTGGTGTTATTGTAATATAAAATGAGTTGCTCAAAAAAAAGTTGCAACATTTCTGGTGATGAGCGCATGGTTAACTGTTGGCTTTGCATGGGCAGTTACCATTTGAAATGTAGCAACCTGAAAGCTCGTGATGCTGATGCACTTATGGACGCGTCCAAGCATATGCAATGGACTTGTCCCGATTGTAGAATTATTGACGTAGAGTTCTATAACTTTTTTAAAAGTCGTAAGACTGAGTTCGACAGCGTTAATAATGATTTCAAGGCTTTGCAAGCCAAATTATCTAAGTATGGTGAATTATTCACAAATTTCAAAAATCTAGAGCATTATAGTGCCTCGCCTAAAAAAAAACACGATGATCCTCCTAAGTATTCATCACCTCCAACTAGCTCAAGCATTTCAAAAAGAACTCGAAGCCAGGAGTTGGCTGTTATGAAACCTAGCTTGCAGACTCAAAATTCTGCATTTGTTTCACCTACTGATAACATAAGTCAGAACTCATCTATCCGTTCATCTGTCCCATTGAGTACAAAGAGTTCAAGTGTCCCTGTCCAAGACAGCACAGTAAATGTTCATGCTGCTCCTTTTTTGCCATCGACAGTAATTGATGACAATACCAATAATATTCAAATGTCACCTAAATTCGATACAATCAATAATTCAAACACAAATTCTCAAATTTGCGTTCAGAATAACACCGTTTCAAATAATAATCTTTTAGTACCAAACTTAACTTCCTTGGAAACTCGTAATATTCCATCAACATCTATTTACATTAAATAATCAAATATTTCCTAATCAACTTAAAATTATTCCACCACGAAAATCTATTTTTATTTCCCGATTTGCGTATGATACCAGAACTGATGATATCGAAAATTATATAAAGTCTAAGTTGAATAATGTCTCAGATATATCAATTAAAAAATTTTCATATGCTGAGCCAAGAGATATTACATCGTTTAAACTCACTGTTCCATTTAATATTTATGATAAAATTGTAGATCCCAATTTTTGGCCAATGGATGCATTTGTTCGTGAATTTATAACAAGAAATAATACCAGAAATAATAACATTGTCCGGCTTAATTCAAGAGATAATAGCAATCAAAAAAACTAATCACGTCTACTGGCAACCAACTTAATATAATTTATCAGAATGTTCGAGGCTTAAATACAAAACTTTCAAATTTATTCGTCAATAGTTTTGAGTTTAACTATCATATTATTATTTTTACTGAAACATGGCTAAGGGAAAATGTTTTTAATATGGAAATACTTTGCGATAACTACCATATATATAGGAGAGACAGGGGTGAAAATCGCATTGGTGGTGGAGTACTTATTGCTGTTTCAAATTGTTTGTCATCTGAACTATTTTGGTCTGGTCTAAATACAGAATTTATAGCTGTAAAAATTAAATTGCAAAACCGAAACGTATATGTTTGCTCTTCTTATATTCCTCCTGGCTCTGAGAACTCAGTTTACGAAAGCCATTTAGAATCTATTAAATATATGGTAAACTCAGCAAATTCGTCGGACTATATTATAGCAATGGGTGACTTCAACTTGCCTTTGGTCACTTGGAATTATCCACCCGATACTGTATACCTAGTTCCTTTAATATCAAATGAATTCCTGCAGCACTTAATGGATTTGTGCCTTTTTCAAATTAATGCTGTTTATAATTCTAATAATAAGCTACTAGATTTGGTATTTGTTAATGAACCATCGGATTGTACTATAAGCCGATGCTGTCCAATTACTAATCCTGAAGACGGTTACCATCCTACTCTTGAAGTTATGTGCTCATGTTTGCTTCCTACATCTCTTAACGTACCTCAAAATGATAAAAAAGTATTTTGTTTTAAACGAGCCAACTATAATATGATGAATCGTCTCTTTTGTAGTATGGATTGGCATAATTTGCTATGTATCACTAATGGCAGTCCTTCGAATTTTGAAGCGGTCATTACCTCATTTTACAGAATTATCTATTCTATAATGGAAAAATGTATTCCAGTAACTATGTTATACAATTACTCTGGCCCACCTTGGAGGTCTAAACACCTAACCAGTCTAAAAAATAAAAAGAATAAACTCCTTAAAAAATACAAAAAAACTAATTGAATTACGGATTATGGAAACTATTCTATTTGCCGGGCTGAGTATAATAGATTAAATGACTTTCTATATAAACACTACATCAACAAAATGAAAACAAATTTTAAAAACAATCCGAAATCTTTCTTCAGTTTTGTAAACTCTAAGAGAAAATCTCAAACTTTCCCAACTGTAATGAAATATCAAAATAACGAATCAGATGATAACACTGTAATAGCCAACATGTTTTCTAACTTTTTTTCTACTACTTATTCTGATGCTAAATATGATAATACCAATAGTTACCCTATCAAAATTGATTCAAACCTGCAGTTAAACTTTCCTTTAATTGATTGTGCTGAGGTCAAAACTGAACTGATGAAATTTAAATCAACTTTTAGCTATGGACCTGATGGGGTACCGAATTGTTTATTGAAGCACTGTGCAGTTAGCTTATCTAAACCACTTTGTGATATTTTTAACCTATCTATCAAACACGGATATTTCCCTACTCAATGGAAGAGCTCCTATATAATACCTTTATTTAAATCTGGCAGCAAGTATAACATAACAAATTACAGAGGCATTGCAAAACTTGGTTCAATTCCTAAGTTGTTTGAAAAGTTCATTACTAGATATATAAGTCATAATGTATCACATCTTCTATCCCAGCATCAACATGGTTTTAAAAAAGGATGCTCCACTGTTACTAACATTTTACAACTAACTACTATAGTTAATAAAGGATTTGCTAAAAATCAGCAAACTGATGCTATATATACCGATTTTAGTAAAACTTTCGATAAAGTCAACCATGACCTGCTACTTTCTAAATTATATATGATGGGGTTTTCTCCAATTAGTCTGTCTTGGATCAAGTCTTATCTAAACGATAGAAAACAATGTGTACTTTTTAAAAACTGCGTATCTACTCCTATAAATGTTTTATCTGGAGTACCACAAGGGAGCCATCTTGGGCCGGTCCTGTTATCATTATTTATAAATGATCTGCCTTCTGTCCTGAACTATTGTAATATATTAATGTTTGCTGACGACGTTAAAATTTTTTTGACCTATGATGGGATCTTTGATCATTCCTGCTTACAACGGGACATTGACAATTTGTATACATGGTGCAATATAAACCTAATGGAACTGAACACTAAAAAGTGCAAGCATATGAGATTTTATAGACGCACTTTTGTTAATATAATCTTCTATCTGGGTGGACAACCGTTGGATCAAGTAACCTCTTTCCTTGATCTGGGTATCTTGCTTGATGCTAAATTAAGTTTTATTCCTCACATTAATATGACAGTTAATAAAGCTAGAGGAGTTTTAGCCTTCATTAAAAGATGGGCAAAAGAATTCACAGATCCCTATGTTACAAGATTATTATATACATCCTTAGTTAGACCCATACTTGAATATGGTTCGATTGTTTGGGACCCTATATATAATATACATATCGACCACATTGAGTCTGATCAAAAACAATTTCTTTTATTTTGCTTGCGAAGCTTGAATTGGAACTCAGCAACAAATCTGCCTCCATACCATCAAAGATTGGCGCTTATAAAACTGCCTACACTAAAAAGTAGAAGAACGATGTTAAATGTATCATTTGTGTTTAATGTTATTAAAGGAAATGTGCAATCAGAGTTCCTTTTACGCCATATTACATTCAGTGTGCCAGTTCGTCCAACACGTCATTTTCAATTGCTCTCGATCAAAACTTTTCGTACCAACTATGCCAATGCTGATCCTTTGAGAAGAATCTGTGCAAGCTTTAATACCTTTTATCAATTTATTGATTTGTCTTTAAGTTTGGAAACTATTAAACGAAACATAATTTTATTTTTAAATCGCTAATTGTTTTTGAAAAATTTTTATAATTTTTGTAATTTTAAATCATTCATATATAGTCTGTAATTTAATGTAGACTTATTATTCAAATAAATAAATAAAAGAAGTTGAGGAGATATTAGATTCTCCTGATTTCGCCCAAGCTATGGTAACACCTTCATACTTTCACCTTATATATTTTTACACATTATTATTAATACTGTGCACAGATTTGTCATCTAATTAAGCTGAAAGGGGTATCGGAAGATGTTAGCAGTGTCATCCACGCAATTTTCATGGATGACCTACTACAAAATTTCAACTGGGAAGGAAGGTGGGAGAAACATTCTCTTGCAAAATTAAAAATATTTAAAAATTATTATTATAGATATATATAATATTTTTCTTGCTTAAACTTTAGATGCTTTTGTGCAACAGAGCGTATATGAGTTTGAACGGAGCGTCAAAAAGGTTGTGCAACAAAGTCATAACCGCATACAGTAAAAAAATATTTAAAAAATAATTAAAAATTTGTACTTTTAAGCTTATTTTTCGTTAATTTTTTTTCATACCCATGAATTTTATGTATTTTTTTTTTATATTTTAAATCCGAATACTGTGTATTTACTTTTTATAAAGGGGTTTTTTTATACACATATAGAACTTTAAGTTGGCATTACTGTTCAAGATGGCGACCGATTTAACAGCTGTCAAGTGATTTATTCTCAGTTTGGTTTGGCAATTCATCATGAATAGACTCACGTTTGAACAACGCTTGCAAATAGTGCAATTTTATTTCGAAAATAATGGTTCTGTGCGGAATACGTATCGCGCACTACGTCCATTTTATCGTCGACAAAATCGTCCATCAGAGCAGTTAATTCGATTAACCATGGAACGTTTTCGCACCACGTTTACTCTTATTGAGGAAGACCCGAATGAGTCTATCCGCCATCGAGCACAGGAATTGGATCTGTGTCCATCCACTTTATGGAAGATTTTGCGGAAGGATCTTGATTTGCGTGCTTAGAAAATCCAACTCGTGCAAGAAATGAAGCCAAACGATCATCAAGTAAGGCGTAGATTCGTCGAATGGGCCCAAAACGAGATTTCCATTGTTCCCGATTTTCATAAGCGAATTTTGTTTAGCGATGAAGCGCACTTTTGGCATTTTGAGTGAAGCTAATCCTCAAGTGTATGTCGAAACTCCGTTACATCCAGAAAAACTGACTGTTTGGTCAAAAACGATGATGGCCAGAACGTTACAGTCAATGGTGATGGGTATAGAGCTATGATTACTAACTTTTTCATTCCTGAATTGAACAACCATGATGTCCAAGATCTGTGGTTCCAACAAGATGGCGCAACATGTCACACAGCTCGTGCCACAATCAATTTATTGAAAGACACGTTTGGTGACCGCCTAATTTCACGTTTTGGACCTGTGAATTGGCCTCCAAGATCTTGTGATTTAACACCGCTAGACTACTTTCTGTGGGGCTATGTAAAGTCATTGGTCTATGCGGATAAGCCACAAACGCTTGACCATTTGGAAGACAACATTCGCCGTGTTATTGCCGATATACGGCCACAAATGTTGGAAAAAGTCATCGAAAATTGGACGTCCAGATTGGACTACATCCGAGCCAGCCGTGGCGGTCATATGCCAGAAATCATATTTAAAATGTAATGCCACAAGATTATCTTTCGGATATATAAAAGTCATGTCAATCGAATAATCCATCGTTGTTTTATTGCAATTTAAAGTTCTATACGTCTATAAAAATCACCCTTAATTTTTGTTTGAATTTTACTTATAAATACTATATATTTACTTTTTTAATAAAATTAATTATATATTTATAACGTGAAACGTGAACACTTGTGTTTTTAAATATACGGGTAATTCTTACATATAGTATATATCACATATGTTGTCAACATTGATAGATTTATATATCAAGTGTGATACGAGTATCAGCATTGATAGATATATTCACCAAGTGTGATGTAAATCTTGATTTATATATGTATCAAGTAAGATGTCAACATTGATAGTTAATGTATTATCGTAAACTACATAAGGGTAAAGAGTTCAGATATTCGTTCTTTAATCAAAAGAATGTAATATGTTAGAATGAGATGCAAAATCACATGTACACAAAAGTTTCCATCACATTTTCGACAGCGCCCTTAAGAACTTGATAGAGACTGTGTTCTACGCTGTGATAGATATTTGTGTCAACACTGCTAGTCAAATGACTGATCAATTGACTGTCACTGGCACGGTTCATCCGGAAGTTGCTAAAATCCCTCAGAGCAACAGCACTGGGTATATGGAAATTTAAAAAATTTCTTAAAAATAATACGAGGTAATTTCTGAGTATTTGAGTTGTAGATTACAAGTCTAGACGACCTTATCTTTAAAATGATATGTGTCCTATCCCGTAATCTTCTATGATTCATCCGGAAATTTCAAAAAAAAAATTTTAAATAATAAAAAGTAATTTCTGAGTATTTTAGTTGTAGATTACAAATCTAAACGACCTTATCTTTAAAATGATATGTGTCCTATCCCGTAATCTTCTATGATTCATCCGGAAAGCTCTTTATACTTGAAGGTTGTATTTAGTTTTGAACTAATTATCCCTACTTTTGCGGCTTTTTTTAATAAAATAATTGAAGTTGGTATTTTAATGACTAAAATTCTAAAGTTCAAGATATGATTCCAGGAACTTCAAAGTCATATATAAATATATAATGATAGTCATGAACAAAATTAATCTGTTGTTTATCAAATATAATTTTTAAATTGATTAAATCCACTCAGAATGCTTTCGAATAAACTATATGCAAAAGTTGACACGCAAGTTATACTTCTAAAGCTAAGATAGAAATTTTATTCTAAGCGCTCTTTTTCATAATTTCGACTGATGAATGCGCAATTCTAAATTTTTTTATTTTTAGTGAAAACTTAGTTTTTGTCCTTTTTTTCTTTATTTGGTCTTTTAATTTTTTTACATCAAGTCGAGAATATGATGTCATGTAAATGACCGCCGCCACAGTTGATTGTCATTTGAGCCCTTTTTATGGCATTTTCCATCACTTTGGCCAAAACTTCCGGCGATAGGTCCTCACATTCTTGACGGATATTGTCTTTAAGAGCTGCAAGAGTCTGAGGATTGTTGACATAAGCCCGCGACTTCAAAAAGCCCTACAAAAAGAAGTCTGCAGTCATAAAGTCAAATCAGGCGATCTTGCTGGCCAGTGCAAATCGCTAAAACGGGAGATTAGGCGCCCGGGAAATACATCCTTCAGCATATCGGTTGTCGCACGTGCAGTGTGTGCCGTTGCACCATCCTGTTGGAACCGCATGTTTTCCAATCCCAATTCATCAAGTTGCGGCAAAAAGAACTCGTTGATCATTGCTCTGTAGCGCTCACCATTCACAGTAACCGTTTGGCCCGCGACGTCTTCGAAGAAAAAAGGTCCGATGACTCCTCCAGCGAAAACAGCACACCATACAGTCACTTTGAGCGGGCGTAATGGCTCTTCGTGGGTTACACGTGGATTTTCAGTGCCCCAGAAGCGTAAATTTTGCTTATTTACGTACCCGCTAACATAGAAATGGGCCTCATCACTCATGATTATTTTTGATGAAAAATCATCTTCCTCTTGGTGGTAATTAAGGATGGCTTGAGCGTATGTTAGACGCGATTGGCGGTCAGCAGCTAACAGCTGATGCACCGTCTGGACTTTGTACGGAAACATCTTCAAATCTTGTACCAAAATTCGCTGTAAAGACCGTCGACTGATACCCATTTGCGTGGCACGTCGTCTGGTCGATGTCGACGGCGCTTCCATGACATCCTCGGCTACAGCAGCAATATTCTCTGCAGAACGGCTACTCCGGGGTCTGCCATGCCTGGCAGCATCTCGTGCTGTGCCAGTCTCTTCGCGGCTAAACGTCGCAGTGTTTCACCAGTAGGCGTTGGACGGCCAGGAAATCTGCGACGAAATTCACGTTGTGCCAAAGTCACCGACCGATTATTGGTCAAATAGTCACCAATATTCCGCGTTCTGGACCAGTGTAGCGTAACATTGTTTATTAACGTGTATTTCGCATGTGTTTACTACACAAATGTCAAAACAGAACTGACATTAGGGGCCAATCGCAAAATTTTTAGCATTTTCTGATAGGAGGATTACTTTTGCGACACCTGTTACATCTGAGGAATTAAAAGGGTAAAACACTAATGTTGGTACTTTTTTTCTATTTTTACACTAATTAGTTCTAAATTTTGTATATATTTACATACATATGTACTTAGCAATATTATACCCTACAATTCCATTTTTTATTGCATGTATGAAATATTTTTTTTATTTTATTAAATTTAATAATTGATATTATTATTTTGAAATGCAAAAATATTGACTTTAACCCCATACATTGGTTTGGTGGAGCGATCATTTCGGAGAAATCCTTTCCTCTTCATCAGCACCAACTGTGTCACCAACTTTGGGATACTATGTATTGTTAACGTTGAGTATTTAATTCAAGTATCCACAGAAATAGAATGCGAGAATTTTTGAACTCTCATCACAATACACAGCTTTAATTAAATTCCATCTTTCTTAGTGGTACCACCAATGCATTTCATTATTTTTTTCATATCATAAGTGCTACCACTAATTGAATAAATTTTTTACTATTAATTTTTTGTTGAAATAGGAAAATAGACATCCTTTTGGTATCCGAAACACATTTTACTGTAAAGAATTGCTTTAGAATTAACGGGTTCATTATTTATGACACTAAACATCCAGTGGAAAGGCATGTGGTGGCACGGCCGTCATTGCGCATAAAAACGTGAGGCACTTTGTTATGCCAGAATTTGGGAAGGATTACATTCAGGCAATCTCTATAAGTCTTACTGATTTTTATACCACAATTTCATGTGTATATTGTCCTCCAAGACACATAATTGATAGCCACAATTTCAAAAGTTTCTTCGCAACATTGGGACACAAGTTACTGGCAGCAGGAGACTACAACGCTAAACATACCCACTGGGGCTCTAGACGTATTAGCCCAAGAGGTAGACAGCTGTACAATGCTATTGCTCAAAATAATCTAGATGTCGTATCTGGCGGTGAGCCCACATACTGGCCTACAGACTGTACGAAAAAGCCAGACCTTATTGACTTCACTATTGTTAAAAATATTAAACGTGACCAACTTCTGATTAGTCCCCTAGAAGACTTATCATCTGATCATTCACCGACTATAATTATACTACGTAATAGTTTTATAAGCTCTAAAGTATCTCCTACGATCTATCCGAAGCGATACCCGAACTGGCTAAAGTATAAAATGTATGTGAGCTCTCATCTCTCCCATCAGTTCGGCTTCCACGCTGGCCATGGAACTACAGAGCAGGTTCACAGAATCGTTACTGCAATCAGGTCGTCCTTCGAGAAAAACCTGTCTTGTTCAGCATTGTTCATTGATGTCTCCCAAGCATTTGATGAAGTTTGGCATGACGGTCTCTTTACAAAAGTAACACGACTTCTCCCTACAAACACCCACAAGCTGATTAAAAGCTATTTCACTGATAGAACATTTAAGGTACGGTCAAAAAATGTATTTTCGCCAGTTAAGAATATTTTTGCAGGCGTTCCCCAAGGAAGTATACTTGGCCCGCTATTATACATCGTCTATACATCTGACATGCCTACAAATCGAAATATTATGAGCACTTACAAGCTCATATAAACGAGCTGGAAGGTTGGCTAAATAAATGGAAAAACAAAGTAAATCACATGTGCCCATGTGACTTTCACATTAAGAAAGGCAAATTGTACGCCAATAAAAATA
The DNA here is from genome assembly GCA_947397855.1 of Thelaira solivaga. Lineage (NCBI taxonomy): Eukaryota > Metazoa > Arthropoda > Insecta > Diptera > Tachinidae > Thelaira > Thelaira solivaga. Next base: position 9,021,540 of record OX377615.1, read on the forward strand.
AATAACGTCATTGTTCCGGTAGAAACCCAAACTAAATATCTAGGAATCCATCTAGACAGACGCCTAACATGGTCACGTCACATTGAGGCCAAAATCTCAGCCATAAAACTAAAAACAGCTCGACTCTCGTGGCTCATAGGTCCATATTCATCTTTCTCTTTCGAATATAAAGTTCTATTATATAAAGCCATTATTAAACCAATCTGAATGCCATAAGATATGGGGAACTGCGTGTGCATCTAACATCTAAAAGTTACAAAGAAGACAGTCGAATATTTTACGAATAATAGTCTGCGCCCCCTAGTATATAAAAAATGAGAACATCCACAGAGATCTAGAAATTGCAACGGTTCGGGAGGAAATTGGTAAATATTGTACTAAGTACGTACACAAACTGATGACCCATCCAAATGCCCTCGCTAGAGGCCTGTTACAGTTCGAGGGACACAGGAGGCTTAAGAGAAGTGACACCTTGTGCCTAGTGAGAAGAGATTTATAACTTTTTTTTTAATTAACCGTAGAATATTTCTTTTATTCTTAAGATTTGAGTACAAGTAACTAGTTATTACATTGGTAATAATTATTAAAGTTTTTTTATTTTTTTTTTTTTTTAAGTTAAGATTTGGATACTTATTGTAATTTTCTTATACAGGGTGGGCCAAAAGAAACCAAGGGGTGTAAAAGTTTAATAACTTTTTTGTTTATTAACTTTTTTTTATTTTTTCTTTCAGATTATATAATATACAAAATGGAAATTTTTTTACACTAAGTATGAAAAATGATGTCTCTTAAATGACCACCGTTTTCAGCTTCGCACTGATGGGCTCTTTTTAGAGCATTTTCCATAACATCTTTCAAAACTTGTGGCTGTAGCGTTCGAATTTCTGCAACAATGTTTGCCTTGAGTTCAAGGATTGTCTCTGGCTTGTTCACATACACTCGCTCCTTCAAAAAACCCCAAAGAAAATAGTCGGGTGCTGTCAAATCTGGCGATCGCGCTGGCCAAATAATTTCCGAATTTCGAGAAATTATTCGCTCTCCAAAAATTTGACTTAAAAGTGCCATTGTGTCTCGGGCAGTATGGGCAGTGGCTCCGTCCTGCTGAAACCACATACCAGGTCTGTTTTCAAGAGCAGGACGTAAAAAATTTTCTGTCATAAAACGATACCGCTCTCCATTTATGGTTACATCACTTCCATATTCATTCTCGAAGCTGTACACCTGATGGGGTGCAATTGGCGTTGATGAATGGCTCTTGGATTTTGAGAACCCCAGAACCTACAGTTCTGCTTGTTAACAAAGCCATTCAAATGAAAATGAGCTTCATCACTCATAATCAAATTTTCAATAAAGTTGATTTCATTTCTGGCCAACTCTTGAAATTTAACTGCAAAATTTAGACGTTGCCGATGATCTGCGGGTTTTAATTCTTGGACCAATTGCACCTTATATGGGTATAACTGTAAATCTTTTTTTAAAATGCGCTGTAGTGACGTACGAGACATTTCTAGCTGAGCAGAACGCCTTCTGCCAGATGTTTCTGGTGCTTCGTTAACACTTTGCTGTACTCGTTCAATATTTTCCGCAGTGCGACTTAAACGTGGTCTACCGGTTCGAGGCAAATCTCTTACGCTGCCATGTTGGTGATGACGATTAACTAAGCAACGAATCATCGCTTCAGAGGGCGAAATTCTGACGTTAAAATGTCGACGATATGCTCTTTGCGTTAAAATAATTGATCTCTGGTTTAAATAATAAAATTCTATTGTTCTGGTTCTCTGTTCAGTTGTGAACCTCTCCATTATAAATTCTCCAAGTGTTGTCTATATAATCTGAAAGAAAAAATAAAAAAAAATTAATAACCAAAAAAGTTATTAAACTTTTTCACCCCTTGGTTTCTTTTCGCCCACCCTGTAGAAAGATTCAATAATAATAATAATAATAAAAAAAAATTTTTTTGTTCATTAGTACAATGTACAATTTTTTGATGTATTTTATAATATGATATGATAACCCCATATACGAGGTATGATCAAAAAATGTTCGGTTTTCGCATTTTTTTTTATGTTGGTACACATGTCTGTTATTTATGTTGACAATATCAGCCATTTTGGATTGTCAGTTTGTTTTTGACAGATAAAAAGGTTAGTCGTGTTTTGGTGTGCTCTTCGATTTTTTACTATTTCAAAAAATGGATCAAAGAAAATGTATTAAGTTTTGCGTAAAAAAGAAATTAAATGTGCAAGGACATTTGAAATGTTGACTGTGGCGTTTGACGAGTCTACTATGAGCAGAACACAAGTTCAATTGTGGTATAAACGGTTTAAAGAAGGCCGAGATGTTAATGACGATGCTCGTCCTGGTCGCCCGAGCACGTCAACGACCGATGAAAATATTGAAGCAGTGAAGAAAATGATTTTGGATAATCGTCGAATCACTATTAGAGAGGTTGCTGATGATGTTGGCATATCGTTCGGCTTATGTCAAGCAATTTTTACGGATGTTTTAGGCATGAAACGTGCGGCAGCGAAGATTGTTCGTAATTTTTTTGGCCAAAAACAACACCGTAATCATGCCTCAGCCACAGTATTCACCAGATTTTGCCCACTGAGACTTTTTCCTGTTCCAAAAACTGAAGACACCGATGAAAGGAAAGCGTTTTGCTACGATTGAGGAGATAAAAGAAAAATCGAAACAGGAGCTGTTAGCGATACCAAAAAGTGCGTTTCAGAAGTGTTTCGAGGATTGGAAAAAACGCTGGCATAAGTGTATTATATCTGAGGGGGAATACTTTGAAGGGGACAAGATAGTTATTGATGAATAAATAAATACTTTTTGGATCAGTTATATTATAAAATCTCAAATCTTATATCTCCTTTTCAACACGGATTTCAAAAGAGTTGTTCTATAACAACTAATCTTCTTCAACTGACAACTGTAATTAATCGTGCATTTTTACAAAAGAAGCAGACTGATGTCATATATACTGACTTTAGTAAGGCCTTTGATAAGGTTAATCATATTCTTCTGATTCATAAATTACGTAAGTTGGGTTTTACCGATGGTGCAGTCAAAAGGGGGTTAGTCATATATATCAAATAGAACACAGAAGGTTTGCTTTAAAAACGTGTTTTCAAAAAGTATTAAGGTGACATCTGGAGTTCCACAAAGTAGCCACCTACGTCCTTTATTATTTTCGTTATTTATTAATGACCTACCTCAGATAATAAAGTTTTCAAATATCTTAATGTATGCTGATGATGTAAAAATTTTCATTTCACATGACAATCAAATTGAACAACAGCGTCTTTGAATTGACTTGAATTCTTTTTTGCGAATGGTGCAATGTAAATTTAATGGAACTCAATGTAAAAAAATGTAAGCTCATGCGATTTGCAAGATATAACGCAAAAGCCGTAAATTATGTGCTTAGTAGTTTTCAAGTGGTTGCTGTGAACACTTTCCAGGATCTTGGAATATTATTTGACACAAAACTGACTTTCACCCCGTATATTACAAGTAATGTTAACAGGGCTAGGGTCACGCTGGGATTTCTAAAGCGCTGGTCTACAGAATTTGATGATCCATATATTACTAAATAATTGTATACTGCTTTAGTACGCCCAATTTTGGAATTTGGGTCTGTTATCTGGGATCCCATGTACCAAGTGCATTCCAATTCAATCGAGTCAGTGCAAAAACACTTTCTGTTGTTTTGTCTAAGAAGTCTACATTTTGATCCTCTCAACCTGCCATCATATTCTGCACGACTTGCTCTTATTAAGCTTCCAACTTTAAAGAGCCGTAGAACGATGCTGAATGTGTCATTTATTTTGGATGTTATTAAAGGTGATATAAGTGCTGGATTTTTATAAATGAAATTTCATTTAACGTACCACAGCGACTATCTCGTTATTATGTACCGCTATCAGGTGCGTTTTATAGAGCTAATTTTGCCGATGCCGATCCGATCAGAAGAATGTGCAACACATTTAACCAAATGTATAGATTCATTGATTTTTCCACAAGTCGCAATGTTATTAAAAAATTGAGAGGATCAAAATGTAGACTTCTAAGACAAAACAACAGAAACTGTTTTTGCACTGACTCGATTGCATTGGAATTCATTTGATACATGGGATTCCAGCAGTGCACAAAGATTTCAAATAATTTTCCAAGATCCTGAAAAGTGTTCACAGCATCCACTTTAAAACTACCCAGTACATAATTGGCTATTGGGTTATATCTTGCAAGTCGCATGTTTTTACATTTTTTAAAAATAAATTCCATTAAATTTACGTTGCACCATTCGTAAAAAGAATTCGAGTCATTTTGAAGACGCTGTTGTTCTACTTGATTGTCATGTGAAATGAATATTTTTCATCATCAGCATACATTAAGATGTTAGAAAACTTTATTATATGAGGCAGGTCATTAATAAATAACGAAAATAATAAAGGACCCAGGTGTAAAATATAAAATAATTGAACAGTTTTTTATCTTTTGTCTTTTCTATTAAAATGATATTTTAATACTCAAATAAAATATGTAAAGCTATTTTGACATAAAAAGAAAAATCTTATTGCTATAACATATAAAAACAAAATTCATAGCTATACATATGTAATAAAAATTTATACATGAGTGTTATTTTAATTAATATAAATATATATATTAAATGTATTTATACAGAAATATTCAACAGGCTACCTTGGGGAACTCTAGATAGCATCTTAATACTTTTTGAAAATATGTTTTTAAAGCAAACATTCTGTGTCCTATTTGATATATATGACTGAATCCAATTGACAGCACAATCGGTAAAACCCAACTTGAGTAACTTATGAATCAAAAGTATATGATTAACCTTATCAAAGGCCTTACTAAAGTCAGTATATATGACGTCTGTCTGCTTCTTTTGTAAAAATCCACCATTAATTATAGTTGTCTGTTGAAGAAGGATAGAACAACCCTTTTGAAATCCACGTTGATTTGAGATTTTATAATATAACTGATCCGTTATTAATTTTTCAAATAATTTAGGTATTATGCTTAGCTATACCTCCATAATTTTCGATTTCAGATTTATTATCAGATTTAAACAAAGGAACAATACGAGTTAATAGTTTTTTCCAAATTTGTGGTAGATAACCATATTTAATTGATGTATTGAACAAAATTGTTAAAGGAATATAAATATAAGGCTGCAGCACAATTAATCAAAATACTGCTTGGAATATTATCTGGACCAAACTTTAAGCTTTTTGATTTCATTAGAAACCATACTTACATCAAAAAATGGTAATGATAGCGACTGTTATATTCTGCTCGACTCACTAAATATGTAAGATAATCAAAAACAGATCCAGTTAGCTAATACTTTTTATAACATTTATTTTTTTATTTTTGGCATGAGATAGAGCTCTATTACACCATGGGCCCAGAAGAAGATTTTATTTTATGCTTTGGAATACATATGTTCACAAATGAAGACATTTTATTATAGAAAATAGAGAAAGACTGATTATATTCAAAATATATTCATTTAAAGCAATGTAATCAGGTTTTTTTTTAAGAAAAGACTTTTTCAGTGTTGATACAAGGAATTTTTTTTCCGGTAATAATATATCGATCCTCAGGAACAGCAATAGGATCAGAGCGATTAACATAGCAATCTTCTTTTTGATTTACAAATACCAGGTCTAGAATTTTGTAATGATCATTGAGTATTCCATTTATCTGAAAAAGACTCATATCATATTTAAAACAAGTTTAAAAAATGTTTAACGATTTCATTATTTGTAATTTGCATATAGTAACAATTGTCTGCCAAATAATTCCAAATTACTATTGGCATATTAAAATCACCCATGACTAAAATCAAATCATTTTCTTTAACTGATTGTGCAACAGCTCCCACAGCTTCACCATGTTGCAAATATAAAGACTGCGGGATGACGGTTGTATATATGAGCACATTATCAATATTTTCTTAAGCTTTAATGTTATAACAATACGAATTCCTGACCGGGTCAAGCTAAGTAATTCCTTTGTTCTCTTCCGAGATCGGAATGGCATGAATGTTTTCGCTATCCTGATACCTGCTGTTTCCAACCAGTATTGTTGAGATTCTCTTTCCAGCCACTCCCTAAAAATGAGCTTAATAGAGCTCCAAGACAGCCCGCAGAATGGTTCTGGGCCAATAAATCTATTAGCCGCCCCTTTTCTTGCGAATTGGTCTGCCTACATATCCACTATGACGTGGCACCCATACCTAGTTAACACTGAGTGCCAGTAATGCCGCTCTACTGCCCGAGTGAATATAGATGTGATTGTTATTTGTGTCTCTTTCTAAAGGGTGGTTAAATTTTAAGGGCCGATGTTGATTTTGAATAAACCACAAATTATTTACGAAATAATTGTCTTTTTTTTTTTTATTATGATAATATGGTATGGTTCAATTATGTATGGAACAAAATATCGGTCAAATGGCCGCCGCGACCTCGGCGGCACACCTCCATCCGATGGTCCAAATTTTCGATGACGCTGAGGCATAATTGAGGTACTATGCCGTTAATGTGCCGAACTATCTCATCATTTAGCTCTTGAATTGTTGCTGGCTTGTCGACATACACCTTTTCTTTCAAAGAACCTCAAAGAAAGAAGTCCAACGGTGTCAAATCACATAATCCTCGCGGCCAATTGACATCGCCACCATTTGAGATAACACGGATATTGAATTTGTCGCGCAAAAGTGGCACCGTCCTGTTGAAACCACATATCGTCCACATCTATATCTTCCAATTCGGGTCATAAAAAGTTCGTTATCATCTCTCGATAGCGAACACCATTCACAGTAACTGCCTGACCGGCCTCATTTTGGAAAAAATACGGCCCGATGATGCCACCAGCCCATAAACCGCACAAAACAGTCACTCTTTGTGGGTGCATTGGATTTTCGACAATCACTCTTGGATTATCATTCGTGAAAATTTGCCTCATCACTGAAGATGATTTTCTTCGAAAATTGATCATCCACTGTTGCCATTTCTTGCCACCATTCTGACCATTGACGATGTTTGGAATGGTCAAGAGGCTTTAGTTCTTGAGTCAATCGCACTTTGTAAGCGTGTAAATGTAAGTCTTTATGCACAATGTTCATCAACGACGAGCGTGAGAGGTGCAATTGTTGTGCACGACGACGAGTTGAGGTGAACGGCTCTTCAGCCATACTATCGTGAATAGCAGCAATATTTTCTGCAGTACGAGCATACACTGGTGTTTTCACATCTCCTCCAAACCCGGTTTGCTCTAATTTTTGCACTATTTTTCCGATTGTACTCACATTTTGACGATTAGATTGACCGAAAAAATCACAAAGTGCACGATCTGCATTTTGATTTGAACGCCCATTTTCAAAACAAGGTATCACAGATGATAGAAAATTGAATTCTAAGAAGAATATATAAAATTTTAAAAACCGAAATAAAAGAACAAAGTGTCTGGATTATATGTCTTCTATTAAAACAATTAACTCTCGTGTCAGTGACAGAAAAATTATATTTATAGTGGCAGGCACACCCGGGTATGCAAACATATTTTTCGGGTAAAAATTAAGCGATTTTGTCCACTAGACTACCAAAAAAAGTTTTAGAGTACTTCTAAACAACTGTAGTAAATATTATAGTTGTCAACTGTCCACAGTTGTGGACCACTATGGAGTACTGGAGGTATATCCACTGTGTTGTAGTACGTTTACATTAAATTTTTGTTTAAAACTACAGCAAAACCTATAAAATTTACTTACTGAGTATAGAGTGATGTAGGGAAATAAATCGCTTTATACGTTTATGACAAAACTACAACAATAATGAATATTTTTTTAAGCTATACATAAATTTTCAGAGAACATATACCTAGATAGCAATGGCCAAGGGTACTGTTGGTGAACAATTGTATCCCGTAATAATTTTGCTCGAATATATATAAAGAGTGATTTTTTTGCTATTATCTTTTTGACAACACTAGTTTTGACAGCTCACGCACGTTTTGTATCTTGTGTCACTGTCAAACATCTTCAGTTTGGTCTATAATTTAATCATGAATCGTCTTACAAACGAACAACGCTTGCAAATTATTGAATTTTATTACCAAAATGCGTGCTCTGTTAAGAAAGTTCATCGCGCGCTTCTTCCATTTTATGGTCAGTTTAATCGACCTACTGAGGCTTCTATTCGGGCTATTGTAACAAAATTTCGCACCAAATTTACATTGTTGGACATTAAACCACCAACACGCTTACGTAGAGTGCGAACTGAAGAAAATATCGCAGCCGTATCGGCCAGTGTTGGTGATGACCGTGAATTATCGATTCGGCGCCGTTCGCAGCAATTGGGCCTCTGTTACTCCACTACGTGGAAAATTTTGCGGAAGGATTTGGGTGTGAAGCCTTATAAGATACAACTGGTGCAAGAATTGAAGCCAAACGACCTACCACAACGCCAAATTTTTGGTGAATGGGCTCTTGAAAAGTTAGATGAAGATACACTTTTTTATCGAAGAATTGTGTTCAGCGACGAGGCTCATTTCTGGTTGAATGGATACGTGAACAAGCAAAACTGCCGTATTTGGAGTGAAGAGCAGCCAGAAGCATTGCAAGAGCTACCAATGCATCCACAAAAAACAACCGTTTGGTGCGGATTATGGGCTGGCGGCATCATTGGGCCGTATTTCTTCAAAGATGATGCGAATCACAACGTTACTGTGAATGGTGAGCGCTACCGTGCGATGATAACAAACTTTTTTTTGCCCAAAATGGAAGAGCTTGACTTGCATGACATGTGGTTTCAACAAGACGGTGCCACATGCCACACAGCACGCGAAACAATGGACCAATTGAGAGGCGAGTTCGGTGAACAGTTTATTTCACGCTTGGGACCAGTCAATTGGCCGCCCAGATCGTGCGATTTAACGCCTCTAGACTATTTTTTGTGGGGCTATGTTAAGGCTAATGTCTATAGGGACAAGCCCGCTTCGATTGACGCACTGGAAGCCAACATTGCCAACATTATTCGTGAGATACCGGCCGAAATGTTGGAAAGAGTATGCCAAAATTGGACTAAGCGGATGGACCATTTGAGGCGCAGCCGCGGCCAACATTTGCATGAAATAATCTTCAAACATTAAATTATATCGACCCAACTATCGATCCAAATAAATATTTCATGCATTTTTCTGAATTTTATGTGTTTTTTTTTTTTTAATTTCCGATAGTTCTTATAAAATCACCTTTTAATTACTATATATGTACAAAATGTTGACTAACAAGAAAATATAGCACATTATGCTAAATACTGATGACATTCTACAGACATGCCGCAATGTTTTCTGTATGTATTTTACTTTTAGCTAATTCTATAATAATTTTTAGTATCATAAATATTTTGTGTTAAATTACACTGCTCAGCAATGTGTATGTGGGCTATATGCATTTTGATGCGCTAAGCTCAAATCCGTTTTTGGTTTTTCTCTATCAAGTAACAAAATTATATTTAAACTATTTCCACATAATTTTTTTCTATATTTTATCGTTTTGGAATTATTCAAAAATTTAAGAGTGGAAATTTTTTTTTTCTTGCAAAATTTGTTTTTTTAGTGTAAAATGCAATAAACAAAAAGAAAAAGTAAAGATTTTATATTTTACACCTTTTTTTCTGAGAGCTAAATACCTCAAGAATAAAATAAGGTATAAATCATGGAAATCGGTTAACAAATGAGGATTTTATTCTTATTTTTATATTAAAGCCATTTCATAGAGCAAAAAAGAATTATTATTTAACTAGATGTTTTTGTCCGGTCTCACCCGGTTCGACATCCTTTTACAAATAGAATTTTAATTGTTAAAAAAAACTAAATAAATAAATACAGTCATTAATTACTAAGAAATATGTATTAGAAATAAATTATCAATTTCTATTGTAATTATGGTTCACTATAATTGCTTCCACATAAGAGATAGACATATGCTGTCGCGGACTTTTTTGTAGGACTATTTATGATAAACTATCGTTCATCATACTAATATTATAAAGCCCAATGTTTGTGAGTGTGGATGTGAGGATATGTGGATGTTTGTTCCTCTTTGAGGCAAAAACTACCTTTTTAACAAATAAAATTCTATATGTAAAGGGATGTCGCTAAAAATTGATACAAACGCTTTCTAAGGATACCGACCAAGCCGGGTGAGACCGGACAAAAAACATCTACTACATTATGATTCAAGTAGAGATACTTTTTTCAATAGCCTTTTTTGACAGATCACGTGTGAGTCGTGTCATGCTGTCATGTTATTTTTGTTTAGTATTGTTTGGCATTTCATAATTTCATAATCGTTCAACTTTATTACGAAAATTCACGTTCTGTGAGGAATGTGTTTCGTGCACTTCGCTCAACTTATGGTCAATATAATCGGCCTACTGAGCGTACTATTCGCAACACCATCACCCATTTTGAGACCTAGCATTCATTATTGGATAATATTCGACCGAATAGACCACGTCCAGCACGCTGTGAAGAAAATATAGCGGCCGTAGCTGAGAGTGTACACGAAGACCGTAACCGTCAATGGCGACCGTTATCGTGCCATGATAACCGACTATTTGATGCCTGAAATTGAAGTTCGTGATCTCGGCGACATTTGGTTTCAGCAAGACGGCGCCACTTCCCACTCATCGCATCAATCAATGGATTTATTAAGAGAACATTTCGGTGAGCACATAATTTCACGTTTTGGGCCGGTCGATTGGCCACCAAGATCGTTAGACTTTTCAGGCCTTATAGGAAAACATCACGTGTGTTATTCGCCAGTTACCAGTCGAAATGCTCGAACGAGTCATCGAAAATTGGACTCAACGGATGGACCATCTGCGACGTAGCAACGGCCAACATTTGATAGACATAATCTTCAAAAAATAAATGCCAAAGAATGTTCTTTCAAATGATAATAAACATTCTCCATTAAATTTCAATTTTGTGTTTTTTTCTTTAAAAAAGTAGGGAACCTCGAAATGGATCACGCTTTATATGTGTAAATTCAACAATATTTGCGGCGCACGCGAAAACATGTCGCCGATTGTAAAATTTTTTCCTACTTACTTGACACCTATCGTTATATTTTGGAAAATTTACAAAATAGCTTTATAAATTATAGTCTATGTGTTATTCTGATGTATAAGCTAAATTTTTTTTGTCTGGCAACGCTATGCAAGTATAGATGTAAAAATTGTGAAGCGACTGATCGTAAATCTAATAAGAATAATTTTTTCTACAATAATAGTTTGAATTTATTGTGTTTGCATTTTTTTTACCTTCCGAACCTGACGGGAACTGATTGTGATAAAATAAAGTTGTAGTCTCTCCATCTTTAATCCTGGTTTTTCCTCGTGATGGTGATTGTGCTCTTCTTGTGTTTTTGTTGCAAAAAAAAAACTTGTACGCAGACATTGAACTTATGTCGGATTCTGAAATGGCGCCTAAAGTTTTTAAGTGCGGCCTCTGTAAAAACACAATTGGTAAAAAAGCCTGTATCCAATGTAGTGTTTGCACACATTGGATACACCAGTCTTGTACTAACATGACTGACAACGAGCTCAATTTATTTAAATTTATTTGTTCTGGGTGTGAAGCTAGATTGATATACCTATAATTGATGGTATAAAAGCACTGAATGAGAGATTAGATGAAATGTTGAGGAAGAGTAGTGTGGACACAAAAATGATAATGGATGACTTCACCAATGCTGTTAATAAAATTAAAGCTGACATGGAAGCTTTCTCATCTGGCCTAAAAACTGAGATTGTTGCGTGCAATAAGCGAATTGATGATATTGAAAATACTCTCTCTACTAAGATTTTGTCTCTGGAGATGGAAAATCACATTTTACATAGGCGTATGAACAGAGCTAACATTGTTGTGCGTAGGCTCCCTGCCGGACTACCTGACCTCGCTTCTGTAGCTGTTGCTATCGCGTCCCGCTTTAAGTGTAATATCTCCTCCCAGGACATATTCCATGCAAACTATATTAACAATAGACGCCTTGTGCTGATTATATTTAATAATGTGGCTATTAGAGACAGTATTATGGTGAGCTACTTCAAAACCAGACTACTTAAGAGGTCTGACATCTTGGGTGAGTGGCTCAATAGTGATTGTGATGGTAAAGAAGTTGGTAGAGTATACTTGAATGACCATTTTACTCCGGCTGCGAGCAAGTTGAATACTGAATGCAGAAAACTGCTAATGAATAAACGGATTAGCAAATACAAACTGTTTTGCAAGGATAGACTCAGAGCGGTGCTTAGTCTACCTGATGGCAAGGAACTGGAGGTAAACAACGTTGATGATTGCACCACTGTACCTTCCATTTGCTCATAATTTTATTATTCCCTATTTATCTTGAGTATTTTTGCTTATTCTACAGATTATTTTTATTCTTTGTTTCATTTTCTTTTTATTCATTATATATATTTTATAAGTATAAGTTTGGCTTGATCAGCCGTGCAATATTTTGTATATTGAATTTGGTTATCATATTATTTTTGTTTATAGATATTGTTGGTATACTTCTATGTGGTTGTTTTCTTGGTTCCCCTGCCGCTCGTCTTATCTATGACTACTTTTAATACCAATTTAGGACCTGTTATCAATAGCAAGGCATATTTCCGCAACTATCTTGCCCCCTATAGTGATTTATTTAAAGTTGCTCATCTAAATTGCAATAGTATTCGACCTTCTTACAGAACTTCTAAGTTTGATGAAATCAGTAATATATTCTGTGATTCCACGCTTGACGTTATTGGGATTAGTGAGACTTGGCTTAAGGAAGAAGTGTCTACGTTGTCAGTTTCTATACCTGGCTATGACCTTTGCCGTAATGATCGATTACATGGTAGGGGAGGAGGGGTTGGCTTAGACATAGAATTATATTCAGCACCTCAGTGCTTAATAGATGTGAATCTCTCTTCGTTGAAATTTCTTATGATGGTTCCCGTTGTCTTTTTGGTGTTATTTACTTGCCACCCCCTGGCGACCTTGATTTATTTGAAGAGTTACATACTGACTTATTCATAAAATATGACTTAATCTTTTTGGCTGGTGACTTTAACATTAATTAATTTAACATTCTGAATTCTGACCTACTACACTCTTTTTGTATGACAAATTCCTTAGCTGTCTGCCATAATTCGAGGCCTACACACTATGATCTTAGGCATTTGTCCACTTCCCTATTGGATTTCTTCCTTATCAGTAACAGATCTCTCCTTGCATTCTCTGATCAGGTGCAGTGCCCATCTATATCGCATTGAATATTCTGATAACACTGTTCAACATCGTGACTTTGACAGAATCGATTGGTCTAGAGTTATGTCGTATATTGAGTCATTTGATTTCACTAATCTGTGGTGTTCTACTGATGTTGATGACATTATCATCTCGCTTTGATGCTTTTTTTTCTCTTGCACCCTTTAAGAGGGCTAGGCGGCCAACTGAAGACCGATGGATGGAGTCTAGGAATATAGTTTTGGCTCGATCACTGCGTGACATGGCTTTTAGGGACTATCAATCTAATCCTACTCAACTTAATTGGAAAATTTTCACGAAGCTTCGTAATAAAGCTAAATCTGTTATTCGACTAGAGAAAAGAAAACATTATGCTATGATCTTTGGTGACCTGGATAATGGTGGTATGTGGAGGGCTTTTAAGGGATCTGGGTGTGTTTCTAAGGATGATTCACTACCCACTGAGGATGTGAATGAAATAAATAAATTTTTTGTAACTGGGGTCAACTCAGTTAACCCAGTGGGTTTTGACTTTAATGGTTTCGCTGATCTATACGGCTCCCCTGTGTGGATGAAGTAGACTTTATTTAAGCAATGAACAAAGTGAGATCTGAGTCTATGGGAGTGGATGGTATCCCTGTTCAGTTCATTAAACTGTTGTTCCCCATTATCTCTAGAGAAATCTTGCACTTGGTGAATGCCATTTTGACGACTTCTGTTTTCCCTAGTGTGTGGAAAACTGCTCGTGTTGTACCAATTCCTAAAACTAGTAAAGTGACCAGTGTTAATGACCTTAGACCCATATCAATTCTCCCTGCCCTGTCCAAAATAGTTGAGCACCTAATTAAGAAACAAATCTTATTACATTGTGAGAAAGAGATATCTAATTCTCAGTATGCTTTTCGCCGTAACTTTAGTACTATATATTTCCTTACCTACTATTTTAACTGATGAGATTAGAACTCTTGAGTATGAAAGGAAACTTTCGCTTTTGGTTTCTCTCGATCTGACCAAAGCTTTTAATTCAATCTGCTTCACAACAATGATTACCAAATTGCGGGATAAGTTTGGTTTCTCTAGATCGGCATGTCGACTAATTATGTCCTTTCTCAAGGATAGGTGGCAATTTGTTGATGTGAATGGAAATTATTCGAACACTCTTCCGCTAGTCTCGGGTGTTCCTCAGGGTTCTGTCTTAGGTCCTTTATTATTTATACTGTATATTAATGATGTGGTACAGGTCCTCGATAACCGTAACTGTCAGCAATTCTTATTTGCTGATGATATTCTTTATTAAATGATGACCTTTGGTTCCTCTGTGAGACTTATTCCTAATCTGAACATTCAAGTATCTGGTAGTAGTATTGATATAACCTTCCTCTGTAAATATCTAGGTGTGATTATCGATTCACAGCTGAGCTTTGAGCCTCATATTTCATCCATATATCGTAAGGTTACCTTCGTCTTACGTAGAATATACTCTACTAATACTTATTTACCCTTGCCTATCAGACACAAAGTATCCAAGGCCCTAATGTTACCCTTTATCCTATATGGTTTAGAGATTGTTTCTGGCACTTTGTCTTTAAACTTAACTAAACTTGGCAGGATTGTGAACTCTATTGTCAGATATGTATTTAATGTTCGCAAACGAGATCACATTTCTGAGTTTTTCGCTAAGTTTCTAGGATGCTCATTTCGGAAATTTATTATGTACCGTAATATCCTTTTTTTCTACAGAACTATTACCAATAAATCGGTTACTCAACTCTGTAATAAATTTCATTTCACCAGATCTACTAAAAATAAACAAATTATCAGGGCTGTCATAGAATCCAATGTTGTCGGAATTGGATTTGAAACCGACAAAAAAAATTACTTTGGTGTCATGAAATCCAATGTTGTCGGTTTCATTTTTGATATAGAATTAATGTCGGTTTTAGGTGTCACAGAAACCAATGTTATCGGTTTTGTATTGGATTGAAACCAATCAGTTGACAGTTATTAGTTTGTTTAATTTCAAATAAAGCAAGTGACTAAAACAGACTTTTGTCATTAAAAATTCACCTGCAGTTAGATATTTAGTAAACATTTAAGTAAATTAATATTAATTCTACAAAAATAAATTTTTACTCATCCTTTTTTTCTTTAACCAAAAAAAATAGCACCTAAAACTCAATAATTATGCAGTTTATAGAAAAAGATCCTGACATTGGGAAGGGATTTACAAAACGTGATAAACCAACTGTATGATCTCTTTGACAACAGTTGGCTGAATCAATAAAAAGCGCAGGTTCACGGCAAAAATATGTAAACAGAAAGCTTCTTTATTTAACCGGTAATTTATGAATATTCTTTTTACTTTCTGTGAGTGTTCTTCTTCTAATAATAAAAATCCTACAACGGTAAAGTCATTTTATTTAACTACTTATTTTACCGACACTAATTATATATTTTATATTATAAATTTTCAATAAAAAAACACATTTTTATTTTTATTTAAACTAAAACACTACGATTTATCAAAATGGTTATCAAGCATTTACATAAACAATTTCATACAAATAAAGTAATGTATAGAACAACTGATTCGAACGAACATTGGTTTTATTTGTCTTCGAAAATAAAAAAACGACTTGGTTTCATGACACCAAATGAAACTAATATTGGTTTGCAAAACCGACAATTATCAAAACCGACTTGGATTCTATGACAGCCCTGTATATTTCTTGTCAGAATCGCCCGCTGGTGGAATATCCTTCCGCATGAATTACTTAAACTAAGTGCTCACTTATTGCTGACCAATGCTTAGAGTTACTCCTGTTCTATACTTTGTCCTACCTTACCTTCCTTTACAGTCTTATTGATTGCATTGCTTGATAACGGGTTTACCTGTATTGGACTTACATTTTGTTCCTAATTATGATCTCATTATTTTAACACTTCGGGCTGGGGAGCCAATAATAATAACTACTTTGAGTATAATTTTTATATTTTTTTCCTTTTTTATTATCATTAGTACTTTTATTGGTATATAACATGATGTCATTAATTATATTACATATATTATACTAGTTATAACTATTTTTTTTCCTATTATGTTATATTCTGTATAATTTTTACTGTAACATCTATGTATATGCATAGCTCATATAACATTCTGTGCAATGTATCTTAGGTCTGCAGGCTTCCATATTGCAATTTATGAAATAAATAAATAAATAAAATAAATAAAAATCCATTCAGTAGTTTTTGCGTGAACGAGAAACAAACATCCACACACACTCACAAACATTCGGCTTTATAATATTAGTATGATAAATGTTTTAAAAAGCAAAAGCTATGCAGAAATAGTACAATCATCCAATTTTTAAAATAAAATGATACGTAAATAACGTACTCTAAAAAAGTTTAAATTTGTAGGAAAGAGCGGCAATGTCCCATTTATTGATAAGCCTATTGAATAGCCATATTAAGAGGGACCACTTTAATCCACCTACTGAGCTACACAAAAAGAATAATAGATAAAGGTATCTGTCTAAATAATTCATAAGTGTTTGCGAAAACAAAATATAGAAGTTTGTAATCCCAGAAAGTTGCTATTGTTGATTTCAAAACATATCAACAAACATTTAAAATTTAGTTGTGACCGCTTAAAGTAACCATTGTTAAATAAAAGAAAATTTTATGGAGGGATGAGAGTAAAGTTATTTTGCATGGTAGCAAAGATTCTCTTCCTTATAAAGGGTGGTTAAATTTTAAGGGCCGATGTTGAATGTGAACCACACCTAAACGTCAAGTTTTTTTCTGCATTTCATTTGACATTTCTGAATTTCAGACTAACTTAATTTAAACCATGGAAAGATACACAATCGAGCAACGCGTTAAAGTTATACAAGCTTATTATGAAAACGGGCGTTCAAATCAAAATGCATATCGTGAACTTCGTGATTTTTTCGGTCAATTTAATCGTCCAAGTGTGAGTACAATCGGAAAAATCGTTCAAAAATTTGAGCAAACCGGATCTGTAGATGTGAAAACACCAGTGCATGCTCGTACAGCTCGTACTGCAGAAAATATTGCTGCTGTTCGCGATAGTGTGGCTGAAGAGCCGTTCACCTCAACTCGTCGTCGTGCCCAACAATTGCGCCTATCACGCTCGTCGTTGATGAACATTATGCATAAAGACTTGCACTTACACGCTTTAAAGGTGCAATTGACTCAAGAACTAAAGCCTCTTGACCATTCCAAACATCGTCAATGGTCAGAATGGTGGCAAGAAATGGCAACAGTGGATGATCAATTTTCGAAGAAAATCATCTTCAGTGATGAGGCAAATTTTCACCTCAGTGGATTCGTCAATAAGCAGAATTTGGGCGAATGATAATCCAAGAGTGATTGTCGAAAATCCAATCCACAAAGTGACTGTTTGGTGCGGTTTATGGACTGGTGGCATCATCGGGCCGTATTGTTTCCAAAATGAGGCCGGTCAGGCAGTTACTGTGAATGGTGTTCGCTATCGTGAGATGATAACGAACTTTTTATGACCCGAATTGGAAGATATAGATGTGGACGATATGTGGTTTCAACAGGACGGTGCCACTTACCACACAGCTAACGAAACCATGGCTCAATTATGCCTCAGCGTCATCGAAGTCGCGGCGGCCATTTGGCCGATATTTTGTTCCATACATAATTGAACCATACCATACTTTGGGAAGTAACAGAGACCACCGTCGCGTCACAAATTCGCGAAGTGAGTGAAGATAAAAATGTCGAAACAAAATGTTTTAACGTTTTTTTAGTACATATTTGTTGTGAATAAATGTAGAATTAATTTATTTGTAAATGTTAACATAATCTTAGTACAATGGCTTGTTGCGTTTTATTACTTATTTTACAATAGTCATTAATAAGCAGTAACAGTCCAAGTAAAAATAATATAGGTCAATAAGAATAATATAAGAAAGTAAACATAATAATTAATAAAAACAATTTATGGCTATTGTTTAAGCATAATATTTAAATTGCACAAAATTATTAATAAGCATTTTTGAACTATGCAAATTTATTATAAAAAGAAAACAAAATGTAAATAAATCCTAAGTTAAGCTAGTGAGTTAACTAAGCTTGTGACAAAAAACAAAAGTTTTTTCTTTTAAAAGTAAAAATACCCACAACATATTTATCAAATAAGCCTTACATCATTAAATATTTCTAAATATTTTATTCGTACATATGTACATATACTCTGAAGGATATTGCGAACCATATTAGATTACGAGATAGAATGTTTTAAAGAAAAGATCGTCTATATTTGTAATCTGCCATCTAGTTGGGCAGCAATTACTTTAGAGTAATTTTTAAAATATTTTGAAGTTAATTCATACCCTAATACTGTTGTGTTGCTCTAAGGGTTATTTTCAATTTCCGGACAAGCCATAGAAGATTACGAGATGGGACGCACACCGTTTTAAAGATACCAAATCGGTTCAAGTTAAAATTTTTATTTCTTTAAGAACCTAAGTTGGCTTGTGACACACATTTAAAAAAATTAGCCAAATCGATCCAAAACGGTGAATTGGCCGTAAAAATAGGCGGTCAATTTTCTTTCTCAAAAAAACCTAAGTTGAATTATAACGAACATATAACAAAAAAATTAGCCAAATCCGTAAAAACATTTTTGGATTTGAGATAAATTTAAAGAGTAAACGGGCGTAATAAATTTTTCTTTATAGGGGTGTTAGACGATCATTCATTCATCGTCAATCATGAGGGTGTGTGCGTCACACGTATACGTTATGTGTGATTTTGATGAAAATCAAAACTAGTTTGATTTTTGGCCAAAATTTGCTAGTCTGGCATTACTTCTGTAATCATAATTTTTTTTTTGAGTAAGGTTAAGTGCACATCGCGGAAATTATAGAAATAAAAATGTAAGAAAAATTTTTTTCATTTATTTTTTACAGTCCTTCATCCAAATTGGTTTTTTTATTGCTAGTACCAATGCAATAGCAATAAAAGATTTTTGTGACATACATCCATCATAGAATCCAAGTCGGTTTTGCTAATTGTCGCTTTTGCAAACCAATATTGGTTTCATTTGGTGTCATGAAATCAAGTCGTTTTTGCTAATTGTCGCTTTTGCAAACCAATATTGGTTTCATTTGGTGTCATGAAATCAAGTCGTTTTTGTTATTTTCGAAAACAAATAAAACCGATGTTCGAATCATTTGTTTTATGCATTAGTTTATTTGTATGAAATTTTTTATGTAAATGTTTGATAACAATTTTGATAAATCGTAGTGTTTTCGTTCAAATAAAAATAAAAACCTGTTTTTTTATTAATAATTTCAAATTGGAATATATAATTAGTGTTTGTGAATTAGGTAAATCAAATAAAATGACCTCTGCCGTTGTAGGATTTTTATTATCAGGAGAAAAACGCTTACAGAAGTTAAAAAGAAGATTCATAAATTACCGGTTAAATAAAGAAGCTTTCCGTTTACATTTTTTTGCAGTGGACTTGCGCTTTTTAGTGATTGAACAAACTGTTGTCAAAGAGATCATACAGTTATCTTATCACGTTTTGTAAATCCCTTAAGGTACTCACTCACTATCCTACTTAGTCGTACGATCTGTCTAAAAACGCTAGTGTGCTAAAAAAGTATGATAGTGTGTATTGAACAAGCAGACTTTTTGACAGGTCTGTCCGATTTTTTAATGTTATGAAAATTTTCATAAAATAAATTTTATCTGTGCGATCAGAGTTGAATTTTCTATGTTCAAGGCAGAAAAATAGCAACAATACCAAGCTTGTGTTTTATTTATACAAACTTTGAGGTTATTTTTCATTGTACATATTTGTAAAAAAATATTTTGCGGCAAAGAAAATGAATACTTTTAAAAGTATTAAGCTGAGTAAACATATGTTTTTGCATCCTTTTTTGTATAATAGTGTGGCATAAAGTTCGCCATTTTAAAGCGATTTCTTCAAGTAGGACAGAATTCTGTCACACATTATTTTGACATAATCGTACGATCGTGTAAGATAGTGAGTCAGTACCTTTAGCAATGACAGGATATTTTTCTATAAAATACATAATTATTCAGTTTTAAGTGTTTTTTTTTTTTTTTTTTTTTTTTAGAGAAGCAAAATTATGAGTAAAAATTTATTTTTGTAGAATTTATATTAACTTACTTAAATTTTTATTAAATATCTAACTGCATGTGAATTTTTAATGACAAAAGTCAGTTTTAGTCACTTGCTTTATTTGAAATTAAACAAACCAACAACTGTCAACTGAGGTTAGCCGTTCTCTCATGATGCAATTCAAACAAACGACATTTGAATTTTATATATATAATAGAAAACATAGCTACATATAGATTTGCCTTATAGAATTCTCGCATCAAATAAAGTTTTAACTTTAATTTGATAATGATTCGAAAATTATTACTCATAAAGATATATACGTCTAAAAGAGGTTACAGAATGATATCAGGGGGTTATTATGTATTCGATTCGAATCGAAATGGCTTTCGAAAATTCAGGAGTTATATTAGCAATTTTTGAGGTAATTTTAAAAATGTTAATTTTCTTTTTCCAATGTTCTACATAAATAATTTTTATTTTTTTTTAAATTGAAAATTCTCTTCGAAAGCCTTTTCGATTTGAATCGAAATACATAAGAGCCTTCCATTATGAATGAAATCAAGGTCAAATATAAATCATAAAAGATTTTACATAACTTGATTACTTGTGTAAAAAACGGCAAATGAATGTGGTGATACTTAAATTTTTTTAATTAACGCATAAAAATTGCATAATATATATAAAATATGTTAAATTTAATTAAAAATAAAAATTACAGAAACGATTTGAAAATATGTAATTTTTAAACGATTATTTGCAACAATTTGCGAAAAATCCATAAGACGCCGATAAGCCTCTAGTTTCGGCGGCTGCGCGCCTCATAAGAAAACATCGACAACTGAGCTGATAAGGCTTGCAGCTTTGTTTCCAAGGTATGGCCACCACCCTCTTTACAATAATTAATTAATTTTTTATTGAAACTTTTTGAAAGATCAAAATCCGAAGATACGCAACTTACCAAGAAACTACAAAGTTTTCTTCTCTTTACAATTAATTTTCTACTACCTAAAACGTTTTTCTTGGTTCGACCAATTAGTGAAGTAAATTTAAGCCGAATTTTAATATATGCATACATTTGTTCATTACAGTGCTTGTGACTACATATCCTGTACATACATATATTTATTTTTATAACCCATCTACAAAACTGTCCAATATAAAAAGACATCCCCTAGAATGTTTGTACGCATACAAGTTTGAATAAATTCATACTTACATATCCATGCACTATTACGACTTTTTGTAATATTTACTTTTGTTCTGTATAACATTTATTCTTTTAACCTTATTTTCTCCGTGCAAAAAAAAAATATATATAAATTATTGATAAATTAAAATTTTTAATGCCTTCATTTTCGAAACTAATTTTGTAACACTTCCTACTATCGGATACACACGATATACACATATTTTAAACAACAGCCAAAAGATGATATACATAAGATTTATTTAGTGTTGTTAAGCGGCCATATTTTAAAGATATAAACAAAAAAAATTTGGTTTTCAGATGTAAAAAAACAATAGTTAGGAATTTGTTTAAGATTTATGCAAATGTTTTTTTTTAATTTAACAAAATACCTGGTATATTATTTACAATAAATTAAAAAGAGATACATGTCCATATGACACTACATACATGTGTATGCTGGAAACGCACGTCACTGAGCACTACACAAGTATATATTATACATAATTATATTATTCTTCAATTATAAGTAAAAAGTAAATATTTAGTTTCTCATACTTTTCCAAACAAAACAATTTAAAATGCGGCAGAAAAATTATTTTTTTAAAGCCAGTGAAAAAAAGTCATTCTCTAAATATTATTTTGGTAGTAGTGCCATATCATTTTAAAAAATTTACAAAAGTAGTGTGGCCAGAAATATAGCATTACCACAGATAGTGTATGGCAAGGCGAATTTATTACAATGTGTAGTTGATTCAGTAAACGAGAATCAGCTGTTTTTATCTCATTGTCAAAAATTTTTTTTCTCTTAATATATCTTAAAAAAACTGCTAAAAATATAATTCGAAAATTTTCCAAAATTGTGTTAAATAAAAAACAAAACAACCCTATAAGAACAGTGACTGTAATTTGATAGATCATATGATCATCATTGCAGATGGAGCCTTCTATCACAGCGTAAAAGACAGTTTCTATCAAGTTATTAAGGCCAATTTGTAAAAAGTGATGAAAACTTTTGTGTACGTCTGATTTTGTATCTCCCTCTCTCAAGTTGAATTTTGACTATAGAATATACCTGAACTGCTTACTTTAATGCTCTTTTCTAAACAACGATGATGTATATGTGACCAATCATTTGATTGTCGTACTTGATGTATACATGATTCAGGTGCCCCCTTATAAAAACAATATTTTTCTTGTATTTTTTAATATGTTATATATAAACTTTTATTATAATGTTTTCCTTTTTATACATTAACCACTTTTTTATGTTTTTGATGCCCCTTCTTCTCTACAGCTTTATAAACGCTTCATCAAAACTTAAGAGCTTCTGCTGCAGTTTTTTAACTATTAAAATTATAATTTCAATTAGTATGTTTTGCATTTAAAAATATACATATATACTTACCTCATATTGTATAGATCACTAAGCAATTTCCGATTATAATTAATTGAACTATATTTTTTATTCTGCACGATTTTTCAATAACTTTTCATAAATTTTACAAATTAACAAAAAATAGTTTTTGACGTCAAAGATGCAACTTCAAAAAAATATATTAGTTGTTTCACTCTTACATATGGATCAAAGGAATGTTATAGTTTTTATTGGTAATTCAATACAAAGATGTAAGTGTATTAGTGAAAGAAATGAGTATGTACAAGGCAAATTAATACAAGGTAAGCTCCATAGAGTATTAGCTCCTCAGCTGTTTGAATTCGCTAAGAACCTTTATGTCAAAATTTGTAATTTAAATGAATGTTTTTGTAATTTTTTTAAATGTGTTTGCAGCTTTATTTGCATGCATTTGTGTTTTTTGACTTGCGTTATGTGCTTTTGTGAAGATATTCAATAATTGCTTTTTCAATACGCACTATCATACGTTTTTAGCACACATGCGTTTTTAGACCGATCGTACGACTAAGTAGGATAGTGAGTCCTAAACTTGAGTGAAACTTCTAAAGCAAATTTATTTCAAGGAAAATTTAGTTTTTTAAACATTTGGCACCATATTTCTCACGTAATTCCGTTAATTTCTTGTAATTGATTTGTGTTAAGCCACATCAGAAGCATGTCACTCTATGCTGTGACAATGCCCGGTGACATTGCCTGCGTCCTGTGCAATTTTAAATTGTTTTGAAACAATCCATTTTTGGTATTATATATTCCTTTTTGCAAGGTAACTTATCTTTAGCAAGGTAATTCATATTCACTTAAACTTAGACACTTAGTTTTATAAAATAAATTTTTTTAATGTTTTACAAAATAAACAAAAGTTGAAAACTTAGTGTACGTGTAACAGATTTGAATGGGTTGATTAGTGTACGTGTAAAATATTTTGTATGCATGTCAACTGCTTTTGACAGTCCGTTGTTAGGCGAATTGTTTTTTTTCGCCTTGCATCTACCTTCTATGAATTTGCCTTGAGTATGTATTAGTTTCCATCAAACAATTCTGGTAGGGAAATTATTAAATCCTACTAATATTATACCGATGAGAAGAAAACAAACTTTTTTTCTACTACTTTTTAAGGTTTTATAAAACTTTTTATCGATGTGAAGAAAACATACTTTGACAACATACTTTGACCCACAGTTGTAAAAATAGTAGGGAGGGATGAAAAGTACCTTAAAATAGTATTGTTTGAAAAAAAAAAGTATTACTGTTTCTTTTTCATTTATTTCAAAGTAGAGATGCCGGATAACTTTTTCGATTTTTTTGAAAAAAAACCCCAAAAATTCCACAAAAAAACTTATGTATACATATGGAACGTGTTTAGTAAAGATTATTTTAACATATATTTTCGTATAAATACATAATAAGAATACATACACTATTTAACAGAATTATTTTTTAATCATTTTCTGAAACAGACATTACATTTTTAAAATTAAAATAATTCAAATTTTTTTTAATTTCAAGTAAAAATATGTATTTACATTACTCGTATACCTTCAAATCAACTAAAGCTATAATAAAAAAATACAAGAGATTTAGAAATACAATTAAATTCGTCAAGAAACATATGTTTTTACGTTTGGTAATATCATGTTAATATGTCTAATATGTTTGAATTAGTTTTAATGTTTTATTACTTCCCGTCTATACCTAACATAAATATGTTAGCAATGTTATATCAAGGGTAGAGTATTCAGTTTCATTGCAATAATTGCTATTCAATTTTTGTTAACAGTTATTACAAATATAATATGTCAAATTTGTTTATCAATTATTGCCATTTATATAAATTGACGCCAGCAAGAAGTAAAAAAGGAGCTTTCAGAAATTTTATAGTGCCTTTTTATTATTGGACACTAAAAAAATAAATCATGTGGCTATATTCTTATAAAAATTTATTGAAACTTCTGCAAATCCATTATGTAAAAATGGAATTACGTTATAATTATGAATTAACATAAATATGTGTTGTTATACTTTAACATGAGAAAAGCAATAAGCAATATTCCCTTGCTACTCTGACGATGATTTTTCTCTCATTCCTAACAAATTTATGTTAAGTGTTATGTTATGTTAGACATGGGAATATATCACAATTTTTGTTCAGCAATTATTATAATAAATTGAAAGTATATTGTCTAGATTTTCTAAATAGAGTGTTATTAGTAATGGATTTTTTAAAATTAGGTAATGTTATATATATTTCTTTTGAAGAAATTCATACATACATTAGGAATCCTTTATGTCACTTTAAATTTTTTTATAATATTTAAGTGTACAATTTTTCTAGCTTAGAGTTAAAATCTCAAGTCTGGCAGCTTTTTTCTACAAAATTATAGGAACAGATAAATACGAAACATAAATATTTACAAAAAGTTAAATTACTACTTTTATGTAAAAGAAAGAGCAAATTAATTTCGTAATTTAACATATTTAATATAATTTTTATATAATCATATATATTTTCACAAAAATTAAGCAAATTTTATGTTTTTTTAAGTTTTCTCCGTGTACTATATAATGTTCCAATTTCATTTTGCCTTAGTTGCATTTATTAACGATCTGGTAATATGTGTCAAGCTGTGAAAGAAAATGTCTTTCAAGCATTGAAAAATTTTTCTAAATTAAAGTGCTTTATAATTATAAAAATATTTTATGAACAGTGATTAATGAAAATTTTTATTTATTTTGACAAAATTAAGTATATTCTTTTTTTATTTAAATTAAAATGTGTTACATTAATGTAACAGTTTATTAATTAATGTAACAAATTAACCAATTTATGTTTTTCAGAATCCTATGAAAACTGTTCAACAAGAAGCTGCTGGATCAAAATAAGTTTCCAAAAACGGAGCACGGGAGCTAACATCCTTACAAGATAAGTTGTTTATATTATTGAAGAGGTACTCGAGGACGGAAACGTGGTGCTGATATTGTTTCCTGCACTTCCTTAACCACAATAATGACTCAATAATGCATCTATGTAGTGAAGAAATGGTACAATGACCGAAGCCAGAAACTATGCAGCCTGTTAGAAAGCCAGACCAATATGTGCTTAAACTGCACATTTAGTGTTAATGTATAGACATAATGGATTATGACTAAAAACGCCGATGAAAACAGAACTATTGTAATGGACAGCAAATGAGCTTAATTATTCATTGTGCTTATTCATCCAAGAAGGTTATAAACCAAACGGAAGCGAATATGCTCCTAATATATACTATTTAGTATTGGGTAAGATTATTTAATTTGAAAAGAAAGAAAAAAACCATAAGTTGTCTATTCTTACCTTTTAAAGCTGTAAAAAAAGAAGACAAGTCGCTTGAAAGCTTGAATGAATAAGAATACTGAAATTCCCGAAACTAAATATGTGTGTGGATACAACCCCAATTTCTTGTTTTTCAGTTAAGAAATATAAAGTAGGCTGAGCCAGCCAGTTCAAATTAATCGATCTTTGCTGGGGATAACGTCGTGGTATCCAGGCAATACCATGCAATTTTGGTAAATTTTGACGTTGATAAATAGGCAGCGGCACATTAGTTTGGAATAAATGTATTAAAATTGTAATGAAACGCAATTATTTTAAGTAAATCGCTTAAAATTTGTAAACAATAACTTATATTCATTATTCACCCTTATCATGAATATCATTTCCCTCGAATTTTGTTCACTTTCACTGGGATAGCAATTACGAATGAATTCCCTGTTAAATCCCCTTATCATAAATAATTTTTTTCCCTTGTTTTGTTCACTTTTTTGCTTTAATCTGTTCACTTACTTTTTGCTGGCGAACACAAGTATTTTTGTTTGTTTTTTTCTTAAAATTTAATTTAGCAAGCAGAATTTAGCAATTTTTTAACAAAAGAATTAAAAAGTGGTTGTCCACCTATAAAAAATTAATGTATTTTGTTATAAAATCGTTTATCCACAGCAGTTAACACCTTTACTACAAGAACCATTCATAAATTGCTTCAATAAAAAAAATTTTGTTTTTGCTCTTAAAATCTTATAAAATTACAGAAATTTTTTATTTATATGCACTGGCCACTGAAAACTGCTTAACAATAAAAGTTGACACCTTTATTACAAGAACCATTCGTAAATTACAAAAATGTATTGTTTTTCTATTGAAAACTTAGAAAATATTATAAATTCTTCTTTATTATACATTCACTCTGCACTGATAACGTGTACAAAATCTCACGTGAGATTCCCAATAGCAATTTTCCCTTCGAGGGGAATGAAAATTTCGGGGGAACAACAATTTCACTTTTATTCATGATAGGGGTGATTATGTGTGGCAACTGCCACTAATTTTGTTTGCGGATCAAATGTCAAGTGTTTTACACTTAATTTTAGAACCGCTTGTAATGTTAACAAATTCCATATCAGAATACGATGCTCTCTGCAAACAATCACCAAGTGAGCATATTCACCGCCGCAAACTGCACATGTGATATTTTCTGATTTTTTTTTTTTTTTGTATTGTCACAATCTTTGTTTTTTATGTCTAGGGTTTTTCCTAAATTCATTAAACTTAATATTGGTACAAGATTTTTGCTATGATTTTTATAATGAAATTTTTTTTTTTTTTTTGTATTTCAGGAAACGGTACCTTGCCTTAAAACGTTGTCTCAAATTTAAACGGAGAGTCTGCCGGTTAAACGTGCGTTCTATTTTACCTTCTCAATTAATTTGCACAGATATTCTTCTAGTTTGTTCTTCATTTGCGGATGAATTTTACAGGCTATGCCCAACTTTTGATACAGTAATACCTTTTGAAATAAATTCAATTAATGTATTTGTAGTATTTTTTATACAAACTTAATTCTTCTTTATCATTAAGTTGTGCGGAGGGTTCCCATATATTTTTGCTGAAGGCATCTTTATCGTTTACTGTGTTTTGCAACTCTTTTATTAAACATTCTTCATTTGTCTGCAACATGTTGGTGAATAATTGCATAAGTTTGTAAACCAAATGGAACCGAATATGCTCCTAATATATAATATTTACGTTTTGGGTAAGATTATTTAATTTGAAAAGAAAGAAAAAAACTATAAGTTGTCTACTCTTACCTTTTAAAGCTTGAATGAATAAGAATACTGAAATTCCCGAAACTAAATTTGTGTGTGGATACAACCCCAATTTAAAAAAAAGTTGTGCAACGAAAATTGTCCTATGTGATCCCGGACTAACGTGTGGAGAGAACAAAACGAATTTCAAGTACGTAAAAGTGTGGTAAATTGGTTTCCAACTTTTAATACGAACATTCGTATTGAAAAAAAAAGTAAAGTACAACATAATATCGAATTCAGTATTCAGTAACTTTCTCACAAAAATTTTCAAAGTTTGCGCCGAAATTAACAACACAAAATAATGATTGCAAATAACGCAGGGCTGTCATAGAATCCAATGTTGTCGGTAATGGATTCGAAACTGACAAAAAAATTAGTTTGGTGTCATGAAATCTAATGTTGTCGGTTTCATTTTCGAACTAGAATTAATGTCGGTTTTAGGTGTCACAGAAATCAATGTTTTGTATTGGATTGAAACCAATCAGTTGACAGTTGTTGGTTAGTTTAATTTCAAATAAAGCAAGTGACTAAAACGGACTTTTGTCATTAAAATTTCACATGCAGCTAGATATTTAATAAAAATTTAAGTAAATTAATATTAATTCTACACAAATAAATTTTTACTCAAATTTTTTTTCTCTAACAAAAAAAAATTGCCCTAAAACTCAATAATTATGCATTTTATAGAAAAATATCCTGACATTGCGAAAGAATTTACAAAACATGATAAGCCAACTGTATGACCTCTTTGACAACAGTTGGCTGAATCAATAAAAAGCGCAGGTTCACGGCAAAAATATGTCAGCGGAAAGCTTCTTTATTTAACCGGTAATTTATTAATATTCTTTTTACTTTCTGCGAGCGCTCTTCTAATAATAAAAATTCTACAACGGCAAAAATGATTTTATTTCACTACTTATTTCACTGACACTAATTATATATTTGAAATTAAAAATTTTTAATAAAAAAACACATTTTTATTTTTATTTAAACGAAAACCCTACGATTTATCAAAATTGTTATCAAACATTTACATAAAAAATTTCATACAAATAAACTAATGTACATATAGAGTAACTGATTCGAACTTCGGTTTTATTTGTCTTCGAAAATAACAAAAACGACTTGGTTTCATGATACCAAATGAAACCAATATTGGTTTGCAAAACCGACTTGGATTCTATGACAGCCCTGACGATTTCTATTCTGTCGAATATACTTGTTTTTTTCGATACGAATGTTTGTAATAAAAGTTACTGAACCGCACTACTGTTCATATTTTGACAACTTTTACAGTTGCTAAATTTACAGTGGCCCATTAAAACTCGCTGTCCGAGGGAGGGATATCGTAGACGTCGGATTCCTTTTTTTTTTTAATTTCAATATTTCACAGATATTTTTAACAGAAAATCTTTAACGCAGTATCGGGAGCAAACTTTTGTAATTTTTTTTTTATTTATGAAACTTCTATTCATTGAACTTAAAGGATTAAATTTATTGCATGCAAGAACATCATCTGTCCAATTTTTATATGATATTTTTTTTATTATTTTGCTGTGTCATTTGTATCTCAGCCACCTTCGCTTTTGTTCTAATGACTTCCATTTCGTTGTAAATCAATTTTTCTCTATTGCCAGCCGGCCCCATAACTTGCATAACAATATTGTCGAGTGTTAGCCTTCAGCTTTTGCCGAAATAAAAACATAAACAGCCAAGGGAAAAAGAGAATACAAATTTAACTTTATTATTTATTTAAAAATAAGAAGGAAAAGAAAACATTCAACAGAATGAATGAATTTGTATTAAATTAATTTCAGATG
This sequence comes from Thelaira solivaga, assembly GCA_947397855.1. Classification (NCBI taxonomy): domain Eukaryota; kingdom Metazoa; phylum Arthropoda; class Insecta; order Diptera; family Tachinidae; genus Thelaira; species Thelaira solivaga. The sequence goes on from OX377615.1 coordinate 9,051,578, forward strand.
CAAATCCACTCAAAAAGAAAGTATAGAAACTGCAAGAGAATGAAGAGAATCCCTTACGTTGTCCAGTTCGTTTGTACGGATTCTATTTGTCCAAATGGTAAATAAAAGGTAAAAACAAAATTATATAACAATTCAATAATAATTTAAATTTATTTTTGTTTTCTACTCAGGCTCTCTGTAAAAATGGTGAAGGAAATTCATATAGCGATGTTAACAAGTTAATCGTCTCAATTTTCGAAAAGATGGCTCAACAATAAACAGCACACTAAAATAATTTGTTTTTTAAGATTTAATTGTTGCTTAAAGCGTGTAATTTTATATAAATACTAATTAATTGTCATATTTTTTCCAACAATTTTAAAAATCATTTAAGGAAAATTACTTTTAATTTCTGTTTCTGTACAATTTATACATACATGCATTTGAATTAAAAAAACACTACAAAAGTAGTTGCATACACTTTACAAGAATAAAACAAGAAAACAAACATATATAATATTTAAATACCACAGCACAAAAATTTGATATTATAAATAAACTTAGTAATAAAAAATAACAATAATGAATGAATAATTAACAATATTGGAGTTTTAAAACAAGAAAAACTATAATTTAGTTCAGAACGTATATAAAAATTTATATATACTAACCCCCAAATTCATAAAAAATATTATGTTTTTATTAAGGGTTTATTGACAGACTTTTGTGCAGTATTTCTCTGCACAAGCATACTTGAAATATTACACATGTTTGCTTTCAAGTATGCTTATGCAGCCCTTTACTATATACCTAAATATTTATCTAGGTTAATTTAATTTTTGTTTTGTGTAAAATACTATTTTATTCAGTGGTTCAGTACAAATAATAAATAAATAACTCATGAGAATATCATGAGTAAAAGAATAAATTTTAAAACCAACACAATTTCTGGAATTAAGCACAAATAAAGATTAATATTTTATTAATAATTAATTAAAATGGCTATTTTGTTAAGCTTGAGGTCTTATTTTTCAAAAATTTATTTTTATATCGATATTTCGCTCCAATTTTTGTAGCTTCTTCAGGATATAATTATAAAATATAATTCCGATATAAGTTATGATTTTTTTGTAGAAATTATAATACCGTGTAACGATGCATTGCCATATCTGGCATTTGTAGTATTTCTACTACTTTTATTGTACAACTGTTTGTAATATTGAATACAATAAAAACACCGATGAGAAGAAAACAAACTTTTTTCTACTACTTTTAAGGTTTTATAAAGGGTGTTTTTTATAAACGTATAGAACTTTAAGTTGGCATTACTGTTCAAGATGGCAACGGATTTAACAGCTGTCAAGTGATTTATTCTTAGTTTGGTTTGGCAATTCATCATGAATAGACTCACGCCTGAACAACGCTTACAAATAGTGCAATTTTATTTCGAAAATAGTGGTTCTGTGCTCCCGATTTTTATAAGCGAATTTCACTTCTGGTTGAATGGCTACGTCAACAAACACAACTGCCGCATTTGGAGTGAAGCTAATCCTCAAGTGTATGTCGAAACACCGTTACATCCAGAAAAACTGACTGTTTGGTGCGCTTTATGGGATGGTGGAATCATTGGTCCGTACTTCTTCAAAAACGATGATGGCCAGAACATTACAGTCAATGGTGATCGGTATAGAGCCATGATTACTAACTTTTTCATTCCTGAATTGAACAACCATGATGTCCAGGAGCTGTGGTTCCAACAAGACGGCGCAACATGTCACACAGCTCGTGCCACAATCGATTTATTGAAAGACACGTTTGGTTACCGCCTAATTTCACGTTTTGGACCTGTGAATTGGCCTCCAAGATCTTGTGATTTAACACAGCTAGACTACCTTCTGTGGAGCTATGTAAAGTCATTGGTCTATACGGATAAGCCACAAAGGCTTGACCATTTGGAAGACAACATTCGCCGTGTTATTGCCGATATACAGCCACAAATGTTGGAAAAAGTCATCGAAAATTGGACGTCCAGATTGGACTACATCCGAGCCAGCCGTGGCGGTCATATGCCAGAAGTCATATTTAAAATATAATGCCACAAGATTATCTTTCGGATAAATAAAATTCATGTCAATCGAATAATCCATCGTTGTTTTATTGCAATTTAAAGATCTATACGTCTATAAAAAACACCCTTTATAAATAGAAGCAATATGTGCATTTTGAAAAAGTTTGAAAAACGTCCATTTTTTCTTTGTTAATAGCTTCCAAACCATTGTATGTACACATATAGCACTGCCCTCATTGGATAGGGAATTGAAATAGGAATATTTAGAGGTGTGAATCGAACTCGTTTAGAAAAGTTTTAGTCGGAAGTTATAGCGAAAATGTGTCAAAATTATTGTAAAATTTTTTATAGTGCTATTGCTCGAGAACTAAACAATGCACATATATGGCACTACCCTCATTGGAAAGGACATTGAAATAGGAATTGTTAGAGGTATGGCTTAATATGGCACAACGTTTCTGAAAAAAGTTGTAGCCCATCAAACTTTTTGAAAATTTACATATTGGCTGTACATTGGAATACAAATTATGTAGATATTTAGCATAGTTAGCAATACACCTACAATCTGAAATTTATTAGCCCAAAATGTCAACACATGTTAAAAAGAAGAAGAGTTAAATGGAAAATATAGCAAAAAGATAATAATTAAAAATAATATGTCTTTTAACAATTGTGATAATGGTAAGTATGTTCTAAAAAATTAAATAATTAATTTAAAATTTCTTTTTATAGAAATATTTTTGGGTTTTCAGCAACCTATAAAGACTGTTCAACAAGCAGCTGCTGGGGCAAAACACATCTTCAAAGACGGAGTACGAGAGCAAACTTTCTTCCAGGATAAGCTGCTTTTATTATTGTAGAGGTAAACGTGGTGCTACTGCTCTGTTCTTGACCTCTCCGCGCAATAATTATTCACCCGTTAAGAGGCAATGTATTTAAGAAATGAAATAAGGACGGCAACCACAACTTATGCAGTGTTGAAAAACCAGAGGCCAATAAAATACACATTTGGTGTTAATGCCTCGAATGAATGAAGTACAATGGAAATTTTCTGTGCTTTATAGTGATTCACGTAAGCTCGATAATAATTTGTACCAAGAACAAAAAATGGTTATTAATTTACGAACAGTATTGTTTGGTTCCGTTAAGAAGCTAGCGCACGTATGCTTTCGAACGAACCCTGACAACAGTGGCCAAATTGTTTGTTCTTCTTCCACACAGGTAAAAAAATATTCTAAGACAAATAAAGAATTAAAAAAAATTATTAAGTTTTTCTTAGTATTAATTATTATCGAGCTTACGTGAATCACTATAAAGCACCGAAAATTTCCATTGTACTTCATCCGTTCCAGGCATTAACACCAAATGTATATTTTAATCACTTACTGGCCTGTGGTTTTTCAACACTGCATAAGTTTTGGCTGCCGACATTGTCATTTTTTCAATACATTACCTCTAAGCGGATGAACTATTATTGCGCGTTTATGACCTCGAGTACCTCTACAATGATAAAAGCAGCTTGTACTGGAAGGAAGTTTGCTTACGGAATTTGAAAATGTGTTTTTGCCACAGCAGTGCTTGTTGACCAGTCTTCTTAGGTTGCTGAAACAACACAAATATATTGCTATAAAAAGAAATTTTAAATTGATTATTTATTTTTTTTATGACATTCTTACCATAATTATAATTAATAAGATATTTTATTTTTAATTATTAAATCTTTTTATGCATTTTTTTTCTATATAGTTCTTCTTCTTTTTAACATGTGTTGACAATTGTGTTAATAACTATGAAATTTTAGGTGTTTTGGCAACTATGCTAAATCTCTACATAATTTGTATACCAATATAGAAGCAATATGTGAATTTTGAAAAAGTTTGATAGCTTATAACTTTTTTCAGAAACGGTGTACGATATTGAGCCATACCTCTAACAATTTCTATTTCAATGCCCTTTCCAATGAGGACAGTGCCATATATGTACATACAATGGTTTGGAAGTTATTAACAAAGAAAAAATGAACGTTTTTCACATTTTGAAAAAGTTTGTTGGAATATAACTTTTTTCAGAAACGGTGTACGATATTGAGCCATACCTCTAACAATTCCTATTTCAATGCCCTTTCCAATGAGGGTACTGCCATATATGTACATCGTTTAGTTCTCGAGCAATAGCCCTATAAAAAAATTTACCCTAATTTTGACACATTTTATGCTATAACTTCTGAACTAAAACATTTCAGAAAATAACTATCTCTACAAGAAATAGTTCATATTTTATAGCCCAAAAACCTTGTCCAGGAAGTGCATTTTCTGGCCACTATTGCACGCTGAATGTAACAATGAAAATGATGACATCTGTAAAATTAGATCTAGCACCCTTTAATTAACATAAATACTTATTTATTTTTAAAATTTTGTTTAATTTAACTTTTTTTAATGCAGTTGAAAATGCACTATTTTTTGCACGATTTATTATGGTTTATTACATGGCGAATGGCCATGTAAAATGGTCAAACGTGCATCTCATGTACCTTTTTTCTCAACCATGTAAAAAAGTTTTATAAAACCTTAAAAAGTAGTAGAAAAAAAGTTTTTTTTCTTCTCATCGGTGCAATTTAGCACATGGAAATTAAAAGTTGCTGAGTGAATGACGATTTAAGACGACTGGCGCTATACTGAAGTATTGTAATTATATTAACATATGAATTTAAATATTAATATTATATTATTTCCTCTAAGAATTTTATAATTTATCTTTATAATAAAGTGAATTGGAATAAAACTTCAGGCGTACTATTTATTTCACCGCAACAAATTTATAAAATTCTTCACTCTCATTTTGTTAATTAAAAGTAATTCCATTTAAGATGGCTGAAGGTGCTTCGTCTAAAAGCTGTATACTGTGTGTCGAGCAAGATGCTGTGACAATTGTGATGGATGGTACCACTTTGTATGCGTGGGTGTTACAGAGAAGATTGCCCTGTTGAACCCTTCTGCTACACAACTGGAAGGCCATAATTTAGAGCTTTCTGTATTGTGTGTGCCAGATAAAAGCAATAAAGATGAATCTGTCGGTATGCATAAGTGTGCAACTGGTAAGCTACATAGCCCTTCGGAGAAAACTAAGAAGTCGAAACGATGGTCAGAAGAAATAAAAATCTTAGAAGAAGAAGAGCGAACAATAGTACGAAGAGAGGCCATTTTAAAGAAACGTAAAGAGTTGCTTAAACGGATAGACTCTGAAACCGATGACGAGGAAGTCAATGCATGGAATAATGCACCACAAGCAGATGCAGTCATTCCGGCCGCCGAAAGTACAAAGGCTACGGAGTTTGCAGAGCCAGAGAAGGAGAGTTTTGAGTCAATAAAAAATTTAATTGATTCCATGGTGAGCAGAATGAATGAACTGGAAATCAAAGCCAACTTATCCCAGGGACAATTCTCTTCCTCTCAATGGTTTCCAGGAGTTTTTCCGGAACCAAAAGCTAGTACTCACGAGCCGATGACCGTATCTGCTAAGCTCACCCGTGAACAACTTGCCTCTAGACAAAGCTTTGCCAAGGAATTGCCAAAATTTAACGGTAATCCAGAGGACTGGCCATTATTTCTTGCGACATACAAACAAACAACAGAAATATGTGAATTTAATGACAGCGAAAATCTACTTCGACTTAGAACTTCGTTAGAAGGTGACCCTTAAAGGCGGTAAGGAACTTATTATTTCACGCCTTCTGTGTACCCCAAATTATAGAAACTTTGAGGATTAAATTTGGTAGGCCAGAAATTGTTCTTAACATTTTACTTAAACGCGTTCGAGAGTTGTCACCCATAAAAGAAAATAAATTAGAGTCACTCGTAGATTTCGCTTTAGAAATTCAAAACATTATTGCTACTATGAAATCAGCTAATTTAGGCAATTATTTAAATAATCCGGAAATTGAACAGGAGCTAGTACTAAAACTACCTGGAAAGATCGCGGCCTTTTGGGGAATGTATAAGCTCTCTCTACCTTCGTGTAATCTAGAAAATTTTAGTTCTTGGCTGTTTCAATTAGCTCAGGGTGCGAATAATGTACTGATCCCAGGTTACTGCGGTAGCAAAATCACTAAACGCTGGAACGTAAACACACATTTTGAGCCCACTGAAAAAAGAGGCTGCGTGGCTTGTGGGAAAAAATGTAGTGGTCTGTCGTCCTGCGAGACTTTTAGAACCCTAAAGAGATCAAAAAAGTGGGAAATAATACATGCAAATAAATTATGTAGAAGATGCTTGATGTCTCATTCTGAGGAAAATTGCAGTTCAAACCGAGTATGCGGCATCGATTCATGCCAGCTCTTGCACCATCCCTTGTTGCACAAAAAAGTAGTTAGCGCTTGTAATACTATTAGTAGACCTGTCAATACTGTGTTGTTCAAAATACTTCCGGTTATTTTATACGGGATGGTAAGCAAATTGAAACTTATGCTTTCCTTGACGATGGCTCCTCACTTACGTTGATAGAAGAAAGGTTACTTAGAGACTTAAATCTCAAAGGAACCCCTAGCCCTTAATGTTTGAAGTGGACTGATGATACTTGCCGCCACGAAGAGGGCTCCGTCGTCGTTAATATCAAAATATCGGGTGCAACAGGAAAAAACTATATTAATTTAAACAACGTACATAAGGTGAAGAGTCTGGAATTGCCATAACAAAGTTTAGACGTACGCCAACTGAAGGGCATATATAATTATTTGAGAGATATTCCATTCTTACCATATGTTGATGCCGAACCTAAGCTTCTTATAGGCGTGAACAACAGCTGGGCAATGTCTAGTTTAAAAATTAAAGAACGTGCGATGTCAGAGCCGGTGGCCGAAAAAACACGCCTTGGCTGGTCAATAAAAGGCCCGTGTAAAGGTAGCGCTAAATGCATTTCATACATGCAATGATAGTAAGGAATGCAATGATTTACTGCAAGCTGTAAGGAAGTATATTCTATTTGATAATGTAGACGCAAACGAGAATCACACTATAGAATCGTTTGTGAATCGTGAAAGTGAGAGACAGCTAAAAGAAAACACGAAAAAAGTTGATAATCAGTATGAAACACGGTTATTGTGGAAACTACCAAGGCAAATTCCTCCTGACAGCTTGCCAATGGAAAGGAAGCGAGCACTGAACTTGGCGTCAAAACTTGTAAAGGACCCTCAATTACACATGCTAATGGAAGAAAAGATCCAGGACTACCTTCGTAATGGCTACGCTGTTCGACTGGCTAGCGATGTCCGTTTGAACGATTGTTGGTACTTACCTATATTTCCAGTCATCAACCCCAACAAACCTGGCAAGCTGCGTATAGTTTGGGACGCTGCTGCCAAGGTTAAAGGAATATCTTTAAACTCAATGCTTATGAAGGGCCCAGACTTAGCCGCATCCTTAGTATATATCCTCAGGAGATTTCGTGCCAAACGTTTCGCAATTAGTGGCGACATCAAAGAAATGTACCACCAGGTACGAATACATCCCGAGGACCAAGAATATCAACGTTTTCTTTGGTTGGAAAGGGGAAATATAGAGCCAACTAAATTTGCGCTTACTGTTATGACTTTCGGGGCAACATGCTCGCCCTGCGCAGCTCAATTCGTAAAAAACCTTAATGCAGAGCAGTACCGCCCTGCTTACCCTAGAGCGGTAGAATCAATCGTGTCAAATCATTACGTTGACGACATGCTCGATGCCATGGATACGGAAGAGGAAGTTCTACAGTTGGCTTTAGATGTTCGTTTTATAAAAGGTGATTTTATAAGAACTATCGGAAATTTAAAAAAAAAAACACATAAAATTCAGAAAAATGCATGAAATATTTATTTGGATCGATAGTTGGGTCGATATAATTTAATGTTTGAAGATTATTTCATGCAAATGTTGGCCGCGGCTGCGCCTCAAATGGTCCATCCGCTTAGTCCAATTTTGGCATACTCTTTCCAACATTTCGGCCGGTATCTCACGAATAATGTTGGCAATGTTGGCTTCCAGTGCGTCAATCGAAGCGGGCTTGTCCCTATAGACATTAGCCTTAACATAGCCCCACAAAAAATAGTCTAGAGGCGTTAAATCGCACGATCTGGGCGGCCAATTGACTGGTCCCAAGCGTGAAATAAACTGTTCACCGAACTCGCCTCTCAATTGGTCCATTGTTTCGCGTGCTGTGTGGCATGTGGCACCGTCTTGTTGAAACCACATGTCATGCAAGTCAAGCTCTTCCATTTTGGGCAAAAAAAAGTTTGTTATCATCGCACGGTAGCGCTCACCATTCACAGTAACGTTGTGATTCGCATCATCTTTGAAGAAATACGGCCCAATGATGCCACCAGCCCATAATCCGCACCAAACGGTTGTTTTTTGTGGATGCATTGGTAGCTCTTGCAATGCTTCTGGCTGCTCTTCACTCCAAATATGGCAGTTTTGCTTGTTCACGTATCCATTCAACCAGAAATGAGCCTCGTCGCTGAACACAATTCTTCGATAAAAAAGTGGATCTTCATCTAACTTTTCAAGAGCCCATTCACCAAAAATTTGGCGTTGTGGTAGGTCGTTTGGCTTCAATTCTTGCACCAGTTGTATCTTATAAGGAGTAACAGAGGCCCAATTGCTGCGAACGGCGCCGAATCGATAATTCACGGTCATCACCAACTCTGGCCGATACGGCTGCGATATTTTCTTCAGTTCGCACTCTACGTAAGCGTGTTGGTGGTTTAATGTCCAACAATGTAAATTTGGTGCGAAATTTTGTTACAATAGCCCGAATAGAAGCCTCAGTAGGTCGATTAAACTGACCATAAAATGGAAGAAGCGCGCGATGAACTTTCTTAACAGAGCACGCATTTTGGTAATAAAATTCAATAATTTGCAAGCGTTGTTCGTTTGTAAGACGATTCATGATTAAATTATAGACCAAACTGAAGATGTTTGACAGTGACACAAGATACAAAACGTGCGTGAGCTGTCAAAACTAGTGTTGCCAAAAAGATAATAGCAAAAAAATCACTCTTTACATGCGGCAGGTGGATTTACAATTCGAAATTGGAGATCAAATTCAAAAAACACAGTACGTGCCCTTTGCTCAGAGCAAGAGGATGTGAACTTAGATATGGATAAATCCATCGTGCCTGAGAAGGTTATTTAAAGTTAGTAAAAAATACCATAACTGTGAGTACCTTACCGGCATATGTAAACCAACCAAACGGCAAGTCCTTAGTGTAGTTATGAGTATTTATGACCCACTTGGCTTTGTTGGGTTTTTCGTTATGTATGCCAAAATAATATTGCAAGAAATTTGGCGAGACGGATGTTCTTGGGATGAATATATTCATGACTCGGAGCACGCCAAGTGGTTGCGCTGGAGCCACCACCTACTAGAAATAGAACAATTCAACCTGCCTAGACATTATTTTAGCGGACCCAACAAACAAGTACACAATATGGAGCTTCACACATTTGTTGACGCTTCGGAAAACGGATTTGCGGCGGTAGCGTATATCCGATTTAAAGTCGGCAATGACATCAAATGCAGTCTGGTTGGAAGTAAAACAAAAGTAGCGCCGCTCAAAATGCTGTCCATTCCTAGGTTAGAACTCCAATCCGCATTATTGAGAGCCCGGCTGGCGAAAACATTAGTAGCATCTCTCAAATTAAAATTTAACTGTTCAACCTTTTGGACGGACTCAAAGACCTGTCTAGCGTGGATACGTTCAGATCACCGAAAGTACTCTCCTTTTGTTGCTTTTAGAGTGAGAGATTCAGAGCTTAACCGGCGTCGATGAATGGAAATGGGTTCCGTCCAAAGATAATGTGGCTGATGAAGCAACCAAATGGCACAAAGCGCCGAATTTTTTGAAGAGCAGCCGTTGGTTCACCGGTCCTGAATTTCTTCTAAAACAAGACGCCACATTTGAAGAAAAAGTGGAAGACACGCTTGAAGAGATTAGACCTCGGTACGTTGGGGTTCACAAGCTGATTTTGCCAAATATAATATTTCCCATTAATCCCGAAAGATTTTCTAAGTGGACCAGATTTAGGGGAGCCACTACCACTTTAATACGAATAATCCGAGTTATAAAACAAAAGGCAGCGCGTGAAAAGGTTGTATATGAGAAAACTCAAGAAGACATGGCATGTGCTGAAACTATTATTTTTAAATGTACTTAGAGGGAAGCATTTGGAGACGAGCTGAGATTGTTAGCTACAGATCGTCCATTATCACCATCCAGCCCGCTATATAAACTTTTGGCATACCTAGACAAAAGAGGCGTCATACGAATGGCAAGTAGAATACAGATAGATGGTTATGAGGATTCAATAATTTTGCCCAAGAAACATCACGTTACATTTCTCTTGGTAGATTACTATCACAGTAGTTACCTTCACGGCAATAACGAGACCGTAATCAACGAGATGCGCCAAAAATTCTGGGTTCCAAAACTTAGAAGTGTGTTGAAAACGATACGACAGGCATGCCAACATTGCCGCATAAAATTAGCTAAGTCGAATCCTCCGAAATGTTAGCGTTACAACCAGCTAGACTAGCTTCTTTCAATCGGCCATTTAGCTATGTAGGTTTCGATTACTTTGGGCCAATGAACGTTACAATTAGAAGAAGTTCCGAAAAACGTTATGGGGTGCTATTCACTTGTTTAACCACACGAGCCATTCATCTCGAGGTTGCGTATTCCCTATCCACAGCCTCCTGTGTAGTTGCCATAAGGCGTTTTATTAGCCGACGAGGAACCCCACGCGAATGGTGGAGTGACAATGGTACCAATTTTCGCGGAGCGGAGCGGGAACTCAGGGAGGCTTTTAAAATGATGGATAAAAATGAGATTATAAAAAGCTTTACCAACTCAACCATGCGATGGAACTTTATTCCCCCGTCATCCCCCCATATGGGAGGGGCGTGGGAAAGGCTAGTACGGTCAGTAAAAGTCTCACTATCATCAATTTTACCTCGATATAGGCTCACAGATGAAATATTGAACGCGGCCTTAGCACAAACTGAAAATATAATAAATTCACGACCTCTAACTTAGTGTTGAGACAAATACGGCAACCCCACCACACTCAACTACCGAATAACAAATAATGGTTATTAATTTACGAACATCGTAATCTACATCACTACAAAAAGAAAATGAGGCAATTTAGCACATGGAAATTAAAAGTTACTGAGTGAATGACGATTTAAGACGACTGGCGCTATACTGAAGTATTGTAATTATGTTAACATATGAATTTAAATATTAATATTATATTATTTCCTCTAGGAATTTTATAATTTATCTTTATAATAAAGTGAATGGGAATAAAACTTCAGGCGTACTATTTATTTCACCGCAACAGGTATAATAATATAAGGTAATGCAGTGCGCCCAGCTGGACACTTTTTGCTCTTGTGGCTGTTCTGTTGTATGATTGTCAAAATTTTTTTACATTTTCAAAGCGCCATTTCAATTTTTCCAACTAAAAATTTATTGTGTGAAATATTTGTATTGTAATTGAAATTAAATAAAACATTATTTTAAAACAAACTGCATATAAAACTGAATTCAAAAATTAAGCAAATAAAAAATAAATATAAATACAAACTAAAAATGCGATATTGTACGTTGTGCAAAAAAAATTCGAGAAATTAACTGGATCCTTGTTTCGTGTGCCAAAAGACTCATCTATAAGAACCAGATGGAGTGAGACTAGTGGCAAAAATTTAGCAGCAACAAGCCTTATTTGTTCCGACCACTTTTTGCCCTCCAGCTTGGCAAAATTTAATGCTGTTGCCCAATGTCTAACCGTTTGTTTGCCAGGAAATTAATAATGAGTTAAAATATCCAATCGCTGCGTGAGTAACTTATTTGCAATTTAAAGTTTTTTTAATTTTGTGTGAAGTGGTGCGTGTTAAATATGTTAGCATAAAATTTAAATGTTATCACTTTTTAGTTACGTATAAATGTGCTTAGTCCAAAGCAACAGAGAGGACGATTGTTATGTAAAGGACTGTTGCGTCTCGACAGAGCCATTACAAAGCTCTGCGTCTTTCTTTTGAAGAACTAACTGGCAAAGAAAAACCAGATGAAGTTGTTAATGAAAAAGCAACTCTAAGAGAAAGTAAGTATATTTTCTCGATAGCTACAAGTACTTTAATATATATTTATAATGTTTATAAAAAATTTTTAGCCAGTCAATGAGTGAGAAGCTTGGCTTCGAACTATATTTAAATAGGCTCCATGCAGTGACTGCCAAAATATTTACATACACAAATAGCCGCTATAGACTTCAAGTGGAAATTATAACGCCACTTGTAGTGATCATCTGCCTGCTGCAGATGACAGCAGTACTAAAAATCATTGTTGTTATCCGAAAGAATTTTGAATAGTTTGGAGGAGCATGTTTGGGTATAGTAGACTTAGCAATACTGTTGATAGTAGTGCCTACAGTTGATGGTTCTGGTAAACCATTGCCATCACCACCGCCCATAGAAGAACCATCACTTGTGCCATTCAATATATTACTCATGTCATAGATTAAATCTTGCAAAGGGATCCCACGGTATTCCGGTTGCACTGGAAGCTGTGAAATGTGTTGGTTAGTTAACACTACTTTGTGGTGGAGAACTGTTTGTATTGGCAGTATTTTAAAAGCCTTGAAATTGCAGAAAATAATCGTTTTGCATTTTGTTTTTCTGCGTCTAATTGATGTCACTTCATCAATATATTATTTTATTTTATTAATTTAAATTATTCAATATTTTAAGTAAATTAATTGTTCATCTCATTGGTATAAAACCTTAAAAAACACATTTTTTTCCATTTTAGTCACCTGTTTTTGACAATCGCTAAATTGTTTACATAAAAAACCCTGTTGTTCTTGTAATGTTATACTTGTTGTAGGGACTGCATTACCTGATTAGTTATACCATGGTATATCAGAAGCTATGCAAAAGTTTAGCTGAATGTAATGCCACGTAAGTTACGTCCCAATCTGTAGAAAATAGAATTTCACGTAACCAAATGTAGCCAGTGATGGGATGTATGTGTATTGGTTGAGAGGGTGGCACATTAGCCTTTTATATGGTACTCTTTTGTTTTGTTTGAATTTTTGCAATTGTTAAATTTGTATGTATAACATATTTAGTTTTTATTTTTCCCAAGAGATTTATATTAATATTTATTAAACATATGTATGTACATATATTTGTATACAAAATAAGTGCATATGTTCAACGTACATAGATATAATACATGCATACATACAAATGTATACTATTATGGTTATTGATATTATTATCTAAAAACCTTTTTTTTGTATCCACATACATACGAGTACAAGCCTGTATATAAGTACGTTGAACATACGCAGTTATTTTGTAATTTATATAAATATAAATAGATGTACATATATAATACATAGTAGTATATAGGTATTAATGATAAAATTGTAATTATATAAATATTAAAGTATTGTTTTTATATATAAAATAATGTTTTGGTACCATTAGAAAGAGTTTCAGTTTTTCAGCTTTAAATGTTTGTTCTTATTTACTTGCGACAGAAATGTGGCAGCATCATGAGTTATTAAAAATTAATGATCATTATCAAAAAAAAAAAAAAACAGCTGTGTCAGAGCAAAAAAAAGTGATTATAAAAAAGTACTAAAATATTTTGAAAATGGAAAAACAACATTAAATCAAATGAAAAGAACTGAAAATTTTGTTTCATCATAAGTTGACTTTTTATTGTCTGCTGTAAAAAAGTACTGCAGCATAATTGAAAACATTATTATTACTTATTGTTTTTATTATATTTATTAAATTAAACACAATAACCTTTATTGTACGAGATACACCAAAAAAAAAAAAACTAAAAATCATATGTTTAATATGTACAACTTAAGTGGACTTTAAATGCTTACAAATTTTCATGTTTTAAAATTCATGTTTACGAAATGTAAATAATGAAAGTGTAAATTTTTTAGAAATACCTGAGCAAAACAAAATAAAAATTTTGCGTTCGTGCAAAAAAGACAGAAAGAAAATGTATACTATATCTGCACTCTGACACCTCTGGTAGCTCGGTGCCTAAATGGAAATTAAAGTTCAAATGACACTTAACTTGGGGGTCACACGCTCAAGTTTTCTTTCAATTTTTAAAATTTCTCTCATTTTTTTACCAATACACTCACACTTTTAAAATTTGCTGAGAGTTTGCTTTCAATTTTTCGTTCAATTGAGTGTTTCAAATTACAGTCAAGAAAACAGCTGACTGCAGTTTTTTTATTACAAATTTGAATTCTTATTCTGCCGCCAGTATTGTTTTGTTTTTGTTTTAAATATGTTTGTGAACAAATTAAACAAATATAACGACGTTTTGCAGTTCATAGAGATATACAGAAGGCATGAAGTTCTGTGGAACATGAATATTCCTGCATATAGACGGAATGATTTAAAAATTAAGGCATTTAACTCTATTGCCGCCGAAACAAAACTGTCGGTGGAAGAGGTTAAAAAAAAACATCTTGTTGAAAAACTTGCTTTGAAATTGCGTGCAGCCTACGTCACAGCTTTCAATTTTTGTGAATTTTGACAAGCAGTATATGTAAATTTCTTGAAAGAGAATTGTAAAAAAACTTGATCGTGTGACTGCAGTGTAAACAAAGTAATATAAATATGTATGTATACATACATAACAAAAAAAATTGTACAAAACATGATATTGTTCTTCATTAGCCTGCAGCAATAATAGCAATTTTTCATCGAAAATTATATTAAATTCTTATATAGTATAAATAAAAATTATTTTCTTTATTATTATTGAGTTTTATAAAATGTATTGTTTGGCCTTATAGGCTTTGTATTACGAATAAATATATATTAAGTAAAGTAATAAGAAGAACAATTTAAAAATAATACACATCTGTTCCAAGCATTGAAGGAAGCTTATTATGTTCACAGTATTTGTAACTGTATGGAAAAAGTACCACAATGTTTCTAATGGTACCAAAACATTATTTTATAGTTATAATGCCCAGTATTTGACTTCGCACTTACACTGCAGTCACACGATCAAGTTTTTTTACAATTCTCTTTCAAGAAATTTACATATACTGCTTGTCAAAATTCACAAAAATTGAAAGCTGTGACGTAGGCTGCACGCAATTTCAAAGCAAGTTTTTCAACAAGATGTTTTTTTTAACCTCTTCCACCGACAGTTTTGTTTCGGCGGCAATAGAGTTATATGCCTTAATTTTTAAATCATTCCGTCTATATGCAGGAATATTCATGTTCCACAGAACTTCATGCCTTCTGTATATCTCTATGAACTGCAAAACGTCGTTATATTTGTTTAATTTGTTCACAAACATATTTAAAACAAAAACAAAACAATACTGGCGGCAGAATAAGAATTCAAATTTGTAATAAAAAAACTGCAGTCAGCTGTTTTCTTGACTGTAATTTGAAACACTCAATTGAACGAAAAATTGAAAGCAAACTCTCAGCAAATTTTAAAAGTGTGAGTGTATTGGTAAAAAAATGAGAGAAATTTTAAAAATTTAATGAAAACTTGATCGTGTGACCCCCAAGTTACTATCAAAACCATATACCACGTTTTAACATTTCTATAACTGCAACAACATTCATACATTTATTTACATTTACATTTTTACATTTACGGTCGCCTAAATAGCCCTTAAGGCACACCCTTCAATGTAATACAATATAGTTGCATGCAGATGATTAAGAAATAAAAATTAAATAAATTGGCAACACTATCGGTATTTCGTCTGTTTTGGAAAGAGAAATAGAAAAATTAATAATCGATAAAAAAACGAATAGATAAATTATATTAGGATTTTCTTAATATATTTTATTGTGTTTGACTGGCTTTGTAAGTACTGATATATGCAGTCTGCAACTAAGGATTATGGATGAGCTGGATGAGCAATTGAGACAATTAAATATTATTAACAGCCGATTGTCATTTAGTGAGACTAATAAAGAATTATCGGATGAAAATCATATAGATGTAGCCAAACTTGTAAACAATATAGAAGAAAATAACTTTTCACAAGACTACCAGGGTGGTTTAAAAAATCGATTTATCTACGGTCATGATTTGAATTCATCAAAAAAGGTTAGGCCATTGGTGCCTCCAAAACCACTCAAAAAGACACCAAATTTACCAGAGGTTTTTATATTTCTAATTTATATGTGCATATTATTACAGTGTATATGTAAAAAAACACGATATTTATTTTTTTCACTTGATTAAAATAGTCCATAATTGTTTTTTTATGGTTCCTTGGCTCTTAGTGATAAAAAATAATCCAAAATCAAAATTAATTTTTTTCGTTTAAATATACATTATCAAAGTTGGTTAAAACATATTGAAAGTCATAGTAAAGTAAATTCTACGAAAAAAATAAAATTTCTTGAAGAAATTCGTATTTTCTGAGTTATTAGCCTCGAAAATTTTGATAATTTTAATATGCAATTTGTGGCTGTAATATTCTAACTGTGTACATTGTAACAATATTGGTGTCAATGGAAAGCTTGCGAAACTATCTTTCAGGTAATGTCAAAACTGTGAACATACGAATTTCCGCAATTGTAATATATTTTTTCTTAGAATACAATTTTCTACCACCTTCAATATACTTTTTTTTAAAGAACTGTCCTAAATTTGTTGCATTAGTTTTTTTTAATTAAAAGCAACTACAAACTTTATTTCAATATAATTTTTTTTAATGTATAAAGAAGTGGTCCGTACTAAAGGACGGCACAAATCCATTTGAAACACATGCCACTATACACTAGAACAAAACACAGTTTCTAATGTCTTGTGTAAAGCAGAACCAAATAGAATAAGCATTGACACGTTTTGAAAATTTTTTTAACCGTATTTGTGTTTTGTGTGAAGAAATTCAAAACAAAATTTAGTTTTGAAGCAGTGACGTCAAATTACAGTATGCATAGTATGTACACTAGACCAAAGGCGTTATATATGTACATTTATCCACACACATCAGTCATTTAAAAGACACACATTCCTACAAACGTTTGTATAGGTCAGATTGCCTGGTTTCGTGTTTATATGCACAAACATTACGCACATGTACAGCTTGTAAATTTTCATAAAAGATAAAGCAGAAATTAATAACAGACTCTGTACTAGACATCTGCACAAATGTATTTGGATTTGCGTAGTACTTATGTACTCTGCAGCAAGTGCATGTATTTGCTTGCTTTTTGTGTTTGTATATACTCGTATTTGCTTATGAAGTACACTACTATGCTCACAAATCATTTGTAGAAATCGCAAATACATCAAATTCTTCAAATGGATTTGGTACTTGTGAGCTATGACTCATAGCTACAGGCATTAAAGCTACCCATACGTATGATTTGTGTGTCTAATTTTTGATTTGTTGGATGTGTATGGCGCTGTTAGCAAACATGTCAGAATGAGTTTGAAAATTTTCAATTACAATAAATTTGTTGGATGTTAATGGGCTGGTACGCGAGCATTCGCCATTTTTTTATTTTAGTGTGCTACGAGACGTCAGTGTGTGTATCGCGGAGATGGCGAGCAAAGAATTTTTAATAGAATTTATTGAAATTTTAAAAGAGCAAACTGCCATTAAAGGTACTGACTCACTATCCTACTTAGTCGTACGATCTGTCTAAAAACGCAAGTGTGCTAAAAAAGTATGATAGTGTGTATTGAACAAGCAGACTTTTTGACAGGTCTGTCCGATTTTTTAATGTTATGAAAATTTTCATAAAACAAATTTTATCTGTGCGATCAGAGTTGCATTTTCTATGTTCAAGGCAGAAAAATAGCAACAATACCAAGCTTGTGTTTTATTTATACAAACTTTGAGGTTATTTTTCATTGTACATATTTGTAAAAAAATATTTTGCGGCAAAGAAGAAAATGAATACTTTTAAAAGTATTAAGCTGAGTAAACATATGTTTTTGCATCCTTTTTTGTATAATAGTGTGGCATAAAGTTCGCCATTTTAAAGCGATTTCTTCAAGTAGGACAGAATTCTGTCACACATTATTTTGACATAATCGTACGATCGTGTAGGATAGTGAGTCAGTACCTTTAGCAAACAAAAAGTGACGTTTATAAGGACAGAACTGCAAAACAAAAGGGTTGGGAAAAACTATTAGAAAAGTATAAAGAAGTAGACAAAAGAGCTACAATAGAAACAGTGAAAAAAAATTTATAAATTTGCATGTGAACGCTTATTTCTTTTTAAAAGCTATTACTTCTTTTCTTTTTTTTCTTGTTTAGTACACAAAAAAATAAGCAATAACCATGTTTACTCGTCGGCATTTATGTAATTCTGATTTGTTTAATGCTAGTGGTGTTCATGCTCTCAACAAATCCGTGCGCACAAATCACATGTGCTTACCACAGAGAATCTCTACATCTTTATTAAAGAAAGTATGTAGAAAGAGCGGGAGAGGGAATTTAAAAGAGAATGATAGTTTTTCATTATTTGTCGAGACTGTTGTTGCCAAATCTAAGGTAATGATGTTTCTAAAAGTCGCCACGGCTTATGTAAATACAAATTAAATTTTTACACACATATGAAGCTAAATTTTTTATTTATTTATTTTTTTTTTTTTGATAAAAGTTTAATTTATATTATATTTAAATATAATTTATCATTTACAACCTCATATTTTGTAGGCTTATAATATACAAAACAGTGTTATTAATATCTATCGATTTTTTTTGAATGATTGGGCGATTTCGTGTTAAGAAGTGTGGTAGCACTCGCAAAGTATTTGGTGTTCCACATATACAGTACTCATTTTTGTAGTACTTTTTTCACTTAGTTATTTGCTTTTTCTTGTTCCTATTTTCAGAACAAAGTTTTTGCAAATGCTTACGGATAAGAACTTGAAAAGCAACACTTCACTACTCTTCACTATTTGAGCTCTGTGAGCAAGTACCTACTTGTATTTAGTTTTGGCAAATGTATTTACAAATACAAAAAAGTTATTTGTTGCAGATGTCTACTCCGTACCTTAGTACAAAAAAAAAAAAAAAAAAAAAAAAAATAGCGTGTGCCTAAGGAAGTATACATATAAATATATACATGTGTACATCCGTATGTATGAATACAGCAAAGTTTTAAAATAATTTTGTTGTCTTATTGTTGTACTGCATTATTGTTATATCATGTTTTGTTCTATTATTAGTTCTATTTGTTCTATGTTCTACGGCTTCTTACTTTTACTTAGTGTAAAACATTTTGTTACACTGAAGTATTTGTTTAGTAATGCGATTGAACAATACTTGACAGTATTTGAAATAAGGGATGATTATTTAAAGCTTTTTCAAGTATGCTTGTGCAGTGCTTTAGTACGTACCTAAAACATCGAACTACTTTTATATAAAATGTTTGTGATTTTGAAATTTTTACCATTAAATAAAAATTTAACAAAATATTAATCTTTATTTGTGCTTAATTCCAGAAATTGTGTCGGTTTTAAAATTTATTCTTTTACTCATGATATTCTCATGAGTTATTTATTCAGTACAATAAGTACTGAAGGGGAGAGCATACCTATATGGACCATTAATTCCAGAAATTGTGTCGGTTTTAAAATTTATTCTTTTACTCATGATATTCTCATGAGTTATTTATTCAGTACAATAAGTACTGAAGGGGAGAGCATACCTATATGGACCATTAATTCCAGAAATTGTGTCGGTTTTAAAATTTATTCTTTTACTCATGATATTCTCATGAGTTATTTATTCAGTACAATAAGTACTGAAGGGGAGAGCATATCTATATGGACCATTTCGTCAGATGCTACTCTGATTCCTCAGTAGATTATTTAAAACGTTCCTTGCAAACATTAGAACCTTTATATTATAAAAGCAATTGACTAAATTAAGCACAAATAAAGATTAATATTTTGTTAAACTTTTAAATTCCAAATAGAAATTATTACATTAAATAAAAATATTAAGCTAGCCTATTTGGATAACAATAAGTAAAACATTTTATGAAATTCTGGCTTAAAGACAAAATAAAGTATTTAATTATAATTTCCAGACTATAATTATAGAATTTTTATTTACAATAAGACAATAAAAAAGTTTTAATTTTCTTGGTCATGTAAACCTTTTATATATATTTATTTTTTTACATTTATAATATATATGTATAGTATATGTATATTTATAATTTATTCAAATTTAGATACCACAAAGTAGCCTAGTAAAACAAACATGTGAACCTCTTTACGCGCAGCGCCTACAAAGTGGTGAAATCAATAATTATGATGGCGAATTATCAAAGAAGCCTTTACTTTTGCGTAAACAAAAGTCTTACACGTCACAAGATATTGATGCTGTGCTGCATACAATTCCATGTTTAGGTCTCAAAACACGTCGTAAAGTTACTTTGGACAACCCAGCTATTTTAGAACAACAGTTAGAAGTCTTGGAACATCACAAAAAACAGTTAGAGAAACGTGGAAAATTAAATCAAATTTTAACAAGCAACATGCATTTGGACGCACCAAAATTATCAACATCTTCATTACTTACAGACGTTTCTCTTAACATCCACAATTTCTCTGACAACGTAAACGTAACTTATGCAAATACTTCATCATCCACGAGAGCTCCTGATGAAAATCTAAAATCCAATATATACGGTAATATAATATCTGCTCCAATTGCTACTCCGAATATCATTTATTCGAACGTTGCATACGAAACAGACAAGCAGAAGGTACAAACAATCGTAGAAGAAAATGAATCTGCATCTCAAGTGCCGCTCTTAAAGAAAAAACCTATATCGTCTTTAAATGAAGACAGTAGTGTATACTTCACACATAATGGTTCCCTTATACCAGAAGATGAGATACTACCTCCTCCAAGTCCTGTTAGTTCGTCTTATAGTGAATTGCGACGAGCTACTGAAGTTTTCAAAACAAATAATTTACCACAAAAAGAGACAATAGTTACTGCCAATGATCACATTAACGTCAGTTACGAAATGCCTCACGACCACAAATTGTCTGTGGGATTAAATGATATGCGACAATTATATATAAATAAATCAACATATACTACTAACGATGCATTTAACAATTCTGGAATACAGGTATTGCATTGTGCATGGTGTGTGAAAACAATCCAAAATGGTTGACTTATTATTTGCTAATGTTAAAGTTTTTTTTTTGCAATTTTAACCACTACTGAAAATGCATATATAAGTGCAGGAACCTGTTGAATTTCGTGATCATGGGCTTAGTTTCTTTTCTTTGAGATATTCAATATAATGTTGTTTTAAATTTTACAGAAGTAGATGTAGTATAAAATTTCCAATCAATTGGCTAATATTGCTGAAAATAATTTTTTTTGAAATTTCTTTTTTAATGCTGAAAAAATTAATTAATTTAGGTAACAAAATTCAAATTAACGACAAAAATATAAAAAAAAAATCGTCCTGGCACCCTTTTCTTCTTCTGTATTCTTACTTTTGACACACATGTATATACAATTACAAATTACAAGGAAAATCGTATTCTAGGGATCAAAATAAGAAACTTTGCCGAAGGAACCATACCTCTACAATGTATTTTGATGTCCCGACTTTTGATCCGAAGGGTCAATATTTTTCTTATTTTCTTTTTTATTACTAAGTAAAATTCATTTTTTCATTTCATTCTGACTAAATAAATTTCTAAAGAATCGAAAAATATAGAAACACGTTTATCTTCAAGTTTTTTGTTTTATTTAACTTTAACAAAATAGATTTATTTTAGTGCACTTCGTTTTTTTTTTTTTTATTTTGATTTCTTTCAACTTCCCAGTTTTTTGCATGAACGTTTGTATTTTTAAGAAAAAATCTACTAACATTAATATACAACTGTGTGACGTAGCCAACCATAATCGCATGTTCAATTAATGTTGTGTGTAATACCCTGTTCAGACATAAAAGTTATACCCTGTTCAGACATAAAAGTTAATGAAGTCAATTAAGTTTTAAATTGTGTGACTGATTTGGGTGTTCACACATATTCAATTAAGTTTACGCAATTAAGTATTTGACAACTGAAAATATTGTGACATTTTTTTTAAAATATGTTTGAGTATTTGTAAAATAAAAAATGAAAAGAAAGCCAAATTTAAAAAAAAAATTTTTTGAAGGCAAGCTTTTGATTAAAAGAAATTAGTTATTTAAAAATTATTTTCAATAACAATATTATAAAATTTATTTAACGGTTACATCGGCTGCCATTTCCTTTTTATGACATTTATTTTTAAATTTATTTACGTTTTCTCTTTTTAATACTGAAAATATCAACTTTTCTCACTTTTGAGTTGATATATAAGGGCACAACAAAGAGTTGCATTTTGATTTTGACTTCATTAACGTGCAATCAATTTTTAATTGCCCAATTATTGAATGGAAATTTGTATGGTAAATTGAGCTCAATAAAGGCGATAATTGCGTAAAATGCTTAATTGCTCAATTAACGTGTATGTCTGAACAGCCTATAAGCGAGACAACACAACATTTTTGTGTTGTGAACCATAATCGGGGGGATAAACACATACATACGTAAATATAAGCATTAGTGCCTGGTTTCGCGTGCGTGCACGCGTATGCTTGCTGTCACTAAAAGGAGTGTAAGCACACGCTCTTAAAAATCTCTATAAAAAAAAAACAAATTTTGTTGCTTATGTACATAAACTTGTTTTAACTGTACACAAATCTTTTTTTTACTAACGAAATTATATTGAAAAATTTAAGCTAATAATGAAATGAATTCAAACCAATAAATACTATAAAACATTAACTCAACTTTTTAACACACCTATTTATTTTTTCTTTTAAAAATTACTAAATTTGTATTTTCTCTTCAATTTTTAATTCTCAGGCAAAGGCTAATCCAACTTTTTCTGATTACTACGGATATGGTGGGTTTTCTCAGGTATGTACTTTTAATAAGATTAGAACAAGGGTGGCCAGTCTCTCTTGACATTGCGAGCCATTTTTTTAAATTTAAATTTTTGGCGAGCAGCAATTAAAAACGTATTTAAAGGTATAGAAAAAAGGTATAAAAAATTTTTTTTACAGAAATTATATTAGTTAAAAACATAAATAAAAATATAAAATACGCTCCATAGGAAAACCGCTTGTGTCTATTTTAAAAAACTACAGCTTTAGAAGATCTAAAAGTGTTTCTTATAAAATTATTTCGTTTTTAGTAAACCGTATAGCTTTCATTGCCATCTCGTTATATCGAATATATTGTCCAACCATATTAATGAAGTTATTGAGCTAATTGCTACAACAAGTCAATTTTTTCTTATGTCCCTATTACTGTTCACAACTCAACCCGGTTGAGTTGAAATCAAAACAACTCAACCCTTTTTTGGTATTATGTATTATAACTAATTTCAGTTGAAATTGTATTAATGTTGCCAGCCTAAAAATAAAGAATTTGACAGATGTAAAAAAAAAATAAAATAATCCCCTTATCGCGAATCTCAAGGGAATAATTTGCTTATTCCCATGTACAATAATTTGGTATCGTCAATTGATAGGGAATAAAATATATTTTCGAAACATGTGGCAATTCGAACATACTGTTGTGAATTGATGTAATTTAATTTTTTACGTGTTTTTTGTAATTTTCTTAATAAATTGTTATAATTCAATAAAATGTATAGTATTTCGCTCTGATTTATGTTATTAGAAGAAGAGAAGAAATTATTGGAGAAAATAAAAAGACGGAATTTAAGAGATGCATCAAATCCATTGTGCTTACTAGAAAAAATGTAAGTGAAAACATGAAGAATTGTTAACATTATGTACATATAAATAAATTCTTTGCAGGTTCTAACAACATTTTCTAGCTAACAAAGCAGCTTTTAAATACCTTTTAGATATATTGAACCAGAACTGCCTACCAGAAAGTCGTCGTGTTGTGTAGCTTACAGCATGTCAACGGTTTTTATAGGATACAAAAGATTAAAAAAGAAATATTCTTTAGAAAGATACGAAATCTTAAATCTAAAAAACAATAAATCACATTTGTGTTATTTCTGGTTGTACTTCATGTATTATATAAAAAAAATTTTAATAAAAAGGCAACAAAAATTCTAATTCATAATTAATATACGTTTTTAAAACTAAAAAAATATCACATTCTTACATGTTTAATTCTTATTAGCACAAAAATATTAAAAATTAAACACATTTATTTTATTTCTCTTGATAATTCTTTAAAATTTTGTGAATAAATAATTGGTGACAACAGCTTTCAGTAATTCTATCTCATGCTGGTTATTTAATACTGATCGGTCTTTGCATTTTACGAATTTTAAAGTCGAATAAAAGAATTTGCATAAGTATTGTTCCGAATATTGAAATAATTAGGCAATATTTTTCAATTCTGATTCTAATTCTATTTTTTAATTGTAGAGCTTGAATTTTTGGCAACAATATTAATTCTAATTCCATAGATGTTTTTTGGCTCATAATTATATTATTATTTTCCAATAGATTCAGAAAAAATCAAGAGACTATTTAAAATATTTCAAGTTTTGAAATTTATGTTGAACTTCCTCCTAGCTTTTTCACTTATTTAATAGTGAAACAAATTAGAACAACGGCTGTAGCTTACTGATAATAACACAAATGAAAAGGGAACGCGGGGACATTTAACGAGAGCCATAAATAATACTTCAGAGAGCAGAATGTGGCGCGCGGGCAGCAAATTGGCCACCCCTGATATATAGGGTCCGCCAAATCCTTTTTTTTTTTGAACATACTATAAAAACATCGAGTGTAGCTTCGGCTGTGTGGCACGTAGCACCGTCCTGTTGAAACCAAATGTTGCCAATATTCTCCTCTTCAATTTTTGTGAACAAAAATTCGTTCAACATAGCCCGATAACGATCGCCATTGACTAACGGCCACTCCTTGCTCATTTTCGAAGGAAAATGGCCCAATTATGCCTCTGGACTAAAATCCACACCAAACAGTGACTCGTTTTGGGTGGTGCGTCGGCTTTTCAATGTATGCGTGCGGGTTTTCTGTGCCCCAAATGCGACAATTTTGCTTGTTTACATACCCGCTAAGATCAAAATGAGCTTCATCTGAAAAGATGATTTTTTTGGCAAAATCGGCATCTTCTGTAAGTCGATCGCAGGCCCACTTAGGGAAGCGAAAACACAACCATATTCTTTCAGCGGAAGGATAAAACTAATTATCTGTCAAATCAGACATGAGCTAAGTGTTACCATTCACGAAATAAGCACTAGTTGAGAAAAAAAAAACGTTCGATGGCGGACCCTATAGAAGAGCATTTTTAAATTTCTGATTTCCTTAACTTGTTATATTTACATATCTTGTATTTTAAAAGTAATAAGTAACAAAACGGTTATTTATTTCATAGAAAAGGGGACTAATTTCACATTTTTAATGCTTGCTTTTTTTATTTATCCAACAGACATCTTCCACTTATGAATCTATTTATGAACCGATTAATCCTAGACCTCCTAGTCAATTATCAGCACGTTCTCACAACCTTACGTATCCTACATGCAATAAAAACTTAAATACAACATCTTCATTACCGGAAAATGGCAATGCATTGGTAAAAAGTAATAGTAGCAATATATCGACTTTAAGCGCTCTTAGTGGTTGCAGTAGTATGGACTGTAATTCGCCAGTGTATCCCAATAGCAGCAGAGCAAGTGAAGGTGGTACTTTAAATAGATTTACACAAAATCCTAAAGAATTGGAAGTTCAATCTTTAACTGACTTTTTGGTAAAATCAATTGATCCACAACAAGATCTTGAAAACTATGGCATTTGCTTCAAATGTAATGAAATTGTGGTAGGAGAAAATTCCGGTTGTACGGCAATGGATCAGATTTATCATATTGCATGTTTTACATGTTCGCAGTGTCAAATTAATTTGCAGGGCAAACCATTCTACGCTTTAGATTGTAAACCTTATTGCGAATTTGATTATCTGCAGACATTAGAAAAATGCTCCGTGTGTATGAAGCCAATTTTAGAAAGAATTTTACGTGCAACTGGAAAGCCGTATCATCCACAGTGTTTTACTTGTATTGTGTGCAAGAAAAGTTTGGATGGCATACCATTTACAGTTGATGCTACAAATCAAAATTATTGCATTGAGGATTTTCATAAGTAAGTATAATGCTTAAAAACTACATATTGTTTTTTTTAGAATCTATATACTTATGTATGTAAAATTGCGATTGCAATTATGTTTACTTTTGTCAAAAAGTCAACAAAAGACACGATCACCTCTTCTAAAAATCTAAAAATTTCGGAGAACTCCATCTCTATTTAAAATTGGTGTGTTGTGCCGAAAGGTTGATTAAGGTTTAACCCCCCGTTTCTGCATGCAAGTAATTGCTTGCAAGTTGAGGTATTAACTACGAAAAAGCAGAAAAAATAGTCGAAAGTCTTGCAAATTGTATGAGTGTCTACACAGAACAGTGCAAGTTCATTTTTAAAATATCGGCAACGGCTTCACTAATAATGAAAAAATGGTTGCGCCATTGATATAGAGAATAAAAATATATGAACGGAGTGTTGCCGCGTTGTCAACACCGTGAACACCAACTAAACATTTTGTTGTTAGTATTTTTTTTAAGTCAAAAATAAGAAATTGATAATTAAACGTAAATTAAATAAATTAATTAATTTAAAACTCATATTCCTTAACACTGTTTCACATTTTTCAAATTACTTGCTGCAAGTGTCAAAAATTTAGTTGCAAGAGAATTTGGTTGCCAGTTCAGCTGCAAGTTAGAAAAATATGAGAGTGTTAGTGAAAAAGTATGAATGTATTGAGTTTTTCGAATTTGCACTTGCATGTGGAAAGGGGGGGGGGGGGGGGGTAAAGGAAAATCACAAATCAAATAGTATGTGTTTGGTTGGTTTATATGACGGCCTTCAATTAGAATCGCGAGACTTCGTTTTGAACTAGTATGTATATACTCAACGCGAATCTAGCAATCTATTTTTAATTTAAACCGGAAAAATTAGCAAATTTGAGTAGTTTTTTTCAAGAGTTACCATATTTCACTTTTTTTTTGTAACAGAGATGGTAACAATTTATTCAAATTGGAAGACAAAAAGCTATGCCGCTAATACTCTCACAAATAAACTGCAAATAATTCAGTATAAGAATTTGAAAAAAAAATATAGGCTTCCACTTAGATACCTCACTGATCTAATGCAAAAAATAACAGTTATTTAATGTTTAATATATTTTCAAAACAACTGACTCTGTCATTTAATTAAAAATGCAGGTTGTCTGAATCTGAAACAATAATAGATTTAGTGAACAACCTCTGAGATTCTTTTGCTTTGAAAGAATTTCATTAAGCGGCTCATTCATTATACAATAATATTCTATATATTATTTGTCATGTTATTTGCATTTTGCCCTCTATTATGCAATAAGTAATACAATATTTTCAAATATAATATGCCGCAACTTTCGTACAGTAAAAAGTAAACATAATCTATAAGCAAAACAAAGACATATGTATGTATTTACTAAAGAGCTGCACAAGCCCATTTGAAATACACTACTGGACACTAGAACAAAACACAATATTTTACAGTAGACCATAAAGTTTTGTGCAAAAATAACGCAACAGAACAAACATTGACACTTTTTGATTTGTTTTACAGTTCTAACAGTACTTGTGTTTTGTACGGCAGTAGAAATTCAAGACAAAATTTTGTTTTAAAGCTGTGACGTCAACTTAAACTGTGCATAGTATGTACACTAGAGCAAAGGAATTATACATGCATGTATATACATACATCCACACATATTGCTTTAGTCAACACGAGCGTGACCAAACACATTAGGCATGCTTTTTAAAAACACATACATAGACATGTTTGTGTAACACCGACTGCCTTTCACCTTGTTTGTGTGCACAAACGTTAGGCATGTATAGCTTAAAAATTTCCATTCCCGTATAATATATTCATGCTGATCACATTGAATCAATACAAAAACAACTTCTTCTGTTCTGCCTGCTGAGTTTCAATTGGATTCCCGGATCAAAATTTTCATCATATCGTGATAGATTGGCTATGATAAAACTTCCTACTTTGAAAAGTAGAAGAACTATGCTTAGCATCGCATTCGCATATAATATTATAAATGGGAATATTCGTTCCGAATTTCTATTAAATATCATATCATTTAATGTACCGCAAAGACCGACACAGTATTTTCATCCATTATCAATTAAATATTATAATTCAAATTATGCAAATTCCGATCCATTGAGAAGAATCTGCTTAAATTTTAATGAAATATATCCATTTATTGACTATTCTGTAAGCTTAGATGTGATCAAACACAATATCATAATACATTTAAATCAATAATTAATTAAAATTCTCAATTTACTTTTAAATTAGTTATAAAGGGTGGTTAAATTTTAAGGGACGATGTTGATTTTGAATAAAACACAAATTATTTAGGAAATTATTGTCATTTCTTTTTATTATGATAATATGGTATGGTTCAATTATGTGTGGAACAAAATATCGGCCAAATGGCCGTCGCGACCACGGCGGCACACCTCCATCCGATGGTCCAAATCTTCGATGACGCTGAGGCATAATTGAGTTTCTATGCCTTTAATGTGCCGAATTATCTCATCCTTTAGCTCTTGAATTGTTGCTGTCTTATCGACGTACACCTTTTCTTTCAAATAACCCCAAAGAAAGAAGTCCAACGGTGTCAAATCACATGATCTTGGCGGCCAATTGACACTGCCACCACGTGAGATAACACGGCCATTGAATTTGTCGAGCAAAAGAGCCATTGTTTCGTTACCTGTGTGGCAAGTGGCACCGTCCTGTTGAATCCACATATCGTCCACATCCATATATTCCAATTCGGGCCATAAAAAGTTCATTATCATCTCACGATAGCGAACACCATTCACAGTAACTGCCTGACCGGCCTTATTTTGGAAAAAAATACGGCCCAGTGATGCCGCCAGCCCATAAAGCGCACCAAACAGTCACTCTTTGTGGGTGCACTGGTTTTTCGACAATCACTCTTGGATTATCATTCGCCCAAATGCCGCAATTCTGTTTATTGAGGAATCCACTGAGGTGAAAATGTGCCTCATCACTGAAGATGATTTTCTTCGAAATTGCATTTTGATTTGAACGCCCATTTTCATAATAAGCCTGAATAACTTTAACGCGTTGCTCGATTGTGTATTTTTCCATGGTTCAAATGGTGTTAGTCTGAAATTGAGAAATGTCAAATGAAATGCAGAAAAAAAATTGACGTTTAGGTGTGGTTCACATTAAATTTTAAAATTTAACCACTTTATATATACATATAATTATATGTCTAAAGTCTGTATGAAATAATAAGTAGACTTTTATGTAAATAAATAAAAAAATACGTTAAAAAAAACAAAGCATGTGGCTGTGAAAGTACACATATAAACACATACATACGTGTGTATACAACAAAGTTCTATAAAGTTCTCCTGTCGTGTTGCTTGTTCTACTACGTTATTGTTATGTTCAGTTTTCTGTTAGTGTATTTGTGTTCTGGTTGTTCTATGTTCTAGGGGTTCTAATTTTTACTGCAGTGCAAAACATTTTGTCACTGAAGTACTTGTTTTGATATGCGATAGAACAGTGCTTGATAGCATTTGAAATCAGGGATGATGCTTAATAGCTGTTTCAAGTTTGCTTGTGCAGCCATTTAGTATTTACTAAGTATTTATTTTGTGCGTTTTTATTTTCTACAAAATTTTGTACTAATTTTTCTTAAAATTTTTAGTGTTTCTAATAAAACAGCTGTTATCTTATGGTTTTACAGGAAAACAATACTGAACAATATTGCGAACACATTACACAGTATATTACACTTCTTTTGTTGTACAATAAAAAGCAAAAGTATTTTGATTTCTGAAAATATATTGCGCCACCTTCGAATATGACATACTCATTGGCGATATTTTTGTACAATACGAAAATTGTACAATTACATTGCAAATGGATGGGCCGCTTTAGTATTTGTTTTAAAAAACATCTTCACAAAAATGAATTACGAGTTTGAATAATAAAATTTAATCGTATTTTAATTATTTCATTTTAATTTTTTATATATAGAAAATTTGCACCACGGTGCTGCGTTTGCAAAGAGCCAATTATGCCAGAACCTGGTGAAGAAGAAACAGTGAGAGTGGTAGCTTTAGATAGAAGTTTTCATTTTGAATGCTATAAGTGTGAGGTAAATAATTTATTTTAAATATATATGCCCCTCTTACGCTTTACAACTCAACTCTACTTTAGCTAAAATTTTTAAATTGCAACTTTTTATACACATCACAAAAAGTGAAAAGGGTATAAGTTTGTGGGACACTCTATTAAGTATATATATTCTGGATCCTTATAAATAGCGGAGTCGATTTAGCGATGTCCATCTGTACGTGTGGATGTTGAAATCAACTTTCTGAAGTCCCTAGAAGAATTACAAAAAAGTTTAGTATGCCAATTTATTGGAAGTTGCTGTCTTCAGTTTGCTATTGAAATTCAGCAAAATCGGTTTATAAATGTCTGAGTTACGAGCTCTGAAGTGCAATTATCTCCTTTTTTGACCATTTTTTGCGTAATTTGTGTAAACTACAAAACGGATAAAAGAAATAGCAGCCAGTGTCTGTGCAAAAAATTATAACAATCGGTCCACAAATGGCCGAGAAAATTAAGAAAAATAATCCGAAATTTTATGCTGCCAAATTTCTTTCATTTTAAGAAGACTGTATACTAGGGCGGGTCGATTTATATGGAGGCAAAAAAATCGTTCAAATTACAAGGAAAATCGTATTCTAGGGATCAAAATAAGAAACTTTGCCGAAGGAACCATACCTTTACAATGTATTTTGATGTCCCGACTTTTGATCCGAAGGGTGAAATTTTGAAAAAACAAAAATGTTATTTAAAAACTAGGAGCAAATATAAATAGAACGAATATGACTAGTTGCATTATTGTAGAGTAAAATATCTTGTTTATGGTTGAAAAAATTAAATTTATCCTAGTTCGCAACGAATTTATCATTGCTATTAGATTGCTTGATTTTCAGTTAATCTAATTTTATTTGCCGCTGCAACAATTCTAAATTTTATTCCCAAACAAAATGTTTGTGAAAAATGTCACAATACTTTTGGGAAAAAACTCACGGGAATAAAAATCGGCGATGCCAAATTTTTTTTTGAACATGCGAACTTTTTCCCATCAAAATAAAAATATTCACGATAGGGGTGAATAAAAAAAACCAAAAAGCTGGCGCGTATTGCCTTCTGCTATTGCCGCATGAGAAAACAATAAATATTGGCGTATTTTTAACATTTATATTGGCGCTTGGTTGTTTATCAAACGTTCACATGATTCCCGCACCAGGGTTGTATTTGATTGGGACAAATACGCACAATATTGGTGTTGATTGCCGTATGAGCCAATAAATTGTGAAATCACACGATTGGCATATAAAATAAGCCAATAATTGGTGTATTGCAGCAATCGTGTGATCTTACCTTAAGTCTTTGCTATAACTACAATCACAAAAATTACAACGCAGGGTCATTGTCTTATAACTAAACGCTACTATGTATATCACTTCAGAAAAGAAATATCATTGTTCTGGAAGCATCGTGCAAAATGTATATCTATATTTCTTTTCATTAATTTTTATAATCTTGTTAATTGCATTTAATGAAATAAATAGTTATTAAAGGAAAAAGGTTACAACAGTCTTTAATTAAAAATGAAACATGGGAAGAAGTAAATTTACCTAAGGGCCAGAAAGTTATAGGTTGTAAGTGGGTATTTTCCATTAAAAAAATGAAGATGGAAATATTAAAACGTTCACCAGTAGTTCGGTATGAAATCATTAGAATGGTATTGGCATTATCTGCAGAATATAATTTACATTTACATCAAATGGATGTATCGACAGCCAAATGATGAAGTTTATATATCTCAACCTGAATATTTTATAAATCAGAAAAATCAGAATAGCCCAGAAAAAGTTTTGAAATTAAAGAAAGTTTGTATGGTTTGAAGCAATCAGGAAGGGAATGGAATAAAACTATTAACAAAGTTTTAATTGATATTGGTTTTAGATCATGTAAAAATGAACCATGTTTATATGAAAGAAATGACAATGGTAAAATAAATTTAGTAGCGATTTATGTAGATGATCTATTGCTAGCATCATCCGATATTAATGAATTAAATGAAATTAAAAATGAGATTAAAAATAAAGTTGAAGTTGTTGATAAAGGGTGTGCAAAATATTTTTTGAGTGGTTCTACAGGTGATATATTTGTTCATCAAACAAAATATATAAAGAGTTATTAAAATAATATAAAATGTAAGATTGTAGACTACTTTCTACTCCATTGGAACCAAAATATCAAAGTACATGCAATAATATTTTATGTAAGAAAATTTGTCCTAAAGAATATCAGTCACTGATTGATTCATTAATGTATTTAGCGGTTTGTTCTCGACCAGATATATTGAATTCCGTCTCGAAATTATCTCAGAAAAATATTGATACAAACACATGAATTCAGCGAAAATAATTCTTAAATATTTAAATAAAACAATAAATTTAAAGTTAAAATATTTTAAAACCGGAAAAACTTTAACTTGCTATGTAGATGCAGATCGGGGTGGTGATACAAGTTCAAGAAAATCATATGCAGGCAATAGTTTTATTTTAGTTGGTGGAATTTTTTCTTTAGAAGCTAAAAACAATCGACTGTAGCACTTAGTAGCACTGAGGCCGAATATATGGCACTACCTTCAATAGTAAAAGAAGCAGTTTATTTAAAGAATCTGTTAGATGAGATAAAAGTTCATTCTTTTGGAAAAGTTGAAATAAATTGTGATAATCTTAGTGCTTTGCATTTAGTTAAAAGTTCAATTTATATAATAGAACCAAACACATAAAATATCACCATGTAAGAAATGTTTATGAAAACGAAGCAATTGATTTAAAATATTGTAACAGTAGTGAAAATATATCTGATATATTTACAAAGAACTTACCTAAAACTACACATGAAATAATATGTTTATTGTAAAAATCTTTTTTTTATTTTTAATATTTTATATATAACAAAATATTAATCTTTATTTGTGCTTAATTCCAGAAATTATGTTGGTTTTTAAATTTATTTTTTTACTCATGATATTCTCATGAGTTATTCATTCAGTACAATAAGTACTGAAGGGGATAGCATATCTATATGGACGCTACTCTGATTCCTCAGTAGATTACTCCCAACGTTTCTTGCAAACATTGTTGTAAAAGCAATTGATTAAATAAGAATTATTTGTCAATAGTTACAAAAAGATTCAAATATTCAAACAAAAAACTCAGTAAGCATTGAACTGAATAAATAAATAAATTTCCCAACCAACATTTTAATATTGAAAACTATATATTCTATTTTTATTCTTCTCTTCTCTTTTACATTCGGATGCCAGAATATATAGTTTGCAATATTAAAAAATGATGATTTTCTTCGAAAATTGATTATCCACTGTTGCTCATTTTCATAATAAACCTGAATAACTTAACGCGTTGCTTGATTGTGTATCTTTCCATGGTTCAAATTAAGTTAGTCTGAAATTGAGAAATGTCAAATAAAATACAGAAAAAAACTTGACGCTTAGGTGTGGTTCACATTCAACATCGGCACTTAAAATTTAACCACCCTTTATATTATACATAATTATATATAAATCATTAATAAAATAGTTTACTTTACCAAAATAAATACATTTGTTGTTAATTAAATTTCTCAAAATTCAGAAAATATTTCTTCTAATATTTTATTTAACATATTCTTGCAAATATTGAGGAACTCTTCTTTCTCTTGTCGACCTACGCAGTTTTGGTTGCACTCTTCCACCCTCAGAATGATTTTCTACTATGTTCCGCTCATCTGCTCTAGCTGTTTGAGTATCGAATCCTTTAAAATCTTCGGTTTCCGATGTACTTCCTCCACTATTTCTGAATGATTCATTGGCACTATGGTTACATGCATGCAATGTTTTGATGACTGTCTGACACTGGAAGTCTAAACATTGCATCTGCATTCGCGTTGTCTTTCGATCTCTTAAAACGTATTTCATAATTAAAATGTGAAAGATATATTGCATAATGTTGCATGTCGCTGATAAAACTGGTATACCTTTATTCGGAGAAAATATCTGGGAAATAGCCTTGTTGTCAGTCACCAAAATGAATTTGTTTCCAAATAGGTACTGATAAAATTTACGAACTCCAAAAATTATTGCATATGCCTCTTTATCGACTTGACTATATCGCTGTTTTACTTTGTTCAAAGTCTCAGGTGCAAATTGTAATGGTTTTTCCTATCCGTCTTCAAATAAGCGACTTAACACTGCCTCCACGCCTATTGGACTAGCGTCTACTGCTAATAATTTTTTTGAATCATAATGTGTGAGCAATGTTTGTGTCTGCATTTGCCTTTTTACTTCATTAAAAGACTGTTCACACTTTTCATCAAATTTAAATGGAGTATTATTATGTAAAAGTTTATTGAGAGGATATAATATGTTGCTCTAATTTCTCACAAATCTCCCATAATAATTTATTAGATCTAGGAAAGATCTTACCTCATGCTTATTTGTCGGCTTTTTCATCCTATGTTTGGCATCAATTTTGTTCTTCATTGGTCGTATTCCATCTCTGTCAATAACATAACCGCAATATTCAATCTGATTTTTCCAGATTCACGCGCATGTTATGCTTTTCCAAACGGCACGAAACTTCATTTATTCTGTACATATGTCTGTCGTCATCTGGTGCTGTTATCTTTATTTCATCCAGAAAAACTGATACGCCATCAATATCACATAGCAATTGCTCCATTAATCTTTGCCACTTTGCTGGCGCGCAAGCTATACCAAACAATAATCTTGTTGATATAAACAGCCCTTTGTGTGTACTAAGCGTTAAAATATTTCTATCTACTGGGTCAACATCTAGTTGCAAGTACGCTCTTGACAAGTCTATTTTTGTAAATTTTATACCACCAGCCAATTTGCCAAACAGTTGCTTAATTGTCAGCAAATGATGCTCATCCACCACCAAGCTTTGATTTACTGTAATTTTATAATCGCCGCAAATACATACCGATCCATCGACCTTTGGTACAACCACTATTGCTGCTCCCCACTCACTCGTATCAGCTTTTGCTATCAATCCTTCTGCTACTTGTTTCTCTAGCTCTTTCTCAATTTTTTACATCAATGAAAATGGAACACATCAGGCTTTTAAAAATTTCGGCTTCACTTTTGGTTTTAAATACAAACGAGCCTGAAATCCAATTATTTTACCCGTGTAGACGAAAATACTGTAGGTTATTTCTTTACCATCAAATCCAAATCATCGCTACGTTCATACTTTGTATTTTGTTTATCTCTAGTCTACCTTTTAACATTGCGTTCCAATTCAATTTTAATGAACGCATCCACTCTCTATCAAGCAATGGTTGTCTGTCTGGTCTCAAAATGTAAATTTTCAACTTAAAACTTTTTCCATTCGATCTGACATTTACCCATATAAAACCTAAGCAATCGATTTGTGTCTTGCAGTAGCTGTATAATTTTATGTCACTAGCATGTACTTCTACCTGTTTAAAGTTTTTCTTTGTGTCTTCTACGGCCATTATAGTGACAGGTGCTCCTGTATCAATTTCAAAATTTATACTTTCTGGTGCTGTTATCTTTATTTCATCAGTACCTATTTGTTTACTTGCAACACAAAACAGCTTTTCCGTTTTTCCTTTTTCTTCCAGATGAAACAATTCTTCGTTTTCAATACAGCTTAACATACTTGTGCATTTGCTTTCAAACACATCTTTTGCAAATGGTCTTTTTTCTTACAAAAATGACAAGTCGATTTTTTATATTTACATTTGTTTGCCATATGTTCAGTGTTGCCACACCGAAAGCATTTATTTTTCTTCTTTATAGTGTTTTTACACTAGAGCACATTTAACATCTACCATCTATACATGCATTTTATATTCCCATATAAAATGCATGTAGAAACAATCAACATCTTCCAACATCTTTACAAGATGTTCCTATCTCATTTTGTTTCACTCAACATCTTTCGATAATTTTCGTGCCATCACTAGAAAAATGTCAATATTTTCGATTTTAGTGACATCACTTATAAAGTAACATTTATTTATACATAACACATATTAAACAAAATAAAAATTCAAATTTTGAAGCCTAATGGATTTGATCTTGCAAAGCAACAATAATGAATGATTTTTCTAAATTTATTTTAAGATATTTTTTGTTTTCGAAAATTATGCGTTTTCTTTTCTTTTATTTTTCGACAGTTTAGTTGATGGTAGATGTTAGATGTTGGTAGTTTAAACAACTTTTTTCATTTTCAACATCTTCCACGCATTCCTCTAAGATGTGCTCAGTGTAAAAACACTATTAAGGCATTACTTTTTTGCTTATAGTGTTTTTACATTAGAGCACATTTAACATCTACCATCCATTCGGCGAGATGACATCTTCCCATATAAAATGCATGTAGAAAAAATCAACATCTTTACAAGATGTTCCTATCTCATTTTGTTTCACTCAACATCTTTCGATAATTTTCGTGCCATCACTAGAAAAATGGCAATATTTTCGATTTTAGTGGCATCACTGATAAAGTAATATTTACTTATACATACATACCATAAAGGCCGAGTTATGCGAACGTTGAAATGTAAAAATGTAGAAGTCAGCTGATCGTTTCTGGTATATGGAAAGCAATGCAAATGCTTAGCTGACTGAAATGTAATGCACATGTAACGTAGCAATCTGTTGAATTTAGAATTTTACGTAACAAAATGTAGCCAGTGATGGGATGTATGCGTATTGATGGAAGTGTGGCACATTTTAGCCCTTTTATATGGTACATTTTTTATATAAAAACTATTTGAAATGTTTAATTTCTATATATAAATAGAAAATTAAAGAAGAATTTAATGCTAATATATATTTACCAACATTTGTAGTAAAAATAATAAAATAACCACATATTTTGAACGCATGTGCATACCTACATACAAGTGTTCAAAAAATTATTTTAGATATTAATAATACGAATAACAAATATACCATACTAGATATATTTATACATATAAAATATTTTTTAGCACTTCTATATATGTATATATGTACGTAAAGTACACATATGCAGTCATTTTGTACATTTTAATACAAATGTAATGCATGTATATATGTAGTATGTATATATGAAATTGACATAAGACAAATTCATACTACTAAAACTTTAAAATAATTTAATTTAATTTTAATATATTAAGCAGATATTAAGTTATTGTTTATAAATATAAATCAAATTGTTGGTACCACCATAAGCATTTTGGTACTTTTTCCAAAAAAAATACAGATAATGTGGACATAATACCCCCATCAATGTTTCAAACGGCTGTTTTGTTGTTTATTTGAAATTTTTGTACTATAAAAAACACATGATACGTTTCTACGTTTCTATACTTGAGCTCTACATATTTACATTTCTACATTCCTACATTTCTACATTTCAACGTTCGCATAACGAGGCCTTAAGTATTTGCACATATTAAACAAAATAAAAATTCAAATTTTGAAGACTAATAGATTTAATCTTGCAATGCAACACTTAATCCAATAATAAATGATTTTTCTGAATTCATTTTCATATATTTTTTTGTTTTCGAAAATTATGCGTCTTCTTTTCTTTTATTTTTCGACAGTTTAGTTGATGGTAGATGTTAGATGTTGGTAGTGTAAACAACTTTTTTTCATTTTCAACATCTTCCACGCATTCCTCTAAGATGTGCTCAGTGTAAAAACACTATTACCATTTGTCGATGTTTATTTTGTTTTACACCTTTCATTTTATTCACCACACCCCTTTCATTGCTTTTCCGCTACCGCTGTATCTCTAATCCACCTTTTTCTTCATACTCATATGAACTCGATATGTTTGCTGCTTCGGCCATTGTTACCGTCTTTTTTTCAAGCAATCTGCTTTGGACACTGATTTTATAACCCAAACACAAATTGATTTCTTAGCTCTGTTTCTAGGTAACTACCAAAACCACAATTTACCGCCAACCGACGCAATGCTGTCAAAAAGTCTGCACATGTTTCCTCTGCTTTCTGCTCCCTAGAATGAAATCTGTAATTTTTCAAAATCTCGTATGGACTAGGATCAAAATGGTCTTTTAGTGTTATTTCATCACATGATATACTCTCCGGGTCACAATATATTAATTTACCACACAGCACGTTATATGTCGTTGCACTCATGTAATGTAAAATGAGTTTACGCTTCTTATCAG
The DNA here is from genome assembly GCA_947397855.1 of Thelaira solivaga. NCBI lineage: Eukaryota > Metazoa > Arthropoda > Insecta > Diptera > Tachinidae > Thelaira > Thelaira solivaga. The sequence goes on from OX377615.1 coordinate 9,090,162, forward strand.
GTGTCCTAGTATTATAAATTTCCACTGCTGTTTAAAATCGCTTCACCCAACGAGTTGTTGATTTCGGATCAAATGCCTCAAAATTAAAAACTACCGCTGATGATGCTACAGCCCCTTCCTGATTAATCACCTTAAAAAAATATTTTTTCTGCCCTCACTTGTGCTGTAAAAAGTAAGGTTAAATAGAACGTCTGTCTCGTCGCCAAAATTGTTTTAAATGAACTGCACACGTTGGTTCTTATTTACATGTACGTGTCATACGTCAATATACATCATTAGCTAAGCAGTTAGAGTTACAGAATACTACTTTAGCAAAATCTCTAAAATATTTGCCTGAAAATTTTTAGCGATAGAGATTAAGCTTTAGCTAAGAGACTTAGAAAATATAGCTGCAGGTTTAATTTAATTTTACTATTGTTTTTTCCCAATAAATTTAAATGGTGTTTTTAATGAAAGTTTATACTTTATAGAAAATGTAAATTTTGGAAATAATTAATTCATTTGCAAAAACATTTCTGAACTAATTGAGTTATATACCTCCTTAGATAAAGTATAGAGTATTTAGTTAAGGGCTGCACAAGCATACTTGAAATTGCTTACAAGCACTTTTTATTATAAAATATTACACATGTTTGTAGTTATGTTTGGCTTTCAAGTATGCTTGTGCAGCCCTTTAGTGTTTAGGTATTCATAAAATATACAATGCTAAAAATATCAGCTAATGTGAAAAAAGCGAAACATGAAAAAATATTTAATTAAACCACTTAGTTCAACTGCTTTCGACATTTTACTTTAGTGCTGTTGATCTTAAGTTAAACTAAAATTGGTTTCTTATTGTTTTAAGACTTTTTATAGTCTTAACAGTTTATATTTACTTACAATTTCTTAAATTTAAAAAATATTTTTATTTTAAACTTCTTTTAGAAAACTTGAAACATAAACACAAAACAGCTGTTTGAATAATTCTTGCAAGTAAAAATTTTAGCAGTAAGAATTTGCAAAAATTTTTTGTCTCAATTTTTTACTCTCTTTTGACGCTCTCTCGTTGCAAATTTTTCGAGTTAATGAACACTTTCCAGTAACAATTGTTACAAATTAGTAACAATTCTTAGTTATTGTGTTCATTTTTCACTGTTAAAATACAATAAAAAGATAAATAAGTGAATATGGAATTAAATTAAAAGAAAAACCGCTTACTTATCTCTTTTGTGTCGCCATTGTGTTTTATTTATTTTGTATCTATATTTTTTTAAATGCCTTGTTTGCTTTTTCTTGCTAATTAACTACAACAGTGTTGCAAATGGGAACAAAATATATTAGCCTAATTCCCAATTTTCTGCATTTGAGATTGCAAATTTATGCAATTGGAAATATTTCCCTTCAATTGTGGTTTAGTTGCAATACTTGTTACAAAACAAGCAATCCACAGCTGATTGGTAAAAAAACCTCCGATTCCGTATTTTTTGTCTAAAGTTCGGCCAAATGGGAGTAAAGACAAATAACTCCCAATTAGAGACAACAACATTTAAAAGTACGGGAATAGCAAAAACCAAATTTTTAGCACAAAAAAAATTTCAAAGTATTTTGACATTTTAATACAAAACAGAATAAGTGGCGACAACAGAATATAAATTTTTATTATTTAAAAATGAAAATGTTATATTTTTAAACATTTTTTAATAAAAGTATTTTTATTTAAATTGTTACAAAAAATTTGTTTTTACATTTTAATTATTTACTTTTTGCAACAGCTGATTGTTTTACACTCTTACTAAATCAGCTCGAAGAAATTTTGCGGGCTGTTTCGGGAAGGAAGAAGAAGAATATCACTTTCTCAAATTCTCTCTCACTTGCCCAAATTTTGTGTATGGGAAAAGGTTTGGCACCCGGGGACTCCCAAAGTAAAGTACGGGAACGCAGCTAAAAAGAATTGTTTCCTACTGAAGTGTTACCATATGTCAAGATTTAATTTTTTTTTAAGTTTTTTGAGATGCCAAAAAAATTAAAATTTATTTTCTAAAAATAAGTGTTTTGCAAATTACAAATGTAATTATTATAATAATATTTTTAATACGGATACTTTCTTTAAGGATCTCCTAATGTTCGTTTTATATTACGTTTTTTTTTTTTAATAAGTAGTTCCTTGTAAGCTAATTTTTTGGGTGAAAGGGCAAAAAATGTTTTGTTTTTTTATTTTTAAATAAAATGAATTCGAATTAAATTTTTATGAGTTTTTTTTACATATTGCACTTTTGTAAAAAAAACCGTTTTTAAAGAAATTTTTTTTTAAATAAAAAAAAAAAAATATATATGGTAACTCTAGCTGGACGTGTTGCATACGTAGAGTAAATATTGATTTTACGTATTGCTTTTTTGCAAATGTGAATATTTTGTTAGTTTAGAGCAAATGCTATGATGCAAGACTATTTGCACAAAATTGTGAGTAAGGCTAGTATCAAAATTTTCGGGGTTGCATTTACGAACACGCTGCAATGTATTGCTACAAAGCAAGATGCAATTAGGAAGTCAGCCAAAATGTGACAGATTTTTCTTTAACTTTGAAAAATCCCTTCGAAATGTCTACACATATGCATATTACTATATTAAAAAAAGAATACAAAGCAACACATTGTTGCAATTCTAATGGCACAGAAACTATTATTTTTTAAAACTTTTCATAAATTTTTTAAAGGATTTAATAAAACACTATATTGGAAGTGAAAAGATGTTTATTATGGTTTACAACTTAACTCAGTTGAGTTAAAATTAAAACAACTAAACCCCTTTTTTGGTATTATGTATTACAACTAACTTAAATTGAAAAAGTATTAGTATTGCCAACCTAAAAATTGAGGATTTGACAGAAACAAAAATAAAAACAAAATAATAATAAAATGTAATTTTTTCTGTGTTGTATGTTTTAAATCAATTAAATAAATATATCAAAAACCAAATCAACAATTAAAATACATATTTACATTTATTTCCCATAACATCACAATGGCTGGTAATTTTTGGCAAACTTTTATTCTTAGCAGTGGATTTTGGATCGCAAGAATTTGAAACAAGAACGGCAATATGACTTATAATTGCTAACTGAAGAGGAGTATCAAAATATATAGGGTCCGCCATCGAACTTTTTTTTTCAACTAGTGCTTATTTCGTAAATGGTAACACTTAGCTCATGTCTGATTTGACAGATAATTAGTTTTATCCTTCCGCTGAAAGAATATGGTTGTGTTTTCGCTTCGCTAAGTGGGCCTGCGATCGACTTACAGAAGATGCCGATTTTGCCAAAAAAAATCATCTTTTCAGATGAAGCTCATTTTGATCTTGGCGGGTATGTAAACAAGCAAAATTGTCGCATTTGGGGCACAGAAAACCCGCACGCATACATTGAAAAGCCGACGCACCCAAAACGAGTCACTGTTTAGTGTGGATTTTAGTCCAGAGGCATAATTGGGCCATTTTCCTTCGAAAATGAGCAAGGAGTGGCCGTTAGTCAATGGCGATCGTTATCGATCCATGTTGAACGAATTTTTGTTCACAAAAATTGAAGAGGAGGATATTGGCAACATTTGGTTTCAACAGGACGGCGCTACGTGCCACACAGCCGAAGCTACACTCGATGTTTTTATAGCATTTAAAAAAAAAAAGTTATTTGGCGTAAAGTAATGAACATTTATTTACCATTATAGTGATTATTACAATAAATATATGCAAAAGATAAAGAGTGAAATAAGAAAAGTACATTGTGCATTGATAGGTTGCTTACTACGTTGTCCAAGGCACATAATATACAATTAGCTAATAAAGAACTTTAGGGCAGATTTTTGTAATTGGTTCTACAAAAAAACTCGAATTCCAAAACAGAATTTTCTATAACTTAATGGAAGTTTAGAAAAATTCCATACATATTCAGTCAATTTGTTTAAAACAATTTCTCGTAAGCAGGTGTAATTTTTTTGAGTTTTTGTCAACTGAACTAGCATACGGTTGTAAACGGTAATACTACAAAGGCAGGCTACGTTGTAATTCATAATACCAAATTCAAAATTTCAACTGAAGTAGATTTGAGTTGTAAACCATAATAAGGACATTAATGAATGTCAATATAGTTTTCGTAGAGGTATTAACACCGCCCTATTTCTGACCAACCTTATTGTAACTATCAGAAACTAAAACAATAGGGGGAAAATGCAAGTATTAGTCTCTATAGCTCTATCTAAGGCTTTTGATCATTTAGATCATTCTACACTTGTTGATAAGCTTAACCAGAAGTTTGGAATTTCGAGGTCTGCTTGTCGATTGATTTTGTCATACCTGTCGGGACGTAAGCGATTAGTTTCTTTTAAAAATACAATTAGGCTGACTTCCTAAACGCATGTTGCTTTGTAGTAATACATTGCAGCGTATTCCGAAATGTAACCCTGAAAATTTTTACAATACATTTTGTTCCCATTTGCAACACTATTGCATTTAATACGGAAGAAAAAGCAAGCAAAGCATCCAAAAAAATTTAGATTCAAAATAAATGCAACACGCAGTACAATGGCGTCGCAAGAAAATAAGTAAGCAGTTTTTCTTGTAATTTAATATATTTAAATATTCCCTCATTTATCTTTAAATTTTTTTAATACAGTAAAAAATGGACAAATAACTATAAAAATATAATAAACGTGAGACTAGATATTGAAAAGAAATTTTGCGAAAAAAAAACGTATTGTGCTACAGAAACAGGTTTTACAAAATATTAAATCCATAAACAACACGTTCCCATTTACAAGGGACGACATATACATAAAATTTTTAAATTTCATTATAGCATATAAACGAATTAAGACGTCGGGCGAAGTAGCAGCTACCTGGAGCTTCATTGTTCGTACAAATCTAAAATATTTTTCAATAAAATGTTTATTTCTCCCATTGTTCGCTTTATAATTAATGATACAATGCATATAAATGTTCCTGAACGATGTCAGGGTTGCAAAAATAAGTATGCAAAGTATTAGAAAAGTAACTACGCAATGTATCAACTTGGTATTAATACTGTTGTATAGAATTGTGACTACCACAAATTATTTCGTCTTATTTTGTACCGTTAGGTATTTCTGTTAATCTTTATTAATCTTTTCTACTAAAACAAAAGAATGATCATATGTACTTTTTATTGTATATTAATATGTATTACATTGTCATTATACACATTCATATATATTTATTCAATATATTTTAAAAACAAGAATGTATTTACTTGATTACATACATTTATATATGAATGAGTATACCTACACACGAATTTTGATAAGAGTTTAATTATTATCGAAATCTTGAACAGGTAGCATCTTAAATAAAGTATTGTGAGCTAACGGAGTGAAAAACGTTTGAAGACGCTTTTGTAAGCTCCATTCATAATAATTCAACATATACATCGTGTCGGAAATTTCAGTTTTTATAAAGCTATTTAGAGGGGCAGGCTTATGAAATTATTGGGCATATTCCAGAATCAAACGAAAATTATTTAGAGGCTTGGACAAAGTTATGCAATCGATACAACAAACTGGGTATAATCGCTAATACATACGTATCAAAATTTTTGAGCATAGCATCAGTAGGAGGACAAAACGCGCAATCATTACGTATAATATATGATGAGGTGGATGAGGTCATAAGGGGCTTACGTGCCTTGGGCACTAAAGGAGAAAGTCGTGATTTGTGGTTACTCCCTTTCATTATTTGAAAACTGGATTCTAACACAATAAGAGAATGGGCAAAATATCCTAAAGCTGACGAAAATTTCCCTACACTGGATGAATTTTTGGAGTTTTTAGATTCAACATGTATTTCATTAGAATCATCATCATCAAGTCAGGTCGTAAAGTATAAATCAATAAAATCACATCAGACATTAATTGAGACAAAAAGTTGCAAAAAGTGTAATGGCGCACATGAATTATTTCAGTGTGATGATTTTGCGCATATGAGTACGAAATTGCGAAGGGAATTTGTTGGTAAAAATTATATTTGTTTTAATTGTTTACGGCAAGGCCACGTTGCTACTAAATTTCGGTCAAAATTGAAGTGCAGAGTGTGCAAAAAGCACCATCACACTCTTTTGCATGACGAAAATTCGTCAAACACAAACAATATGGTAAACGTAAATATTAGTGCCACTCAAGAAATTAATACGCTTCTACCCACTGCAGTATGTTACGTTAAGGATTGTTGTGGAGGGCAGCAATCATCTCGTTTACTATTAGACAGTGGTTCAGAAAAAACAATAATATCAGGGAATTGCCTACAACGCTTAGGTCTTAAAAGAACACATGCGAGAGTGCCAATCAATGGATTAGACAACAGCTCTACTGGTATCTCGCGAGGTTGGGTATCATTGAAAATATCATCAAGAATAAATAAAAATGAGTCATTTGAAGTGGTAGCTATTATTATGTCGTCAATTTCGTCTCATTTACCAGAATCTCTTGTTGAAAGAGAAAAATATTCTTCATTTTTATCATTACAGTTAGCGGATCTACATTTTTACAATCCATATAGACATTTTACTGGGAAATGATATGTTCTTCGAAATTTTGAAATGTGAGAAACTGGTAAACAATTGCTTGAGCGCATTTAATACTACATTTGAATGGATTGTGGGAGGTGATTTGACCAAATCAAACAGTAAGAAATCAGTGTCTACATTTTTCAATAGTATAGACGTAGATGAAACTTTGATAAGATTTTGCAAAACAGATGAAGTATTTATTCCGCCAAAAATTACAGATAGCGAGTGAGAAGCTGAAGAGTCATTCCTTCGCAGTTTCACACGAACAATATATGGTAAATTTTGTGTTGAGCTTCCATTCAAAGATAAAAATAGAGATTATGGTGATACATTCAGTGCCGCTTTAAAACGCTTCAAGGCAATAGAAAGAAGATTTTCGTATAATGAAGAGCTAAGAAATCAATATACACAATTCATCAATGAATATATTTCATTAGGCCACATGCAGAAAATACCCGAGCAGGAAATCAATAAACAGGAAAGTGTATACTATCTACCTCATCATCCAGTGTTCAAACCACACAGTACCACCACTCGTTTAAGAGTTGTTTTTGATGCTTCGGCCAAAAATAGTTCGTATCCATCTCTTAATGAAACTCTTCACATTGGTCCTTGTCTGCTCGTGAGATTTTTGCAATTCTCTGCCGCTTCCGTCGCCACAAATATATTATGTCAGGAGATGTAGAGAAAATGTACAGAATGATATGGATACATGATTATCATCAAGATTTTCAATGTATTTTATGGCGCTCTTCTGAACGTCAACCTTTAGAACACTATCGACTTAAAACTGTTACATATGGTACGGGTGCGCACCATTTCTGGCAGTAAGGGCGTTAGAACAACTGGCTACACAGTCTCAAGAAAAATACCCAGAGCAGCAGAAGATATTTTGAAAGATTTTTATATGGATGACGTAATCACTGGTGCAAAAACAGAAAATGAAATTTTTACTACGCATGAACAATTAGTGAGCGTTTTTGCGTCAGTCGGTATGACTTTACGAAAATGGAGTAGTAACAGTGAAAAACTTTTACTATCTATAGGTGATAATTTAAAGGAGATGACTCCATTAACATTCAACGAACCATTAAAATTGCTTGGACTCAAATGGAATCCCTACAATGATAATTTCGAATTCTGTATTTCTTCCTCAAAATCATCATTTATTACTAAACAGTCACTTTTATCAGATGCAGCACGTATTTTCGATCCTTTAGGTTTTTTGACGCCATGCACATTTGTCATCAAAATTATATTCCAGAAGTTATGGTTAACGAAAGTTGACTGGAGGGAAGAAATTCCTCCTAATATTGCCAATCAGGATAAATTTACGAGAATCTCTTCAAGAACTCAACAGCTTCAAAATTCCTAGAAGATTGTGGTATGCTAATGGTCAAAATGAATTACACGGGTTTTGTGATGCATCACAAAGCGCATATGCTGCTGTTATATATTGTCGTTCAAAATACAATGGTAAAATTATGACTCAGATAATTGCAGCTAAAAGTCGTGTGGCGCCATTGAAAGAAGTCTCTTTGCCTCGTCTCGAGCTCTGCGGTGCCGTACTGCTGTGTCGACTGATGAATAATGTGCTAAAGTCCTTGAAACTCGAATCAACAAACGTTATATTGTGGACTGATTCAAGTATAGTCTTACATTGGTTGTCATCAATTCCCAGACGTTGGTCAGCTTATGTAGCCAACAGAACAGCGGAGATTTTACTACATTATACCAGAAATCAATGGAAGCACATATGCTCAAAAGATAATCCAGCTGATCCCGCTTCAAGGGGTGTATCACCTCTAGAACTAGGCGCACTTGATCTCTGGTGGATAGGTCCCTCTTGGATGATGCTGCCAAAAGATGAATGGCCAGTTAGCTTAAGCCTACAAACACCAAATGGACAGGAATCTGAAGAACGTAAGAAAATTTACAAAACAAATACTCATACATTTCTTGTACTTGCAGAAAATCACATTATTTTTGGTAGTATTCTAAAAAATGTGTCTGCATGGTCTCGTTTAATTCGCTCTGCAGCTTATTGTCTAATATTTATTTACATATTAAAAGACCGAAATATTTCATTACGAAGTCTCCAGTTTACAAAAAGTAGAACATGTAAAACAAAAAAGTAAACTGTTATCATTATCCCCCTTTCTTGATGATTTTGGTATAATGAGAGTAGGCGGACAAATTTCAAATTCTTTTGTGTCATTTTCTATAAAACACCAAATCATTTTACTGGCAAAGCACAAAGTTACCGAAATGATAGTAAAATATGTTCATGTTACCAATTTACATGTCGGAGTTAGTCAGTTAATATTTTTGTTGCGACAAGAGTACTGGATCTTAGAAGTGCGAAATCTAGCTCGGCGAGTGGTACATGATTGCTATAATTGTTTCAGACTTCGTAAAGCTACACTGACGCAGATTATGAGCGACTTACCCAAGGAGAGAATATAGTTTCAACGACCATTTAGTAGAGTTGGCTGTGATTATGCAGGCCCAGTCATGATCAAGACCATAACATGCAGATTGTCTAGGAAGACTAAAGGTTATATTGCGCTCTTTGTTTGCTTTGTAACCAAAGCAATTCATATACAGCTAGTTGGCGACTTAACTTCTGAATCATTCATTGGTGCCTTAGATCGCTTCATTTTGCGACGTGGTAAACCAAATGAGATATGGTTAAATAATGCAACCAATTTTGTTGGAGCCCAAAGAAAACTCGATGAAATGCAACAAATTCTAGAAAATCAATTAACGGACAGCAAGGTAGTTAATCATTGTGCTCATTGCGGTATAAACTGGCGTTTTATTCCACCGGCTTCGCCACATTTGGGTGGCTTTTGGGAAAGTAGCGTAAAATCTGTAAAAACTCATCTCAAGAGAGCAATTGGCGAGACTTCTTTAACGTGCGAGCATTTTTATTCACTGCTGACAAGAATTGAAGCCATACTAAACTCAAGGCCGTTATGTCCAAGTAATGATGGTGAAATAGATGCCCTAACACCTACTCATTTTTTGATTGGGCGACCATACACAGCAAGATCAGAACCAATTGTTGACGCCTTTAAAACACTGGGATAAAGTAAAATTCATTGCTCAAGGTTTCTAGAAAAGATGGCACAATGAATACTTAACCAGCCTTCAACAACGTCAAAAGTGGAGAATTCCTCAGGAGAATGTCAGAGTAAAAGACATTGTCATATTAAGAGAATCAAATAATCCCCAATCAAACTGGACATTGGCCAAGGTACTTAAACTCCATACCAGCCAAGACGGAAGGATTAGAGTCGCCAGTATTAAAACTTCAACTGGAGAATATACGCGACCAATTACAAAAATGGCACTGTTACCAAGTTCTGAAAGACCGCAGTCTGTCAGCTCGGGGGAGGATGTATAGAATTGTGACTACCACAAATTATTTCGTCTTATATTGTACCGTTAGGTATTTCTGTTAATCTTTATTAATCTTTTCTACTAAAACAAAAGAATGATCATATGTACTTTTTATTGTATATTAATATGTATTACATTGTTATTATACACATTCATATCTATTTATTCAATATATTTTAAAAACAAGAATGTATTTACTTGATTACATACATTTATATATGAATGAGTATACCTACACACGAATTTTGGTAAAGAGTTTAATTATTATCGGAATCTTGAACAGGTAGCATCTTAAATAAAGTATTGTTAAAAATTACAATTGTTCCACAAAAATAAAAGTACAGTCGATTTATTAAAATACAAAACAACTGTATTGATACATTGTAATTATACGTTTAGGAAGTCAGCCTTACTAATATTCTGCAAGTGAAATCTGGTGGTCCATAGGGCTCTGTTCGTCTATACAGATGACATTCAATTATTTTGGTCAGGTTAATGCCACTATGATGATAGTCAAATTGTTTGGTTGGAGACATGACAAATAATTGCCACAAAATAAAAACTGATAAGACTATGGCGATGATTTTTGGAAGAAGTGGGTTGACTGGCATAGATTTGAAATTGAACATCCAAATTGTTGATATATTAAAGTGTCTTAGTGTTATCATTATTTCTTCAACTCCATGTTTATCTAAGAGATCAAGAATGACAGAAATATAAGATTACGCCATACGCATGGTTTCCCAGTAAATGACGTAGATAATGCACTGTTTAAAGAAAACAATAATAAATTTCTCCACTTTTAATTATTTACTTTTAAATTATTAGCTAAAAGAACACATCTTCATTTTTGTTACAAGCCCAGAAAAATTCAATTTTATGTGAGAGATGGCGTAATCTTGTAGTTCTATCATTCATGACGGATATTGCAACACCTGAATCTCTTCTTAGCATACAGACCTGTCAAAAAAAGTAATACATATTCATAATGAGTACTTAAGGTACTGACTAACTATTCTACACGATCGTACGATTATGTCAAAATAATGTGTGACAGAATTCTGTCTACTTGAAGAAATCGCTTTAAAATGTCGAACTTTATGCCACACTATTATACAAAAAAAGATGCAAAAACATATGTTTACTCACCTTAATACTTTTAAAAGTATTAATTTTCTTCTTTGCCGCAAAATATTTTTTTTTTTACAAATATGTACAATGAAAAATAACCTAAAAGTTTGTATATATTATAACGATAGTTCTTAGACGAATAATTTATTATATTTTCTATAACTTGACAAACATAAATATGAACAAATGTTATTTAGATTTGTTTTATATATGATATCAATATTTATAATAGTAATATTAATATTGAGAAGGGGTGTTAATAATATTTTATATTATTGTAATATTACTTGTTTAAATATTACTTGTTCATAAATATGAACAAATGTTATTTAGATTTGTTTTATATATGAACAAGTAATATTTAAACAAGTAATATGACAATAACATAAAATATTATTAACACCCCTTCTCAATATTATTATTACTATTATAAATATTGTTTATAAATACATATTTTGACATTAAAAGAATTTGTTTAAAATTAATAAATAAAATTATTTCTTCAAGCCAATTAGCTGCCTAAATTTACTTATTTTTATCTTCTGCAAAGGCTTTGTCAGAATATCAGCTAACATGTAATCAGTGGAGCAATACTTATATAATACTGTTCCATTTTTAAGTAAATCACGAATAAAATAGTATTTGACATCTATATGTTTACTTCTTGGTGATATTTTTCCATCCTGTAGCATTTTCAAGCAGCTTTGATTATCTTCAAAAATAATCGGTTCTTGTATATCAGTTTCAAATACTTTCATTAGCTTAAGAGTCCATAAAAACTCTTGTGACGCTTCTGCAAGTGAAACAAATTCAGCCTCAGTGGATGATAAACATTTGCTTGTTTTCGAATTGCATAACTTATAACAGCATCTCCAAGTTTAAAAAGAAAACCAATTGTTGATTTACGACTTTTATGGTCTCCTGCCCTGTCGGCATCCAAATCCAGGTTTGATTTGGAACAACTTTAAATCCTTAGTGCCTTTGAGATATTTCATAACTCGTTTCAATTCAGTCCAATCACTTTCATTTGGATTGCTAATTTTTCTAGACAAAATTGACACGGACACAGCAATATCAGGGCGTGTATTATTTGAAATATATAAAAGGGAACCAATAGCCTTGCGATATAAATCATTGTTTTCTAGAAGATTTTCCGAACTTAAGTTTAAATATCCAGGATCCATAGGAATACTTGAAACCTTTGCGTCTTGAAGATCAAAGTCATCTAAAACTTTGCTGATATATCTCTCTTATGCCAAATAAAATATACCATTTTTAATAGACACTGCAATACCCAGGTAAAGCCGTAGATTACCTAAATCTGTAATTTCAAAATGAGACTTAAGAAGACATATAACATTAACAATTTCTACATCTCTTCCTGATACAATTATTATGTCATCGATATAGATTAGAACGTAAGTAATTGAATCATCGCAACCTTTTACATATAAGTAGGGTTCTGTTTTCATCTCTGAATCCTGAATCAATCAGAATTTTATTGATTCGAAGATTCCAACATCGAGCTGACTGCTTCAACCCATACAGACTGTGATTTAATTTACAAGCAAAATTTTCTTTTCCGTACATAGCATAACCCTCTGGCTGTTTCATATAAATGTCTGCTTCCAATTCACCATATATGAACGCCGTTTTTATATCTACATGACGCACATTCATATTTTTGAAGCTTGCGTTTGCCAATATACTTCGAAAAGTAGCTTGCTTTACAACTGGCGCGAGGACTTCATCATAATTTTCTCCATATTTTTGTGAAAAACCTTTTGCGACCAGCCTAGCTCTATATTTTTTCTCTCCGTTGGCTAAATGTTTTATTTTGTATACCCATTTACAGCCAATTAGCTTACTATTTTTGGGTGGTTTAACCAAATCCCACGCGTTGGTGCCTTGCAGAGTCTGCATTTCATCATCCATTGCCTTTGTCCACAAGTTTCTATCTGGTCGAGACAAAGCATCTCCATAACTAACTGGATCATTTTCTTCCTGCATTTTGCAACTATATCTTTTGGGAGGTACACCTTTGTTGACTCTAGAAGACTTTCTGGAAGAAACCCCTTTTTCATTTGGTGACGTGTCTGAGCCAGATGATAAGAACTCTTCCGCAGATTCAAAGCCATTGAACTCACTAGTATTTACTTACTACCTCATCTTCTTCAGATAAACGTATGGTTGGTTGAGAAAAATTTTCAAGATTGTCATCACTAACGTAATTAATACATGATTGACCTTGTAGAGAGACATCAACTTCATTACAATTACTGATGTCGTCAACGGCATTATTATCAGCATTATTTTTACTCTCCAAAAATTTTACGTCTCGGCTTATGATGATTTTATTCGTTTCGCTATTCAATAATCGAAATGCTTTCGACTCCTCTGCATACCCTACTAAATTGCATTTGACAGCCACTTCATCTAGTTTTCTTCTCCTCTGTTTACTGACTTGAACATAAGCCAAAGTACCAAAAATTTAAATATTATTCATCTTTGGCGGCTTTCCAAACCATAGTTCAAACGGTGTCAATTTTACTGCTGCAGAGAAAAGGCGGTTCTGGATATAGTTGGCATGATTAACTGCTTCAGCCCAAAATTTAATATCCATGTTCGCATCAAATAGCATGCATTTTGCCATTTCCATCAAACTTCTGTTTTTGCGCTCTGCAACACCGTTCTGTTCAGGTGTTGAATGATTCCTTTATTCATAAAGTATCGCTTAATTTGTTTATTAACAAATTCACCACCACGATCCGTTCTAAGAATTCGCAATCGCTTACCATATTTGTTTTCAGACTGTTCAATAAATTGCTTAATTTTTTCAAATGCCATGTCTTTTGATGCAAGAAAAAATACAAAAGAATAACGACTATAATCGTCAATAAGCGTCAGGAAATATTTATTACCACTAGGTGTTGTATTCTGTATTGGACCGCATAAATCGCAATGCACCAAATCCATAATTTGCTTGGATTTTGATTCCGACGCTTTCGGAAATTTATTTCTAGTCAGCTTTCCTCTTAAGCAAACCACATATTTCGATGAACATTTGCATTTGCTTATTTTTATACCTTGCACTAAATTCCTAGATACCGACATATATATTTCTTGCAAATTTTTGTGACCAAACCTGCGGTGCCAAACATGGATACAGCCTTATGCTCCTCTAAATTTTCACCCAAATCTCGCAGGCGATCGACGATTGACAAAAATTCATTAATATGGTTCTCCATATTTTGACCATCAAGCAATCTTTTTGAAGACATTTGTCTAAGAAGACTCACCTTGTTACTTACATTTGATTTTTCATGGTGCTTTTTTAATGTGTCCCAGAATGCTTTTGCCGTTGTAAATTGTTTTATTAAAACCTTTTGTGATTCCTCCACAGCCAACCCTATTGTTGCTCTTGCTTTTCCGTCACGAGCTAGCCATTTTGCATCGGGTACTTGAGGTACATCACCAACTACAACGTCCCACAATTCCCTTTCCAATAGTAGTAACTCCATATTGAATTTCCATACATGGTAATTGATAATTTAGGGAACTGAACACTTGCAGCATTCATCTTTTATTAATAATTGATTCTTTTCTCTAAATAATTAATTGCGAGTCGAGCTCATAACCTATTATAACGATAGTTCTTAGACGAATAATTTATTATATTTTCTATAACTTGACAAACATAAATATGAACAAATGTTATTTAGATTTGTTTTATATATGAACAAGTAATATTACAATAATATAAAATATTATTAACATTATAAACAAAACACAAGCTTGGTATTGTTGCTATTTTTCTGCCTTGAACATAGAAAATGCAACTCTGATCGCACAGATAAAATTTATTTTATAATTAAAATGGCTATTTTGTTAAGCTTGAGGTCTTATTTTTTAAAAATTTATTTTTATATCGATATTTCGCTCCAATTTTTGTAGCTTCTTCAGGATATAATTATAAATTAATCAAATTATTAAAAATACATATTTCAAAAATTTTCTTGACAAAACTAAATTAGGGTGTTCAATAATAAGGTTATCCCAAACAAAATTTGAAAAATATTTAAAAGTAATAAAAATGAAACTTGTGACAAAGTATATGTAGGTACAACAAAAAATAAACTTAAGACTAGAATGGCTGGACATAAATCGGATCAAAAGTATAGGAACATTTCTTCACAAAAAACGGCATTAACTTCTCATTGTTTTGAATTAAATCATTTTCCTAATTTTGAAAATGTTTCAGTTTTAAATATAGAAAATAATTATAAAAGAAGGTACACATTAGAAATGTTACAAATAATTAATACACCTACAACACATAGAATAAATTTTAAGTCTGATACAGAAAATATAGCTCAAAATTATAGACACTTAATAAACAAATATAAATTTTGTTAAATATTTTTGTTAATATGCACATATTATTTATATACAAATAAGTGTGTCCATGTACAAATATATAATTTTATATATTTATTTGAGCATATTAACAAAATTATGTTATTATTTAATATTTTTATATTAAAAAAAAAAAAAAAAAAAAAAAAAAAAAAAAAAAAAAAAAAAAAAAAAAAAAAAAATGTTAATTGTTACTTGTTACATACATACATAATTCATTTAACACATACATTTTTATAACAATTGTTTTGTATATACATTTTTAACATATTACTTTTAAATATTTTTCAAATTTTGTTTGGGATAACCTTATTATTGAACACCCTAATTTAGTTTTGTCAAGAAAATTTTTGAAATATGTATTTTTAATAATTTGATTAATTTATAATTATATCCTGAAGAAGCTACAAAAATTGGAGCGAAATATCGATATAAAAATAAATTTTTAAAAAATAAGACCTCAAGCTTAACAAAATAGCCATTTTAATTAAAAAGAAAAAGGTCAAATAAAACTTACTAATAAATTTATTTTATAAAAATTTTCAAAACATTAAAAAATCGGACAGACCTGTCAAAAAGTCTGTCACACACATGATTTTTCAATACACACTATCATACTTTTTTTTAGCACACATGCGTTCTTAGACAAATCGTACGACTAAGTAGGATAGTGAGTCCTAAGCTTTACTAACGCTATTTTAGACAGATCGAACTATTAAATTGAATAGTAAATCACAGTCTTTAGCGCGATTGACAAATACATAAAAAAAACACTTATCAATTATTTCAATTTAACTGAGTTGAGCTGTAAACCATAATAAGGGTAATAATTTGAAAAAAAAAACAAATATTTATTAATCTCTGTTATTTTAAGGATTGTGGATTATTACTTTCATCTGAGGCCGAAGGGCGTGGCTGCTATCCTTTAGATGATCATGTTTTATGTAAGAGTTGTAATGCGAAACGTGTGCAAATGTTAACTAATCGCATGACAACTACAGAGCTTTAAGAGCCATAAAGTACGAATATATATGATATTATACATTTAACACATTCCAAAAATTTATACGTAATTAAAAAAATTAATTTTTTAGTAAATTTTTTTTTCTTTTTTTAACAGAAGTTGATTTTATGATTTATTATACTGGATAAAACTCAATTGGCTTTCAGAAAATTTTAATTAAACAAGATATATTTATGATATTACATTTCGCTTTTAAAAAGTAATGTCCCATTTTACATACATATACTACGTACCTTTATATTTTTGTCTTTCAAACTTACATGTGCATTTACGTCGGATATAACTTCCATAGCAAAAGGCCGAAATTGTTCGCTAGGAAGTTGAATGACAGTCATAATGGCTACGAAAAATCAAAAATAAAACAGAAATTTTAGATTTTCATTACTTTATTTTTTTGTTGCAGGCTGTCGTAGTTATACATACGCATATGACATCTGGTTGTTGACGGGCTATTGTGGAGTAAATTACCACATGAGTAAAATTGGTGTGGTACAGACCAACCACTGTTGCTTATGTCAAGTAAGACGGGAAACATCGAAACATATTCTGTGCGAGTGCCCACAGATAGTTCTTTTAGAGCATAGGTGGACAAAATTTAAACTACAATAGTGTTAGTGACCGAAAAAAAATTGTGAGGGAGCAACCCAGTAAGCATGATGACAAGCATTTGATACGTGGTGTTATCATTGGGTGTACTATTATATTACTATGAAAAGCATCATAATGTATTTTCATAATATATTTTATATACCTGGTAGCATAAGAGGCATTGTATATTACCAAATGCAAATTTACTATGAAATATTTTTCACAAAGTATTATCAATTTTATATTAAAACCTATGTGCTTACTAGGTTAGTAAATATAAAAAAACAAATTTAAAAAACTTGCTAAGCATCCACACATGTTCATAGGTCGCAGTTTATCGACAACAAATGAATGAGAGGAAGCATATGTGTGAATTTGTTGTTTTCACTTGGGTGCATAGTGTAATTATATTAAGTGGACGCAACTCGTCAGCTGTTTTTTCTTTACATTTGTTTTTTGTTAGACTTGAATAATAATTTTTTTTTTTAATTTTGCTTTGCTTGTTTACGAAATAATATTTTTGTAGTACATAGTATAACTCATAACAATATAAATTTTATTGAAAAGTGGTTTTGAATGTAAAATTTTATTTATTCTTATGCCAAATTTTGTGAAAAATCTTTTAAAAATCTTATAAGAAAGTGGGAAGCAACTTTATTTAAGTGCTTATAAGAAAATTTATTTTAAGAAACGTGTTGATTCTGTGCCGCCAAAGCTTTTATATGCAAATTTTTTTAAGCATTGTGGAAAAAAAATTTATTGCCTGCCCAATTATTTGTGAAAAATCTTCTAAAATTTTTATAAGAAAGTGCAAACCAACTTTATTTAAGTGCTAAATAATAAATTGATTAAAAGAAACGTGTTGATTCTGTGCAGCCAAAGCTGTATTTGCAAATTTTTTTAAACATTGCCGCAAACAATTTTATTGCTTGCCCAATTATTTTCGTGTGTAGTGCAAACTCTAAATAAATAAAATTGTGAATATATTTATAAAAAGCAATGTCTTACTGTATTTTATGTAAGAAAAGGGTGGAAAAGGGTCAAAGCACTTTTCAAGTGCCCACAGATCCAAATAGAAAAAGGAAAAAACAGTTCAATTCCAACATTTACTCATATATCCAAAAATAAATATAACACAATGCACTGCACAAATACTGGCCACAAAATTACTTTCTCCTATGAAATTAATTAAATTTATTGCACTATTTTTATTATTTTGTTTATTTATTACTATTTTTTGCATTACGAATGAAAGCTATGTTGTTTATGTTGAAATATTTTCTTTCAACCCTATTTTTATTTTATTTCTTTTGTTTCTTCTCTTTCTTCATTTTGACATTAAACTATGAATAATTACACTAACAAAATACATGGTGCGCCTACTTCGTATAATTATACTATGCTTGGGTGCATTAAGATTTGAATTTTGCCGATATAAATATGTTATAGAGAAAATGATGCCAGAGAAGATTTATTGGATATTTTTAGATTTTTTCCTTAACTTTAAATATTTATTTTAGCATTATGTTTAGTTTAAAAAATATTTGGAAAAATTTTAAATGAAAGTAAATTTAATTTATTTTGCATTCTTATTGAATCTATTTATCAATTTTGGTATTAGACGTTTCGATCAGAATCCAAATTTCTCCGTTTGGCAGCTTTGATTTTTTTGTTCTGTTCCACTCTGCTTCAATCGAATTTCTTACGATTCCACGTATTGTGCTTTTCTATGGTAGCAGAATTTTTTCGATATTTGTTTTTGCAATATAAAAAGTGTGTAAATAAAAACGAAAATGTAAGTAGAAAATGCAATAAGATATTTTACTGAAATTTGAAATTTTTAATTTATTGCAGGTCAAAAACAACAACACCGGAGCAATATGTAAAGCTGAAGGAAGAAGGAAGAAGTTCAGGCATTCTGGGAAGAAGTAGTAAACGTTTTGAACGCAATGAGGCCAACAACTTAAAATCCCACTACATGAAGAAAAGTATTGAAGATAATTTTTAAAGGTAGCTTGTAGCCAACAAAAAAAAAAAAATGAAAAGCACTGAGGGTGGCGGCTATCGTTTACAGCACATTAGTCTTCTTGAGGATAAAGTGATCAAGTTAACAGGCTTAAAACCCAGCGAAAGTGTCGGTAGTGGCGCAACGAATTTTTTAGTGGCCAAAGTTAAATTATGTGTTTAATTAATTTATATAAATTTTCTACAATTTTTGGTTAATATTTCTTTCATGTATTGTTTTATTTTATCACTATTTTTTTTCTACAAAACTTTACTTTTTATTAAAAAAAACGTTTACAAAACGACTTATTTTTATGTTCATATTTTACACATTTCATAACAAAACAGCTGGAGAAGTAACATTCTTATCTTCTTCGTTTTCTTTCAATACAGTTTTTTGTTGAAATAAAATCTTTCGATCGTAACGAGAATGTAATCGAAACGCAGCTTACCGGTGGATATTTTTGTTAGAATTTGTTTTTAAAAATAGAGATGCCAGAGCAGTAGCTAATGTACATAATTAAAATTTCTTTAGCCGAAATAAATTGTTTATTTTAGGGCTAACAAAAAATAGAAAAAAAAAACAGAATAGATGTGATTATTCGTATGTTATATATATAAGTATGTAACGAGAGTTAAAATAACTAAGAAATTTCCAATCAACATAATTTAAGCAAATAACCTTAAGTTGTCTTATTTACAGCCTATCAAATCAATTTGTTATTCACAGCACATGATGAAAATCTTTTATAATCACCCTTATTACATTTGGAGTAGGAAATATCGTCGTCAATTTTGAAGCAACATCAATTTAATAGAAAATCAACACCAGTTTGGTATTATCTAACACTCTAATTATTGATAATTTGAATAAAACAAAAATCACATATTTATATAATATTATATTATAGTCAGCTGATTTATTTTGCTTAGTATTGAGTGGGAAAATTTTTATGTAACAGATATATTTAATTTTTTTAAATATTTTTTTTCTTTTTGATTCAAGTGAATCAAGTGATGATCAAATAAATAAAAAAGGCAGCAATCAAAGTTTTTTAAGTTACCAGATGAAAAGTAAGATATCTCTATACATTTATTTATATGTTTAGAAAAATTAGTTATATGTATTAATTTTTTGCTCTTTAAAAGCTTTGAGAGTTGTTTCCGACTAAGCAAAGCAGAGTTTAAGCATGTTCTGGAAGCAATTTCACCTGAAAGGAAAAGGTTCATTCTTAACACCATAAAATTGGCAGCAACATTGGGATTTTTAGGCCAAGGATCTTACCAGATGAGCGTTGGGAATGATTTTAACTTGGGATTATCACAACCAGCCTTTTCAATTATAATTGCTGAGGTTATAGACGTTATTTAAAATCAATAAATTTTAATATGAGCAATGCTGAAAAAATTAAGCCAAGATATATTTTTTTGATAAGGCAGATTTTCCTGGTGTAATTGGGTGTGTGGACGGTTCTTGTAAATAGATTCAATGCCCTTAGCGTTGGAAATAATAATACACACTCTTTTAAATTAGAAATGATCTTTATTCTTCGGAATTGAATTAACAAGTGAAGTGTAGATTTTATCAAAAAGAATAAGGAGATAATAAAAGAGAAAAACTACACACATATATAAATTCATGTGCATGTGTGAAGTTTGAAAGTTCACATTGTCACAAGGACAGGATTACTATTTCAATACTCCTCAATGAACAGTTTCAAACTAAAAAATATTGTATAAAAGTCTAATCATTTTGTTTAAAATCAAAATTTTAAACAAACATATGTATTAATATTTGTATTTAACGGTTTTCAATATGAATTTATAAAAAGTAATTTATTTATACTGGGAATTTGTATTTAAATTATCTACATTATTGTGAATTATTAATTTAACGAAAAAAGAAAAGAAAGAATTGTCAAATGAAAAACAAATTATACTTACTTACAAACTATCATCCAAACGGTGAACATCTCACCAGCACTAATAAATCTCATTTCACACATTATTAAAATCTACTTAATTCACCCCCCTAATTTGTATACATTTTTATAAATTTCTCATGACTGGGCTGTGGTAAGTTTATTGTGAAGACGTCTGCTGCATTTTCCGAACAGGATGCGATGCGAAAGGTAAATGCGATAGGAAGATAATTTGGTACTCTCTAACACTTTCGCAAATTATTTCGAAAGGTTATTTGAAAAAGTGGCAACAATGGTTACAAAATAAAAAAAAAGATAGCGACAATTGTCAATAATGAAATATCAAAATATAAAAAACGCTTCACAAAAATAATAAGCCATTTGTAAGTTTTTTATTTAAAATTAATTAAAGTGATTCTATAGCATTTTGGTTTGAAGAAGAAAACGAAAGAGTGGAACGAATTACAAGGAGAATTTTAAGAGACAGTTCCGATATACTCTCCATAAATGACCATAGGTATGTATCTTTAAAAAACTACTCTTTCACAGAGAAAATTTTTAATTATTGTTTTTTAGCTTTTTGCAAAATTTTAGATTAAATAAAGAAGAATTTTTTTATTTTTTAAACGCTATTCAACACGAGGAGATCCACAGCAATTCCAAATATAATAAAACTGGCCGCTGCTTTGAAATTGCTTGGATAAGGCGGCTATGAACACCAAATTGGACGGACTTGTAACTTTATTTAAGGCGACTCCGGTTATCCTCTGGAACTTTGGCTGCTAATACCATACAGAAATGCAATGTAATACTCTGCAGAGGCACATTTTAATGACAAGTTCAGCAAGGGAAGGTCCATAGTTAAAAGAGTGCTTGGCGTTTTAAAAAGTAGATTTCGATGCTTGTTAGCAGCCGGAGAATTGCATTATACGCCAGAAGGAGTTGTACAATTAATGAACGTTTGCTGTGCACTACAAAATATTTTCGTTAACTTCAACGTACATCTGCCATTACAACAAGTTGTTGAAACAGAAACTATGAACGAAATCTTGGTGGCAGTTCAAAGCAATGAGACTAATAGCGATCAAATAAGTATTGCCAGACAAATAAGGAATAAATAAAAATCAATTTGATTTTGAGATTATAAAATTTATTAAAAATAAATATATCACTTCATAAAAAATAAAATTAAATTCACTGGGCATGGTACAATTTCCTTAAAATTATCTTACTAAAAAGGCACTTCATTGGCATAACAAAAATAAGTTTTAATAAACTTATTGCACATTTTTACCTAGAGTTTATATTTGACAATGGTGACAAGATGATAAAGTTAAAAGTTCATTAGGTAATAAATATAAATAAAAATTAAATAAATAAAAATATCACATTGTTTTTTCTATTTCTAACTCTAAAATTCTCTTTTTTAATTCTAACTTTTCTAACTTCAATTTTTGTTTTTGAGTCTTATACTCCCTTGCGAATTTAAACTTTTCTTTGCAAAATAGCAGTTTCTTTTCTTTCAAATCGAATATTTTACGATTATATCGTACTAAATCCTTTACATCATTTCGTATCTCACCGAGCACTTTAGATATTTCCTTATGAAATACTCCTTGATTTTTCTACTTGACTCTTTAATAAGTTATCGCGTTCATTTGGGTTTAAGAGCGGCAGAAGTTTGGTATCTTGAAGATTTTCGTTAAAATTTTTATTTTTAATTTCAGTTAATGTTAAAATCTCTGCAGTAGAACTTTTATTCACTGATTCGTTGCTAACACTTTCAACTGTTGTACCAAAGCTTCTCGCTTTTGGCAGACCATTAACAGCTTCTTCAATATGAAGCAGGTTCACAATTTCTTCTTCCATGGGTGAAAGTGCGCAAAAGAGTGAGATACCACCACCTGTACTAGAAATGCTCAATTTATTTTTACGTATCTTCAATCTCGAATAAAATGTTTGTATGTACATACATAAAAACGCTTTTATTTACCTTTTCCCAAGCAACTATATCCATTAGTGTTTAGGTCGTCTGATAATTTTGTCCACAAATTATTTATGACTTGTCTGGCATTTTATGATTTCATAATTACAACTGTCTTTGCTTTGTTTGCAACTTTTTTGTTTTTTCCCTAAAACAAACAAATGATAACATCAAATATACAAATTTTTTAAAACCCCAAAGCAGTAAGCTTCGTCAAGAGTGCTCCATGCCACACTCTTTCAAACGCCTTAGAGATATCGAGAGCCACCACCTTACTTTCGCCAAAATGGTGAATAGAACGATACCATTTTTCCGAGAGGAAGGCCATTACGTCCCCCCTAGAACGTTGTCTACGAAGACGATACTGGCGGTCGCTTAGTAGGCTGTTGGCCTCCAAATATATAATAAGATGGAAATTGACCATACTTTTCATTACCTTGGAAAGAGCAGAGCAGATTGCAATGTGGCGGTAATTTTCAGTGTTGCAGCGATCCTCCTTCGGGATCGGAGTCACATTGGCAACCTTCCAACACACTGGGAACCCACCGGCATGGTACATTGTGCTGAAAAGTTTAGCCAACGGACGTGCTAACGTCAAGCAGCATTGCCTCAAGACCAGTGCTGGAATGCCATCCGGCCCAGAAGACTTATTAACATTGAGTTGTTCCAAAACCCTTTTAACTGCACAGACACGAAGGAATATATTTAGCATAGTGACATTTACTCTTTCGAGCAAGGGCAGTGGCTGATTGCTTTCCGGTAAGTTTGAATTATTTGCGACTAATTCGGCTAAAAGGTTCGCTTTATCAGCCGGGTCGGTGATTAGTTGGTCATCCTTTAAAGAGTCGGAATAGAAGAACTAGCATTATCCTTTACTTTTTTAACGAATGACCAAAAGCTCTTAGTGCCTCGAGGAGCAGCGAGAACTTTAGCATGAAGACGCTACTCGTATAAAGCCTTTTCGCGCTTAAATACTTTGGCACACGAAGACCTCGCACTTTTGCGTAGCGAATCAATATGCGCGTTCTTGTTGTTACGCCATATACTGAATGCTTCCTCTCTGGATCTGACGGAAATTTTGAATGTTATTAAATCAGTATTTTAATTTAGGTTTAATTGAAACTTGCTTTGTTGGAATAAAAGTTTTCATTCCAAATAAAATTATACTTTCAACCAATTTCGCCATAGCATCGACATCGTCGACAAGAAACAAAGTGCAATTAAACTGCTCAAAAAATTCGTTGAGCTCTGCCCAACGAGCCTTCCGCAAATACATTTTGAACGCTTCGTAGCCTTACGAGAAGCGTTCCGAACGAACGAGAACTAAAAAGGAGGCGGAAATGTTGCAATGATCCCAGTTACCGAGAGGTACATTAATACTTATTTCGTACTTTTCAGGGTGCGATGTAAGGAAAAGGTCGAGCGTACTGCTTTGGTGCCCTTCAACGAACGGAATGTGCATTGGTTCATTCACCAATGGCGTAAGATGATTCTACGCCGCGAAGAATTCAACATATTGGCTTTCTGCAGTCGTGTGGCCCGAATGGCGAAGCTAAGATGAGTTGTGAACATTGAAATCACCAGCAACGACAATTTCACTGCTCGCACAACTCTCAAGGATCTTCGTTATGGAATCGGAAAGAGTATGGAAGCCTGATATAGTAATATCTCTTCCCGCGTTTGGACTTCTGTATAAAAACCCGAAGTGCAAATAGTGTGACCTGATTTTAAATTTAACCCAGAGGAAGCTAAATTCAGCATCATACGTACCCAGTGGTTGCTGGTACTGATACACAAGCTTATTGCGGATATATACTGCAAGGCCTCTATGTAGTGAAAACAATGATATAAGCTGATACCCAGGTACATGAAAATCTAGAGGATCTGCACTCTCATGTACCTGTGTCTCACATAAGGCCGAAACATCCGGCCGATGGAGACAAACGTGAGCATACACAGAAAAAAGATTCTTCCTCAGTCCGCGTACGTTGCAAAAGTCTATCCTGAAACGCCCCGTCATAGAAAAAATTTGGGGAACTTAAAACAGAATGTTATTCTGAGATATTTGAGGTGATGATGTCAATTTCTACCAATAGAGCTGCCTGATGGTCAGTGCTATACCTTCGCAATCAGTCATCGTAGCACCAATTAAGACCAGGTCACAAATATCGAAGAAATCAGAAATTATTTATTGGGACAAGGACAAAACACAATGACAATGTCAATAGGGGCCATAAAAGCCCTGATATGGTTATTAAAGGCCGTCACTGTGTGTGTGATTTTTTTTTTATTATTGTTCTTTATTTTATTTTTGTCGTTGTAACTTTTGAAAATGTTTGTTATTATTTGTGTAGTCTTAATGTTGTTTAAATAGAACTGCACAAATAAGTCTTAATGTTGTTTAAATATAATATAAGTAACTGTTCCTCTCCGACGGGGAGTCACCTTGACGTGGTGTAGAGGCTTGCTGTAACCTGAGGTGTGAAACATGGCAACAACTATGGATCATACTTAAGGTCTATACTAAGAACTACCCCAACGCGCAGGCTGAAACCATTTGGAATTCCTGGTTAGACGTTAGGCTAACTAGAGTCATTGTTTTAACTCTAGCGAATTGGTCAGCCCCTATGGGAGCGCGGCTATCTTTGACCAATGACTCGCAACCAGTTAGGTCATGTCTCTGCTGGTTTTGGGTCGCCGATAGTCGTGCAAGGGGAGACGGCAAAACTCCTCGGTTTGATTTGGCCACACTATACTATCGGGGCATGGTCTTGACAGTGTGTTCAGATCTAACTAAAACAAACCCCCTGTTACGGCAACGAATATAAATTTTAAAGACGCCTAACTTTGCAGTAGTAAAGGAAACAATGTTAATTTTTACTTCAATTTATTATTCCATTTATTTCCTGTTACTTATCTAAATTAGGTGCGCTTTAAAATAATTTTTTATAATGACCCAGTCTCCGCTGCTTCAATGATGATAATAATACAATTTAGCTTATAAGGCCATCAATAACTTAACTTACTCTCCGTTATTATATATGAAATGTTAATATTTAGTACAAAGGTTATAAGTACAAAAGAAAAGAGAAAAATGATCTATATAAAAAGACTCAGCGGTTAATGCAGAGCTTTAAAATGATTGTTCAAATATTTAAGTAGCGGCAACAATTCCCTCCTCCGTAAACGAGTCTGGTGGGTCGGGTTTACTTTCACAAGTGCCGCTTACTTCTAATACAGCTAGCTTTGCTGTTGGCCGTTGCAGTATGCTGTTTTCGGTTTTCACCGTAGCTCTCCTAACTTGCCCATCTTTAGCGACTACAACATCTACTACTACACCTTTAGCCCAACAATTTCTTGGCAGGTCATGATCTACGATAACGACTATGTCGCCTACTGTTATGGGCGGTTGTTTCGAAATTCATTTACTTCTTTTAGATATTATAGGCACGTATTCTTTTAGCCACCTGAGCCAAAATTGGTCAGCAAATTCTTGTGTCTTATACCAGCGTTGTCGTAGGTCAGTGTATTTATTTGTAATTGCTTTGTATCCGTCTGCTGAACCGAGCAGAAGATGGTTGGGTGTAATGGCTTCGTCATCTTTATGTTCAATTGAAACAAATGTAAGTGGTCGGCAATTAATAGTAAATTCGACTTCACATAATGCGCTTTTTAAACTTTCGTCGGTAAACCTCATTGATGGATACATGGTATACAATGTGTTTTTTATTGATCGTATTAATCTCCTAGGCACGAACCATGTGTGGTGCGGCTGGAGGGTTAAACTTCCATTCAATCTGTTCGAAAGTCTTTTAAATAGTATTGGTTTCAACTTCTTTGAGTTGACTAGATAATATCTTTTCTGCAGCTTTGAAATTCGTTCCGTGATCGGAATAAATTACTCTAGGAGTACCTCGTCTGGAGATAAAATTTCTAATTGTCCTGATACATGAGCTTGTATCTAGGCTGTGTGCTAGTTCAATGTGTATGACGCGAACAGTTAAACATGTGAACAGCACTCCCCATTTCTTTTCGCGTCTTCTGCCAACTGCTACATTAATTGGGCCGAAATAATCTAAGCCTACGAAAGTAAATGGGCGTTCAAATATGGCAAGTCTAGCAGTTGGTAATGGAGCCATTTGTGGCACTTGAGGCGAAGCGTTATTTATTTTGCACCATTGACACATTCTACTCATTTTTCTATAATAAACACGTAGCTTAGATATATGGTATCGACCTCTCACTTCATTGAGTGCTGTTTCATTGGATTGATGGTGAAGTTTCTCATGTAGGTGGCGCAGCAATAAAAACGTCACGTGATGATCGGCAGGCAGAACTACAACGTCTTCGTGATTATTAAGGTATTCCCCTCTGCTTCTGCAGCGTATTAAGCCATTTTTATCTAAGTAAACATTAAGAGATATTAGTTTGCTTGTTTTTTCAATACGTTTACCATTTTGTAGGCTGTTTATTTCGCAGCTATATTTACTTTCTTGCGCATATTTTAGTAGAAACGTTTGGGCTTTTGCTATTATGCGATATGACACGATATTCGTTTTAAATTTTTTATTCCCTATCAGTTCTCTGAGTCTTTCACAATATAAGAAAAAGGTCGCTACCGCACGGTATAGTCGCCGCCAATTAGAAAAATATTCAAGATTAAGTTTCACGTTAGGAAACTTTTCAATAGTCAATGCTCCCCGTTTGATTTCTGTTTCATTTAACTTTCCAAAGTCGCTGCATTGAGGCCAATCTTTTGCCTCAGCCCGCAGAAACTCTGGACCGTCGTACCACATTTGCATATTTGAAGGTTTAGATACTTTTGTAGCAATATCGGTAGGATTTTCTTTTGATGGAATCTATTTCCATTGGTTAACATTTATAGTCTCGAGTATTTCGCCTATACGGTGCATCACGAATTGATGAAAATTCTTTGGATCGATATGTAGCCACCTTAGGACGGTTTTTGCGTCGCTCCACCAAAATTGTGAGCTGACATTTACGCTACGAATTTTTTTTTACCTTTTTCGCTAGTCTGGCTTCAAGAACGGCAGCCTGTAACTCTAACCTTGGCACCGATAGAGGCATCAATGGTGCCACTTTGCTCTTAGACGCCACCAGCGCTACTGTTATGGTATCGATTTTCTTAAATCGTAGATAGCAGATGACAGCGTATTCATTTTCGCTAGCGTCTACAAAAGTCTGTAGTTGAACTTCGTCTGCTGTTGTCATCATTGAACTGTAGCATCGTGGTATTCTAACAGCGGATATTTCTTGAATGGTAGATTTCCATACATTTCAGTTCTTTTTTAAATTTTTATCAAGTTGTTCGTCCAACCCTATACCAGACCGCCATATTTCCTGAATAAGTATTTTCAGGCCTATGGTATAGCAGGAGACAAATCCTAGTGGATCGAAAATTGACATAAGTGCCTGTGATGTTTCGCGCTTAGTCGGTATCAGAGTTTCATTCAATATGTCACGTTTTAATCTTGAGAATCTACATATACGAGGTATGATAAAAAAATAACCGTTATTTTCAATTTATGTGAGGAACGTATGTTCGATTTTCGCATTTTTTTTTATGTTGGTACACATGTCTGTTATTTATGTTGACAATATCAGCCATTTTGGATTGTCAGTTTGTTTTTGACAGATAAAAAGTTTAGTCGTGTTTTGGTGTATCTTCGATTTTTTACTATTTCAAAAAATGGATCAAAGAAACTGTATTAAGTTTTGTGTAAACAATGATATTAAATGTGCAAGGACATTTGAAATGTTGGCGTTTGGCGAGTCTACTGTGAGCAGAAGACAAGTTCAATTGTGGTATAA
Source organism: Thelaira solivaga (assembly GCA_947397855.1). NCBI lineage: Eukaryota > Metazoa > Arthropoda > Insecta > Diptera > Tachinidae > Thelaira > Thelaira solivaga. Next base: position 9,119,033 of record OX377615.1, read on the forward strand.
ACGGTTTTAGGAAGGCCCAGAAGATGTCATTGACGATGCTCGTCCTGGTCGCCCGAGCACGTCAACAACCGATGAAAACATTGAAGCAGTGAAGAAAATGATTTTGGATAATCGTCGAATTAGAGAGGTTGCTGATGATGTTGGCATATCGTTCGGCTCATGCCAAGCAATTTTTATGGATGTTTTAGGCATGAAACGTGCGGCAGCGAAGAGTGTTCCAAAATTGCTAAATTTTGAGCAAAAACAACGTCGCATGGACATCGCTCAGGAGATGTTGAACATCGTCAACGACGATCCAGATTTGCTCAAAAAGGTCATAACTGGTGACGAATTGTGGGTGTATGGCTATGACATTGAAACCAAAGCCCAATCATCCCAATGGAAGCGCCCAGTGGAGCCAAGACCGAAAAAACCACGTCAAGTTCGGTCAAATGTGAAGGTATTCACCGGACTTGGCCCCCGCTGACTTTTTCCTCTTCCCAAATGATGAAAGGAAAGCGTTTTGCTACGATTGAGGAGATAAAAGAAAAATCGAAACAGGAGCTGTTGGCGATACCAAAAAGCGCGTTTCAGAAGTGTTTCGAGGATTGGAAAAATCGCTGGCATAAGTGTATTATATCTGAAGGGGAATACTTTGAAGGGGACAAGACAGTTTTTGATAAATAAATAAATACTTTTTGAAAAAATTGAAAATAATGGTTATTTTTTGATCATACCTCGTATATCTAAATTCATCTTTATAAGGGCCCCAGTACAAACCTAATATTTTAGTGGTTAAGCCTAAGTCTTTAATAGATTGTTCAGAAGAATTATCGTTGTTTAATTGTTTTAGAATTATTGTTGAATTGGATGCCCAGTTGCGCATTTTGAAGCCATCCGCCTCATGAATTTCTTTTACCTGTGTCGCTAATTGGATTGCTTGTTAGACATTATAGGAGCTGAATAGACTGTTGATAGTGGTGTCGTTATATGAGTGTTCGGTAGTGGTATCGTTATATGAGTGTTTAGTAATTGTGCCATCGCTGCTGTTATGTGAATAGGATTTATATTATTACATTCCTTTTCTAAGACATGTGCTAACTTTACGGTATTAAAGGTTGGTGTCGAAGAGTGAGTTACATTAATTACATTTGTCCGAGTTGACGTAGGCTTGTCACACTCATCGCACTGTACCATTTCCTCGGTGTCTTCTCCAGAGCACCTTTTGCAGTTGTTCTTATTTTCCTGAGAACCGGCCATTTTCAACGGTAGTTCGTACTTATCCTTCCCTTTTTTTTTTTTTATTATAAAAAATTATTTTAAAGAATTGTTACAGCAACGAATATAAGTTTTATACAAAGTTCAAATTGTGCAACAGCTTCTACCGCAAGACCCCCAACAACGCTTACTAGGTCTCATTTGGGCCACCCGTTACATTTGCTGAGTATTTACCTTTTCATGTCATTTTTAGTAGTAGTTGGATATGTTATAATAGGGGCAAAAGTAGCGTATTTAGCTGCTTTGTCCGCCAGAGAGTTGCCGGCAATTCCAACATGGCCTGGAATCCACATAATTTAAAATTTTTTATGAAATTTAATTAAAAGATCCCTAATTTTGGAGATAATCGTACTCCTGTTGTTCAAATTCTGTAAAGCTGTGATGGCAGATTTAGAGTCGGAGCATATAACATTTCTCCCTCGTGTAGTCTTGTATTTATTTATAGCAAAAAAATTACAATGGCTTCAGCAGTAAAAATCGAGCAGTTTTCGTCCACAGTAGCGAGAAACTCAACGTTTAGAGAGTAGTTTACCACCGCAAAAGAGGCGGATGAAGTTGTTTTAGAACCATTTGTATATACAAATTTCCAATTTCTATTGTTACTCGTATATATTGAAAGAATTTCTTTAAAGAGTGAAACATAAACTAAGTTAGTAGTTGAATTTTTGGGTAAGGATAGCAAGTCTTGGATAAAGATATCGTTGCTTAGTTTCCACGGAGGCTCAGAAGGGGAGTATATTCTAAGAGGTTTTATTTCAATATCTTTTTCGGCTGCAAGTTGGAGGGCTATATGGATGGTGGATAAGTATCGTGGAGTGTTTTGTGAAAGTAATATACGTAATTGTCCAAGGAGACTACGCTCAGATGGAATTATCGTATTTGTGATAAGATTAGCAGTGATATTTATAAAACGTTGCTTGATCGTAATGAGTCCAGACTCTGCTATTTACGATAGGTGTAGTTTTGAGAACACCAATAGCTAGTCTAATTGCTTGGTTATATAGAGGAGTCAATTTTTGTAACTGTGAGTTTGACGTTTTTCCATAAATGCATAGGCCGTATTCTATTTTTGCTAGTATGGTATATCGAATAATATTTATAGATGCATTTGGGTGTGAGTTGCTCCGTTTGGATGTCATGTATTTTATGAGATTTAACCTTTTGAATAGGCTTTTCCTTAGATGTTTAATATGAGAGGACCATGTGTAGGAACTATTGAAGATTATACCTAAAATTCTCAACGAATCAACTTTATCAATTTGATTATTTTGTATGTAACATTGGTAATGTTGCAAGATCGTTTTTTGTAAATGTGAAGATGTTTCGTCTTGGCGAAACAATTTTCTATTGGTAAGGAATGAATAAATAAAATTTAAGATGTTGTTGCCAAATTTCCATTCAGTAAGTTGTGATATGATTGTATGAATGCCGACACGGTCAAATGCTTTTTCAAAATCTATTATTCATATGTGATTGTGATGTGATATGGCGGATGTGGATGAATAGTTAATAAAAGACAGGGCATCAATGGTACCTTTGTTGGGTTTGAAAGCGACTTGGTGGATGCTAAGAAGTTCATTTTTAGTTAGAAACCAAGTGATTCTTCTAGCAATAATTTTTTCTAGAAGCTTAGAAATACAGGGGATTAGTGATATTGGTCTGCACATCAATCGTGGTGATATCCTTATTTGGTTTTGGGATAGGGATTACAGTTGCAATTTTAAAGCTTTGACGTATAATACCAGTAGTAAATATTAGATTATAAAGTTGGCCCAAAAGCTTGAGTAGACTGAAAGGGATTTGTTGTAAAATTGGGTATGATATTTTATCGAAACCTGGTGTTCTGCCTTTTAATGTATAGAGAGTTGACTTTATCTCTAGTGTCGAAATGGTGTCCTCCAGCATTTTTGCTTGTTGAGTTAATTCATAATTGTGCCTGATGGTAGTATTGTATTTATCTTGATTGAATTGGTTACTGAAATTAATAGCACTAGATTGACCCGACCAGATCACTCCCAAGAGGTTGGCCATTTCAGTAGAATCCAGGATTATCCGGTTGCTAGTTGAAATAAAACGTATTCCAAGGTGAGTGTTTATACCGTTAAGTTTATGTATATTTGACCAGATTTCATTAATAGGGGTACGGGGGTTGATCTGTTCAGTGTAATCAAAGAAAGATTTTCTCTTATCAAGTTTGCATTTAAATTTGAATAATGCATTTTGTTTTTTGTAAGTTAATAGATTTTCTGCATTAGGGTTTTTTTTTAATTTGTGAAAAAATTTTGTTTTAGCTTCCGTAGAGACTGAAGTTCTACTATTGTAATTAGAGTGTGGAATTGCGAGGTTTGCAGCTGATTTTATTATTTTAATTAACCAAGCGGCTTCTTTGTTAGGGTTGTTAGATAAGTTTCTAATGGGTATGTTATTTAAGTAGCTTTGGAATTTTGGCCAATTTTCTGCTTTAATGTTATATTTCTTTGCGGTTATGCTGTTCTTGCAATTCATACTGTTTTTTGTATAGTTATGTGGATGGAAAAATGATCACTACCATGTAGATGATCATCAACGTACCATGATGCGTAAGCCGATAAGTCTGGAGAGATTAGGGAGAGATCTATGTGTGTAAAAGTTGATCTCGTGGATAGGTGTGTTGGACTGCCATCATTTAATAAGATCAAATTGGAGTTCGTGAAAATATTCTCAATAAGTTTACCTCTTTGGTTAGGAAAAGGAGATTCCCAAAGCTGGGAGTGTGAGTTAAAGTCGCCCAAAATTATTGTGTTAAGACTGTTATTGGATAATAGAGAAGAAATTTCTGTAGTTGGTAATGGTTCCAAAGAGTTTAGATAGATATATATAATTTTTAATTTGAATCCAAGAGAAATTTCAATTCCGACATAGAAGTTTGTTATTTGCAAAATAGTGTGTTTAAAATTGTTTTTTAAAAAAATTGCTGCTCCACCACGTTTAATGTTGGGGTGTACCCGTTTAGTATCAAAGGGTTTATATCATGATGTGTTTCCTGCAGAGCAATAATGTCAGGTGAATTAGATTTAATAAAAGTTCAAATTCGTGAAGGTTGTTATAGAAACCATTGGAAAAACTTAATAACCATATTGGGAAAAAGAAAAACTTTAGAGCTCCATGTCAGAGAGTGGCTAGTTAAAGTTTAAGCTCCCACTGCTGATTACAGGAGAAGTTTTTCTAGAATCTTTAGGTAGCTTTTCAATAGGTTTTTCTTTAGTAGATTTTATTGTCGGTTTTGTTTGTATTTGTTTTTAAATTATTATTTTCATTGCTACCTTTTTGTATATTTTTTTTCTTCTATGGCATTTTTTAGGTCTACAGTTGGGATATCGTAAATTTCTGTACTGTGTGCTTGTGATGCGGCTTCTCTATACGAGGAATTGTTAATTATCTTGATATTTAATATTTCCTTTCGTTGCTTGTAGACAGGACAATTTTTATTGGTTGATCTGAGAGGATGTCTACAGTTGATACATTGTATTCTTGTACAGGGAATTGGGTCATGCTGAGCTGAACCGCATATATCACAATTATAAATGTTGTTGCAATACTTTCGGGTATGTCCTAGTTTGAAGCATTTTTTACATTGGATTGGGTTAGGTATGTATGGGTCGACTTTGCAATTCAAAAATCGAATTTTAATATCAACGGGGAGTTTGTAAAGGTCGAAGCTTAGTATGTGTAAAGGGGTATTGATGACTTTATTGTCGGTAAATTTTGTAATTTTTTTGCAGTCCGTGACTCCTTTTTCTTTTAGCCCTTCGACAATTTCTTCCACTGATAAATCTTTGAGGGTGGGAGCAAAAATCACTCCCTTGACGGTATTTACTTTAGGATGTAGGGCACATTCAACTTGACCAACACTTGTTAAGATTGGTGTTTTTATAAATCTGTTTGTCAGAGTTTCGTTCTTTGTGAGTATAAGTAGGTTACCGTCCCTGGTGGAAGAAATTTTTTGTGTAGGTTCCCTGGTTATACCCTCTATGGCTTTAGAGATCAAAAAAATATTAAAGGATTGGATTGGTTTATCGGTAATTTTGCTTTTTAGTGTTATGAATTTGGGACATTGTTTGGAGTTGTATATAGTCTTCGTGCCAATCTGTGGGACATCGTATGTATTGTTGATGTTTAAGTTGGAATAGTTTTTTTTTTGCATTTTGTAGGTGGAGATTGTTTTTTTTCCGGATCAAGTATCGAAAAAAAATTTCCCCCCAATGAGGAGCATATGTTTAAATTATTTTAAAAATACCGTATATAATATTTACACAAAAGTTATACAAGAATGGAGAGAAGAAAATAAAATTAACGGGAATTCGAGTAACGGAATAAATAACAAGTTAAATTCGGCAGTGCCGAGTCTTATATACCCTGTGTTAATATTTTTCACTTTCCACATTCTTCTATAATATCAAAACCATAGAAAAAATTAAATGAGTGAAGATAAATATGCCGCGTTAAATATGCTTTAACGTACTCCATTATGTTTTTTAGTATTTGTAAATATATTTTCAGTATTAATGGCATATTTATCAAATACGTCTTACGTCATTAAATATTATTATCTATATTTGGAACCTACCAACCAAATATTCAAATATTACTTTGGATATTTAAAATTTTTTTGAAATTTTCATATACTCCAGTAGTAGTTCTCAAGAATTTTGGCAGTTTCCGTTTTACATCATAAAATAAAAACTACGAATTTTTTAGAAAATGTTAAAACACTTCCAAAAATTTTAGAGCCTACAGATTAAATTCCATTTTGATTTTGGCAATTTTCCTGGCCAAAATCGGGAATGGTACCTCAGCAAAGTGGGTAATGGTAAAAATCCCTCAGAAGAAGGGTACTGGGGAATGAGGGAATTTCAAAATTTTTTTAAAAATAATGCAAAGTTTTTTCTGAGTACTTGGGCAATAGATTACAAATCTAGACGACCTTTTGTTTAAAACGATATGCGTACCAACCCGTAATATTCTATGGTTCGTTTGCAATCTCTTAAAGAAATCAACGTATTTATGCACATTTGTATCTTAGTATGTCAAAAATACTGAAAAGATATTTACAAATACTAAAAAACATAAGGAATTACGTGAAAACATATTTAACTAACCAAAATTTTCTTCACTCAATTCAAAAAAAGTATGTAATTCAAATGCATACTTTGTTCAGCTTGAGGTCGTATTAAATATGAAAAATTAATTTTTTTATTATTGGAGCGAAATATCTATAAAAAATAAATATTTATAATACGACTAAGCCCCACTTGTAATGTTGAGGTGTTTGGTAGCAGTGCCCAGAACATAAATGGCTAGTAAGTGGTAAAAGAGAACTAGTCGCTAACAGCTCCCCTCCGTTGCTAGGGCACGGGCCGGTTGTAACCTTAGTTGCCTAGTCCATGTATGCCGTCACTGCATGGATGGTCCTTACCATTACGGGCATACTCGTGAGATTTGTATGGAAACGAATATTACAAAAAAAAAAAAATACAAAACAAAACAACGCAAAAAGCCAACAAGGGAAAACCAAGTTCGCCGATAGCAGAGCACCCGCTGTAACAAAAGGGCTGCATACCACCAATATTAGCGTGGCAACCTCCGTCAATAAAGGTGGATCTGATGCAGTGGAAGTACCAAGGCCAGCGGCGGGAACTTCCAAGGCGGCCAGAAAGGAAACTGCTCTTGGAGTAGTTGGTGAGGATCGACCACAACATCAGGGTCGTGTACATCCACCAATTGTAAAGTTATTTTTAATTAAAACTTTAAATATTTTTTAATTATATTATTGAAATTCAGGTTGAGCTAACTAGAGCTCCAACCTTGTGTTTAGTTTATTCAATAATTAATTCTCTTAAACAAACTAGTCAACTTATATACTAATTAGGCTACTCAAACTGAGTGACTTTTTACAGTTACACTCAGTTTCTAAATTCTTTACTTAACTATACTTATAATGTAAAGATATTATAATTTACCAGGCAATCATGAATTTAGGAAGTTTCCAACATTCATAATTGAGTGGTTTTAATATTTCATATTTATTTGGGTTTGTTCCCATGTGTTTAATATTATGGGAACAAACTAAGAAATATGATCTATTTTAAACAATTTGTTTACATTACTATTTAACATATTTTAGTGTTGGTTTAACGCTTTGATCGGCGAGTGCACAACAACACAACAATAACACTGCACAAATCAAAGACAATGCACTACAGTAATTTGATGACAACTTGACTATCGCAAGCATTAAAGAATATACGGCGACAGACGAGTGTGCATTGCTATAGTCATATGCATGTAACTATGTGTGTTCATGCCATTGCTATTTGTTTGTGCCATTAATACAAACATGTGCTGTGCACTACAATAGGGGGCGACCGATAGATTGGTTACGTTACAGAATGCCTTGAAGGCAAAACCGCAAAAGAGGGCTTTTGCAGAAAGGAGAGCTGCCATGCATATTACAAATAAGCATGGCAGCAAACCTATCGAATCGCTAACTAGCGAGCAAAAGGCCTCCTTGATATGGGAAAAAAAGCGTCTAGCTTAACTAGGGGCCTCTTCCTCAGTTCCTGAAGCGACAAAGAGACAGCGATCGGGGGATGAGGTAGCTACTCAGCGGTTCAATCAACCGGAGTCTAAAAAGCCAAGGAGAGCGCAACCTGTAGTTGTCAATACACCGTTCAGTGAAATTGCGAAGAACTCACTCGTGCGGGCTATTATCGACTATAGTAACAGCGACGGAGCCATCTCCCATGCAAAATTATACAGGAGAGCCTGCTAGGGATGTACTTTAGGATTATTGAAGAGAATCCAGGTTCCCCTCCGCAGAACTCAGATGCAGGCTGGTTTGATCGGCACATAAAGCTCCTAGCCTGCTCCAATGAGCGATCAGCCAACTTACTTAAGTTGGCTGTTACATCAATAGGGGAAGTGTGGCCGGGTGCGCGGTTAGACGTGATACCGGTCTGCGATAGACCTCGTAGGCCGAGATCTATCATGACCATTCCGTCCGAGCTACGCGACCCCAATACCATTATGTCTTACATCAGGAGTGGCAATCATAGACTACCTGACCATGATTGGAAGGAAGTTAAGGTTGGCGCTCCTGAAGGCAAGAAGAGGAAAGTGGTCATGGTTTTGAATAAGGAATCCTTGGCTCCACTACGACAGATGCAAGGCAAGGTATTTTACGGCTTCGGAAGTATCAAGCTGAGCAGCTATCGTGGTAATAACAAAGTTTCCATAAAACCAGGAACTATTTCCAAGGAAGGCGAAGGCAGGCTCGTGGCTGACGCACCCATACAGGCAGAATGCCCAGAGAATTCCCAATCTGTCACGAGCATGGTTGGAGAACTACTGGGCGACCTGAATGTTGCGGAGGACGAAGACAAGCTTCTGGGATCTGGTTCAGACCCAGAGGATGTCGACGTTACCATCAACTACGACCCAGATTGTGACAGTGACGCAAATTAATTTGCATCACTGCAAGGCAGCATCCGTTGCATTGCTCCTTCATCTTGCAGAGTGGGACAAGGATGTGGCGCTGATACAGGAACCCTGGTATCATGATGGCAAGGTTCTTGGACTCAGCGCAAAGGGCTATAAATTGTTATATGCAAATTGTACAGGTAGGATTCAAGCCTGCATCTTGGCTAAAAATCATCTTAATATCTTCATTCTCTCTGATTACAGTGATGAAGACACAGTGAGCGCGACATGGGAGAAGGATGGAACAACCATCTGGATCCAGTCGTGCTATATGGCGCATGACCATGCTGACCTTCCGCCAAACAACTTGACGATGCCAATGCGCATCACACAGTGTGGGGCAGTGGAGACGTCAACACTAGAGGTTCGGAGCCCACCTTCGTGGTAACTAACAGACAGGAGGTGTTGGATATTACATTGGTGAGCGCAGGTTATGCGCATTTTGTGGAGAACTGGAAGGTGTCGGACGACTGTTCATTGTCCGATCATCTCTATATCGAATTCGGTATACGTACTATGAGAACACCGGTAACTTCTTCCATTAATAGAAGGAAAACTGACTGGGAATCTCAGAGAAACGTCCTTAACCAGTTTCTCAGCGAGCCTCAAGCCTTGTGGACATAGATAGCGCTGTAGCACAGCTGTCGAAGGTGTTGTGAATCACTTTATTGAATTATTAGCATAGTTTTAGTGCAATGACTTATTGCGAAATATTACTTATTTTGCAATAATCATTAGTAAGAATTATATTTAAAAAGAAAATGAAAATTAGGTCAATAAACAATAGCTATAAGTAATCATAATATTTACATTACTAAGCAATAATTTATTATAAGTAATAAATATAGGTCACTAATAATAATATGTAAATAATTATTTGTAGTGTTTACTATAAAAAGAAATGTTAATTTGAATTAAGCTAGTGAGTTAAGCTAGTGAGTTAAGTGAGTTAATCAGTAACGAACAGTAAAACTCAAGTATTTTATTTTATACTATAAAGTAGAACCCACAACAGAGGCCACTACAAAGTCTTGAAGACCTTCCGTACACAGGGAAAGGGACAGACCACCGTGGTGGTCCCCAACCATAGCAGCATCTAGGAGGAGATGCAGGAAACTGTTCAACGAGGCTAAGAGAACAGGCAACTGGTCACTCTATAAAGCTTCTGTAAACAGTTTCAAAAATGAGGTGAGAAATTCAAAGCGTAAGTCCTGGAGAGACTTTTGTGAGAACATTAAGAGCTTTTCAGAGGCTTTTCGACTACGCAAAATTCTCTCTAAATCTCCAACGGTACCTGGCTATTTTCTGAGAACTAATGGGGAGTGGACTACTAGTAGTCATGAAGCGTTGGAAGTGTTGATGGACACCCACTTTCCGGGGTGTTCTACGCTTTCAGGTGCTATGAGCGATGACGCTCAGTACTATAGGGAATCCTCCTCTATGAGAATAGAGATGGATTCCTTAAAATAGACCATTGATAGTTTACAGCCTTATAAATCCCCTGAACTGGACGGTATTATACCTGCCGATCTTCAGAGGAACTTTAGGGTAATTTCTCCTTGGCCGCTGGGAAATATAATGCATGCCTCGCATAGTCATATATCCCAGTGGGCTGGAGAAAGAGCAAGGTAATTTTCATCCCTAAGGGTGGGAAAACGTCTTGCGTAACTGCGAAGGACTTTAGGCCAATCTGTCTGACATCTGTATTACTAAAGAGCTGGAGAGGCTCATCGACATCAAAATTCGGATGTCGATTGACGATCGTCTGCTGTCAACCTCTCAGCATGCTTACACGAAGGGCAAGTTGGTTGAAACGGCATTGCACACTCTCGTGGGCTACATAGAGAGGTCATTGGAGTTCAAGAACTTCACTTTGACGGCCTCTCTGGATATAGAAGGTGCTTTCAACAATGTCAGGCCAGCAGCCATCGTGTATGCTATGATGGATGTTGGCATTGATCCTGTGATTATTGGATTCGTAAGAAGACTACTTTCGGGGAGGATTATAGAATCCTCGCTGGGTACGGCTGGGATAACCAGATCGGCTGTAAGGGGCACACCTCAAGGAGGGGTCCTATCACCGCTTTTATGGAACATAACCATAAATGCTATTCTCAGGAGGATGGATTCCATGGGTTTCAAAACTGTGGCATATGCAGACGATGTCGCGGTGGCGATATCAAGAATCTGTCTGGATACATTATCCCTGAGAATGGAGACGGCGCTTAGAATCATCACTAACTGGAGTAAGTCAGTGGGACTAAACGTCAATCCGACAAAGACAGAACTTGTATTATTCACGGGAAAATACAAGGTTCCTGCTTTCAGATTGCCAAGGCTAAACGGCTCGGAATCGAGCCTTTCTGCCAGTGCAAAATACCTGGGAGTGATTCTGGATAGGAAACTCTCATGGAAGGAGAATGTAGAGGCAAGCGCCTCGAAGGCAAATGTGGCGATATACGCCTGTAGGAGGGCCATAGGGACGAAATGGGGCTTAAATCCTCGCAACTATGGCTATTCAAGATGGTGATTCAGCCCATCTTGTTTTATGGAGTCGTGGTGTGGTGGAAAGCACTGAACACGACTACGTACCGATCCCGATTTGAGAGGATTTTCAGATGCATGGCCACCTTGATTACAGGATCCATGAGATCAACGCCCAATAAGGCACTCTTTACGATGCTAAATTGGCTGCCAGTTGATCTACAAGCTGAGAAATTGGCACTATTTGCATCCGTGCGATTGCATGCGGCGCGGGAGTGAAACCATAGATCATGGGGACATTCGGGGATAATTGGTACTTGGGGGGATATTCCCAACCTCATTGACTATGTCACTCCAAGACCATTCCTACAGAGGAACTTCGGATTCACGATTTTGGACGAAACGGGAATCTCAATGGGATCTTCTCCTATAGGAGAAGATCTGGATGTCTTTACCGATGGCTCCAAGAATAGCTCTGGAGTTGGTAGTGGAGTCTATATTGAGGAGTCTGGGACTAGTATATCCTTCAGACTCCCTAATCAATGCAGCACTCTACAAGCTGAAGTGATGGCTATAAAGCAAGCAGCAGACTGGCTGTGGTATCATGGAGTATTTGGTAGGAATATTCCCATTTATACCGACAGTCAGACTGCAATCAGGTCCTTAGCCTTTGTCTATTCGACATCCCAACTGGTCCAAGAATGCCGCACATCCTTAAATAGAATGGCAGAGCATTCGGTGATCACCCTCATTTGGGTGCGTGGACATGGAACTTCAATGGGGAACTGCAGGGCGGATAACCTGGCGAGGGAAGGGTCGAGGCTGCCAGAGCAAGATGCCAATGCGCCCTGTGATATCCCTCTATCGGTCTGTAAAAAAGAGATCGAGGGCATATTCTTGCGAAGGGCACAGTCCAGATGGAGAGACGAATAGACGTGTAATATGGCGATGATGATTTGGCCTAGGCTGGATAGTAGTCGCAGTAGGGATTTGTTGGGGCTCCAAAGAGCCCGATTGAGAAATGTGGTGGCTGTAGTAACAGGACACTGCAATTTTGGCAACCATGCTAAGAGAATGGGTTTGCGTTATAACGACTACTGTAGAAGTTGTCAGGGCGAGGAGGAGGAGGAAACTGTGGAACACCTTCTCTGCCAGTATCCAGCCCTGGAAGAGCGCCGCATGATCCACTTCGGTGAGCGACGTCTGCAGGGTCTCACTACGCTGTCGAATGCAAGAGTCGACATGCTATATGGCTTCGTTAGCAGTAGCGGTTGGTTTTTGTGACGGACTCACTCACTTTCTTTCTCTATCGTTTTCCTTCCCCTTCACTGTTCTGTTACTATCCTTCCTCTCTTCTTCTTTATTTTCCTCTATACAGGTATCACAAAGGGACCACGTCAGAGGACCTAAGTGAGCCCAGCTCTTGTTTTCTTTTCTTTTCGGGCGACCTGTTTAACCTAACCTAACCTAACGTAATACGACTAAAATTAACGTGTTCTAAGAAACAATCCTTTCTGAGAACCTAATTTTTAAAAGCAATAAAATATCTGCAGGCACTAAATTCTAAGAAAGGAAAACAAAAAAATTTGTTTTCATTTAAGTTTGCAAATTTTTAAGCCAAACATATTTAATTAAATATTTAATTATCGAGAAAGATCTAATGCACTCTCTTTCATAAAGATGTCTGTATTCTTAATACTATTTAACACAAGGCAATAGAAACCACACACACACATACACTTTACACACACATACACTTTTTATTTTTCGTGTTTGTGAGTACAAAGCATTACACACATGATAGCTAAAAAAATTGAAACAAAAAAAATAAAGCAAAAGCAAAGCGAAAACAAAACAAAAATTAATGAAAATGTGAAATGCCGGTTGTATTTTTTATTTTTCTGGTCCATTTCTGGACCTATTGCTTTCATTTTTAGCACAGGTATTATGACTTATACTTGAAACAAAACTGCAGACCATGTTTTTTTCCGTTTCATCGTTTACACAAAATACGCAAAAAACCCACTCGAAAAATGGTCAAAAATAGAGGTAGTTTCGGTTTTTGACTCATAGCTCCGCCATTAATAAACCGATCAATAGCAATAGTTTTACAGCAACAACTGACCGTTTGGTATGCTATACTTTTCTGCATGTTGTCTAGATTCTTCTGAAAGTTGATTTCAACGACTACACGGACAGACAGATAGACGGACATCGCTAAATCGACTCCGCTACTTATAAGGATCCAGAATATATATACTTTATAGGGTGTCCCATGTAGGGTGTAGAAATTACAAACGGAATCACAAAGTTATATATACCCTTCTTACTTACAGTGAAATGTATAAAAATAAGAAAAAAAGGGTGTTTTTTTATGGACGTATAGAACTTTAAGTTGGTATTACTGTTCAAGATGGCAACCGATTTAACAGATGTCAAGTGATTTATTCTCAGTTTGATTTGGCAGTTCATCATGAATAGACTCACGATCATCAAGTAAGGCGTAGATTCGTCGAATGGGCCCAAAACGAGATTGCTGTTGTTCCCGATTTTCATAAGCGAATTTTGTTTAGCGATGAAGCGCACTTCTGGTTGAATGGCTACGTCAACAAACAAAACTGCCGCATTTGGAGTGAAGCTAATCCTCAAGTGTATGTCGAAACACCGTTACATCCAGAAAAACTGACTGTTTGGTGCGCTTTATGGGCTGGTGCAATCATTGGTCCGTACTTCTTCAAAAACGATGATGACCAGAACGTTACTGTCAATGGTGATCGGCATAGAGCCATGATTACTAACTTTTTCATTCCTGAATTGAACAACCATGATGTCCAGGAGCTGTGGTTCCAACAAGACGGCGCAACATGTCACACAGCTCGTGCCACAATCGATTTATTGAAAGACACGTTTGGTGACCGCCTAATTTCACGTTTTGGACCTGTGAATTGGCCTCCAAGATCTTGTGATTTAACACCGCTAGACTACTTTCTGTGGGGCTATGTAAAGTCATTGGTCTATGCGGATAAGCCACAAACGCTTGACCATTTGGAAGACAACATTCGCCGTGTTATTGCCGATATACGGCCACAAATGTTGGAAAAAGTCATCGAAAATTGGACGTCCAGGCAAACAAAGCCACAAATGTACAACAATTTGCAAAATAAATTTAAATATTATTAAAACCGAAATATTTGCTTATTTCCTGAATAACAATAAAGTTTACAAAATAAATAAAAAATAAATTTATTGAAAAACATACCAAGCCTTGCTTGTGGTGGATAAAGCGTAGTAAAACGTTACTTGACCCCGGAGTCTTACCTGTTTGACCAGTTTGCTTCCAATTCATAATATGGGAAATTGATTACTACACGTGTTTTTCGACCGTCTAAACATGATTTAAATACAAGATTTAATGAATTGCATTAGCTATTGAGATATTGGTATATATATGTACAATAATACTAACTGTTAGATTAAAATGTTTTGTATTGAAAAAAATATTAGGGTTCTTAAGACGTGAGTTGAGTGTGCACCTAATGGTTTGCACTCCCAGATATGTTCTTCTTTTACAAGGTAACAATATATGTATACTAAAACAAATAAACATTGCAAAAAGTATTTAACTTTCTTTTTCTTTTTATTGAATAATATTAAACTTACGTGAATTATAAAGTACAGAAAATTTTCGTGCCACTTCATCTAGACAGTCGGTTAATCGTACATAAAGATATTATTGAATACGTAAAGATATTATTGAATACTTAATGGCTGAGTAAAATTGTTATTGTGTGTGACTTATAGTTTTTTTCCTTTTTCAAATTAAATAATCTTACCCAATACTAAATATTATATATTATCAGGAGCATAATTGGTTCTATTTGCTTTACAACCTTCTTGGACGAATAAGCAATGCCAATATGTGCTTTAGCTGCACATTTGATGT
The DNA here is from genome assembly GCA_947397855.1 of Thelaira solivaga. Taxonomy (NCBI): domain Eukaryota; kingdom Metazoa; phylum Arthropoda; class Insecta; order Diptera; family Tachinidae; genus Thelaira; species Thelaira solivaga. Next base: position 9,134,235 of record OX377615.1, read on the forward strand.
CAATGTCTGGAAACAATCGATTATGACTAAAAACGCCGATATCGAAAAGAGTTTGATGAGAAGACGTCCACTCAAAAAAGAACTATTGTAAATGACAGCAGATGAGCTAAATATTCATTGTGCTTATTCAGTATTCCGTAGTTCTTCCTCAGCACCACCTTCATATTCAATTCATCATCTTTATCCAAGTCGTCATTGTCATCGTCATCCATACTATTATCTCTTTCTTATCGAGGTATATTTACTTATCTTGCAAACATGGTCATTGGGGTAGCATTCATTTGTGTTTGCCCATATGAATATTGTACGTAGGTACGCAGACACACACTTATACAAATGTATGTCTATTTATTTTTAATAAAAGTAAATATGGCTACGTTCTCTATGTAAACACCCATATACACAGAGATTTTACAGGGATTACAATGTGTTTGACATGAATTAAAAATAATTTTTATAGAAAAAAACAATTTATAAAAAAAATATTATAATAAAAACAGCAAAAATAATTTACTTATTGTTATTCTTGTTTCTACAAATTTTTTTTTTATAATTAAATATTTATTGGATTATTTTTTCAGGACATTAAAAAAATTTCTTTAAAAACAATGTAGCTAAAACATTTCTCACGGAAACTTATTTAATGCAAAAATGAAATGCAAATACAGTCGAACTTCGATAAGTAAAAAAAATAGTTTTTTCCGCTTATAGGTACAAGATTTCCTTTTAATAGGAGTTAATTGCAATCAAAAGAATGTACACAGAACGGTAGATGGAATAAATAAAACACTAAAAATTAACAATTGAATTGTTAATTTTGAAAGAGATATAAGTCCATCTTCAAAACAACGAGTTGGTGATAATTTTAGTAAATTATAAAAACCATAAAAAACATTATACAGTTTACGATTTTCTTTAAATTTTTACTTAGATAAATTTTTACATTTTGCTTATGTTTAAATTTTCTCATGGAAAGTAAACGGAAAGATCAAAAACGTAAGAAAAATACAAAATTTCGCAAAAATAAAACGTGTTTTAGCTTAATTTGTTTTATTTTTCGAAAATAATTCCGTTTTATTTATTGAGAATTAATTTTTTTTTTGTTTATTTTAAATTTATATACATTTTATAAAATTATTTTCCTTGAGAAAGACACACGAAGGCGTGTCGAAATATTGGAAATTAATTTAATAATAATTAAAATATATAAAAAGACCTATTTGTAATGTGTTGTTTCTTGATCGGCCGTTTCCGACCGCACTGATAACATTGATGGCAGGTGGCAACACCTATCTGCCATCAATGTAGGCTTTGACAAGAAAAAGCACATTCTTTTTTGACAATCGAACAAGCACATTTCGACTCGCGGCTTTTTTTTAAAAAGACTGATTTGTGAGAAAAAATTAAAAACCAAATGAATAACCGCTAGAAGCCCCACGGAACGCCGGTGTGGAAATTCCACCGAATCCAAGCTCCGCTCGTTTACACAGGACGTATGAGGACATTATCTTAGGTCAGGAAAAAATTGCTGCTGCTACCGAAGACACTGCTGAAACCGCTGTTGATATTATCGCTGCTCCAAATGAACGTGCTGTCACTGAAGCCAATTTCGATGCTCACGTTCACGATGAACGTAATGCAGTCGGCAAAGAGAACTTAGAAGACCTGTTGGAAGTTATGAGGAAGAGATACGAGATATTAAAGCTCCAGCGCAACATAGAAGCCCTAGAGAAAAATAGATTACAGCCCGAGGTAGAGCATATATCAGCACATGCTACAAGCCGATTGACATTTCGTGACATCGAACACGCCATTTTGAAATTTGATGGCGACAACCGCGCGCATACTGTGCATGACTTTTTGCGAAATTTTGAAAAGGTGATGCTTATGGTCGCTGCTGATGACGTATTCAAATACACATCATTGTGTAATTCTCTAACAGGCACCGCTAGACTTCTGATGAATAAAGCAGACGTAGTAGGTTACGATCAACTGAAGGCAGAAGAATTTGGCCGTGCGATAAATCATGGCAAAGTTTACAAAATATTGGCCAAACGGTAACTTTTGGCATCAATTGTGCTCCTTATTTAGCAAAAAGGACATTATTACAATTGGCAGATGATTCAGAGACGGAGTGCCTTCTTGCTTCAAATATATTGCGCAATTGCATGTACGTTGACGACGTACTGACTGGGGCTCATGATGTTTCATCTGCTTTAGAAGCACGTGATCAGCTTGTTACTAATTCATCTAATTCTATGGAAATTCTTAGCGATCTTCCCCCCGAGTACTTGGTAGATTCTAAACTTTTAAATTTTGTGGAATATAGCAGCTCTAAAACTTTAGGCATTCAGTGGAATGCCAAGTTAGATTCATTTTATGTTCGTGTTGAGCCTATCGCGGATACGTTATACTTTACAAAAAGAGAGGTTTTGTCAACTATAGCTAAATTATTTGATCCTGTAGGTTGGCTAGGTCCTGTTATAATTGTAGCGAAGATAATCATGCAAAAGATTTGGCGTGATAATATAGATTGGGATTCTTTTCCAGCTGCCTTTCATCGTTTCATAGATAGACGTGGTTGTCCATTGACTATCTTTTATGACAACGGTACGAATTTTGTAGGTGCTTCTCGTGGGATTAAATTTCGTCATAGAATACATCTCTTAAACATGTTAAAATATAATTGTATTGATATTGCTTTTATTCAAGAATCCCATTTAAGGGAGAATCAAAATTTAAAGGATATAATTTTTTTTAGAGATATTAGTAGTCAAGGTGTTGGTATTGCTATAAGAAATTTATATGATTGTTCAAGAATTTTTAATAATGATATTAAATTCCCAATTGTATTGCTTGAAGTTAAAGTTTTAATTAACAATTTACAAAAAAAAATTTTGTTTGTTTCAATATATGTAGGATTTGGTTATCTTACATGTGAACGGTTTATTCCAATGAATCAAAATACGGGTTTGTAGTTCAATATTTGTAGTTCTTTTTATTATTTTTAGAATAGGAATATTAGATTAATTGATTTTATATAATAGTAAGCATTTATTCTTAAGTTTGTTTTAAGTTAAATTAATTAGGTATAAATTTTATAAATACACACTGACACATTCACGGTTTAATATTTTACACATGGTTTAACGACCGATCTACTCTTTGTTCATCTTAAGCACAACTCTTTTCCGTAAGTGGTTTGATGACCGATCTTACTTCTTCTACGTCTCGAACACAACTCTCCTCTTGCTTTCTGACTGTCTCGTAATTATCAGTATGTCATGTCATTGTTGATTAGTTAAGTCGTACTATTACAGTGTTGATAACTTATTACGTAATCACCCCGTTCCCACATATATATTCCATGCAAATTTGATCACTCAAAAATTTATAACGGATTATCTATATTAGCAAATCGTTATGGAAATTATGATGGCATTATAGTTGGAGGTGATTTTAATGCAAAACATATTACGTGGGGTGATTTATGCAACAATTCAAATGGTATTGGATTCAACATTTTTCTTTAGATTTTGTTAGAATTTGTAATACTTTTCCATCTTTTCCCAATGGTTGCTCTTTTCTAGATCATTTTCTTTTAAGTACTAACTTAATTAATTCAAATTCTCCAAATTATACAATTAATAATTAGAAATTAATTTCAAAAATTTTGATTTTATTTTATTCCGAAATTTGTGTCTTTTAAGAAAACAAATGGAATAAATTTAGAAATGATATAATTCATGAACTGGAAGATCTTTCACCAGATCCTTTGAAAAATTTATCTAATTTAGAAATTTATAACTTTATAGAAGATTTCTCTACTTCTGTAAATTTTTATTACAAATATAAATTCGGAATTTGTTATTTTAAATAATAAAAAATTTGTTATATCAAATTATATAAAACATTTATTTAAGATTAAATACAACTGGCAAAAGAAGTTAAAGAAATTGTATCATAGGACTTTGAGCCGATTAAATTCAGAGTATATGTTACTATCAAAACAGATTCAATTCTATCTATCTTTCTATATATGGCCCTTCACAACCTGTTTAGGTCTTCGGCCGAGGAAAGGATGGCTCTCCAAGCGTCTCGATCTTCTGCGGTCTTTCTCTAGTTTGGGACGTTCAGATCTGCAGATTAAATTACTATCTATAATTAAAAAAAACCAAATAGAAATTGAATAATCTGCTTTATTTAGTAAAAAATTAAAAAATATTAATCCTGGGCCAAATGCACATAAAGATATTTATAAAATTTTAGGATATAAAAAAAAAGAGTTTTATTCATAAATTATCTGTCAATGATATTTTGATTAATAACGATAATGATAAATTAAATTATTTAAAGGATTATTTTTCAGATGTTTATTCTGTACTTAGTCCGAATAGGAACACCTCTCATGTTGAAAATGTTATTAGAGAAAAAATTTTTACAGCTCCTACTAATATACGAGAATTTACTTTTGTTAATGATTTTTCTGCCCTTAATAATCAAAATTGTAATAAAGTTACTAATTTAGAGGAAGTATTGGAACATATTAATAAAATTAATAACAAAAAGTCTTGTGGTTTTGACAATATCTCTAATTTTATTATTAAGAAACTTCCTGTAAAGGCCTTTGAATTCCTTACAATAATTTTTAATCAATGCATTAATAATTCTTATTTTCCAAGAGAATGGAAAATTTCAAAATTAATTACTATTAAGAAAAAGCATAATATTACAGATATAAATAACTTGAGACCAATTTCATTACTTTTAAATGTTGGAAAACTTTTTGAACGAATTTTACGAGAAAAAATGAACATTGGATTAACTGAAAATTATATTTCAAACTTTCAATTTGGTTTTAAAAGAGGACATTCTACAACAGATGCACTTCTTAAATTTCACAGTGATGTTGTCAATCATCTACGATCTAAAAAATGTACGGTAGCAATTTCTTTAGATGTTTAAAAAGCTTTTGACCATAATGGAATTATTTTTAAAATGATTCAAATTGGTTTTGCTCCTTCTATTATAAAAATTTTTTATAGTTTTTTTTTCTGATAGAAAATTTTCTGTTCAATTTAATCAGTTAGTCTCTGATTATGGTAATATGTTTTATGGAGCTCCTCAGGGATTGATCTTAGCTCCTCATCTTTATAATATATTTATGCATGACTATCCTCACATTGGCTTAAATTCAATAAGTTTATTATATGCTGATGACTCTCTTGTGTATTCTCATAATGAATCACCCCTTTTGGCTTTAGAACAAGTTTATGAACATTTCGTTATTGTGAAAAATTTTTATGACGACTAGGGTGTTAACATAAATGTTTCTAAATGTGAAGCAATTTGTTTACGTAATGCTTCTGGCAAATGTAAAAAAGTTTTGTTATTCCGCAAAGTAAACATCTAAGACTGCAAATTAACAACATTGATATTCAATAAAAAGATAGCATTAAAAATCTTGGAGTTACCTTTAATAACCTTTTTAAATTTAATATGCATGCGCGATTAGCTTTAGCAAAAGCAATTAGAATTTTAGGCTCTTTATCTAAACTTATTTGTAATAAAAATTTACCGGTGAAAACAAAGCTTTTAGTCTATAAAACAAGCTTAAAACCAGCAATTTTATATGGCTTTCCTATTTGGTTTAGTATTTCACCTGTTATTATAAAAGACATGGAAATATTTGAAAGAAAGGTATTACGAAATTGTATGGAAAAAAACTATAAATCATTTAGAAAGAGATATTCAAATACTTTTATTTATAAAGAATCTAAAGTTATACCTATTGGTTTTTATGTTTGTGAAATTCTAAAGAATTTTATATCAAGATCCATTTTCCATGAAAATGATTTAATTTCAATAATTTATGAAGTTGAAAAGCATTTTAGTTGTCATAATATTAATTATTTATCTCCTTTCGGATATATGAATGAGATTGCACCCTCTTTTGACCTATCCACTTCTTTGAGATATAATTTTTTCTCAAAAAGTGTTCAAGGTAATCAAAGAGGCTAATATAGATTTATTGTGTAATACTATCATTTATTATTATTATTTATTTTTTCCTTAATTTTAAGATAGTTTTGATGTATAATATTTTTAGAGATCTTCTCTCTAAATATGGAAAGCCTGGGGAGCAAGGGCGAATCGAATAATCCTTATTATTTTATTTATTAGCTTACACCAATTTATTGTAAGTTTGATACTGTTCACATTTAATTAAATTGTTTAGGATAATACATTATAGTCCTAAGTTTTCTTTGTTTGTTATTATTTTATATTAATTTATTGTACAAGTTAAAAAAAGGGCTCAATGAAAATTAAACATTAAACATTACAAACATAAGCCTTATGATTCAAAATTGTTTTAGAAAATATTGAAAAACTATATCATAACAACTGTAGAATAATCTAAACGGCACCCTTATAATTAAACTTATATGTGTAAGCTTACTCTTATAAGTGTAAATATGCTTACGAAAATAATGTTTTCTTAACCTTTATATAGAAATTTTTATTTTTTTTTTAATTTCAAAATTCTGAAATAAGAATACACAGATTTAAATAAAATTTTTAAGATATTTTTATTGTTATATTGATACAATTTGCTACGAAAAGAAAGATCGTTCTGGGGGGTTACTCTCTATTGCGATGCGAAAGAAAATGCATCGCAACTCAACGTAAAACAGCATCTTTTCTTTATTAAAAATGAAAATACTTTTTATTACGCTTTTTTAACTTAAATTTCGCACATTTTTGAGTCCATCATAGTTTTTCATCTAGTTGGTATTTACCAATTACTTTCCTGAAAGCAGAGGATAAATAAATTTAATTACATGCATGTTTTTATATATATTTTATTATTTAATATTGTTTTTACTTTACACCACTAATACATTTTCTTTTTATTTAATTTTAACAGGCCAGCAATTGTCGGACCATGATGAAGACTATTTAAATCACTTGCAGCTTCTAAAAATTTAAATAAAATTTTTTATAATATGATATTGTTAATTATTTTTTAAATTATATTGTACATAGATTTATATTAAATAATTACAAAATGTACATCAAATAAAATATTTGTCAAATTGTTTTTTAATCAAAATTTTTTAAGAAAACTTTTTTTTAGTAACATACAAAAACTAATAAAAACTATAGCAACAATTTTGTAATTTTTACAGGCTGGTATTCAAAGAGACTAATAACGACTTCAAGTATAAATTATAACAAATTTGTCATAATATCGATTTCAAGTCTGCTTAAATTTTCTTTGAATACAAGCTATAATAAATATATAGCAAAAAACATATTTATGTTGACTTCGTCACTATCTGCAGGCCATGTATAGTGCAATTTGAAATAAAATATAATATACATTAAAGCACCAGACACGACCTACGTAGTATGACATAGAACAATAAATAATATAAATGCACTGATCACACTTTACGCACAAAAATATGACAACAATTTTAACACAACAAATATATTATGGACGAACAATTTTTCACACATGTATTAAAAACACGTTGTTTTTCACTTTTTTGATTTAAAAATTTAATTGTTAGTTTATAAATAATTTGACTTTTTCAAGTTTTTTTACGCCAGTTATCTCACCTTAACACTGCAGTCACACGATCAAGTTTTTTTACAATTCTCTTTCAAGAAATTTACACATACTGCTTGTCAAAATTCACAAAAATTGAAAGCTGTGACGTAGGCTGCACGCAATTTCAAAGCAAGTTTTTCAACAAGATGTTTTTTTTAACCTCTTCCACCGACAGTTTTGTTTCGGCGGCAATAGAGTTATATGCCTTAATTTTTAAATCATTCCGTCTATATGCAGGAATATTCATGTTCCACAGAACTTCATGCCTTCTGTATATCTCTATGAACTGCAAAACGTCGTTATATTTGTTTAATTTGTTCACAAACATATTTAAAACAAAAACAAAACAATACTGGCGGCAGAATAAGAATTCAAATTTGTAATAAAAAAACTGCAGTCAGCTGTTTTCTTGACTGTAATTTGAAACACTCAATTGAACGAAAAATTGAAAGCAAACTCTCAGCAAATTTTAAAAGTGTGAGTGTATTGGTAAAAAAATGAGAGAAATTTTAAAAATTGAATGAAAACTTGATCGTGTGACCCCCAAGTAAAGTATTTGTAGTGTTAATTCTTCTTCCAAAAAGGGGCACCGAGCAACCAGAGGTGTCAGAGTGCAGATATAGTATACATTTTCTTTCTGTCTTTTTTGCACGAACTCAAAATTTTTATTTTGTTTTGCTCAGGTATTTCTACAAAATTTACACTTTCATTATTTACATTTCGTAAACATGAATTTTAAAACATGAAAATTGGTGTTTGTTATCACTTTTACATAAAATTCCATACTTCATAACAAAAAACGTAGATATAAATACTTCCGGCATGTGCATTTTCATTACGGAAATAACACTAATTAATGTTTTTTTAAAACAAAAAATTTTCCATTTTGCTTATTTTCTTTTATTCGTAATATTAAAACACTATATCTGTCTCTTATATACAAACTCCAAATAAAATGCTGAGTTTTTCAAAATTCTAACCTCAAATGTTTCATCTCTGGTTGCTTACACTGCAGTCACACGATCAAGTTTTTTTGCAATTCTCTTTCAAGAAATTTACACATACTGCTTGTCAAAATTCACAAAAATTGAAAGCTGTGACGTAGGCTGCACGCAATTTCGAAGCAAGTTTTTCAGCAAGATGTTATCAAGAAAACAAATAAAATTTATTGCTTCCTTGAAATTATTGGAAGGAATAAAAAAAACAATAGAAACTAAAGAAAAACAGAAGGCAGAGAAGAAATATTGGGTAAAACCATTATTAGTAAGAAGGTATGTATTTCTAAATGTTAACAAACACACATGGAGTTGGCGTAATAAATGTAAAAACAATTTTGTTTACTTAGGGGGAGCATGATTTGGAGGCGCACATGTTAAAAGATCTGGTGTGGGAAGACGATGATGCCGAATTCAGAAATTTTGCACGTATCGATGTGGTCAAGCTTGAGGTGAAGGAAATAAGATTCCTTATTTCTTTATTGGAGACGACGCTTTTGCTCTGGACAGGCACATGATGAAGCCATATAGCAGAAGTATAAGTTTAAGCGTGCCGCAAGAAGAGTTCAACTATAGGCTTTGTCGGGCAAGAATGGTGATTGAGTGTGCATTTGGTCGGCTCGCCAACAGGTTCCGTATATTTCACCGTCCTATGGAAGTGCAACCAAAAACAGTCGACTCCATTGTTAAGGCCTGTTGTGTGCTTCACAATTATTTGATAAAACCTCGAACGGCAACAGCAGACACAGAACCAGTGGAACAATTAATTGTAGAAGCGTTTTCCGCAATTGGAAATCAAAGCCACAAAACATACAAGCTTGCTTCAGGAATTAGGGACGAGCTTTCCAGATATTTAACCACATATGGTAATGTAGATTTTCAGTGGCAAAAAATAAATATTAAATAAAAATCTTTCAAGTAAAAAAATGTGTTTTGCTTTACTCTATTACCTGGTTAAAAGTTTCCATTTGATAAGAGTTGTCCACAGTTTTCCGACGAATTAGAGATGCGTCGATGAACGACATTTCATTGAACCAAAATATACTAGGAGTATATACATTTTCAGTGGCGCATCCGGATTTTTTGCTGCTTTCAATTTTAGCTTTTTCGGCACAGTACGACGTTCGAAATGACTTTATTTTTTTTTAACCTCTTCCACCGACAGTTTTGTTTCGGCGGCAATAGAGTTATATGCCTTAATTTTTAAATCATTCCGTCTATATGCAGGAATATTCATGTTCCAGAGAACTTCATGCCTTCTGTATATCTCTATGAACTGCAAAGCGTCGTTATATTTGTTTAATTTGTTCACAAACATATTTAAAAAAAAAAATACTGGCGGCAGAATAAGAATTCAAATTTGGAATAAAAAAACTGCAGTCAGCTGTTTTCTTGAATGAAACTTGAAACACTCAATTGAACGAAAAATTGAAAGCAAACTCTCAGCAAATTTTAAAAGTGTGAGTGTATTGGTAAAAAAATGAGAGAAATTTTAAAAATTGAATGAAAACTTGATCGTGTGACCCCCAAGTTAGTGAAAGGGGTGTACAACCAATTGCTACAGACGACGGTCAGTACTTGCCAGAGAGCTGCGCCGACCACTTTTATCGGCGGCGGCGGCTGTCTTAAAAACTTTTTGGCGGCGGCTTAAAATCGGCTGCAGCCGGCTGAGACTACACAACTATTTAATGGAAAAAATTTAGTTGAAATAATATTTTTTTTGTCATATAAATAAATTTACTTACACTTAAATTTATAAACACTTTTAATAAGGCAAATTACTATATTATTTTATTTGATATAAAATTAACATTTATTTTCTTTTGCAAATAAAGAATGTTTTTAAAATGAAAATATTAAATTTTCAATGCTATGATTTTGTTTTCATTTTTATCAATATGTATCTCACTTTTTATTTGTATACATATACAGCCTTATTCAGAGAAGAAAATTAGTTTCTATATGATATCTACTTTAGTTAATAAAGGCTTTAAGCTAATAATCCTATATTAACATTTTTATATTCAAGGAAGGTTTATTAAAGGTACTGATTCACTATCCTACACGACCGTACGATTATGTCAAAATAATTGTCTCCTACTTGAAGAAATCGCTTTAAAATGGCGAACTTTAAGCCACACTATTATACAAAAAAAGATGAAAAATAACCTAAAAATTTGTATAAATAAAACACAAGCTTGGTATTGTTGCGATTTTTCTGCCTTGAACATAGAAAATTCAACTCTGATCGCACAGATAAAATTTATTTTATGAAAATTTTCATAACATTAAAAAATCGGACAGACCTGTCAAAAAGTCTGCTTGTTCAATACACACTATCATACTTTTTTAGCACACATGCGTTTTTAGACAGATCGTACGACTAAGTAGATAGTAAGTCAGTACCTTAACTAATATGTTTTTCGCATGACTCAAAAATAAAACCATTTTGTGAAATTTTTTATACAATTTTGTCAGAAATCATCAACATTTTTTACAAATGATATTTCATGACAAATTTGGAAGTTTTAATAAAAGAAAAATAAATCAGTGATTGTCGTATCCAAGTGGCAAGCCTTTAGGTGACTAAGAAAATTTAAGATTAACAAATTTCAAACAACAGATTTCTACTTTGAATTTCAAACAAAATTTTTTTCAATACCAAGTATGTATTGCACTCGCAGTGTGTATTAAAAAAATTACAAAAATATATAGTTATACTGAAATTCGCAACGAAAATACAGTTTTCATTGCATAATTATTACTTTGAAATACATACTTTATCTTTTTGTGCATTTTTTATGTAATTCAATACTTTATGTATTATAAAGAGTGATTTTTTTGCTATTATCTTTTTGGCAACACTAGTTTTGACAGCTCACGCACGTTTTGTATCTTGTGTCACTGTCAAACATCTTCAGTTTGGTCTATAATTTAATCATGAATCGTCTTACAAACGAACAACGCTTGCAACTTATTGAATTTTATTACCAAAATGCGTGCTCTGTTAAGAAAGTTCATCGCGCGCTTCTTCCATTTTATGGTCAGTTTAATCGACCTACTGAGGCTTCTATTCGGGCTATTGTAACAAAATTCGCACCAAATTTACATTGTTGGACATTAAACCACCAACACGCTTACGTAGAGTGCGAACTGAAGAAAATATCGCAGCCGTATCGGCCAGTGTTGGTGATGACCGTGAATTATCGATTCGGCGCCGTTCGCAGCAATTGGGCCTCTGTTACTCCACTACGTGGAAAATTTTGCGGAAGGATTTGGGTGTGAAGCCTTATAAGATACAACTGGTGCAAGAATTGAAGCCAAACGACCTACCACAACGCCAAATTTTTGGTGAATGGGCTCTTGAAAAGTTAGATGAAGATCCACTTTTTTATCGAAGAATTGTGTTCAGCGACGAGGCTCATTTCTGGTTGAATGGATATGTGAACAAGCAAAACTGCCGTATTTGGAGTGAAGAGCAGCCAGAAGCATTGCAAGAGCTACCAATGCATCCACAAAAAACAACCGTTTGGTGCGGATTATGGGCTGGCGGCATCATTGGGCCATATTTCTTCAAAGATGATGCGAATCACAACGTTACTGTGAATGGTGAGCGCTACCGTGCGATGATAACAAACTTTTTTTTGCCCAAAATGGAAGAGCTTGACTTGCATGACATGTGGTTTCAACAAGACGGTGCCACATGCCACACAGCACGCGAAACAATGGACCAATTGAGAGGCGAGTTCGGTGAACAGTTTATTTCACGCTTGGGACCAGTCAATTGGCCGCCCAGATCGTGCGATTTAACGCCTCTAGACTATTTTTTGTGGGGCTATGTTAAGGCTAATGTCTATAGGGACAAGCCCGCTTCGATTGACGCACTGGAAGCCAACATTGCCAACATTATTCGTGAGATACCGGTGATTTTATAAGAACTATCGGAAATTTAAAGAAAAAACACATAAAATTCAGAAAAATGCATGAAATATTTATTTGGATCGATAGTTGGGTCGATATAATTTAATGTTTGAAGATTATTTCATGCAAATGTTGGCCGCGGCTGCGCCTCAAATGGTCCATCCGCTTAGTCCAATTTTGGCATACTCTTTCCAACATTTCGGCCGGTATCTCACGAATAATGTTGGCAATGTTGGCTTCCAGTGCGTCAATCGAAGCGGGCTTGTCCCTATAGACATTAGCCTTAACATAGCCCCACAAAAAATAGTCTAGAGGCGTTAAATCGCACGATCTGGGCGGCCAATTGACTGGTCCCAAGCGTGAAATAAACTGTTCACCGAACTCGCCTCTCAATTGGTCCATTGTTTCGCGTGCTGTGTGGCATGTGGCACCGTCTTGTTGAAACCACATGTCATGCAAGTCAAGCTCTTCCATTTTGGGCAAAAAAAAGTTTGTTATCATCGCACGGTAGCGCTCACCATTCACAGTAACGTTGTGATTCGCATCATCTTTGAAGAAATACGGCCCAATGATGCCGCCAGCCCATAATCCGCACCAAACGGTTGTTTTTTGTGGATGCATTGGTAGCTCTTGCAATGCTTCTGGCTGCTCTTCACTCCAAATACGGCAGTTTTGCTTGTTCACGTATCCATTCAACCAGAAATGAGCCTCGTCGCTGAACACAATTCTTCGATAAAAAAGTGGATCTTCATCTAACTTTTCAAGAGCCCATTCACCAAAAATTTGGCGTTGTGGTAGGTCGTTTGGCTTCAATTCTTGCACCAGTTGTATCTTATAAGGCTTCACACCCAAATCCTTCCGCAAAATTTTCCACGTAGTGGAGTAACAGAGGCCCAATTGCTGCGAACGGCGCCGAATCGATAATTCACGGTCATCACCAACACTGGCCGATACGGCTGCGATATTTTCTTCAGTTCGCACTCTACGTAAGCGTGTTGGTGGTTTAATGTCCAACAATGTAAATTTGGTGCGAATTTTGTTACAATAGCCCGAATAGAAGCCTCAGTAGGTCGATTAAACTGACCATAAAATGGAAGAAGCGCGCGATGAACTTTCTTAACAGAGCACGCATTTTGGTAATAAAATTCAATAAGTTGCAAGCGTTGTTCGTTTGTAAGACGATTCATGATTAAATTATAGACCAAACTGAAGATGTTTGACAGTGACACAAGATACAAAACGTGCGTGAGCTGTCAAAACTAGTGTTGCCAAAAAGATAATAGCAAAAAAATCACTCTATATATTACAGAGACCACATCCTAAAAATTTAAAGCAGCTTATATCATTTTTGCAGACATGTTCTTGGTACCGCCGTTTTATTCCAAATTTTGCTCAAATTTCAAAGCCTTTATCTAATCTTACTAAAAAAAAATATAAAATGGAGATGGACTAATGAAGAGAGCTTAGCTTTTGAAAAATTAAAAAACCTTTTGGTTTCACCACCTTTATTACAACAGATAGATGAAACTAAACCATTTATTTTAAAAACAGATGCAAGCAAATATGCGCTTGGAGCTGTTTTGCTCCAGGGGGAAAAAGATGAAGAACATCCAATTGAATATGCAAGCAGACTTTTACTTCCTGCAGAAAAAAACTATTCGACTACAGAAAGAGAAGCACTAGCAGTCGTCTGGGCAGTTAAAAAATTTCGCGGTTATATCGAAGGTACTGAAATATCTGTTTTAACAGATCATCAACCTTTAAAATGGCTTTTCAGCTTAAAGTCTCCAACTGGTCGTTTAGCTCGTTGGGCTCTACAATTGCAGTCGTATAATATACATTTTGGATATACACCGGGAAGAACAAACGCAGATACATTGTCAAGGCCACCATGTAACAAACATGTGGATGTATCTTGTGAATGTTTTCAAATTTCCATAGATTTTCCGCGTCAAAGCTCTGCAGAAATTAGAAAAGCTCAACTAGAAGATGAAGATATTAAAACAATAATAAATGCATTTGAAACAAATAGTGACAACATAGTTTTATATACTAATAGAGGATATATATTAATTGATGGAATTTTATATAGATATTGTTCAGATCAAGATACAGAAAATGGACAATTAGTTCTTCCTAAGTCCATGCGTGTAATTGTTTAAAAAAAATTTCATGATGATCCAATGGCAGGTCATTATGGCATCGAAAGGACTATTAATCGTATTACTCCAAATCACTATTGGACTGGCATGAAAGGTGATATAGCTAAGTATGTAAAAAAATGTATTGAATGTCAAAAATATAAGAACACAAACTTAAAACCATCTGGGTTATTTCGTACTGTGTCCAGTCAACAACGATTTGAAGTAGTAGCTGTAGACCTTGTTGGCCCATTGCTACGAACGAATCAGGGCCATCAGTGGATATTGGTTGTCGAAGATATTTGTAGCAGGTGGGTGGAATTGTTCCCATTGAGACAAGCTACAGCAGAAAATTGTGCTATTGTAATATTAAATGAAATAGTTTTGCGTTATGGAGTACCAAGAAGAATTCACTCCGATAATGGTTGCCAATTCATATCTGCTGTTATGCAAAAGTTAACATACTGTTTAGGTATTCAACATACCTTTACCCCATTATATCATCCGCAAGCAAATCCTGTTGAAAGGAAAAATCGAGATTTGAAAACACAATTAGCAATATGTGTAGAAAAAGAACACACTTCATGGAATTTAAAACTGCCTATGATACGTTTTGCAATGAACACATGTAAATGTGAAAGTACAGGATATACAGCGGCATATTTAACATTTGGAAGAGAATTAAGAACTCCCTTAGAAGCACATCATGATCTAAAATCAATTGTGTTATCAGAAAATTTTATACCACAAATTACACCACATTTAATAAATCTTGCAAATACTTTACAGAATGCTCGAGAAGTTGAAGAAAAAGCACAGGATAAAAATCAAAAGTACTGCAACCTGCGACGAAGACATCCAGACGATTTTAAAATTGGCGATAGAGTACTTGTTAAAACGCACATTTTAAGTAATGCTGAGAAAAACTTAACATCAAAGTTTATACCTCGAAGGGATGGACCTTATATTATTATAGATATTAAAGGTTCATGTTTTACCATTGCCTCAGAAGATAATAAAAAAGTACCACTTGGAACTTACCACGTGTCCAATTTAACGTTATATAAAGGATTAAATAACACACCAATATATCCTATTCAAAAGAGAGGTCGTCCAAAAGTCACAACAACGACAAATAAAATCAACAATGAAAAACAAAATATTGTAAGTTCCAGCAATGATAATAAAAGAATTCTTAGACCGAGGCCTCCAAAAAATAAAAATTCATGAGAAAAATCCATCGACATCATCGGGACGATTTCAGACGCTGAGGGGGAGTCTGTAACAGTTATTATTTTATTGTTTCTTTATTTCAATATATAATTATTTTTTATTAACATTATAATCACTCATTGTTTTGCTCTTCACTGTATCTACTTTGTTTTTTTTTCAATGTTATTTTAATTTATTTATTTTGTTTGACAATTATTATTATTGAATTTTTAATTTGAATCGAGTTATCTTTGGATAGGAAATATTGTAAAGAAAAAGAAAAATATAAAATAATTATTGATTCAGATTTGAGCCTTGAAGTTTGGTTGACAATTAATAAAAATAAATATTAAAAAAAAAAAGAGAATTTGAATTTATTTCAATAATTATAAAAGAATAAAACAATTGAAGACGAATAAGACATAAAGTGCGTTCTAGTCTCAATATAAAATATTAAAAATTGTGGTCAGTTAGGACGATAACGTCTGACTTTGACTCTTTTCATATAATAAAAGAGACTCATACTCTACATTGGCGCCCAACAACAACAAAAATCCATTCATTTATAATTTTGAAAAATTTAAATTATTATTGGACTTGAAGAAGTTTGCTCCAGCTTATAATTATTTTCTAAGAAAAATTTTGAAGGTATTTGCATTTAATTTGTTTTATGTGCGGTTATTTGTGGTAAAAAAAAATAAAAAAAAAATAAATAAAAAAAAATAAAAAGAAAAGGAATAAAAAAAAAATTATTAAACCAGTTTGAGAAAATCAAAGATAATGTTAAGAAGCCCTCGAAGTTCTAGTGTTGATACTGGTGTAAAGACACGTAGTAAGTCACAAAATGCGTTTAATTTACCTGAAAATCCAGTAAGAGAAAGAATATCAATACAACAAAATATTGAAGAAAATGAAAACAATATCCCACAATATTCGCAAAACTCCCAAAATTTGATTAGTTCAAATATTACACTTACTCAAGGACAATTTATAGAGTTATTAGGAAGTTTAAATAATAGATCTGAATCTAAAAATACATTTTCAAACTGCAGTGCTCGTTTTAGTGGTGGAAGAAATACTGCCAAAATTGATGATTTTATTGCAACAATTTTGGTTTACAAAGATTCAGAAAATATTTCTGACAATCTTGCATTAACAAGTCTACCTTTGCTATTAGAAGGATATGCGTCTTCGTGGTGGCAAGGTGTAAAGAATGAAGCCATAAATTTTGATAAAGCCATAGAATTACTGAAAAGTGCTTTTTCGCCTCCTAAGCCAGATTGGCGTATATATTCAGAAATCGGTCAAGAAAAACAAAAAGTTTTGGAATCTACTGATAATTTTATTTGCAGAAAACGCCGTTTATTTGCCCAGTTATCAGAAAAGTGTTCAGAGAATACAATGTTAAATATGATATACTCACAACTATTAATTACAATTAGAGAAAAAATTCCAAGAGATTATATTAATAGTTTTCAAAACTTATTAGAAAAGGCTAGAGAAATTGAATTTCATATGAAAGAAGTTCAAGAACCAAATGCTAAATTTATTACACAATTGGAAAATTGGTCTACAGCTCGTTGTTCATTTTGCCGAAAAAAAATCATACTGCTGAAATTTGTTTTAAGAAATTAGAAGCTGACAGACAAGGTAAAAAAAAAATTCAAGAAAATATTCTTAATTGTTATGGATGTGGATTATCTGGTTATTATAGATCAAATTGCCCAAACTGTAATAATAAAAATGTGAATAAAAGTCCAGAAAAATTAGATTTTATCGCTTTTCACACATCTATAGTTGGCCGAGATGTACCTACAGTTGATGTAAATATATGTGGTTTAAATGGAGAGGCATATTTCGATACTGCAGCCAGGACAAGTGTTGCTGGACATACACTTTATAAAAAGTTGAAGGAGAAAAATGTAAAATTTCAAAAAGTTTTTGCTGAAATTGTACTAGCTGATGGTGTTCGAAGGAAAGAAATAGTATATTCAACTATAGTTCACATAATAATTGGAAAACGTTTTAGACGTATTCGTTTTATTTGTTTAACTCATGCAAAAGGAAATCGTACTCTTCTAGGAATTGATTTTTTAGAACAAGCCGGCATTGTCCTTGATTTAGCTCAACGAAATTGGTATTTCAAAGATTGTCCAAAAACAATTTTCTCGTTTAAAATTAATAAACCTGAGTTAATACAACAAGTTCCAATTACTCAATATGATATGGTTGAAAATAATCCAATGGACAATTTATTAAATTGGTTATCAGAAAACGAAGAAATGTCAGATAGTTACGTATATTCACCAGAAGAAATTAATAACATTTTTAAAGACAGAATTCCCAATGGAATAGAAACCGATATTTATGATAGGAATTTATTCCCTCCGCTTAAAAGAAAAAAATCAAAACTTAATTTAATGAGTAAAATAAATCATACAGTGGAATTGAATACGATAGATATTACACTAAGAGAATCAGAAGGATCATGTTTATCAGAGAATGAGAAGGATGTTTTAACTAATTTACTTAAAAAATTTCAAAATGTTTTTGAAGATACTACAGAAACAATTCCACATGTAGAACATGTAATAAATACTGGTTCACATGCGCCGATAGCATGCGCACCTTATCGAATTTCTCCTAAAATGAAGGAAAAATTAAAATTTGAAATTGACGAAATGATACAGAAAGATATAATTAAAGAGGCAGAATCTCCATGGGCTTTTCCTGTAGTTTTAATTCCAAAATATAATGAAAGATTAAGAGTGTGCGTAGATTATCGTCGATTAAATTCGATTACAATAAGTGATAAATATCCACTTTCGAGATTGGATGATTTGTTACATGCAGCTAAAGCAACGTCATTTATGTCAACAATTGAGTTAAAATCTGGCTATTGGCAAATAAAAGTTTCGGAAAAAGATAAATGCAAAACAGCTTTTACTACACCGTTTGGAATTTTTATTTTTAATAGAATGCCATTTGGTCTCAAAAATGCGCCGTCTACTTTTCAACGATTAATTGATAAATTTATAGTTGGAATTCCTCAAGTAATTTTATTAGCCTACCTTGATGATATCATTATTTGCTCTCCAACTTTTAAACAACATATTAATGATTTAGAAAAAACTTTAGAAAGAGTTAAATTATTCAAAATTCAATTAAATAGAGAGAAATGCAATTTTTGCAAGTTTGAAGTAAAATATCTTGGCCATATATTGACTACTAACGGGTTAAAACCTGATCCAGGAAAAGTAGAAGCTATATTACAGAGACCACATCCTAAAAATTTAAAGCAGCTTATATCATTTTTGCAGACATGTTCTTGGTACCGCCGTTTTATTCCAAATTTTGCTCAAATTTCAAAGCCTTTATCTAATCTTACTAAAAAAAAATATAAAATGGAGATGGACTAATGAAGAGAGCTTAGCTTTTGAAAAATTAAAAAACCTTTTGGTTTCACCACCTTTATTACAACAGATAGATGAAACTAAACCATTTATTTTAAAAACAGATGCAAGCAAATATGCACTTGGAGCTGTTTTGCTCCAGGGGGAAAAAGATGAAGAACATCCAATTGAATATGCAAGCAGACTTTTACTTCCTGCAGAAAAAAACTATTCGACTACAGAAAGAGAAGCACTAGCAGTCGTCTGGGCAGTTAAAAAATTTCGCGGTTATATCGAAGGTACTGAAATATCTGTTTTAACAGATCATCAACCTTTAAAATGGCTTTTCAGCTTAAAGTCTCCAACTGGTCGTTTAGCTCGTTGGGCTCTACAATTGCAGTCGTATAATATACATTTTGGATATACACCGGGAAGAACAAACGCAGATACATTGTCAAGGCCACCATGTAACAAACATGTGGATGTATCTTGTGAATGTTTTCAAATTTCCATAGATTTTCCGCGTCAAAGCTCTGCAGAAATTAGAAAAGCTCAACTAGAAGATGAAGATATTAAAACAATAATAAATGCATTTGAAACAAATAGTGACAACATAGTTTTATATACTAATAGAGGATATATATTAATTGATGGAATTTTATATAGATATTGTTCAGATCAAGATACAGAAAATGGACAATTAGTTCTTCCTAAGTCCATGCGTGTAATTGTTTTAAAAAAATTTCATGATGATCCAATGGCAGGTCATTATGGCATCGAAAGGACTATTAATCGTATTACTCCAAATTACTATTGGACTGGCATGAAAGGTGATATAGCTAAGTATGTAAAAAAATGTATTGAATGTCAAAAATATAAGAACACAAACTTAAAACCATCTGGGTTATTTCGTACTGTGTCCAGTCAACAACGATTTGAAGTAGTAGCTGTAGACCTTGTTGGCCCATTGCTACGAACGAATCAGGGCCATCAGTGGATATTGGTTGTCGAAGATATTTGTAGCAGGTGGGTGGAATTGTTCCCATTGAGACAAGCTACAGCAGAAAATTGTGCTATTGTAATATTAAATGAAATAGTTTTGCGTTATGGAGTACCAAGAAGAATTCACTCCGATAATGGTTGCCAATTCATATCTGCTGTTATGCAAAAGTTAACATACTGTTTAGGTATTCAACATACCTTTACCCCATTATATCATCCGCAAGCAAATCCTGTTGAAAGGAAAAATCGAGATTTGAAAACACAATTAGCAATATGTGTAGAAAAAGAACACACTTCATGGAATTTAAAACTGCCTATGATACGTTTTGCAATGAACACATGTAAATGTGAAAGTACAGGATATACAGCGGCATATTTAACATTTGGAAGAGAATTAAGAACTCCCTTAGAAGCACATCATGATCTAAAATCAATTGTGTTATCAGAAAATTTTATACCACAAATTACACCACATTTAATAAATCTTGCAAATACTTTACAGAATGCTCGAGAAGTTGAAGAAAAAGCACAGGATAAAAATCAAAAGTACTGCAACCTGCGACGAAGACATCCAGACGATTTTAAAATTGGCGATAGAGTACTTGTTAAAACGCACATTTTAAGTAATGCTGAGAAAAACTTAACATCAAAGTTTATACCTCGAAGGGATGGACCTTATATTATTATAGATATTAAAGGTTCATGTTTTACCATTGCCTCAGAAGATAATAAAAAAGTACCACTTGGAACTTACCACGTGTCCAATTTAACGTTATATAAAGGATTAAATAACACACCAATATATCCTATTCAAAAGAGAGGTCGTCCAAAAGTCACAACAACGACAAATAAAATCAACAATGAAAAACAAAATATTGTAAGTTCCAGCAATGATAATAAAAGAATTCTTAGACCGAGGCCTCCAAAAAATAAAAATTCATGAGAAAAATCCATCGACATCATCGGGACGATTTCAGACGCTGAGGGGGAGTCTGTAACAGTTATTATTTTATTGTTTCTTTATTTCAATATATAATTATTTTTTATTAACATTATAATCACTCATTGTTTTGCTCTTCACTGTATCTACTTTGTTTTTTTTTCAATGTTATTTTAATTTATTTATTTTGTTTGACAATTATTATTATTGAATTTTTAATTTGAATCGAGTTATCTTTGGATAGGAAATATTGTAAAGAAAAAGAAAAATATAAAATAATTATTGATTCAGATTTGAGCCTTGAAGTTTGGTTGACAATTAATAAAAATAAATATAAAAAAAAAAGAGAATTTGAATTTATTTCAATAATTATAAAAGAATAAAACAATTGAAGACGAATAAGACATAAAGTGCGTTCTAGTCTCAATATAAAGTATTAAAAATTGTGGTCAGTTAGGACGATAACGTCTGACTTTGACTCTTTTCATATAATAAAAGAGACTCATACTCTACAATATATATTTATATTAAATATGTGTGGTAACATTTTAATATAAAAACCCAATATAATATTGAATTGCCAGAGTGGCAAGATATCGAAATGACGATTTTATGCAACTTTTGTCGGGCAGCTGTCTTGTTTTTAACTATTTAGTACCAAAAAAAGTGTACAAAAAATATATTTACTCAACGGCGGCTGTTTTTAAGCTGTGATAAGCCGACAAGTTTCGGCGGCGGCGTCCGCCAACCAAAATCAGTGGCGGCTCGCCTTAGCCGGCTTGAAGCCGGTCGGCGCAGCTCTCTGGTACTTGCTCTGCAACAATTCATATTTGTGCTGTTTGAAATAAACATAAATTTACAAGTAAAACTCACACAAATAATATTTTATACTTCCACTTAAAATTTTATCTACTTGTCATTGCCTTGTTTCCGAGATTCGCATTTTAAATATACTTTTTGTCTGCTTGAGCCTCTTGATCACCATTCGTCATTTACCTGCAAATAACTAAACAAAATTGTCAGCTAACAAACAATGAATATTTTGCTACATAAAATGAATAATTACCGCTTGCACTTTATTTACACAAAATTGGCTTTTGTTCTTAGACTTTTTAATTCAAGATTTAATAAAAAACACTAATCAAAATTTTTGCAAAATATTTTGTTTACATTGTACATTTTGTTCACTTTCAAATTGTATTTTATGTAGCCTATACTTGCTTTCATTTTCGCATTGTTCTTAACAATGCCATGTGTTTTTTTCTCTTTCAGAAAATGGGATTAACCACGTATGAATGGGCCTTTGACACCTGTCAAAGTTGCCATATGTGGTTATATCTGTGGTAGCTGTTTATTTTTGAATCAATTATTGTATGATTCAATATTTGTTTGAATTAGTAGTTAGCAGATCTAAGCTCATAACCTAGACCTTTACTAATTTGGAGTTTCTTTGGGTTCTCGCAGGAACTTGGAACCTGGAGAACTCTATTAGAATGATTGAATCACACGTATTGCTAGTAATAATTGAATCCTCCTTCTTTATTTTTTCTTTCTTATATACTAAATTTCATTAACAATAAATTAAAGTTAAGCACTTATTATAATGACCTAATTTAGTTATTTGTGGTTAAGCAAAAATAATAAACTTGCATTGTAAACATTAATTAATAGCAAACCGAAATTAGGTCATTTAAATAAAATAAAATAATAAAATATGCATCGTAGACAGTAATTTGTTAGGTTGTTTAACTCAATTGAAATAAATAATAAATGTATGTGTGTATGTTGAGGTAAGCTTCAACAATAGCGTCTGATGAAATGGTCCATATAGATATGCTATCCCCTTTAGTACTCATTGTACTGAATAAATAACTCATGAGAATATCCTGAATAAAAGAATAAATTTAAAACAACACAATTTCTGGAATTAAGCACAAATAAAGATTAATATTTTACTAAAATAATTCAGTTCAAGAAACTAATTTAATTTTATAAACATTTTTAAAAATTTTAATTAAATATTTAATTAACGACAAAAATTTAAAAAATTATCTTTCATAAAGATGTCTGTGTTCGTAATACTATTACACTAATGCATTAAAACAAATACACATTCATATAATTTTTAGGTTTCGTGTTTGTGCGTACAAAGCATTAAGCTACGGTCACGTTAGACAAACATTTGCCAAAAAAACAGAAAATATTTTGTTTGTGTACTCTGACCACTAAATATTTCTTAGCACCAAACAGAAAAACAGCTGATTTTAAGCTAATTAAATTATTAGCTACCAAACAAAAATGCTTCTAATGTGACCATAGTGTGACCACTCAAGCGCAAATATTTCTTTCGTTTTTCAGTAAACAATTATTTGGTCTTGCGAAGTTTTTGTAGGAACAAACAGGACCAAATAACAGCGGTGAAACAATGTTGTATGCTTTTGTTGGAAATCATTACCCATAGAGTTGACAACACTTAGAAATAATCTACAAAATTTCCCTATTGTAAAAATGAGAAAGATATATAGAGCTTTATTTTCGTTAACTTAATTATCTTTGATCAGTAACGCTATTTTAGAACGAAACGAAATATTATAAATAGGATTCTTGCGGTAATCAAAAATCAAATATGATTGTATATCTTTAGTTAATCATAATTTGTGTATTTAATTAATTTATGTATTTTATTAATTTTATTTCTTTAAAAAACTGTAACAAAACTAAATGTAATTTTATAACTTAATATTTTCCTTTTGCGGAAAATAAAAAAAAATTAATTTTTTTGTTGCGCCTTACGGCCGCGTTTATTGAAAGTCAAAACTTAACTCTCTAATTTTTTACAATCAATTCTTATTTATAACTTATTTTAGCTTACTTCTAAAATGTGGCGTGATACAAATTTTGCAATCGGAAAATTTGCAAATAAAATAATTTGGAAAATTAATGTTGCAATTCTTTGTGTTAACTAAATTCAATACGTTGCAATTTGTCTGGTCAACGCCCTATTTTCAGTAGTTTTAATGATTTTATTTAATTCAGCAAAAGCTTATTAATTTCCTGTTTTTTTTTGTGACATTACTTTAATTTCTTTAAATTATTGTTTACCATAACTTTTATCTGGTCATTGCCCTATTTTTAGTAACTTTAATCATTTTTGTTAGTTCAGCAAAATTTCATTTATTTCTTATTTTTTATTTGGCAAAACTTCGATACTAAAGAGTGATTTTTTTGCTATTATCTTTTTGGCAACACAAGTTTTGACAGCTCACGCACGTTTTGTATCTTGTGTCACTGTCAAACGTCTTCAGTTTGGTCTATAATTTAATCATGAATCGTCTTACAAACGAACAACGCTTGCAAATTATTGAATTTTATTACCAAAATGCGTTCTCTGTTAAGAAAGTTCATCGCGCGCTTCTTCCATTTTATGGTCAGTTTAATCGACCTACTGAGGCTTCTATTCGGGCTATTGTAACAAAATTCGCACCAAATTTACATTGTTGGACATTAAACCACCAACACGCTTACGTAGAGTGCGAACTGAAGAAAATATCGCAGCCGTATCGGCCAGTGTTGGTGATGACCGTGAATTATCGATTCGGCGCCGTTCGCAGCAATTGGGCCTCTGTTACTCCACTACGTGGAAAATTTTGCGGAAGGATTTGGGTGTGAAGCCTTATAAGATACAACTGGTGCAAGAATTGAAGCCAAACGACCTACCACAACGCCAAATTTTTGGTGAATGGGCTCTTGAAAAGTTAGATGAAGATCCACTTTTTTATCGAAGAATTGTGTTCAGCGACGAAGCTCATTTCTGGTTGAATGGATACGTGAACAAGCAAAACTGCCGTATTTGGAGTGAAGAGCAGCCAGAAGCATTGCAAGAGCTACCAATGCATCCACAAAAAACAACCGTTTGGTGCGGATTATGGGCTGGCGGCATCATTGGGCCGTATTTCTTCAAAGATGATGCGAATCACAACGTTACTGTGAATGGTGAGCGCTACCGTGCGATGATAACAAACTTTTTTTTGCCCAAAATGGAAGAGCTTGACTTGCATGACATGTGGTTTCAACAAGACGGTGCCACATGCCACACAGCACGCGAAACAATGGACCAATTGAGAGGCGAGTTCGGTGAACAGTTTATTTCACGCTTGGGACCAGTCAATTGGCCGCCCAGATCGTGCGATTTAACGCCTCTAGACTATTTTTTGTGGGGCTATGTTAAGGGTAATGTCTATAGGGACAAGCCCGCTTCGATTGACGCACTGGAAGCCAACATTGCCAACATTATTCGTGAGATACCGGCCGAAATGTTGGAAAGAGTATGCCAAAATTGGACTAAGCGGATGGACCATTTGAGGCGCAGCCGCGGCCAACATTTGCATGAAATAATCTTCAAACATTAAATTATATCGACCCAACTATCGATCCAAATAAATATTTCATGCATTTTTCTGAATTTTATGTGTTTTTTTTTTTTAAATTTCCGATAGTTCTTATAAAATCACCTTTTACTTTCACTTTGCTATATGACTATAAATAATTTATTTTTTTATTTATTTGTGACTTTTAACACGACTTGTCGCTGCGCTTGCTTTCTAAAGAATAAACATAAGACACAAAATGCCGGTAAGAAATAATTACTATCAGGTAATCTTGCTGTTTAATAGTAATTATTTTATTTTTTACTGAAAAAATTGTAAGTAGTATTGATATTTGATAAAAAGTATTTATACCCTTTGTAAGCGCTCATGTAGTGTCAGAAGTTTTTTATTAAATGCTTTTTAAATCTTGGCGAAATCTTTATTAATATAAAAGCTCTTTAAACTAGAAAGTCGTGTATTGGTTTTAATAACGAGGTTGTGACAGAGTTTTCCTTCTTGCAGGTAAACGGGCAGGATCGGGCAGCCAACTTTACTTAAATTAGTTAGTGTATGACACAATAAAAGTGTGTATGTAGTATTTTCCGGAGCTTTGTGCAACTTTTTTTAGTTCTACTCTATTTAATTTCTAAAAACGATGTGGTGGAAAATCACGCCCACAATAGTAAAAAAAAGGTAAAGAATTTTTTTTTTGAACAAACAAGCACACTTTTCAGTAAAATCAAAAAAGAAACAATCAGTTGTAATATTTACCGAAATTTTTTTTTTTAAATCTTAAGTTTTTGTAGAAAATTTATTTTTTTTCTGCAGTCTAAAAAATTAACAACTTGAAGCAATTTTAGAACTCATAATTTTCATCCTATTTAGGAACGGGTTTTTGATTTTTGATCAGTAAGTTGTGTTTTGTAATATGCGATAATGCATTTCTAAAAATTTTATAGTTTTCAGGAAAATGAGCTACTGTGCAGCGTTTCTAAATGTGGTCCGAAAATGATTTTGTCTGATGCCATCGGTGCCTCAGGTCTGCGTTGCCATCAAAGAGCGGCTTGTAGCCATCACAAGAGCCAAGTTAAGGCGTTGTCATTCTTATTTTCTACTGGTTCAAATTTTAACGGTGGAGAATTAATGATTAACTCCACCCCGCACAGGGCGCTTTTTAAGACTTCATCGTTAAAACTAAATCTTATGTTGAGTACACACTGGTAAACATGTTTACGGAACACGTTTTTATCTCAGGTTCCATTGTTTGATATACACACTGGAACCAACAAGTAAACCACAAATGCAACATCTGTTCTGTACTTTGTATAATAGTATGAACATCACGGGTGAAACACATTTGAAAAAATGGGCGGTGAGCTAAGTGGAATAGCAGCAATTATTTTTTTAGATGAATTGTTGTATGAAGAGGATTCTGGTACATTTTTATATAAATTAATTTTTCTTTTTCTTTACTTCAATTAATTTTTTCAGCGGTCGACAAAATCCTACATGTTTACAGCTTGCTTGTTTTCGATGAACTAAACAAGTAAAAACAGTAAACAACGATACAGACTATGCAACCAGAAAATATCAAAAAAATTTCATATTTTATAAACCTCGAAGGGAACACGAAAATAAACTATAAACACGACTACACACTACGCAACGAAACACGAAACATGTCATGTTTACGGAACATGTTTTTAAAGCGGGTTTCACATTATAATACAGAGTATTAACATTTCCATTAGATCGAGTGAGACCGAAATCAGATGCAAATCAAATAGACTGTCAAAAAATCTAAAGGAAAATATTTTCTGTTTTCATACCATCACACTTCAAATAAAATACAAAACGCGGCAAATAATTTCACAGCTGATTTCTAGTTTTTTCTTTGGTTGCTTGTACAAAAGCAGCTCTGATAAAATGAGCAGTGTGATAGCTTATAGCCTGTTCAGATGTAAAAGTTAATGAAGTCAATTAAGTTTTAAATTGTGTGACTGATTCGGGTGTTCACACATATTCAATTAAGCTTACGCAATTAAGCATTTTACAACTGAAAATATTGTGAATTTTTTTTTTTTAAATATGTTTGAGTATTTATAAAATAAAAAATGAAAAGAAAGTCAAATTTAAAAAAAAAATGTTGGTAGCTTATACTAAAAATATTGAACTACTCCGATCAGTGCAATCCAGTTTTGAAGGCAAGCTATTGATTAAAATAAATTAGTTATTTAAAAATTATTTTCAATAACAATTTTATAAAATTTATTTACCGGTAACTTGGGCTGCCATTTCTTTTTTCTGACATTTATTTTTAAATTTATTTACGTTTTCTTTTTTTAATACTGAAAATATCAACTTCTCTCACTTTTGAATTGATATTTAAGGGCACAACAAAGAGTTGCATTTTGATTTTGACTTTATTAACGTGCAATCAATTTTTAATTGGGCAATTATTTAATGGAAATTTGTATGGCAAATTGAGCTCAATAAAGCCGATAATTGCGTAAAATGATTAATTGTTCAATTAACGTGTATGTCTGAGTAGCCTATTAGAAAAAATTCTAAAAATGACAAAAACCATAATACTTGCTTAACATTTTGCTTTCACACTATTGAATTTTTACTTAATACACGAATTTTTGACACGTATTAATACTAAATACAATAGTCTGAAACCGCTTAAGTGTGTACTCAGCATTAGATGCAGGCTGTATAAAACAATTATTATGGATCTTATAAGCATCTCCCAGGCTCCGCCCATATGAGGGGAGCTCGAGGTGTTTCACGCCTAGCGATGAAGTTACGTATTCAGATAATACACGAGCAAAAAACGAGAGCCGAGAAATATCAAAAATACAACTGATATTTCAGTAATTTTTGATATGTTTTTTATGGAAATTTTTAAGCTGTGCTTCTGCGTAATGTTGTACACACAAACACAAAACCAGGTAGTCCATTTTATACAAATGTGTGTATGTATGTGGGTATTCTGTAGTTATATTCTATGTGCAGTGATAACACTACACAGTAATAGTGTTTTCAGACTGAAAGTTAAATACTGAATTTAACATTAAATTCACCAACAGATGATTTTGCGTTCACAGCACAAATTTTTTAAATTCAGTATTTAACATACAGTGTATCAAATAAATTTCTACAAAACAATATAAATTTCCCATAGATATAAGTGTATTTGATGCGTTACTTTGTACAAAACTTATTTGACCAACTGTGCAGCAGCCACAACATGTGTGACCTTTGATAAATACACTTACGGGACACATATTTTCTTTGTGTTTCGTCGAAAAACTTCGTTTTATTCGAAATGCTTTTATTGCTGCTGCCATTGAAAGCATTTTCTTCTGAAAATATTTAAAATAGTTTTTATTTTATTATTTCATTCAATAACATTATCAGCTATTGCTATATTTACAGACCTTTTTAACTTGGTAGCACTGAGCTTAACGGACAAAAATAGAGTTGTATTTCATAAATCCAACTTAAATTCAATTCCAAAATATCATTTAATGTGGATTTATTAAGTTCACTTTGTATGGTAAATACAGTTTTTATGAATAGATGCTCGAAATGTTATCAAAAAAGCCTCCAAAAGGTGATAAGATATTCCGCTGTAATTTCAGAACTACAAATTGTTACAGACTTTTATAATGGAAAACAACCTGAATAAACACAATGTTATATTAAGGTAAAAGAAGTTAAATTCGGCTGTGCCGAGTCTTTTTGGCAACACTAGTTTTGACAGCTCACGCACGTTTTGTATCTTGTGTCACTGTCAAACATCTTCAGTTTGGTCTATAATTTAATCATGAATCGTCTTACAAACGAACAACGCTTGCAAATTATTGAATTTTATTACCAAAATGCGTGCTCTGTTAAGAAAGTTCATCGCGCGCTTCTTCCATTTTATGGTCAGTTTAATCGACCTACTGAGGCTTCTATTCGGGCTATTGTAACAAAATTCGCACCAAATTTACATTGTTGGACATTAAACCACCAACACGCTTACGTAGAGTGCGAACTGAAGAAAATATCGCAGCCGTATCGGCCAGTGTTGGTGATGACCGTGAATTATCGATTCGGCGCCGTTCGCAGCAATTGGGCCTCTGTTACTCCACTACGTGGAAAATTTTGCGGAAGGATTTGGGTGTGAAGCCTTATAAGATACAACTGGTGCAAGAATTGAAGCCAAACGACCTACCACAACGCCAAATTTTTGGTGAATGGGCTCTTGAAAAGTTAGATGAAGATCCACTTTTTTATCGAAGAATTGTGTTCAGCGACGAGGCTCATTTCTGGTTGAATGGATACGTGAACAAGCAAAACTGCCGTATTTGGAGTGAAGAGCAGCCAGAAGCATTGCAAGAGCTACCAATGCATCCACAGAAAACAACCGTTTGGTGCGGATTATGGGCTGGCGGCATCATTGGGCCGTATTTCTTCAAAGATGATGCGAATCACAACGTTACTGTGAATGGTGAGCGCTACCGTGAGATGATAACAAACTTTTTTTTGGCCCAAAATGGAAGAGCTTGACTTGCATGACATGTGGTTTCAACAAGACGGTGCCACATGCCACACAGCACGCGAAACAATGGACCGTTTACTTCACGCTTGGGACCAGTCAATTGGCCGCCCAGATCGTACGATTTAACGCCTCAAAACTATTTTTTGTGGGGCTATGTTAAGGCTAATGTCTATAGGGACAAGCCCGCTTCGATTGACGCACTAGAAGCCAACATTGCCAACATTATTCGTGAGATACCGACCGAAATGTTGGAAAGAGTATGCCAAAATTGGACTAAGCGGATGGACCATTTGAGGCGCAGCCGCGGCCAACATTTGCATGAAATAATCTTCAAACATTAAATTATATCGACCCAACTATCGATCCAAATAAATATTTCATGCATTTTTCTGAATTTTATGTGTTTTTTTTTTTTTTAATTTCCGATAGTTCTTATAAAATCACCTTTTACTTTTAATTAATGTGTGCCATAACTTATATAAATATATATCTGTAGAGAATAAACCAACTTCACATCACACAACAACAGAACAATAAAATAACGCATACAAAGCGATAGTGCCCCTGTGGTTAAATGATTCTCAAAAATTGGTATTGTGTTTTATTATCTAATTAAAATTGAGAAGTTAGTAGCTGATGGTAAAGTTTATTCTGGTCGAAGCAAGAAGCAACAACTTTCAAAAATTATCAGTACATACTTTAGATATTTACGGCTTTATTTATAAAACATTGGCTTGTTTTAAATAATTCCTGTTGATATTTTGCATAATGTAACAATTTTATATATAACTATATAGATACATATAAAATCAAATAAATTAATATCAATAATCAATAAAATAATTTAGTAAGTATTATGGTGTCTTTAGAGAAGTTCTATTTTTAAAATCATTTAAAGGGTTTTGGATTAAATATAAATTCGGATTTAATGTTAAATACATTTCATAAGTTCTCTATTTATTATTTAATGTTTTTAAGTGCTCATGACAACAAAATGTACTATTAGTTGAGTCCTACTTATCTATCTAGAAAAGAAAGGAATGAAAGCAAAAATAATAAGAAAAATAGTTTTATTGCCTGTTATTGCAATTTTTTTCTTAAGCAAACGATACACACAACATGATTCAGGCATAAGTGTGCGTTTTTTAATGAAAGTCACATGTATAAATTAATATTACACTTGTTTTATTTTGTTTTTTAAAGAGAAAACTACGTCTTCTTCTTTTTTTAATGAAATATATTATATTGTTGCCGGAAGACTGTCTTCTTATTCGGACTTGTTACTTAATGAAAATTATATTGTTGCCAGAAGACTATGTCTTCTTATTCGGACTGTTACTTAATGATAAGTAGTTATATTTATTAATGTTTTATTTTCACTTCATTTTAATATTATTTTAGTTTAATAATTTTTTTATTATAAAATTTTTATTATAATTACATTTTATTATTACTACATTTTATTATTTTCTACTTAACTTCTACTTCACAACTGTGTCTTAAAATTCTTAAGTCTAACTTAATAAAGTTTAATAAAGCATAAATCATCATTTTTACTTTGTTGTTTTATGAGTAGCAACCATCACATTGAATGCAACGTGAGCTATTTTAGGTGCATTCAATGCATGTCATCAGCACTTTTAGCAAATATTGTGAGAAAGGTAAATAATTAAATTTAAAACAAACGGAAATGGTCAGCAATTGGATTGCGACAGGGGGTATTGAACTTTTATCAAAATAAATAAGTTAATTATTAACTCCTCCCTTCTTAAATTGATTGTTCTCAATCATCTAGAAAAACGGAATATTGTTCAGTCTTGGTGGTTTAATATAAGCTTCTAATGCTATTAGTTTAGGAGATTCAGCACAAAGTTGCAAATTTATTGTCGCATGAGACTCGTTATTAGTATATGAAATTTGAGGTTCCCAAGCAACTATTTCTTTTTTATTTTTAAAGAAAAAATTTAAACATGCTATGGAAATGAAAATTAGACTAAGGATAACAGAGATTGACCATCCTCCGATTCTCAAATGTTTCTGAATGGTTGAAATTACTTCCGTATTATTAATCTGTAATTCGTTAAGAGCTTCAAGTGATAGGAAATTAATATGGTTGCTTTCAAAAGGAGCGGGCTGCATTAATACGGGAATGATTTGTAATGGTGAAGCCTCTATTTTACTAAAAGTTCTATTGCTAATTTTAATAGTGCTATTATAAAATTTAATAAGAAGCGTTCCAGATATATTTCTCCGCGTTTCATCAATATATATGGATGTGTTACAATTATTTACTAGGATAAAGCCGGACTCGACCTCTTCAATTAATAGGATATGATGATCGTTACTCGTTACACATGTAGAGTTTTGACTACTTATAAGATTAGGAATACATTTGGATATTCTTTATTTGGTTTTCTTTACAAATTATTATATTATTATATTTTTCACAATCATTTCTTATACCATATATAGTTTTTCCATTTTTTAAAATCTGCTTAAATTCTAAATTAATTACAGAGTTTTTTTTTACCGGTCGTAAAATTACATTTTCATAGGTTTCTTTTTTCATTAAAGGAATCTTAACCAAATAAAATATTTTTTTATTAGTACTGTATAAGACAGATATTTTGGCAAATTGGATTGCCCCTTCGGGGCTCACAAAAACAATATTTTCTTCTCTAATTTTACTCGTAGCAATTTCAATTTCTTTTTTATTTAGTACTGATGGCTTAACAATTCCGAGCCTTGCCCATTCAATTCCATTTTGGATATTTATTAGCTCTTCCTTAACTAGTTTCACTTTATTTTGTAAATTTATAACTATTTCGTTTTCTAATAATACGTCTTTTCTTATTACATTTGAAATTTTATTTACTATATCTATTAGGCTTTTTAATCTTTTATTAAAAGCTTCGTTTACGTACACTTGCTTATTATTATTTTTATTTAGATCATTTATATTATTAGCTATTATTTCAAAGTCGTCGTGATCTGGAGATCCTGTGACATATTTCCAAATAGTACCTATGGCATTTATTGCTCTTTTATTTTTTATAGTGGGTGTTATAATTTTTAAAATATTTTCAGTAAGGCTTAATTCGTGGATAAGGATGGGATACAGGTTATGGTGATTTGCGATGTTTTGTTGGATGAATGTATGGGTATTGGATATGGATATTGCGTACTGTGCCAGATCTATCGAATGTAGAATAGTAAAAGTCCCTCGCTGAATTTTTGCTGTGCCTTTATTAATTGTCACAACCTACGAAGAAGTGTAATACAAAATTTTAACTTCAGTTTTTACAAAGGTTAAATAAAATCTGTAAAGGTAATTTATTTTCTTTTAATATTACTTTTATACACAATTCTGCCTGTCATTGTTAAAACAGTGGAGTTTCTATCTTCTTTGACTATTTCCTTTTTATACCTTGGAGTTAGTTTTGAACCTAGTCTCTTGTTAACTCTGACAAAAATTTCTTCTCCTGGTGAATAAATTTTTATTCCATGCTTATTTTGTTTATGGTGGAGTGAATTGACCTGTTATACTCATATATAACTGGTAAGTAAATCATGAAAAGTGGTATGAAGTTTGTCTGGTTTTAAGCATCTCATAATCTCTGAAAGGGTAGAGTTAAATCTTCCTATTTGCCCATGAACAGAACTAGAGTAGGGTGGTGTAGTGTAGGTTTCGATGCCAAATTGATCTTTAAGAAGAAAATTTATTGATACGGAATTTAAGGATTTTTCATTGTCTATGACTATGGACTTAGGAATACCAAAAGCTAAAACTATTTCTTTTCACGGTTCTTTAATATCTTCTATTGCCCTAAATTTTAAAATTTTTACTAAAGCGTATTTTGAGAATTTGTCTATTGCTGTTGTCTAAAATCCTAATTTTAAACAAAAAATATTAATTAAAAAGTATTTGATCCTGGCAATGTATGTTCAATTTATTATTATTGTGAATTATTGAAAATATAAAGTTAACGAAAAAAGAGAATTGTAAAATGAAAAAAATACAAATAGATTTACTTATCAACTAGCATCCAAGCGATGAACTTCTCACCAGCATTAATAAACTTATTGAATACTAAACCAACTATTTTAATTCAACCCTAATTTGTATACTTTGTCATATCAAGTATACAAATATATATGTAAAGAAAAAAAACAGAGGATTTCCACAGAACAGCTAACTACAGTCCACTCTGAATAATATCAAGCGGGAAGCGGTAATCCCTCAATCTTTTTCTTCAGCTGTTAATACAAGATTTCCTTCGGTGGAGTAAATATCAATATGGACGATTTCTCCAGGATTTTGTGGAATTGGTATGGGTTGGAACTGCGGTTGATTAGGGTGACGATCGTATTTTTGTTCTCTGCAAACTTGAGAATTTTTAACAATTCTATTGGATTTTTCTGTCATTTTTAGGAAATAGGGTTTTTTTTTTGCTCCGTATTTTCTTTGGCATTTCTGTGTTCTTTGATAAAGATCTCGTCCTGTTCTACATCGTCAGTTATTTCTTTCACCTGTGATTGTGTGAATCTTATTTTATAATTTATGAAATATTCGGAATAGGATTCCTGAATTATTAATTTTTTTGGATACACACACAAATGCATAATTTTATGTGTCTATTCCCCGTTTAATTGCACTTATGAACCTAGAAAAAAACGAATGAAAACAAAAACGATAACATGACGAATGTCTCTTATTGCTATCTTTTGTATTCATAATTTTAGCACACAATATATGTTATTTTTTAAAAAAATAAAATTTTTGTTAATAAGAAAAAAACGAAAATAAAAAAGCGCTTAATTATACATCTTAATCAAGTAACTTGGTCTAAAAAAATAAATAAACAGCTGTGGCTGGATTTAATACCCTCAACTTAAATGTAAATTTTTCACAATTTTTTAATCCATGTCGGCACTTATAGCGTCTCATTTCTTTTTAATTCCTCATGAAAATTAATGCCAATGCTGGGCTACGGCTTAGCAAAAGAAATATTTCAAAATTTTCTACAATAATTTCCTTTGTTTACGAGTGTGTGTATGTATGTGTGCATGTGCTCTTAAGCAAATACTTTTATTTGTTTTGATTATTTGGCCTAATATTTATTTGCTTTCAAATATTATCTAATCATATGTGACCACAGCGCAAATATGTTTTTTCGCAGTTGTGTTTGCCCCTATTTGTAGGCTATTTGTACAAACAAAAACGAGTAAATAAATGTTCCTAATGTGACCACAAATAAAACTTAGTACTAATATTTAAAAACTTTGGGCAAATATAAGCAAACGTATTTGCCGCTAATATTTGCTAAGTGTGACCATAGCTTTACGAACATTACAGCTTAAAATTTTCGATAAAAAAAAAAAAAAACAAAGCAAAAGCAAAACAAAAATTAATGAAAATGTAAAATATCGGTTGTATTTTTGAAATTCCTTTGCCACTTGCTATTTCTGTTAAAACTGTTAAATATTTTTTTTACCGTTTTGTATACTCAAAAAATAAAAATCTAAACTTAATAAAAATTTAAAATTTTGGTTGTATTTATATTTAACATCACCGTCACGAACAAATTAGCAAACCTTAATAGACCAACCCACTATGTGTAGTGCACATGCAAACACCACATCAGT
Source organism: Thelaira solivaga (assembly GCA_947397855.1). Classification (NCBI taxonomy): domain Eukaryota; kingdom Metazoa; phylum Arthropoda; class Insecta; order Diptera; family Tachinidae; genus Thelaira; species Thelaira solivaga. Next base: position 9,170,021 of record OX377615.1, read on the forward strand.
GTGTTATCATACACAACATCAACATCAGTGCGTTGCAATTCTCAAATGGTAGATTCCTTTTTATTTAGCCCTGAGGAGGTAACTCAACGATAAAACAAAATGATTTCTCAGTAGTAACCTAAGGCTGTTATGACGATATGTAGATAGAAATGGTTACTTAAATATTTGTGTATCGGCAAGGACTAAGGGAGCCTTAAAGCCACTAGCAAAACAGTCGGTTGGGGGCTTCGCGTCCACCGTGAACACGTAATAAATATCGCCTCTGTCACAAAATTTTTTTTTATTTTTACAGACTCCCGAGTTTAGTATTTATGTGAAGGAAAACAAACACTATTAATTGTAGTAGCTAGTTTTCAGATTTCTTCTTTTTTTTTTGTTGTTTTTTCTCTCTATGTTATTAACCGAAATTCATCGCGAGTTGCCTTTATGCTGGTAACTAGGTCAACACTCAAGCCCTCCCTACCTTTGGTTTCCGGAACCGTCATTTTAACAGAAACCTCTTTTCTTCTCTGCTTCCTGTAAGCTCAACCCATTCAGAAAAAAAATCTCTATTTTTCTATTAAAGAATCCATTCTACAATTTTTTATTTATCAACATAAATATTTCATTGTAATTAAATATACTTATCGTTAATAATTATAATGTTGTTAATGATTCTAAAAAAATTTTTATATTCATGTTATTGATTTTACATATTATTCTTCAACCTAAGTTTTTATTTCGAGTGTACATTTGAATAAATCATTGAATATTCCAAAAGTTAGAATTTAACTAAGCATGAGATTATATATTCATATTTCTAGATACCTCGGTACCTTGACAAGAAAAAATTTATTTGCTTTCTTTTGGTGTCTACTCAATAATTTATACCCACGCCTCTCACAACAAAACAAACATATGCAATAAATAAACTTATTCTGTTAATTGTGTTTTTTTTTAAATTGAATTCTCTCCTTAAAATAATTTAGTACAATTTTACCTACTCACCAAAACAAAAAAAAAAGTTCAGTCTGTTTAAGTGTCGCTGTAATTTAGAGTTAAGCGGGTGCTACCCCCGTAGGCCCAGCAGTCATAGACGACATTTTCATCGAAGATGTCTGTAAGACAATTGCTAATTTTTCGTCTATAAAACACATTTGGAAACATATATGATGACAAGGGGGTATAATTTGTCGTGCTTAAAGATTTATTTCTGACAAGATAGAGAAAATGGGTATTACAAAGCCATTTTGACGACAGGATAAATAACAGCTGCATGCAATATGACGTGTGTACAGTTTTATTGCCGACAACAAGAGGAACCATTGCGTCGAAGTTGTCGGGTTTCCTTTATATTAAAGAGTTTAAGTGTCAAATAGAACGTGTTTTTTTTATAAAGTTTAGTTCATATGTACTGAGAAGCATAATAAAAAATACCGGACTTTACCGTTTAAAAAAAATGAAAGTAAAAAGAGCAGAAGAAACAATTAACTTTTTATTTAGTTAATGTTTGTAAGTGATTGAGTGCGGAACTAAATAAAAAGTGCGACCAGAAAATTGTAAATAGTTTAATTATGACGGTGTTAAAGGGAAGAAATCTTTAAAGAAATATCCAAATGTGCCAAATGCTATTTATGGTAAGTATTTAAAACAATAACACTAACTAACAATAAAATTTTGTTATATTGAATTAATTATTTTATTATAGAATCAACTAGAGTTGAAGGACAAACGTACGAGTTATTCATAAAAGAACTCCGTTTAAATTTCATCGTATCAAAAATAGATTAAACAAGGCCAGCTTAAGAAAAATGAAACAAAACGAAAGTGTTTTAAATAAGGAAAATATTCAAAATCAGTAAGAAGTTTTTTTGAAAAACAAAATGTAATAAAATTAAAATTTTTTCCACTCCTTAGTTTTATTTGAAAAAGTATTATTTGTTTTCTTTTTATAAAAAAATTATATCTTTTTATAATAATATTAAATAACTGAACTATTTATTTTTATTTCGAAAAATAAACGTTTAAGCTACATTATTTAAATTAAAAAACTAATAAAAATGTATTTATGTATTTAAAAAAATCTGCGATAAAGGAGGAATATTATCGCGCTTGATATCATCGACAACAATTTGGAAGTCAATGTTATTAAATAGTTACCGACGACAACATTCATTGATGACAAGTTAATAACATTGTCGTCTATATGGCTATCAACGACAATAAACATAGCAATGTTACCCACACTGTCATTCACGACTTTCGTGCCCTTTGTTCGAAAAAGTCATCAATAGTTGTTCTGGACTGTCGTCAATATGTCGTCGGTGATAGACATTTGTCATGCAGGCTTCATCGACGATGTCTCGAAGACTTTGCCTACGGGGACATTATCATTCATTCATTTGTGTTGGTGAAAAAATTAAATTGGCTGATACACACATCAAATTTATTGACATCAACCAAATTTTTATGTGATTTTCTTAATGTGCACAGATTTACAATTTTTCTTTATGTACAATTAGAATTAAAGTGTTTTACCGACGGCAAAATGTACTATTTTTATTTCATGTGTTTTGCCGACGGCAAATTGTAAGTCTGTGCACATTAAGAAAATCACATAAAAATGAGGTTGACGTCAATAAATTTGATGTGTGTATCAGCCAATTTAATTTTTTCACCAACACAAATGCATAATTTGACGTTGAATGAATGATAATGTAAATCTATATAAAAAAACAAAACTTATTATCAAGGTAATATTAGCAAACTTAAAAATTAAGTAATATATGTACATAGTTATAGGATTTAAGGAATGGAAACTTCTTTTTTTTCTTATTTTTATTCCAGGTATACGATAATGATTTCTTCAACAATTTTATAATAATTCTTATGTTATTACTTCAGAATGTATTTATATATCGTTGGTCTCATGTAGAAAGGCCCTAACTCACATTTTTTTCGAAATTGATTTTTTTTGGGATTCCAATGCATTTAACGCAAATACACCTCCTCACAAAAATTTAAGGCAATTTTATCAAAATTAGCGGTTATTCAAGTAATTTCCTAAAAAGCCCTAACATATTTCTAAAAAAAATATTTGTTTTTTAAAGTGAAATTATCTCGCCAAATTATGTGTCTTTGCATCGAGTTTTCTTAAATTATGCAATAAAGAATAAGCGAATCTTTTTTTATATTGTGATACAATGTTGTAACGTTACTTTGAGCTAATTATTGCATTACATACTACAAAACAACAAAAACATTAAGATAAATGTTTTTTTTTTCATATAACGGATAAGTTCAAATATTGAAGAGAAAGAACTAAAATAAAAATTTTATAAATGTTGCTGGAATTGATTTTTGTACACCACTCCATCAGAAGAACAGTTCTCTTTTAATTGTGCAGATCAGTATATTTTGCTTTATATGTTTAGTTATTATCATTTTTAAATTAATAAGAAAATAAAATATAAAAAGTAAATAAAAATGGAAAATGTAGATGAAAATAGTCAATCTGACGAGGAATATTCAAACAATAGTGATTTCGAGTGCTATCAAACCATAAGCAAAGTAAATTTAAATCAGAAAAAACAAATAAGAGGAGAAACATATGAAAAAACTTCAAAGGGGTTTTCCTCACAAATTTCCCCAAGACGTCTAGGTTCGCCGTGTCAGTCAAAGTTCTGCGAAAAAAGTACGTTGAGATATTGCTCATTATTTAACGAGTTTATAAGAAAAGAAATTTTTACTACGTTTTGGCAGATGACGTGGGAACAAAAGCGCATATATATTGTTAACCTCGTCAGCTTAGCAGAGCGCAAAAGCATTTATTCTGAAATTTCTAGACGGACGCAGTCAATTGCATATTTTTTAAACAAATATTCGAACCGACTGCAAGTATGTCGTCGTATGTTCCTTTCGAAATTAGTATTAAAGGAAAAGATGGTGCGAAATTGGATTAGAAAAAGTGAGAAACATGGCACACAGCTGAGTCCACAGAATAGGATAAGTCTGCGCATACAAAAAAAGCGATGTTCCATAAGGGGCTAACGCAATAACATAAGACGTGATTTTTTAGAAAATTGGTTAAAAAGGTTAGTAAAGGTAGAATCTCATTATTGCAGACGCGATTCAACAAAACTGTACTTCGAAACTGTTTTTTCTTCATACAAACAAATATATGAGTTTTACCTAAGTGAGTGTGAAACAAACGTGGAAAACAAAGATATGAAATTGTCTTATTCTGTTGTAGTCGAAACAATAAAAAAGTTAAGCTACTCTATTTTCAAACCTAAAAAAGAAGAGTGTGATGTTTGTGTTTCATTCAGAAACAAAAATGTGTCAAAAATTTCGTACGAACGACATAGGGAAGAAATAGAAAAGATACGGGACATGCAAGCATTAAAATAAGTACCACAATTAAATGCCAATTCGGCATACTACAAAATGAAACTACAAATTCACAATTTTACAATTTACAATCTTCTAACACACCAATCGGACAATTTTGTATGGGATGAAACGGCAGGAAACCTTACTGCTTCGATTTTGACAATATGCACTATAAAGCACTTAAAATATTTTTTGAATAGATTTCCAGATATTCACCACATTATTATTTATTCAGACGGTTGCTTATATTAAAATCGCAATGTCACGTTATCTAATGCTATTCTCTACTTTCGTGAAGAACGAAATGTAACTATTGAGCAAAAGTACTTAGTTGTTGGGCATACACAGGTGGAGTGCGATGCAACCCATTCTCTTATCGAAAGAAAAACAAAGAAATAAATTTGCCGTCGCAGTTTGTGCAAATTATTAAAGAAGCCAGGAAATATCCAACACGTCTAGAAGCACAGCATTTGGATTACACGTTTTTCTTAGATTTTGAAAAACTTCCGAAGCGATATTTGTCAATTCGACCAGTAAAAATCGAAGTTATTGTGCATTTTTTTTAAATAAATTTTTTAGTGAATTTCAATTACAAATTTAACTTTAAGGAAAAAGGCAGGCGATGATACCGTAAATATGTTGCTTGCTCTTGGATATGATCCTGCAGGGCTCATATATTTTAAAACAAATATTACGGACGAATATAAGCTTCTTCCACAAACAAAAGCTTGCATAAAACGCATCATTCCAGCACGGCTAAAGAAAAATTAGCAATTCCGAAAAAGAAATGAGAGCATTTGCAAAATCGAAAGAAGTTGATTCCTATAGACTGCCAAAACTTTTATGAAAAAAGCCCTAAGTTACATTTATGCTCTGAAATGAGACTACAAAAAGCCCTATCTCAATTTAGTTTTTTATTTATTTAAAAATAAAAAAAAATGGTTTGCAAACTAAATTCGTCCTTCATTTTAATAATAACCTGAATTTAAAAAAACGTTAATTTTTGTCAATTACAGTTTTAAATGTGTTTTTACCTTCTCCTGTAAAGTTGCAAATATGCGAGTTAGGGCCTTCCTACATGAGACCAACGATATACACATATTTTTTTCTCTTTCTTTTTTTAGATTTTTCTTTTAATTCAATAAATTTGTATATATTTTTTTTCACATTAGTTACTTAAATTTTTTTTTTGTTTTCCTTTTTTCTGATTAACTTGTTATAAATATATATTTACATTACTAACTATATTACCAATTAACCTTGATTTTAATGCATTCCTTGTGTTCCTTTATCTGTTTATTTGGCTACTGTACTCACATTATTTCCTAGTACTGCAGTTTGGTTACCCTCTATGGTTTTGGGGACATAACTTTCCATACTGATACTCAAGCATCTCATTACCACTGCAGTTGACTATTGTTGAACCGTGTTCAACAGTAGCTTATATTTTGCTCTTAATTTATCTTAAATTTCTCAATAATTTAGCCTCATGAAGAGAGCACAATTTAATCTTTTTTTTTTTGAATTCTTGTTCTTGTTTTTTTTCTACATGTACATACATACGAGTACATTCCTATCAAATATGAAATTTTAGTTTTAAGTTGGAAAAAGGCTGTTGAATAAAACACATCGCAAGAGGCGAACAATCGAATCCAACTTCAGCATTTTAAACTTTTATTGGAGTAAACACTCCCACATTTTGGTCCTTCGACAAGTCCTAGAAAGGCTAGGACTCGATTACAACTGGTGACCGGGGGTCTAAGAGCTGGCATAAGCGGTTGTCCTTTGAAAGCGACAACTCCAGGTGTTTAGACAAGGGGTCCATTACAAACGAAGAAAACTGGCATAAGCGGTTGTCCTTTGGAAGCGACAACTCCAGTGATTGGGACATATGGTTTATAAAGAAAAACAAACAGACAATTAGAACAAGAGGTCCACTAGACAAAATATAAAAAAGAAGTCAGCAAACGTGGGTAAAATTTCAAAGTCATATGAAAGGTAAAGGTATGTACAATGAATTAGAGTTACAACGGCATAGTGTCTCTGGTATCTAAAAAAAAAAACAGTAACAGTAACCTTCTTGATCAGTGAAGGTCAGAAGATAGGTATATAACAACGAAAGTCGCAGTGAAGGTTAAACATTAAGCTGTAGATCATTTACATATATACATACAATAAAGAAACGGTAAACTTTTTATTGTTAACATTCATACGTATGTAATAAAGCGAAAGAATAAAAATAACAATTTTGATGATAACAACTCTACTTACAGTACGTGCTAAATCAAGTTGTCAACTTCACATGTAAATAGAATTTTTTTTCGCCTCAATACGCTAATGAGCAACGTTGGTCATTTCAATAAGAGCAAAGAAAAAGTGTGGAGTAGCAAAGAAAACAAAAAAAAGTTTCAATTATAATTTAAAAATCTATTAAAACATTTACACGACGAAAACTGAAGAGTACAAAATTTAAGCACACAAAAAAAAAAAAACAAAAATCAACACACAAAGGTAAACTACTACTTAAACGGTAAATAACAAATAATAAAAACAATTTCCACACAGATTGAAGAAAAGAACGAGCAATTGTTAAATAGGGTTTCAGTGAAGAAAAAAAAAAAGGGAAACGGTAAGTGTGGGAATTAATTATTAGAGCTTATTTTGTGTGGTTGGAATTTGAAAAAGTAATTTGAGCACCACAATCAGGAAACAAGGTATTTTTTATTACCATATAGTGAAGAAAATAGCGCAAAAATTTATTATTGAAAATGACAACAAGGAGAAAATGCAAATTTGACATAATTCAACTGGAGAATTTTGTCACAAATTTTGGAAATATTTCTGCAGAACTATTAACAAAACCTTTACTTGAGGTAAAACAAACTGAATTGGAGAGGAGATGGGAGCACTTAACAGAAAGTTATGCAACCTTCATGATTGAGGAAAACAAGGAAGAATCTGATGAAAGTAAAAACAGGGTTTCTGCCAAATATGAAGACATTGCTGAAAAATATCAAAACTTAAAGGCAAGTATAATAGATATAGTAAATAAGCAAAACCAATCTGAGAGGACAATCAAACTAAATCAAGAGGAAACTACAAAAAGTCGCCAAGTGGGCACTACGCTGAAATTACCGCCATGTGATATGCCGCACTTTGAAGGTGGGTATACAAAATGGCCGGAATTTAGAGATTTATTTCAATCACTGGTCTCTAAAAACAGTGAGATTTCTCCAGTAGAGAAATTACAATATTTGCGAAGCAAAGTGAGAGGGGAAGCTCACCAAATCGTGAAGAGATTCGATTTGGTGGGAGAGAATTTTGAGTTGGCATGGAAAGCACTACAGGATCGATTCGAAAATCCACGAATAATCGTTCATCAACAGATCAAACAATTGTTTACAATTCAGGCCGTACAAAGTGAAACATCAAAGGCAATACGACAGATTCAAACAACAATCGATGAAACCTTAGCTATTTTAAAAACGTGCAAAGTGAACGTATCAAACTGGGATCCAATTCTTGTTTACATATGCTCGTCCAAGCTCCCAGAAGAAACGTTAAGGTATTGGGAAAATTCTTTAAATAATCATAAGCAACCACCTACATGGCAGGAAATGAGTGATTTTCTCAAGGGGAGAATTGAAATGCTAGAAACTGTTTCTGACTTAAGGAAACCCAATTACAGGGAAGTATCAAAATCACAAACATTTCATGCGCAAGCAGATAATAGAAAGAAAAATGAATATTGCAAAAAATGTAAACAATTTCACTCTTTAAGGAGGTGCAAAGCATTCACAGCATTATCCATTAAAGAAAGACTAAATTACGCATTTGCTAATAAATATTGTACAAATTGTTTATCTTCAGATCACTTTAAGTCCAAATGTCCTAGTAAACATGTGTGTTTCCACTGCCATAAGAAGCATCACACACTGTTACATTTTGAAGCAGGTGGAAAGGAAATCGAAGGAGAGATTGCTCAAAGAAATCATTCCCCATCATATCAGATCAAGGATGAAATGCCATCCACTTCTAAATATCAATCTGAGATTATTTCCTACAATACTCAGATTAATAATAGGAAATTGAATTCTACCTCCACTAGTGGTAATTTATTCAAGGGTAGCACGACGATTTTACCAACGGCTCTCATATATATAAGACATGCAGGAGAGCTATTTACAGTTCGCGCACTATTGGATGCAGGCTCGGAGAAAAGCTTTATATCCAAACGACTTCAGCAACAATTAAGTATTTCGACCGAAGCTTACAGTACAACAATTTCTGGTTTAGGAGGAACCGTTGTTAGTAGCTCAAGAGGCGTATGTAATATTATCTTACAATGTAGAACATCCAATTTTCAAATAAAAATTAGTGCAATAGTTATATCAAAACTATCCCATTTTTTGCCTTCAAGGCCCGTTAGAACTAATCAACTAGACGATATTAAAACTTTAAATCTTGCAGATCCCCAATTTTATCAACCGGGTCCTATTGATTTGATAGTCGGAAGTGACTACTTGCCACTTATAAATATGAAAGGCGTAAAATTCATCGCAAATAATTCCATAGAGGCAAGAGAATCTAAATTTGGTTGGTATTTATTTGGTGCTGAATCAAAGGTTGAATCTCATCATGAGATCAATTCTTTTTGTACGACTGTGTCAGCTGATGACATATCGCTTGGAGAGCAAATACGAAAATTTTGGGAATTAGAAGAGGTGGAGCACAATAAGATAGAATCCGAAGATGATCTCTATTGCGAACACCTTTTTCAAAGTACAACTACTCGCCAATCTAATGGCAGATATATGGTAAGATTACCATTTAAGCAAAATTATCCTGAGGAGATTTTCTTAGGCTCCTCAAGGAGTACAGCATTTGCCCAGTATTCCCGAATGGAAAAAACACTAAAAGATCCAGCCTTTAAAAGGGAATACAACAAAGTTCTACAGGAATATATCGACTTAGAACACATGGAACAATCATTTTTTAGTGAGCATAAGACTAACAAATTGTTTTCATTTTTTCTTCCTCACCATGCTGTCATCAAATCTGAGAGTAAATCAACCAAGCTACGTGTGGTTTTCAATGCCTCAAAAAAAAGCAACAGCGGGTTCTCATTGAATGATGTACTTCTAAAGGGACCCACTCTACAAAAGGATTTAGTTCAAATAATTTCAACATGGCGAAATTATAAGTATGTTTTTACGGGTGACATACAAAAAATGTATAGGCAGATTTTGGTACATAAAGACGATAGACCATATCAACAGATATTTTTCCGGGACACAACCGATGGAGTTATAAAAACTTATCAGCTCAAAACCGTTACCTTTGGTGTAAGTAGTGCTCCTTATTTGGCAATAAGGACTCTTCTAGAGCTAAGTAAAGATTGTGAGTACTCACTGCCACTCGCTTCTACGATCTTGAAGAATGAAATGTATGTTGACGACATTCTATCAGGAGGACATAATATTGCAGAGGCAAAACAAAAACAATATCAACTTAATAAGGCTTTAAATGCAGCAGGTTTTCCATTGAAGAAAATAACAGCCAATAATAGATGCTTCTTAGAGCATCTGGCGAGGGAGGATCTTCTAAACGAAGAATTTTTAAAGATCGACGGTTCCAGCACTTTGAAGACTTTAGGAATACGTTGGAACGCCAAGGAAGACGTATTCTATTATGTGGCTGCACCTATAGAAATAGAGCAGCACATGACAAAAAGACAAATTTTGTCAATTATAGCAAAACTGTTCGATCCACTCGGTTGGTTAAGCCCAACCGTGATAAAAGCAAAACTTTTGATGCAAGAATTATGGATGGGTAAGACAGACTGGGATGAGAGTATTCCCCTTGCAATCTCAATTAAATGGAGAGCATTTATCACAAATTTAGAGGATATATCTCGGATCAGAATTCCCAGATGGGTACAATTTTCACCATTTTCTTACAATCAAATACATGGGTTTTGCGACGCCTCCGAAAAAGCATATTGTGCAGCAGTTTACTTGAGAACTGTAAACCGAGAAGGAGAAATATTTTGCTACTTGCTGATATCAAAAACCCGAGTTGCACCAATCAAGAGAACTACAATACCCAAACTTGAACTCTGTGGAGCCTTGCTATTGGCAAAACTAATGACGAATATCACAAGCAATTTAAATTTCTCATATGACCGTTTTTTATGGACCGACTCATCTATAGTATTGAGCTGGTTGCAGAAGTCGCCTCAGAAGCTAAAAACGTTTGTGGCAAATCGAGTTACGAAAATTCTCGAACTTACCGAATGTACACTTTGGAACCATGTCCAAACATGCGACAACCCGGCTGATATTGGTACACGGGGCAGCTCACCACGAGAATTGGAGCAGTGTAATTTATGGTGGCATGGGCCCACCTGGCTATTAAATCCTGTCGAATTCTGGCCAAAGCCAAAAACATTTGAATCTACAAATTTGGAAACGAAGCCAATTCTTAATTTTCATATGATGCCTCTTTCTGAGGACATTCTGAAAGATTTTTCTTCTTTGCCAAAGGCCTTAAGGGTAATAAGTTATTGTTTTCGTTTTATTAATTTTATTCTTAAACGTCCTCGTTCAACAGAACAATTTATTACCACAGAAGAAATACGTTTTACTAAATCTCGTCTCATTACAGCTGTTCAAAAAGAGCATTTTTCCTCAGAATACATAAATCTTGAAAATAATAAACCATTACATCAGAAAAGCCGTCTTTTATCCGTAACTCCTTTTTTGGACCAAGAGGGTGTCTTACGAGTGGGCGGGAGGCTCAACAATTCTGGGCTGAGTTTTGAAGAACGTCACCCAATCATTATACCGGAAAGGTCTCATTTTGCTGTGCTATTCATTGAATACACACATAAAATATTACTCCACGCAGAGCATCACATAATGCTGCGGGCTATAAGACAAGGGTTTTATATACCACGAATTAGAAATCTAATTAGAAAATGTATACGAAGCTGTAGAGCATGTACCATATACAAACATAAGTTTCAGCATCAGATAATGGCTGCGCTTCCTCCTGAACGAGTAACTTTCTCATTGCCGTTCACATATACAGGAGTAGACTTTGCAGGTCCATTCCATCTAAAATCATCGACTTTACGCAATGCCAAGATCATAAAGGGTTATGCCGCGGTATTTGTCTGCTTTTCTACTCGAGCAGTTCATTTAGAAGTCTGTTCAGATCTTTCCTCTGATGCCTTTTCAGCATGCTTTACGCGATTCACATCACGAAGAGGATTACCGAAAACAATGTTCTCCGATAATGGACGGAATTTTCTTGGAGCCAGTTATATTCTTCTTAAAGCTTATAATGCCTTTCTGAAGGAAGCAGAGAAATGCCTTATTGAAAAATACGCGACACATGGATTTTCTTGGTCGTTCATACCACCGTATGCGCCACACATGGGCGGAATATGGGAAGCAGCCGTCAAGAGCATGAAATCACATCTCCGCAAAGTCGCCGGTACAACTTCTTTTACATTCGAGGAGTTCTCCACTCTGCTAGCACGTATTGAAGCAGTTTTGAATTCCCGGCCACTTGGAGCATTGACTGGAAACCCATCAGAATTACTTCCCCTCACACCGGGTCATTTTCTTCGAGGTGCTCCCCTGATATCAGCTCCCGAGACGCCTCAAGAGATTTTGGCCAAGCCCCTGTCATTATTAAAACAATGGGATAGACTCAAAGTCCTTCAACAAATATTTGCTCGTCGTTGGAAAAACGAATATATTCTAGAACTGCAGCGACGAGTCAAATGGAAGACTACACAACAAAATGTAAAGCAGAATGATTTGGTAATAATAAAGGATGATGGCTTACCAGCCACTGAATGGCGTCTTGGACGAATACAACGGACATTGCCCGGACGTGACGGCAAGGTCCGCGTAGCAGAAGTCCTTACACAAAATGGTCTTATAACTCGACCAATTGTAAAGTTATGCATTCTACCTACAGACGACCATGCTTCCAACACAAACCAACAAGAAGCATAAATTGAGATTTATACCCACAAGATATTAAGAGATAAAGTCGTATATTAATTCTAATTTAGTTGTATATATTCTTTTCATTCACAGTTCAACATGTTCAAAAAACCTCGCTGCTATTTATGCTCGCGCAATCATCCCGTGAAATATTGTGTCACCTTTCGTGCAATGAATCCGGAGGAAAGGAGATCGTTCGCTAAAGGAATGGACTATTGCCTAAATTGCCTAGCGCAGAGCCACCAGAGAGCGTGCTGCGAGTCCACTAATAGATGCGATATCTGTTCAGCAAAACACCACACCATGATACATCGAAGCCCCTTTGAGGGTAATCTCTCGTCATCGAGCTATGAAGAGGATATACCGGCCCCCATGGCTGAATCCGCAACAGGTCTCCCTAAGTTCGACGATCCCACTCCATACGTCCCACCTTTAATTGAAGTCCGTCTCTACAATAACGGCATTTGTTTGAATGCCACTCTTTTATTGGACCATAACTCCAACCATTCTTTTTTAACCCGTCAAGGAGCGACCAGATTTCCGAATCTAATTTCAAACAGAACCAGCACTGGCCAAGAATATTCAAGTTTCAAAATAGCTGCTGCTCATCAATTAGGCACCATGGAGTCATTACCTTCATGGCGGCTCCAAATACGCGATAATATCATATTCACCTTACCAGAGCCGATTTGGGACCCTCTAATAAGGGAGCATTTTCACAACCTAAAGCCACTGGCTCACTCCCGGTTTGCAACTTGCCGAAAAGTGGACGGAGTACTAGGAGCCAAAACAATCAGATCAATTTTAACGTCAAGGGCCCAGCAATCTCCACCGGGGCTACCAAAGGCTCAGAATACTATATTCGGATGGGTAATATATGGACCGTGGAATGGATGCTTCTGCAAAACCCATGCGGGCGTGGGAGAATGTTGAACCGTGTTCAACAGTAGCTTATATTTTGCTCTTAATTTATCTTAAATTTCTCAATAATTTAGCCTCATGAAGAGAGCACAATTTAATCTTTTTTTTTTTGAATTCTTGTTCTTGTTTTTTTTCTACATGTACATACATACGAGTACATTCCTATCAAATATGAAATTTTAGTTTTAAGTTGGAAAAAGGCTGTTGAATAAAACACATCGCAAGAGGCGAACAATCGAATCCAACTTCAGCATTTTAAACTTTTATTGGAGTAAACACTCCCACAACTATCTTTCTTAATTTTGTTGCAGTCACCGCCAAGTCTTCAATATGCTACCCTCTAACACGTAAAAATAATATGGCCAACACGGTATTATTCCATTATTTAACAATTTTTTTTTTGTTCCACCAGAAACGAAAGAAAATGGCACTTGACCCTCGGGCTCTTTGATTTTGCCCTTCTCCAAAATTAAAGTTTTCTTTTCTCCTCCTGACCTCTATTGGTGGTCAATGATGAGGATTTTTTTTCTTGTGCTTTTACCTTTTCAAAAATTTTCGTAACGTTTGATACCTGGCCATTAGGTTGTAACCTTTTGATCCCCTCTTCTGATTTTGCCATCTTATTTAAAGCATTCTCGAGTGTTCAGAAAAAAAAAAATCATACTCAAAATCGCGTGATATGAGTAAAGTCTCATCCAAAATATACCGTTTTTTCTCTTCTTTTTTTTCAAGCGAGAATTTATGGCCATAGTAACAAGTGTGATCTTTTAACAGAAAAAAAAAAAAAAAAACAGATCAACAAAACAAACAACAACAAATAATATCTAGTAGGTAAACTTATTATTAGTTCCTATTATCATTTTTTTTCTGCATTCCCAGGATGCATAACAATACCTATTAGCTTTACTGCCATAAAAAAATTAAACAAATGAAACACTAGTCGGGTCGACCATTCAATTCGCTACAAGATGTGACAATTTGTATAAGTAGACAAGGTTTGGTAACGAATGGGGGAACAATAACCGACATTGTATGAATTATAGTTACGAGCAAGCTACTTTAACTATAGTACGAAGTTCATATTGGCGATTGTTCCTACATATTTAAACTGTGGTTAGGCAGGTGTGGTCTTTGGAAATTACCTATATTCGTTACTAATATTTAACTCGTTTAAAGCTGAATACGAAGGTCTTTGAAAATTACCTACACTCGTTACTAATATCTAGCTCGTTGATAGCAGAATGACTAGGTGATCTAAAGCCATCTCAATTATTATGAAGGACTTAGCAGGTGACAAAATAACAGACGACGCATTAAAGTCACTGTGGATAGAATGGTTGTCTGAGACGGTACATTAATGGAAGTGCAAAATTATCCAACAATAGCAGCAGTTCATCATAATGTAAGTTTCAGATCTGGAATTGAAGACCTTCGCAAGTAACTAAACAACTGCGGACAAAAAACTATGAAAGAGCCCGTTCGTCTAACCGCACACAATAACAGCGCAGTCGCAGTCAAACCAAAAGGTACGTTTTCCCTTTTGGAAACCAGATGCAAATCAAATAGACTGTTAAAAAATCTAAAGTAAAATATTTTCTATTTTCATACCATCACACTTCAAATAAAATACAAAACGCGGCAAATAATTTCACAACTGATTGCTAGTTTTTTCTTTGGTTGCTTGTACAAAAGCAACCCTGATAAAATACTGCCAAAAATACTTAAGTATTTCACCACACTTGCTTGTAACGCAATTTACTTTTCCGGCCGCGGTATTCTTCAGTCAACCCTGGGGCCTTACCCAAAGGTCTGCTTCCTTTTGAATTAAAACACGCAGATGTATCCGTGCTAACACAGTATAATTTTATTACGAAGAGTAACTTAAGATCTAATATATTGGTATAATGAGGATTAAATACTTCGTTGGGCGACACCTTCCAGTCGCTCGGGATTTAACTCCTCGCTCAGACGGCGGACCAGTTCTATATGCTGAGACTCGGCGTGACTCCTACTTCGTTCGTGTTCTGCTCGGTACCGGCACTCATCTTGGCCGTGCTGTGGAAGTAAAGTAATGTTTAGGTTAAAGGGTTCGCAGAAAATGAATTGCTCGGGACCCTGAATTTGTTTATTTGTGCTACGAACCCAGAGTGTGTTCGGCTAACTACAATTATAATTATTAGAATCGGAATTCAGGACGAATGTACAGTCAGTGCCAAAAGAAAGTGTACACCTTGTTTTCGAAAATATAACCTTTTATTTCAGTATTAAAAATTCCGATTTCTTTAAACTTGTTTATCATAAACAAAGCACTATATATATTTCTTACGGTAAATAACTAAAAACTAAAAAAAAAATTCAACAATAACAAAAAAAATACAAAAAAAAACTTCTTTTTTAACGCACCAAAAAAAAGTGGACAAATACTGCAGCAAACCACACATTTTTATATTCCAAGAATGCATGTACCGTTATCTTTTTTTTTTTGCATTGTAAATAGCTTTGGTGGTCTCAGCTGAAATTCTAGTAGGATTTAAAGTTATTTGCATTTGTTATTTGGCGTCGCGTGTATCAATTTGATAATGGGCAAACAAACTTCTCTCGAGACAAGAAAATTGGTGTTAAAATTTAAAGAAGAAGGAAAATCTCTCCGTGAAATTGCATCAATTATCGGAAGAAATCATAATACAGTAAAAAAAATTATTGACAAACACAAAATATATGGAAAAATTTAAGATCAACCGCGTTCGGGTAGACCAAAACTGCTGAGTGAAACAGATATACAGTACATTGTCAGAACTGCAAGGAATAATCCAATTGTTAGTGCAGTAAAAATGTCGGAGGAAATGTCTAGATCATCTGGGGTGAGCCTTAGTGCCAATACGATCCGGACGGCGTTACATGATAATGATTTATATGGAAGAGTTCCAAGAAAAAAACCACTTATCTCAAAACGAAATAAGAAACGACGTATTGAGTATGCTGAAAAATATAAAAACAAAGAAATACCATTCTGGAATAAAGTAATTTTTACGGATGAAAGTAAATTTGAAGTTTTCGGGAAAAAAAATAATAGTAAAATATGGCGAAGCAAAAATGAGGAGTTTAAACAAAAGAACGTTATATCTACCGTAAAGCATGGTGGGGGCTCAGTGATGGTGTGGGGGTGTATGGCCGCTAGCGGAGTGGGAAATCTTGTCTTTATTGATAATACTATGAACAAAATGGATTATCTAAATATTCTAAAAGCAAATTTGCTACCAAGTGTGGAGAAATTAAACTTAAGTTCATCTTGGATCTTTCAACAGGATAAAGATCCTAAGCACACAGCACATATAGTCAAAGAATGGTTATTGTATCATACACCAAAACAATTGAAACACCCCCCACAGTCACCGGACCTCAATCCTATTGAACATCTCTGGGAGCATTTGGATAGACAAATAAGAAAACGACACATAACCAGCAAGGACTCTCTTAAGCAAGTCTTACAGGATGAATGGTCTAAAATTCCGACCGATGTAGTTTCTAAATTAGTTGAATCAATGCCTAGGAGGATACAAGCAGTTCTCAAAGCAAAAGGAGGTCAAACGAAGTATTAATTATTAACTATTTTTATGTATTCTTAAGCTGTACACTTTTTTTGGTGCGTTAAAAACGGAGTTTTTTTAGTTTTTTTGTATTGGTTTTGTTATTGTTGATTTTTTTTTTTTAGATTTTAGTTATTTACCGTAAGAAATATATATAGTGCTTTGTTTATGATAAGCAAGTTTAAAAAAATCTGAATCTTTAATACTGAAATAAACGGTTATATTTTCGAAAACAAGGTGTACGCTTTCTTTTGGCACTGACAGTAGGTAATTTCCAGAGACCTTACACTCGGCTAACTACAATTAGAATAAGAATTGAAGACGAATGTAGGTAATTTCCAGAGACCCTACACTCGGCTATATACGAAATAAAATAAGCGAATGTAGGCTATTTCCAAAGACCTTACACTCGGCTAACTACGTTATGAATACGAGGTAATTTCCAAAGACCGTCGTATTCGGCTATCAACAAGTTAGAAATGAGTGTAGGTAATTTCCTAGAGACCTTACACTCGGCTATTTGTGTTATGAATACGAGGTAATTTCCAAAGACCTTACACTCCCCTGACTACAGATTAAATATGTAGGACCAATCGCCAACATCAACTTCGTACCATAGTTAAAGTAGATTGCTTGTAACTATAATTCGTACAATGTCGGTTATTGTTCCCCCTGTTCGCTGCCAAGCCTTGTCTACTTATACACATTCTCACATCTACTGTTTGAGAATTGTAACGCACTGATGTCGATGTTGTGTATGGTAGCACACTGATGTGGTGTTTACATGTGCGCTGCACACAGTGGGTTGGTATATTAAGGTTTGGTCATTTATTCGTGACGATTATGTTGTACATAAGGTATACAAGTATGCTACTTATTATACGTCAGTTTATAGCTTCTAGTGGCTTGTTTGTGACGGTCACGGTTCATGCTTAATATTTTGTTTTCACACTATTGGATTTTTACGTAATACACGAATTTTTGACATGTAAAGGGTGTTTTTTATAGACGTATAGAATTTTAAATTGCAATAAAACAATGATGGATTATTCGATTGCCATGAATTTTATTTATCCGATAGATAATCTTGTGGCATTACATATTAAATATGATTTCTGGCATATGACCGCCACGGCTGGCTCGGATGTAGTCCAATCTGAACTTCCAATTTTCGATGACTTTTTCCAACATTTGTGGCCGTATATCGGCAATAACACGGCGAATGTTGTCTTCCAAATGGTCAAGCGTTTGTGGCTTATCCGCATAGACCAATGACTTTACATAGCCCCACAGAAAGTAGTCTAGCGGTGTTAAATCACAAGATCTTGGAGCCCAATTTACAGGTCCAAAACGGGAAATTAGGCGGTCACCTAACGTGTCTTTCAATAAATCGATTGTGGCACGAGCTGTGTGACATGTTGCGCCGTCTTGTTGGAACCACAGCTCCTGGATATCATGGTTGTTCAATTTAGGAATGAAAAAGTTAGTAATCATGGCTCTATACCGATCACCATTGACTATAACGTTCTGGCCATCATCGTTTTTGAAGAAGTACGGACCAATGATTCCACCATCCCATAAAGCGCACTAAACAGTCAATTTTTCTGGATGTAACGGTGTTTCGACATACACTTGAGGATTAGCTTCACTCCAAATGCGGCAGTTTTGTTTGTTGACGTAGCCATTCAACCAGAAGTGCGCTTCATCGCTAAACAAAATTCGGTTATGAAAATCGGGAACAACGGCAATCTCGTTTTGGGCCCATTCGACGAATCTACGCAAGCGTTGTTCAGGCGTGAGTCTATTCATGATGAATTGCCAAACCAAACTGAGAATAAATCACTTGACAGCTGTTAAATCGGTTGCCATCTTGAATAGTAATGCCAACTTAAAGTTCTATACGTCTATAAAAAACACCCTTATTAATACTAAATACAATAGTCTGAAACCCGCTTAATGTCACCCCAATAACAACGTATGGTACTAAACGGGTGTCAAATTGGAATCGAAATTTATTTTCGCAGACGTCACAAAGCCAATAATTGACATTTTTTATGAGTTTGAATTATCGGTAAATATTAGAAATAAAAAATTGGTAGATAACAAAACAAAGCTTATGATAAACATGAATTTATCTAAAAGCTCACAAGAGCGAATTTACACAATTTCTCTTGTTATTGAGGTTAGGTTAGAAATTTGCTACTTAAATATAAAAGTTTATAACAACCTTTTAAATTCACAGTAGACCTTACTAGCAACACGGTATACTACCACATAGTTACAGAAGGCCCTCCAATTTTCTCCAAACCAAGAAGACTAAGCCCTGAAATATTGGCCATTGCAAAAAGAGAATTTGGATGCATGCTCGAGCAAGGCACTTGTAGGCCAAGTAGTGGTCAGTGGTCAGCTCATTTCACATGGCACCGAAAAACACAACTTTGTCTGAATACGATAACAAAGCCCGACAGGTACGTAATACCTTACACACATGACATGTCGTACAGGCTGCATAAAAAACGCATTTTCAGCATACTGGATTTAGAACGGGCATATCATCAAGTGCCAATCGCACCAGAGGACATTGAAAAACCCGCCATAATCACGCCATTTGGCTTATATGAGTTCAACGTGATGATGTTTGGCCTCCGAAACGCCAGCCAGACGTTTCAAAGCTATATGGACCAAATCTTTCAAGGTCTTGATTATGTTATGATTTATATTGACG
Organism: Thelaira solivaga; assembly: GCA_947397855.1. NCBI lineage: Eukaryota > Metazoa > Arthropoda > Insecta > Diptera > Tachinidae > Thelaira > Thelaira solivaga. Next base: position 9,189,646 of record OX377615.1, read on the forward strand.
ACATTTGCGTTGCGTCAACCTGCAAAGAAGAACATAAACAACATCTTTACATAGTTCTTGAACGCCTTCAAAAATATTAATTAAAGATACACGTGTCTAAATGTATATTCGGGCAAGCAGAAATCAATTTTCTAGGGAATCATTTACATAAGACGGAATTTCGCCAGTAAAAGAAAAAGCCGAAGCAATTTTAAATCTTAAAACACCAGTTATAGTATGTGACTTACGGCGATTCATAGCTCTTTTAAATTTTTATGGACGATTTATGCCGAAGGCCGCCTGTAAACAATGCAAACTCAAAAACTCATAAAAACAAATAAGAAATATGATAAAACTTCCATTGAGTGGAATGAGGAAGCAGAAAAAGCTTTTTGTGAATGTAAAAAAAATCTCGCAGAAGCAACGCTGCTAGCTCATCCTGTGTAGGTGCAGCAATTCAGCAATTCACGAATCAGCAAAATTCAGCAATTCACGAGTCAACAAAAATACGACCTCTAGAACTTTTTCTAAGCGTCAAATATTTTAAACACATGATTGATGGTCGAAGGTGCACAATTCTAATAGACCATAAGCCGTTGAAGATAACATAGTAGCAGATATACTGTCGCGAATTTCAGCAGTATATAACGCTGATCAAGATAGATTTTGTACAACATGCTTTAGACCAGGGAAAAACGAACAATTAAAGCAAGTTATGCAAAACTCATCATTACAAATTAAAAGCGTATGTTTACTTAACAGTGAAACAGCCCTATGGTGTGATGTGTTAACCACAAAAGTACGTCCTCATGTAACACCCCCTTTCATAAATCAAGTTTTTAATTCTATACACAACGCATCTCTTCCAGGCAAACGGTCTAAAATCAAATTAATTAGTTCGTGTGGAAAAATATAAATTCAGATATAGCCAAAATGGCCAACATCAAATGACTTTAGATATTGTTTTACTTGCTTAGCCCGATTTAGCCGTTGACCAGTTACAAATCCAATTAAAGACATCTCAGCAGAGACGGTGGCGCGGGCATTTATAAATGGTGGGGTGGCACACTATGGTATACCACACGCAATAACTACCGATCAAGGACGCCAATTTCAGTCAAAGATATTCAAAAAGCTAACGCAGTTAAGAAGCTCCAAGCATTTACACACCACTGCGTACCACCCACAGACAAACGGTCTAGTCGAGCGCATGCATCCTACCTTAAAATGTGCAATAAAGTGTCATACTTCTACAAATTGGACGGAGAGCTTATTATAGTATTACTGGGACTAAGAGCAATATACAAGCCTAATCTAAAAGCTTCAGCAGCTGAAATGATTTATGGAACAACAATAAAACTTCTACAAATGTCCAAATGATACCAGTTCCTATATCAAACTATTCATCTCAATATATTTTTATTCAAAAATGTCTTGAATTCTGCGCACATGTATTTTTAAGAGACAATTGTGTTCGTGCTCCACTAAAGGCACCCTACGATGGTCTATTTGAAGTCACAAGCCCAAATGACAAAAACTTTGACAGGTAAATAACTCTCCAGAGACAAATAAAAAACCTTCGGATAAAGCATCAGTTACACACTTACTTCGCACATCGCGCTCAGTTAGAGCGATAAATATGCCGAGAAGATATGTTCAATTTGTTATATAGAACATAAACTGGAATGGGAGTTATGTGGCAGCAGTTTCTCGTGCACAGAAAACCCCTGTTACCTCGAAAACAATATCATTCAGCAAATGTAAAAGTTTCACATATCTGGCAACCATATAATTCTGACTTTGACATTTTTGACAACAGGATCAAAAAGTTTCTTTCTTTTTCCTTCTCTTCCCTTTTGCAGCCGACATTTTCTAAAGAACAAAAGTTATACATTTTGTGATATCTTTTTGTAGTAAAAATAAAAAAACAAGTATTTACTTGTAGCTCAACAAAAACTTGAAAAGATTATCAATTTTTATTAGTTATTTCAAGCAGCCCAGTGGTGCGATTCAGTAACTTTTAAAGATTTTTTAACTGTTATTTTTAAAGCTTTTTTTTCAGGTTGCACTAACAATTTTGCGATTCAGTAACTCTTTCTTAAAAGAAAAATGTTGAAATCAAGTGGCAACTCCGCTGAAAAAAATGTCAAAATAGCAAAATATCCTGCAGTTAAAAATTTTAGTTCTATTATTATTCTATTTTATTTTTGCGAAAAGTAAGTAAGAAAATATGTATTTACTTTTATTTGCATGTAATTAGTTTTGCATACATTTATATTTTTGTAGAATGGCGTCTGGCATACCACCAAAGAGAAGCCGCGCTACAGCCGAGCAACTGAACCAAATGGTGGATTTTCTTTTAAGAAATCCGGGACTAGCTGGCAACAAATTTGTTAAATTGCATGGCAAGTGCGAGAATGTTAAAAAGTGGAGTGAGCTAGCAGTGGTGTTGAACAGCATTGGTGGAGCAATAAAAACAGTTGATCAATGGTAAGTAAACATTATAAAATATTTTATATTGTGATTATAGTTTTTATGTACAAAAGGTGTGGAAGGATTTAAAAAGTCGCACCAGCATAAAAGTACGAGACCGCAGGAAACAACAGGCACTGACGGGTAACAGACCAATTAACCAGGAACCCATCAGTGATTTGGAAAAGAGAGTGGTTGCCCTCATTGGCAGTGACTACATTAAGGGACACGAATATGTCAAAGAAAATGTGCCGGAGGAAGAGATAAGTTTAAATTATTTAACTTTTTCTGTATTTTATAATTTTTTAATTATTAATAGTTACAACTGCGCCTCGAAAAAGATGACGTACCATTTGATGAAATGCCATCAACATCAAGAGCAGAAGATGTTAAGCTGCTGACTACACCGCAAACACCAAAGACGCCACGAAGGAGCTTACAAAGAAAACGGGTGGAAGAAGAGGATAAAACACGGGCAAAATTTTTGGAAATCGCTAAGCAAGCAGATTCAATAAAAGTATTTTTTTTCGAACATTGCTGCTTTTATAATTTTTTTAATTGTTCTTTTTTCAACAGGTACTTGCGGAGTGAAGCGCAGCAAACGTGAAAGCCAACGAATTAATGGCAAAAGCAATTGAAACAATGGGGAAAAGGCTTAAGCACGTTGCCTACGCATTTAACAACCTAGTATCGTCCATCAGTAGCATTTGAATATGTATTTTTTCTCTTTGTTTTTATAATAAGTTAGATTGAATTTTTTGTTTTGTGTTTATTTTAGTTTTTGTTATTTTGTTAATTTTAGATGTTATTGAATTCTTTTTTTGTTTTATATATAGCTAAGACTGAATTTCCTTTACTTACTTTTGTTTTAGCTTTTGTTGTTTTTTGTTTTAAATATTGTTTTTTGTTTTATCTTTGTAAAAACATGTGTGATATATATATATAGTATTGTAGTACAAATGAATTCTAGTTTTTTTATTTTTTAATAAAAGTTTTTATTTTTAGTTTCGTAAAATGTGTTAATAAAATTATTTGAAGAACAAAATTTTAAGCTTTTTTGCACTTGTTTATGATTTTTAATTATTTTTAAGAAAAAAATTTGTAATAACCGATCTTTGTTGTGATGTTTAAATAAAAAGAAGTTTAATTAAGCACAAGAAAATAATAAATATTTATAGAGCAAGAGATAAAAACGGAAGGAAATATAAAAAGAGAAGTAAGTATGTTATAATATCAAACAGTTGTATAAGATCGTATCAAAGTTAATGTAGATGAATTGCCAGATTTTCAATTATCAACACCTCCACTAAAACCGGCCGGAAATCTGTGAGTCCTAACATCTTTGCACACTTGAAATGCTTTTCTTTGGTGACTGGTTTTGTTAAAAAGTCAGCAGCCATGTCCTCGGAAGATTTATAATGCAGCACAACACTTCCATCATTGACTTTATTACGTAAAAAATGATGTCGCACATCTATGTGTTTAGATCGGCTGTGGTATGCATTATTTTTCGCCAAATTTAGAGCACTTTTGTTATCACAATATAGGATTACTTTTCCTTCTGAACTATCAAATAAATTATTTTCAAGTTGACGCAGCCATTCAGCTTCTTGTACTGCTGTTGACATCGCCATATATTCGGCCTCAGTAGTTGAAAGAGCAACAGTTGCTTGCCTCTTGCTGCACCAGCTTATAGCACCTTGTTTTATAAATACATAACCAGTACAAGATCGTCTATCCGTAACATCACCAGCAAAATCAGCATCACCTTTAATATACCTGAGGACACGTTTTACAGCCTTCCAATGAGAATTGTCATAGTTGTTATTGAACTTACTTAAATAGTTTACAGCATATGCGATGTCAGGACGAGTTCATTGCATCAGATAAAGTAAACTGCCTATAGCTTCTTGATATGGGACAAGATCAAAATTCTTTGTGTTCGACGTTAATTTTTGTAATCTTGTATTTAAATCAAAAGGGTTACATCCACCATCTTAAAACGCTCCAAATAAACTGCTTGATCTAAGTACAGCTCATCTTGCTTTCTGTTTCTAGAAATACGTAGACCAACGCAATTTTTAGCCTCTGCCAAATCTTTCATCAAAAATTTTTGCTGTAAACCAGTTTTCACTTTTTTGTTCAGTTGTGTGTCATTGGAAAATATTAATAAGTCGTCTACATATACGGCGATAAAAAACATTGAGAGGTTACTCACTTTAAAATATATACAAGGGTCAACTTTTGATTGCTGTAAACCCATTTCTTTTAGGACCTGGTCCAATTTTTTGTTCCACTGTCGGCTTGCTTGCTTCAATCCGTAAATAGCTTTATTAAGCTTGCAAACTTTTCCGTGACCTTTTTCACCAACACCCTCTGCATGTTCCATATATATATCCTCTGTCAGATCACCCTGAAGAAAAGCGGTGACAGCATCCGTTTGCTCAATATCAAGGTTATATTGTACAGATGTTGCCATCAAATAACGTATGGAAGTATATCTGACGACAGGCGAGTATGTTTCCTGATAGTCAATGCCCGGTTTTTGCGAGCAGCCTTTGATTACCAATCTTGCTTTATGTCTGTCCAACTTTCCGTCTGCATCAAATTTTCGCTTAAAAACCCATCTGCATTTGATAGGCTTTGCACCCGCGGGTAAATTGACCATTTTCCATGTATTGTTAGCCAATAGAGACCTATATTCATCCTCCATGGCCCTCTTCCATATCGATGAATTACAGCTATTCATGGCCTCAGATACGTTGGATGGATCCGCTGAAACATTTACTTCTGCTGTATATAAATAATAATCAGGCAAAATTTATTGGCTTGGCAACACGATTGGAGCGTCGAACTTTATGTTCAGTATCAGCATTTAAATTTATATCATTTTCTGAAGTTACACTTTCATCAGGTTCATATAATTCAGAAGAGCCATTGCTTTCTTGTCCAGTTGAAAAAACATCATCATCATCATTATCATCATCATCTTTGTCGACCTCCACTGCAGCTGAATTTTCAATTTGTTTGTCTATAAAACAAAACATCTGTTCATCTAAATTATTTTTGGCAGACTTCAAAAACTCTTATTAAAAAAATACAACATTACAACTCTTCACAACTCGCCACCCATCAGGATTTAACAAACGATATCCTTTAGTGTTTTCACAATATCCTACAAACATCAACTCTTGAGATTTAGGATCCCACTTTTTACGCTTTTCTTTGGGAATGTATGAAATAGCACGGCAACCGAAAAAAGATTTATGTTAGGTTTAACACCAGTGCACATCTCTTGTGGTGTACAATTTTTAATGGCACGGCAAACAGAATGATTTAAAGAGTGATTTTTTTGCTATTATCTTTTTGGCAACACTAGTTTTGACAGCTCACGCACGTTTTGTATCTTGTGTCACTGTCAAACATCTTCAGTTTGGTCTATAATTTAATCATGAATCGTCTTACAAACGAACAACGCTTGCAAATTATTGAATTTTATTACCAAAATGCGTGCTCTGTTAAGAAAGTTCATCGCGCGCTTCTTCCATTTTATGGTCAGTTTAATCGACCTACTGAGGCTTCTATTCGGGCTATTGTAACAAAATTTCGCACCAAATTTACATTGTTGGACATTAAACCACCAACACGCTTACGTAGAGTGCGAACTGAAGAAAATATCGCAGCCGTATCGGCCAGTGTTGGTGATGACCGTGAATTATCGATTCGGCGCCGTTCGCAGCAATTGGGCCTCTGTTACTCCACTACGTGGAAAATTTTGCGGAAGGATTTGGGTGTGAAGCCTTATAAGATACAACTGGTGCAAGAATTGAAGCCAAACGACCTACCACAACGCCAAATTTTTGGTGAATGGGCTCTTGAAAAGTTAGATGAAGATCCACTTTTTTATCGAAGAATTGTGTTCAGCGACGAGGCTCATTTCTGGTTGAATGGATACGTGAACAAGCAAAACTGCCGTATTTGGAGTGAAGAGCAGCCAGAAGCATTGCAAGAGCTACCAATGCATCCACAAAAAACAACCGTTTGGTGCGGATTATGGGCTGGCGGCATCATTGGGCCGTATTTCTTCACAACGTTACTGTGAATGGTGAGCGCTACCGTGCGATGATAACAAACTTTTTTTTGCCCAAAATGGAAGAGCTTGACTTGCATGACATGTGGTTTCAACAAGACGGTGCCACATGCCACACAGCACGCGAAACAATGGACCAATTGAGAGGCGAGTTCGGTGAACAGTTTATTTCACGCTTGGGATCAGTCAATTGGCCGCCCAGATCGTGCGATTTAACGCCTCTAGACTATTTTTTGTGGGGCTATGTTAAGACTAATGTCTATAGGGACAAGCCCGCTTCGATTGACGCACTGGAAGCCAACATTGCCAACATTATTCGTGAGATACCGGCCGAAATGTTGGAAAGAGTATGCCAAAATTGGACTAAGCGGGTGGACCATTTGAGGTGCAGCCGCGGCCAACATTTGCATGAAATAATCTTCAAACATTAAATTATATCGACCCAACTATCGATCCAAATAAATATTTCATGCATTTTTCTGAATTTTATGTGTTTTTTTTTTTTTAAATTTCCGATAGTTCTTATAAAATCACCTTTTATAACACATACGGCATATGCAACTGCCTCTGCCCAAAATTTCTTTGGCAGACCAGCGTGAAACATAATGCAACGAGCTCGTTCTACAATAGAGCGGTTCATTCTTTCTGCAACGCCGTTTTGTTGCGGACTGTAAGGCACTGTAGTTTAATGTTCAATACCTTTTCTGCTTAATAACTTTGACATATTGTGGTTGCAAAATTCTGTGCCATTGTCTGTACGTAGACATTTTATTTTATGACCAGACTCATTCTTAACTTTGGCCATAAAACTCTCAAAAAATGCTGTCACTTCGGTTTTTTCCTGCAAAAAATAAACGTAGACTTTAAATGTTAAAAATTACTTCGCCTTGCCGATTAAAACTTCTTCCATTGGGCCACAAAGATCCGAATGTACAAGCTGAAGCAGTTTCGTAGTACGCGACTGTGATACTTTAAACGGTTTTCTCGCCATTTTACCTTTAATACAAACAACACAATTTTCATTTGTTTTTGCTGAAATTCCATACCGCTTACAAGTTGTTTAGTCCTGGCCAAATCTGCGTAATTTAAATGGCCCATTCTAGCATGCCATATCTCAGTACCAACCTGAGTAACCATCGTACTCATCTCATTATTTTCCTGATCTAATTTAAACATCTTGTCTTGTATATGAGCTGTTGCAACAATATTACCATTTTCGGATATAGTACATATATCCCTTTGAAACTTTACTGTGTAACCCCTTTTCATAATTTGACTCACTGAGAGAAGATTCACCGTTAGGTCAGGAACATACAATACGTTGTTAATGGTTACGTTGACTAATTCTCCGCTAGGGTTTTTAACTTTGATTTTGACGTCGCCCACTCCATGAACTTTTAATTTTTCTTTGTTGGCCACAAAAATTTCTAACACATGGGGCTCTTTTATATCAATGAACCAGTCCTTTCTCATGGAAACTTGCTCCTGAGTCAATGTACAAATCATTGTTGTTGATAGCTCTTGTTGCAAAAACTGTGCAGAAACCAACCTCTTTCTTTTGTTTGTCTTTATTTGGCTTTGTTCGACAATCAGCTGCTTTATGCCCGTAGCGATTGCAATTAAAGCATCGCAAGCCTTTTTTTTGCATCATTTTTTTTATGTGCTTTTGAAAAAAATGCAGTATTATCATTTTTTGGTTTCTTCACATCCTGTAAGAGTTTTGTTTTTATGGAGTCACAAGTAATTTTTACACCCGAGCTTTCGATTCCCATTATCATTGGAGCGTACTATTCGGGTAAACCGGCCAACAAAAGTGTACCTATCCACTCATCACTAACCGGCATGTCAACCTCTTTTAGTTTATGTGCTTTTGAAATAATTTGGCTTACGTATTCTTCGATATTACCTGATGTAGAAAAAGATGTTGTTATAAGCTGACGCAATAGTCCAACTCTTCGAGTAAGCCCGGAGTGCTGAAATGCTGCTTTTAATTTGTCCCAAACCTGTTTTGAAGTTTCAGCGTCTTCGATGTGAACATAGTTGATTTTGTCAATTAGCAATATTATTTTTGTTTTTGCCTTTGTATCTGCCTTTGCATCCATTCCAGTAGTTGGATATATACCCTGTACCGCATCCCACAGATCTTCATGTTGTAGTAGATTTTTTACAGCGAAAGACCATGATACATAGTTTTCCCTTCCTATAAGTTTTTCCACATTAAAATTCGAAGTGATTGACATTTTTAATTTTATCTATAAAATTCTCTGAAATTTAATTCAATCCTTCAAATACCCTTCAAACTGTTCTTGTACTTTTCAGTAAACACACTCTGGGCCCATAACCTGTTGTGATGCTTAATTAAACTTCTTTTTATTTAAACATCACAACAATCTTGCACTCGTTTGGCTATTGAGTGTGGTGTATTTTGGGTTATCAATACACTATCTAGTTGGGGTTCAGAAAACTCATTATGGTATACGTCACTTTGTGAGGCTAAATGAATATTATGTAAAACTGCGCATGTGTTAACTATTTTTCCGGTAAATCCAAGTTCATACAAAAGCATTCTTTGTTGTGATAAGCATCTCCAAATTCCCTTCAGGACCCCAAACAGTCTTTCAATTGGGTTGCGAGCTGCGCACAATGCCTCATTGCAACGAAATTTGGGGCTCCCTTCTGGTTGGTTTGGTAAAGGTGTCATCAACCATGGCTCCAATGGATATCCAGAATCACCTGAAGAAATTTTTCTGTTGTTTTAAATACAATTTATTTTAGGTATATATTTTTTAATTCAATAAACATGTCACCAATTAAAAATGTGTTTCTGTCTCCATTTTCAAAACTTCTCTCCATAACTCTTCGCACTGCAGAACAACTCCAAATATATGAATCATGCCATGCTCCTGGATATTTAGCATTGACATTCAAAATTTTTAGATTTAGATAGCAGTATATGAGAACGCTACGATATCTATTTTCTTCTTACCATTTGCACATTTATAGAATGGTGTCCATGGTGGTTGACATAAGCCTCTTCATGATTTTTTGCGGCCAAAATTGAAATATGTGTGCAATCCACAGCTCCAATAGTGCCTCCTACAAATGATTCGGATGCTGAATAAAAAATCGATTTTGCAGCTCGTCGCTCCAATTGAGTCATTGGAAATTTCAATGCAGCGGCTTATGGAGGGTTGACTCATGGATATTCCCCACTGCTCTCCTATAGGCCGCTGATAACATCCGGTTGCAGAAAAGCGTAAAGCCGCTAGAACTTTGCAAATTAAAGACTATTATTTTTTACCTTCAAAAAAGCTTAAATATTAAAATTTCACCATTTTTTCAGTAGATATCGCTGTAATTCTTGAACCCCTTAAATTACTATCCAGCTGAAATATTAAGGTTTTCGCACTTGTCAAATGAAAAGGATTTTCGACATCTCGAAGTACACTACGATCAATTGTTATTATTGAATCATTCCGTGATAACTCATATGACAAATATGCAAATGCCATTATAAAAAAGTTATTAAACTACAAATTTTTATTCTTTCTTTTAAAAAAGTTTTTTATTTTATGTATTTTGTTTTATTGACAGCTAAACTTTTATTATGTAGTTAAACAAACACCTAAAAAAATGCTGCCGTTTATTTAACCATATAGCTGACTTTAAAGACAGCTAATGCAGTTAAAAATATTACAGAATCACAAGATCTTTAATTTTGGGGTTAACTATTTTTAACCAAACATTTTTCTTTAAAATTGAATAGTGAATCCCACTACAGGTAAAATAACTAAAAAACAAAGAAAGGATAACGTTGGTCAAAAAACCGTTCGATAAAAATCTGTTATTTTTTTATTTCTTAGATTTTTATATTGCAATTATTGGTCATATAAAATTAATTTTAAATTAAGTTGAATTGTTAGTTTTAAGATTTTTAATTGTTAATAAATTGATTTGAATATTTTATAACGTTTTAGAAAACAAAAATATGTTGTGGTAAATATTTTTTGTAAGTTCGCGTTAGGTTAAATGAGAAGATAGTGGACGTGTGAGTGTGTGTATGTTTGTGGAGACACTATAAAATCGTAAGTCGGGGGACATGTGTCCATGGAAGGGCGGGCAACAATAGGGTAATGCCATCTTATCCTCCTACCTCTCTAGGTTGCCATAAAAAATATTGCGTGTGCGTTTTTTTGTTTTAGTTAATATTTTTTATTTGCTTTTTAAGTGATATTATTTTGCCCACTGTGTCGATGTTCGAGGGATGTAACCTATCCTGAAAAGCAAACTGAATGTGTAGCTGGGAGCAATAAGTGTAGTTAACGTAAGTCTCTGTAAGAATACAGCAAAACCTGATTGTCGAAATTTTTGTTTGTTGAACCGTTGAAAGCGTACCAGGTACTTTCTAAAACATTTTGCAGTCAACGAGCATGTTGTGTTTTACATCGACGAGCAAACGGAAATGGTGTATAAAATCGGACCCTATAATTGGCGTTGACCCTATAATGAATGTCCAGCAATGAGAGTCTAGTTTTTGTATTTGAGTCCATCACGAACATCAGACTCACAATTTAGTTTTGTTCATACTTGCAGGGCTTAAGGCACTTACGTGCCTTTTCAGCAAATTGGCTATGGTACCAACAAATATTACTAGATACTGTTGAAGAACGTTGATTATATTTTCGACCTGAATACGTGCGTTTTCCAGAACATGGGCTACGTAGGTTAGGTAAAGTTAGGTTAACCAGGGCGCCCAAATAAGAAAACCAGAAGCTGTTCACTTGGGCCCTCTGACGTGGTCCCTTTGTGATACCTGTATAGAAGGAAATTAAGAAGAGGAAGCATAGAAAGTAAAAGAAAAGGAAAGAAGATAGAGAAGACAGATAGAGAAAGAAAGTGAGTGTGTCCGTCACCCAAACCAACCGCTGCTTCTAACGAAGCCATATAGCATGTCGACCCTTACATTCAACAGCGCAGTAAGAACCTGCAGACGTCGCTCACCACTCTTCCAGGGCTGGACACCGGCAGAGAAAGTTTTCCACAGTAGTCGTTATATTGCAAACCCCTTCTCCTAGCATGGTTGCCAAAATTGCAGTATCCTGTTACTACAGCCACCACATTTCTCAATCGGGCTCTTTGGAGCCCCAACAAATCCCTACTGCGACTACTATCCAGCCTAGGCCAGATCATCCTCGCCGTATTACACGTCCATTCGTCTCTCCATCTGGACTGTGCCCTTCGCAAGAATATGCTCTCGATCTCTTTTTTACAGACCGATAGCGGGATGCCACAGGGCGCATTGGCATCGTGCTCTGGCAGCCTCTACCCTTCCCTTGCCAGGTTATCCTCCCTGCAGTTCCCCATTGAAGTCGCATGCCCACGCACCCAAATGAGGGTGATCACCGAATGCTCTGCCATTCTATTTAAGGATATCCGGCATTCTTGGACCAGTTGGGATGTCAAATAGACACCCACTGTCTGTCGGTATAAATGCGAATATTCCTGCCAAATACTCCATGATACCACAGCCAGTCTGCTGCTTGCTTTATAGCCATCAATTCAGCTTGTAGAGTGCTGCATTGATTAAGGAGTCTGAGGGATATACTAGTCCCAGACTCCTCAATATAGATTCCACCACCAACTCCAGAACTATTCTTGGAGCCATCGGTAAAGACATCCAGATCTTCTCCTGTAGGAGAAGATCCCATTGAGATTCCCGTTTCGTCCAAAATCGTGAATCCCAAGTTCCTCTGTAGGAATGGTCTTGGAGTGACATAGTCAATGAGGTTGGGAATATCCTCCCAAGTACCAATTATCTCCGAATATCCCCATGATCTATGGTTCCACTCCCACGCCGTATGCAATCGCACGGATGCAAATAGTGCCAATTTCTCAGCTGGTAGATCAACTGGCAGCTAATTTAGCATCGTAAAGACTGCCTTATTGGGCGTTGATCTCATGGCTCCTGTAATCAAGGTGGCCATGCATCTGAAAATCCTCTCAAATCGGGATTGATTCGTAGTCGTGTTCAGTGCTTTCCACCCCAAAACGACTCCATAAAACAAGATGGGCTGAATCACCATCTTGAATAGCCAGTGAACGTTGCGAGGATTTAAGTCCCATTTCGTCCCTATGGACCTCCTGCAGGCGTATATCGCCGCATTTGCCTTCGAGGCCCTTGCCTACACATTCTCCTTCCATGAGAGTTTCCTATCCAGAATCACTCCCAGGTATTTTGCACTGGCAGAAAGGCTCAGTTCCGAGCCCTTTAGCCTTGGCAATCTGAATGCATGAACCTTGTATCTTCCCGTGAATAATACAAGTTCTGTCTTTGTCGAATTGACGCTTAGTCCCACTGACTTACTCCAGTATAACGTATCCAGACAGATTCCCGATATCGCAACCGCGACATCGTCTGTATATGCCACAGTTTTGAAACCCATGGAATCCATCCTCCTGAGTATTGCATTATTGGTAATGTTCCACAAAAGCGGTGATGACCATAAGAGTGTTAAATGCCATTTCAACCGACTTGCCCTTCGTGTGGGCATGCTGAGCGATTGACAGCAGGCGATCGTCAATCGACATCCGAATTCTGATGTCGATAAGCGCTCCAGCGTCTTTAGCAAGAAGGATGTCAAACAGATTGGTCTAAAGTCCTTCGCAGTTACGCAAGACGTTTTCCCACCCTTAGGGATGAAAATCACCTTGCTCTTTCTCCAGCTCACTGGAACATAAGACCATGCGTTATATATTCCCAGCAACCAAGGAGAAACTTCCCTAAAGTTCCTCTGTAAATCGGCAGGTATAATAACGTCCGGTCCAGGGGATTTATAAGGCTAAAAACTTTCAATGGCCCATTTTATTATTTTATTTATTATTATTATTTATTAATAGATATATATATATATATATATATATATATATATATATTTATCGAAAGTCCCCTCTCCTGACCCAATTTGTGAGTGGTGTCAAGAGCCGTTTGCACTTGCTTGGCAAACTTACCCCTTACCCCTGAGCTGGCGGGTAGTTCTTCCCAGGATGCCAAGCTCTTTATTCCACCAGCGAACATTTCAGCAACGTTTCATCATAACCAATTCACAGTTATTTTTATAGGCTGAGGTTATGATGGTTTCCAGCTTGTTAATTTCAAGATCTAGTCCCAAATGAAAGTTATACAGCGACTAATTGGTCTTTCTAACATTCCTTATTGCGAAAGTGTTTTCAACCTCTCCTTTCAGGTCAAATCAACACCCGCCAATCCGAAATGCTATTGGAAATAAATGCACCATCAAAGGTCAGATCTAATACCTCCCCCTTATTGCATTTACAAAGGTAGGCTCATTACCTCTGTTTACTACGACAATACTATATATGGTGAAGTAGCGCGATCTATAGCATTATTTTAGTGGTGATGACAATTAGGATTTTCCAAAAACAGAAGCTATGACCAAGGAAGGCGAAGCTAGGCTCGTGGCTGACGCACCCGTACAGGCAGGATGCCCGGAGGATTGCCACTCTGTCACGAGCATGGTTGAGGAGCTACTAGGCGACCTGAATGTTACGGAGGACGAAGACAAGCTTCTGAGATCTGGTTCAGACCCAGAGGATGTCGACGTTACCATCAACTACGACCCGGATGGCGACAGTGACGCAGGCTTTAAGCCTGCATTTTGGCTAAAAAGCATCTTAATATCTTCATTCTCTCTGATTACAGTGATGAGCGATGACGCTCAGTACTGTAGGGCATCCTACTCTATGAGAATAGTGACGGATTCCTTAAAATAAGCCATTGATAGTCTTCAGCCATATAAATCCCCTGGACCGGACGGTATTATACCTGCCGATCTACAGAAGAACTTTAGGGTAATTTCTCCTTGGCAGCTGGAAATATATAATGCATGCCTCGCATGGTCATATATCCCAGTGGGTTGGAGAAAGAGCAAGGTGATTTTCATCCCTAAGGGTGGGAAAACGTCTTGCGTAACTGCGAAGGACTTTAGGCCAATCTGTCTGACATCTGTATTACTAAAGAGCTGGAGAGGCTCATCGACATCAAAATTCGGATGTCGATTGACGATCGTCTGCTGTCAACCTCTCAGCATGCTTACACGAAGGGCAAGTCGGTTGAAACGGCATTGCACACTCGTGGGCTACATATAGAGGTCATTGGAGTTCAAGAACTTCAGTTTGACGGCCTTTCTGGATATAGAAGATGCTTTTAACAATGTCAGGTTAGCAGCCATCGTGGATGCTATGATGGATGCTGGCATTGATCCTGTAATTATTGGATTCGTAAGAAGACTACTACGCCTACAGGAGGGCCATAGGGACGAAATGAGACTTAAATCCTCGCAACGTTCACTGGCTATTCAAGATGGTGATTCAGCCCATCTTGTTTTATGGAGTCGTGGTGTGGTGGAAAGCATTGAACACGACTACGAACCAATCCCGATTTGAGAGGATTTTCAGATGCAAGGCCACCTTGATTACAGGAGCCATGAGATCAACGCCCAATAAGGCACTCTTTACGATGCTAAATTAGCTGCCAGTTGATCTACAAGCTGAGAAATTTTCACTATTTGCATCCGTGCGATTGCATGCGGCGGGGGAGTGGAACCATAGATCATGGGGACATTCGGGGATAATTGGTACTTGCAGGGATATTCCCAACCTCATTGACTATGTCACTCCAAGACCATTCCTACAGAGGAACTTCGGATTCACGATTTTGGACCAAACGGAAATATCAATGGGATCTTCTCCTCTAGGAGAAGATCTGATCAATTCTCCGCTTGAGAAAATCACTCATTTCTTGCTACCTACGCTTATGATTATTTAAAGAATTTTCCCGATACCTTAACGTTTCTTCTGGGAGTTTGGAACAGCATATATTTAGAAATAAGAATTGGATCCCAGTTTGATACGTCTACTTGGCACGTTTTTAAAATAGCAAAGGTTTCATCTATTGTTGTTTGAATCTGTCTTATTGCCTTTGATGTTTCACTTTATACGGCTTGAATTGTAAACAATTGTTTGATTTGTTGCAGAACTATTATTCGTGGATTTTCGAATCGATCTTATTGTGCTTTCTGATTCCAACTCAAAAGTATCTCCCACCAAATCAAATATCTTCATGATTTGGTGAGTTTCCGCTCTCACTTTGCTCCGCAAATATTGTAATTTCTCTACTGGAGTAATTTCACGGTGTTTAGAGACCAGTGATTGAAATAAATCTCTAAATTCCGGCCACTTTGTATACCCATCTTCAAAGTATGGCATATCACGTGGCGGTAACTTCAGCGTAGTGCCCACCTGTCAACATTTTTTAGTTTCCTCTTGATTCAGTTTATTTGTCCTCTCAGATTGGTTTCGCTTATTCACCAATTATAGTTGCCTTTAAAATTTGATATTTTTCTGCAATTTCTTCATATTTGGCAGAAACCCTGTTTTCCTCAATCATGAAGGTTGCATAACTTTCTTTTAAGTTGTTCCCATCTCCTTTTCAATTCAGTTTGTTTTACCTCAAGTAAATGTTTTTTTAATAATTCTGCAGAAATATTTCCAAAATTTGTGACAAAATTCTCCAGTTGAATTGTCAAATTTACATTTTCTTCTTGTTGCCATTTTCACAAATAAATTTTCGCGCTTTTTTTTTACTATATGGTTATAAGTGTTACCTTTCTTCTTACTTGTGCTGCCCAAATTACTTTTTCAAGTTTAAACCACACAAAATAAGCTTCAATAATTAATTCCCACACTTACCGTTTCCCTTTTTTTTGCACTGAAAACCCTAATTAGCAATTGCTCGTTGTCTTCTTCAATCTGTGTGGATATTGTTTTTATTATTTCTTATTTACCGTTTAAGTAGCAGATTACCTTTGTGTGTTGATTTGTTTTTTGTGTGCTTTTATTATAATTGTAAATTTTTTATTTCTTTACTGCACCACACTTTTTCTTTGCTCTTACACTGCAGTCACACGATCAAGTTTTTTTACAATTCTCTTTCAAGAAATTTACATATACTGTTTGTCAAAATTCACAAAAATTGTAAGCTGTGACGTAGGCTGCACGCAATTTCAAAGCAAGTTTTTCAACAAGATGTTTTTTTTTAACCTCTTCCACCGACAGTTTTGTTTCGGCGGCAATAGAGTTATATGCCTTAATTTTTAAATTATTCCGTCTATATGCAGGAATATTCATGTTCCACAGAACTGCATGCCTTCTGTATATCTCTATGAACTGCAAAACGTCGTTATATTTGTTTAATTTGTTCACAAACATATTAAAAAAAAAAAAAAAAACAATACTGGCGGCAGAATTAGAATTCAAATTTGGAATTAAAAAACTCAGCAAATTTTAAAAGTGTGAGTGTATTGGTAAAAAAAGTGAGAGAAATTTAAAAAATTGAATGAAAACTTGATCGTGTGACCCCCAAGTTATTAAAATGACCAGCGGTGCTTGTTAGTATTGAGGCGAAAAAAAAATTCTATCTGCATGTAAAGTTGACAACTTGTTTTCGTACATACTGTAAGTAGAGTTGTAATCATCAAAATTGTTGTTTTATTCTTTCGCTATATTACATACGTATGAATCACAGAATACTCCACAATGACAGTTCTAAAATCGACTTAACATCTGTTCTTACGAAAAACAGAGCTAGAGCAAAAATAATATTAAAAGATTGCAAAGCAATGTGTTGGTAGCAATAAATATATATTACTATTTTCACCATATGTTAACATCGTTTCATAAATATTTTTCTAAGCAAAAACAATCAAAATTTTTAAATTTTTGTTTAATTAAAAAAAAAATGAAGTAAATTCATTTATTTGAAAAAAAAAAATTTTATACAATAATTCTAATGATGTAAAGTATATTATAAAAAGCAAAATAACCAATTTAAAAATTCTTTTCATAGCAATATTTGTGTTTTTCAGAACCTATGAAGACTGTTCGACAAGAAGCTGCTGGGGCTAAATATTCATTGTGATTCGTTTTTACTGCGCTTGGTATGTTTTTAAATTAATTTATCTTTTATTTATTTTGTAAACTTTATTGTTATTCACGAAATAAACAAATATTTCGGTTTTATAATATTTATATTTATTGCAAATTTCTGTACATTTGTGGCTTTGTTTGTTTACGTTTTCACTATGAAAGATTGCTTATTACCGTTTCATTCTTTGGCTTTCATAGTCGTTCTCACAATACAAGTTTTATGAGCATACTTTTAACACTAAGTCTGGGAATACACGGTTAATTTAGCTTTGTAACTCTTGAGTTTATAGGAGGCAAAAAGGAAAGAAGAATGGAAGGGGGTACAGACTTGCTCGTACTCGGTAATTCAGCTTGAAGGCTGAATGAATAAGGATACTGAAATTCTCGAAACAAAATTTTTGTGTGGACACAACCCCAATTTTAAAAGAAAATTAAGAAAAAGTTGTGCAACTAAAATATTTTTAAGTGCTCCCGGGCTAACCAGTGATAGAAGAAAACGAATTTAAAGTTCGTACAAGGTATTGGTTTCTACAAACTTTCTTCCTTTTGCCTATAAAGACGAACTTTCATAGTGAAAAAGAAGACTTTAATATGTACTCGTACTAACGCATTTTGAGAGGTTTTCAAAATTCTAAAAATTTTAATGTGAAATTTTAAAATAAATCTAATATATATAGGATTGGCCCCACAACAGCAAAGAAGATCAGACAGACAAGCACAGCAACGAAACAAGACGTAACTAAAAGACAAAGTTAGCAACAGTCAACAGATACAGAAAAGCGATAACGGACGATAAGACAAAAAGACGGGGGGTTCTATTTTAACAGGCAAAGAAATAAGACGTAGAGATGAGTGACTAACACAAAATATCAAACAAACATGTATTAAACAAAGTACATATATATATCTTTAATTAAAACATTGAACAATTACAAAATTAACATAAACATTTAATGAAATAATAAACTGAACATTTATAATGAATTTAAACATAAGCCAATGTTCTTTTATTTAAACTAAATCTAATTGTCGATCTCCAAATCGCAACTAGCGAATACGTAGGTATCTAATACCACATGTATTAAATTAAATTCAGATGCAAATCCACTCAAAATGAACGTATATGGACAGCAAGAGAATGAAAAGAATCCTTTGCATTGGCAAATTCATTTGTACAAATTCTATTTGTCCAAATGGTAAATAAAAATTAAAAACCAAATTATTTATTGAATTGTTAATTAATTAATTTTTTTTTGTAAGTCCGGAACTGTAAAAACACGTAATGACGTTTTCTACTTACAACCAAAGCGATCTTGTGTACCAGATTCGCCTGTATGGTACTTTACTCAGACTCGCAGTAAATAGGCTTCGCAGAAAATGTTACATCGGGTAAAAATGTTGAAGGAAAATCCTGTTAATCACCTCAATTTTCAAAAAGATTGTTAAACAACGAACAGTACATTAAAATAAAAATGTAATTGCTGCTTAAAGCGTGTAATTTTATTTAAATACTAAATCATTTTCATATTTTTTTCCAACAGTAAAGACTGAAAGTAAGAGAGAACAATATTTTTAATAAAAAACATTATGTGTACTTAATGTTAAAAAAAATAATAACGTACTGCACACAAATATTACCCGCAAATCGTTCAAGGAAAATTAGTTTTAATTTCTGTTTCTGTACAATTTATATATTATGTACTTTGAATTAAAAAAACCACTACAAAAATAGTTGCATACACTTTACAAAAATAAGACAAGAAAATAAACGTATGCATTTAAATAAAACAACACAAAAATTTTATATTTTATAATAATTGAAATAAACTTAAAAAAAAATAACAGTAAAGGACCAAAAACTACGAATAATTAACAAAATTGGTATTTTAAAAAAAGAAAAACTATAATTCAATTCAAAGCGTACTCGTACAGATGTACACAAAAAATTGATTTAATACAATTTTTTACATACATTTACATAAAAAATTATATGTATATTAGGGCGGGTCGATTTACACAAATAACAAGGAAAATCTTATTCTAGGGATCAAAATAAGAAACTTTGCCGAAGGAACCATACCTCTAAAATGTATATTGATGTCCCGACTTTTGATCCGAAGGGTCAAATTTTTAAAAATCTCACTTTGACCCATTTAAAGTGCCTCAATCGAGTCAAAATGTATGACCGACCCCCACTAACTTTGGAGGGCCAACCCACCTATGCCAGTGGCACACCCTCTGGAACCACCCCTGGGGGGTTCCCCAGGTGGTTCAATTACGTTATTTATATCATTCAAATTGATCATTTCCGTGTAACTTGTGCAATTATTGCATCCAGTGATATATTTTTATCGTTGAAAAAATCATTTAATTTGGTTGTTTTGTATTGAGCGGTTTCATGTTCCAGTCTTACGTAACCAATCAATTCAGAATTCGGTTCTCTCAAAATAACAATATGAGGTTCTAGGATGTATGATACTACTTATCAATTTTATGTCTCGTTAAAGTATAATCTTTTCTGCCATCGAATGAAAACGCTAACAAATTGTTATCATCTAACCGTTTGTCTGCATTTCTCTTTTTCTCTGCGAACTTTTGATTTATCCATGATGAGAGGTTCGCCATGCTTATCTTTCATTTTTAAATCTTGGAAAAGAGCGGTTTCTAATGCTGATGCTACTCTATCAGGCACACCAAATCTGTCACATATCAAGGCAAAGTTAAAACAATCGTATCTTTCTGTGTATTTTGAACTTGTGCTTGTATCGATATCTTCTTATCTTCTTGAACCGATGGCGGTGCGTATGTTGAATCATCGGGATCTTGGTATGTTGGCATTGATGACATAGACGTTGCTCCTTGCTCTTCAATTTCCATCATAAATGCAGCCACTGTTAGTCTTCTCTGATTATGTTGATCATGCATAAACTCTTTGAGGCGCTCTGGAACCAAGCCGCATGCACATGGAGCTGCCTTCAAATCGCATTTACATGTTCCAATGTGAAAAATTGTTTGTAGAGATTTTAGAAACTCTGGAAATTTTGGGTTTTTCTTTTTGCTCTTGATTTGTTCTTGATATTTGTCAAGCAATCTATTCAATTTAATATATACTAGAGTCCTGTACAATTCAACATTTTCTGTAAAAATGTCATTCACAAAAATATAATCCATTGCTATATCATGTCAACTTAAGTAAGGTGTTATACCATGTTATGCCAATTCAAACATACTGTCTTAGCATTTCATTGCAACTTGCCTAAGCTGTTGTACCATGCTGTGTTTAATGGCATGTCTTTTAATGTTATTTTAGCAGCATGTTATTAATACTGCTTAATCTTGCCTTGTATGAAAAAATTTATTGTTCTGTATTTTCTAAATAAAGATTCTAAATTAATGCCACAATTCTGTAACCTTTATTTCATTCTGCTAACATTCTTTTAACGTCAATTACATACATTTTTCAATAGAAAAGTATAAGAAAATTTATGTTTTTCACATTAACAGAACGATCAAAAAGTTACAGAATTAGGGCACAAATCAAATAAATAATTGATGAAAAATGGTTTAGATTGAAAAATAAAACTTTATTTTTATAATCTATATAATGCTTACAAAATATTTTTTATTAAAATAACGACGGTATATTTTACAAGTTTTTAACAAAAAATAATAATACTCGTTTTTAATTATTTCATTTCAAAATTAAAACTTAGGCTCGGTCCCACGATATTGAAACTACGAACGTTCGCATAGACATATGTTAAACAAAAAAAAATTCTAATTTTTTTTATTTTCGATATAAACTGTGCAAACGTTGGTATCGTGGGACTGGCACTTAATGTGTAAAGTAAAATAATGGAACAAAATTTCACAAGTTTTTAAACAAAAAAAATTTATTCAGGTTTGAATTTTAACGGTCCGCTATTCTACTACCGTTTTTCTTTTACTTAATATTATTAGTAATACTACTGAAGCCTATTTAAAAATAATTAAATAAATTTTATTCGAAATATTTAGTCAATATTAGTCAACAGTAAATGTCCGTGGCTATTAATTTTTTTATATCAAATTAGTGTAGATATTTTTTTAATAAATGTATGCACGATTTCCTTACACACTTATTAATTTTTTTTATTTAATATCTTAATAAAGTTTAAAAGAATACTTAATTCGTTACATTATTTGCAGTTTTATTGTATATAATGAGCCATTTAAATGATTAGAAGGCATAGTTAATAACACATATGTCGCATTTTCTATGTTCATGTGTGCGAAATTACTGTAAAAACTATACATAGATTTGATTTCAATTTATTCGACAGTGCTTTCATATGTTATTGTTAAACATGTTCGAGCGGCATTGCATGAATTGACACTTGCATGATGCGACACATGTCGCTATGTTTTACAGTTCAACACTTGCAGGTCTCTAATATATACACAATTTTTCGCCATTATTTCCATACCAAGTTTTTCCCAAATTCCAATCAACTTATTTTGTAAAGGGTGCTTTTTATAGACGTATAGAATTTTAAATTGCAATAAAACAACGATGGATTATTCGATTGACATGAATTTTATTTATCCGAAAGATAATCTTGTGGCATTACATTTTAAATATGATCTCTGGCATATGACCGCCACGGCTGGCTCGGATGTAGTCCAATCTGAACGTCCAATTTTCGATGACTTTTTCCAATATTTGTGGTCGTATATCGGCAATAACACGGCGAATGTTGTCTTCCAAATGGTCAAGCGTTTGTGGCTTATCCGCATAGACCAATGACTTTACATAGCCCCACAGAAAGTAGTCTAGAGGTGTTAAATCACAAGATCTTGGAGGCCAATTCACAGGTCCAAAACGTGAAATTAGGCGGTCACCAAACGTGTCTTTCAATAAATCGATTGTGGCACGAGCTGTGTAACATGTTGCGCCGTCTTGTTGGAATCACAGCTCCTGGACATCATGGTTGTTCAATTCAGGAATGAAAGAGTTAGTAATCATGACTCTATACCGATCACCATTGACTGTAATGGTCTGGCCATCATCGTTTTTGAAGAAGTACGGACCAATGATTCCACCAGCCCATAAAGCGCACCAAACAGTCAGTTTTTCTGGATGTAACGGTGTTTCGACATACACTTGAGGATTAGCTTCACTCCAAATGCGACAGTTTTGTTTGTTGACGTAGCCATTCAACCAGAAGTGCGCTTCATCGCTAAACAAAATTCGGTTATGAAAATCGGGAACAACGGCAATCTCGTTTTGGGCCCATTCGACGAATCTACGCAAGCGTTGTTCAGGCGTGAGTCTATTCATGATGAATTGCCAAACCAAACTGAGAATAAATCACTTGACAGCTGTTAAATCGGTCGTCTTCTTGAACAGTAATGCCAACTTAAAGTTCTATACGTCTATAAAAAACACCCTTTACTTCAATAGTGCATGATTTATAAGAAAACTTTTATTGGACTGTTTTAGCACGTTCACTCAAGTAAAAATAATATCTCAAGATATCCAGATGGTTGGTAAATTAAGATCACTCAAATCAGTAG
Source organism: Thelaira solivaga (assembly GCA_947397855.1). Lineage (NCBI taxonomy): Eukaryota > Metazoa > Arthropoda > Insecta > Diptera > Tachinidae > Thelaira > Thelaira solivaga. The sequence continues at coordinate 9,212,747 of OX377615.1, forward strand.
ACACACCAAAAACAGTAACATCATGCTTGGGTATATGACTCATTGGGTTTTCAATAGTTGTTGTGGCTTCATCTTGCGGTGTACAGGATGGTGGATTCATTGTAATATGATGATTGTTTAAATAATAAACTATGTAGCTTACGCTTTGAGTAGTTGTAAAATACTGAATTTTTATTATAAAAAATTGGACTTAAATACTAAAAATGAGAACCTTAAAACTAAATAGTACATATGCGTACCTGATTTTAGGCATGCTCTTTACTGCATACAGCTACATATTGTAAACACATGGAAGATATATTTTATTACCTAGCTATCAGGGATTACCAGTATTTAACCCAAAAATAACACAAGATTCTTGTTTCATTTACATAAGTTCTGACTAAATAAATTTCTAAAGAGAAAAATAAACTCCAAAAATAAAAAAGCAATGCCATTTCGCTGATTTTTTCTTGTAGAGTGCCAAAAATGGTGATTTTTTTTAAATTTTTGTATAGGGAACCCCCCAGGGGTGGTTCCAGGGGGTGTGCCACTGGCATAGGTGGGTCGGCCCTCCAAAATTAGTGGGGGTTGGTCATACATTTTGACTCGATTGAGGAACTTTAAATGGGTAAAGTGAGATTTTAAAAAATTTTACCCTTCAGATCAAAATTCGGGGCATCAAAATACATTTTAGAGGCATGGTTTCTTCCGCAAAGTTTCATATTTTGATCCCTATAATACGATTTTCCTTGTAATTTGAGTGATTTTTTTGCCTCCATGCAAATCGACTCGGCCTAATGTATTTATATATATACTATTATAGATACCTAAATATTTTTCCAGTGTAATTTAATTTTTGTTTTGTGTAAAGCACTATTTTATTCACTATTCCGTGGTTCTTCTTCAGCACCACCTTCATATTCAATTCATCATCTTTATCCAAGTCGTGATTGTCATCGTCATCCATACGTATGTTAAGTTGGACAGTTAATAATAAAAAGTACGGTAAAACGACTGAAGACTGATTTAGCCTATCATTAACGATTTGGCAATCTAAACATGTTTTCCCTGAGGAGAAAGAATTAAAAATTTATTGTTAACAACTTACAGTATCTCATGTTTGTGGCACAAATAGTGCCGATTACAAAACAAATAGGTTTTTAGAATCAGTAAATCAGTAGGTTATAGATTTTGGCCATTAGGTCAGTTATTTCTTATTAATTTTGACCACCAAAAGCTTATTTCTGGTCAAATATGACAACTATTATACTAATATTTAGAAAAATATTTAGTTATCAAAAAGTTAAAAAAATTAGTAAACAGGACTGGGGGTTGTTTTGTTAAAATTTTGTCACCACTTTTTGATAAGTAAAAACCTTCGATCTAATCAGACTATAAATGTATATCTATAGTGTTTGGTCTATCGTTTCTGCAGATCACACTTTAATGTGGTTTTCTTATTAAAGAATAGTTTTCCTAACTTTTGTAAAAATTGTAACAAAAGAATCTCCAGTATGTTGGTGTCTTGTTCTCCAATTTTTTCAAATGTTTACAAAACTAATTGTTGGCACAAAAACAAATTGTTTACTAACCTGTTTGTATCCAAAGGGAAAAGATGCAATTTGGAACCATCTAGACATCGTTTTATGCACACTGCTCATTTTCTCACAAATAAATAGTTTTAAAGGAATACAAATTAATAGATATAAATATTTTTATTAGAAAATTTTTCTTTTTTATACCCGTTTGTAATTTCTACACCCTACATGGGACACCCTCTAAAGTATATATATATTCTGGATCCTTATAAGTAGCGGAGTCGATTTAGCGATGTCCGTTTGTCCATGTGTATGTTGGAAACAACTTTCTGAAGTCCCTAGAAGACCTACGGAAAAGTTTAGCATGTCAATTTGTTGGAAGTTCCTGTTATAAGTTTCGTATTGAAATTCAGCCCAAATGATCCATAATAATCGTAATTTTTGTGGCAAAACTCAGAACGATCAGTCCACAAATGGTCGAGAAAAATTAAAAATATTACCGATATTTCACAATTTCATTAATATTTGCTTTGCTTTTGCTTTGTTTTTTATGCTGTCATGTGCGTAATGTTTGCACACACAAACATGAAACCTAAATATTTGTATATATGCTTGTGTGTTTGTTTAATGCAGCCATATTTATGAAAGAAATTTTTTTCCATTTTTGTCGTTAATTAAATATGTTTATGTTAAAAAATGCTTACAAATGTTTGCATAATTAAATTAAATTATATATAATTTGCCTATTAAATATATTTCTTGGAATTTCTATTTTTATTAATTTAAAAAATGTGTGCCTGTAGACATTTTATTGCTTTTAAAAATGAGGTTCTCATAAAGGATTGTTTCTTAGAACTTGTTAATTTTAGTTTCTTGAACTGAAATTAATTATTTATTTAGGATTAGTAAAAAAATTATTACTATGAATGTTTGTCATATCTTTTTCTTATAACTTAGTTGTAAGTTTATATGACTTTTTTTATTGAAAGGCTAGTTTTTTTATATAATTTTTTTATTGATAGGTTTATATGATCTTTTTTATTGACTCGGCCAGTTTTTTACTTTGAGGTCCTATCATAAAAATTGATTTTTATATCCATATTTCTCTCTATTAATAAATAAATAAATTTTTATACCCTTCTCAAAAATGAAATAAGTTTGTCATTACTTTTATTAGTCAGAGTCATCCAGGCATACACAATAAAAAAATGGGTCCTATACCTGGTATAAACAAGAAACTCGAAGTTTTTTAAAACTAAAATTTATAATCAATAAAATCTCATCAACAACCTAAAACTAACTACATCTAAGGCTTTTCATCAGAAGAGGCTTAAACTTTTTTTTACCGAAACGGAAAAGTACGAAAAAAAATAAAACAACCAATTTTAAGGTTCAAGTGAATAATCAACAATTCCACGTTCTTTATTTTTCTACTCTCTTAAATACTATTATTTTGTCTATTATTGCATTTTAGAAATAAAGTAATTGTTTGTATGATAATTATTATGAAATCAATAAAGTTATTGAACCTAATAAATTATTAAATATAAAGTTATTAAAATTGCTTATTAATATTATTTGGAATTAATGGTACATTTTGTTAACTATTGCACTTTCATTATTGGGAATGCACTTGGACAAACAATTCTTTGGAAAAATATAATATGTATGTATAAATATAAAGTTATTAAAATTATTGGAATTAATATTCTTTGCAGTTGGTAAAAATAATTGGTAAAATTCTTACTAAGTTAAAAAAACATGTGTATGTATGCATCAATAACAAGGGAATAGTGGGAGACTCTATAACAGCTTAACTGGAAAATTATCAACAACAACAATTTTTAGAAAACTAAGGCTTATTCACAAGTCAACAACAAAAGCTTCTTCTAATTTGTAAGTATTCTAAAAGTTTCAACTACTTTTTACAATTTTAACATCCGCAGCGCAACGTAGAAATGCTCTTCGACAATCCTTACAAAAATTACCGAGAGAGGAATTATGAACAAGATTTAGCCAGAAATGCGGAGATGATATCTTTGCGACCACAAAATCAAGAGTTTAGAGAAAATGAACTTCGTACGAATAGAATTTCAAGGAGTTTAAGTAGAATTAGAAGGAATTCAGAACGAGTTAATCGGAGTCGCTATCAAAATAATATATCTCAATCAATTCGTAGATCTGATACCCTCCAGCGAGCTTTGGAACAAGCACGTAATACTGCTACGCATGCCTCCCGAAGAGAAATATTTGAAGTTAGAGAAATCGAACGCCAGCGGGATGCTCTAGCCCATTCTATGAGAAGAGACGATTCTCTTACACGAGATATTGAGCAGGAGCGTAACACATTGGAATATTCACTTCGTAGAGAAAATCCACAGTATAGGGAAGTTGAACGTGAGAGGGATGCCCTAGCCCGTTCACTCAGAAGAGCTATTGAACAGGAGCGCAACACATTGGAGCATTCGCTTCGTAGGGAAAATCCAGAGTATAAGGAAATTTAACGTGAGCGGGATGCTTTAGGCCACTCACTTAGAAGAGACGATTCTCTTACCCGAGCTATAGAACAGGAGCGCAACACTTTCGACCATTCGCTTCGTAGAGAAAATCTAGAATATAGGGAATCTGAACGTGAGAGGGATGCACTAGCCCATTCACTTAGAAGAGATGATTCTCCAACTCGAGCGGCTGAACAGGAGATAAATATACTACGGCGCCGGAAATCGAGAAGAAATGATACAATTCAAAACTTATATTCTCTTCGTATACGAAATCATCCAGTTCGTAATTACCGCATGAATTCAGTTAACCGTACAAATGAAAATATAAGACAAGGCGAAAGGAATAGAAATTTTAGATTAACATTGTCACCCGAATCAAGGACGCAAATGTTTCAAGCAGAGGCACAGAGACAAGCGAACAGAATGCTTAACGAGTATAATTCAAACATGAAAAATGGACCAACTAAAGTTTGCATTTGTTGCGGTGGACTTTGGTTCCCTAATCAAATTAAGGAATTATCGATAGACAACTTTCATCATTTGCATCAAACTTTCTTTTTGGCTAGAGTGTTTCCTTCAGAAAATAATATTTACAAATTTTGTCAAACATGCTGCAAAATTATTAGGAGTGAAAAAATTCCGACAACTTGCCTAATAAATGGACTGGATTTTCCCGAAATTCCAAATGAACTAAAGGACTTGACACCTTTAGAAGAAAGATTTGTGGCTCCCAGAATACCATTCATGCGAATAGTTTTATTAGGATATAATCGCCAGTGTATTGTCAGAGGAGCTGTTGTGAATGTATCATTTTCCCTAGATAGAACTGTTAATGTTCTTCCAAGAAAACTTAATGAAACGGAAGTGATTCAAGTTCACCTCAAAAGAAGACTGCATTATAATCACAATTTTATGACGGAAACTATTCGTCCCAGGAAAGTGATTGAAGCAGCTCAATATTTAATAAATACGGAATTATATCAAAGGCACAATATTCGTATTTCAAACGATTGGTTAGACAACGTTGGTCAAAGTGAAGAAGTTTCTTTTATATCTAATGCAGAAGATCAAGGAGTTCTAGAAACAATAATGAATAATCAGAGCATATGGATGTAGAAGAGTTAAATCCTCAGGAAACGCTTTTGGAGAACATTCCCGTCGAAAATATTCCTTTAGAAAGAATTTCTATTGCTCCGGAAGAAGGATCTTCTCCAGCTCACTGGGAAGGAGAAAAGAAAAAAGTTTTGGCAAAGATACGCCAGTTAGAACTACCAACCTTTTTTATCACTTTGTCTGCTGCAGAATCGCAATGGCCAGAACTATTAGTAATTTTAATGAAAATTTTGCATAATAGAACTGTTTCACAAGAAGAAGCAATGAGGTTGAGCACACAGGAGAAATACAACTTAATACGAATGGATCTAATAACATGCTCTAGATATTTTGATCAAAGAATACGTCACCTTTTCAAATATTTTAAAGCTTCTGCTGGCATTTTTAATGATCATAAAGTTATTAAATTTTATTGGAGAATCGAATTTCAGCAAAGAGGTTCTCCTCATGTACACGGAATATATTGGTTAGATCACTCTCCAATGTTTAATTTGCAGGACAGTGCTACTTTCCCTGAAGCAGTTGCTTTCATCGATCAATTCATTGCAACTGATTATTCGATAGCTGATGTGGAAAACTATATATCGTACCAGAAGCATAACCATAGTAGATTATGCCGAAGAGAAATTCGTGGACAAAAGATTTGTCGCTTTAATATACCGTGTAACGATCTTTTCATTTATTTAGTCCTGAGGAGGTAGCTCAAACGCCAAAAGAAAATGATTTCTCAGTAGTAACCTAAGGCTGTTATGACGATATATAAGTAGAAGTGGTTACTTAAATATTCGCGTATCAGGAAGGACTATGGGAGCCGTTAAAGCCGCTAGCAAACAGTCGGTTGGGGGTTCGCGTCCACCGTGAACACTTAATAAATATCGCCTCGGTCACAAAAAAAATTTTATTTTCACAGACTCCCGAGTTTAGTATTTATAAGTAGGGAAACAAACATTCGTAAATATAGGAAATAGCAGCTAGTTTTTCGATTTCTTTCTTTTTTCTCACTTCTTAACTGAAATTCATCTCGAGTTGTCTTTATGATGATAACTAGGACAACGTTCACGCCCTCCCTACCTTTGGTTTCCGGAACCGTTATTTTAACGGAAACCCCTTTTTTGATCTATCTCCTACAAGTAAAAAATCCTATTCAGTAAAAAATCTCTGATTCTCTATTTAGAACTCCATTCTACAATTTTTATTCATCAATATACATGTGGGGTTGAAATTAATATGACAGATGACAAATGACAGATAGTAGTTAATGGCGCGTTAGAGATGAAAAAAAGAGGAGTCGACAAGAAGAAGTAAAAGCAAAAAGACGTACGACGGAACCAACTGTTTTAAAATAAACGTGTTTAATTGATTATATTTTTTTAAAAGAAAACTAACTTTCATACACATTAAATATTATTTCTAAATTTATCATTTAAATAAATAAAAGTAATAATATACCATAAATTTTGGGGACTCAGCCGTAATTGTGTGCGTGTTATAGAAGACTAAAAACTAAGAAAAAACACATACATAAGACGGAAAAATTGGAAGTTAAAGAAAAATAGACGGAATAAAATAAGATGGCGTACGCTTTGGGTGATTTTGTGACGGTTCGCAACAATTTGTATACGGCAAAACGTGGTGTTGTTCAGGCTCTACATAAGTTTGTATTTGAAAACGAGGGTGATCGGCAAAACAGACAGCGACTGAGGGAGTTCGTTGGTTTTGATTTTGGTGAAGACGACGAAAAATTCAAACAAAAGGCTGAATATATAAAACATAATTTGAGTGCTGCAGATTTGGTAGCGGTGTGCAACATTTTGTGCTTGAACTATGACGCAGACAATTTGTTTTTACACATATTTAAAAATATGCGCAAAGGAAATTTGTTTTATCGTAACAATAAGAGTAATGACGACGACGAGGCAAATTCTGAAGAAGGTCGCAGCGACGTAGACGACGACGGTGACGGCAGCGGTAATGAAGCTTGCAACGGCAGAAGAAGAGTGGGTAATCAAATGGGTGATAACGGTAGCATCAACAATATCAACGAAGTAGAACGAGGCAAGAAAATTGAAATAACGAATAAATACGTTGACAACAGTGAGAACGAAAGTAAAACATGTACAGTTGAACGGGGTAATGTATCATCTTTTAATATGCCAAGATTTTCTGTTAATTTCCATGACATTGAAGACACTATTAGACCATTTGATGGTAGTAGTGGAATGCCGGTAGATATTTGGATTAATGATTTTGAAGAAATTTCAGCAATAATGTACTGGGACGAATTTCAGAAGTTTATATTCGCCAAAAAGTCGCTTAGAGGTTTAGCTAAATTATTTATTGCAAGTGAGAAAGGTATAACAACATGGATTAAATTGAAACGAGCTTTGGTCAATGAATTTGAAAGTTCAGCCAATAGTGCACAAATACATAAAATGTTAACTGAAAGAAAAATAAATAAAGATGAGAGTGTCCAAGAGTATTTTCTGAAAATGAAGGAAATAGCTTCGCGCGGTAATGTAGAAGAATGTGCTCTAATTCAATATGTAATTGATGGCATTAAAGACTTGACCATAAATAAGACTATACTGTATGGGGCGTGTAATCTGAAAGACTTTAAAGAAAAACTTAAATGTTATGAAACGATGCAAGAGAGAAACTTTAAGCAGAAAAATGAAATCAAAATAACCAGTAACAAAGAACGTCCGTTAAAAATGAAAAAACTATTAATTGTTATAACTGTGGTGATAAGGGACACACATCTAAGAATTGCAAAAATAAAGAAAGAGGTATCAAATGTTTTAACTGTAACAAATATGGTCATATCTCGAAAGAATGTCCACTGAAACTCGAAAGAGCAAATGTGAGGCATTTAGCTGTTGAGAACCTAATGAAGGTAAATATAAAATTCTCGGACCAAGGATGGATGGCTTTATTTGATACGGGCAGTAAATTTAACAACATAACGGAAAAGGTGTATAATTCACTAAAGAAACCTAAACTTTCAAAATCCGATTTTTATTTAATTGGTTTTGGAACTACAACATCTAAAGTTAAACCAATGGGAAATTTTAAAACTGAGGTTCTGGTTGAAGGAGAAATTTATGATCTGACTTTTCATGTAGTTCCGTTTGCTTGTATCGACGTTGATGTGATACTGGGAAATGATTTTTGTGCAGTTTCCGAAGTAACTATTAATCCTGATGGTTTGAAGATAAGGAAAATTAAAGAGGAAATTTCTGAAGAGGTACATGGTATAATGATCATGGATGTGTGTGCGGATGAGAATGTAAGTACTATTAATATTGATGAGACGGCTAGTGAATATGCTAAACAGAAAGTGGTTGAAATGATACAAAATTATAAACCTAAAAAATGTAAAAATACTAATGTAGAAATGAGAATAATTTTAAAAGATGAGAAACCTATATTTTGTAATCCGAGACGACTTCCGATAAAAAGATTTATTGTTGAAAAGCAAATAGAAGAATGGTTAACAGAAGGAATTATTGAACTATCTGAGTCGGAATTCTGCAGTCCAATAGTTTTGGCAAAAAAGAAAGATGCTTCGTTAAGGTTGTGTGTAGATTTTCGAAGAATCAATAAGTTAATAGTCAAGGATCGATATCCTTTGCCTCTTATAGAGGACCAACTTGATCGTCTACAGAATAGTATAATTTTTAGCACTATTGATTTAGGTAACGGTTTCTTTCATGTTCCCGTGAATGAAGACAGTCGTAAGTACACATCATTTGTAACGCATAATGGTCAATACCAATTTAGAAAAGTTGCATTTGGTCTTTCAAACTCTCCTGGTATCTTTCAAAGACACGTTAATGCAGTGTTTCGTGATTTAAACCGAGAAGGATAGCTTTACCCTATATTGATGATATCATCATTCCAGCAAAAGACGAAGAAGAAGCACTATATAATCTAAAACTTGTGTTAGATCTTAGCAAAGACTATGGTTTAGACATAAACTTTAAAAATGTCAATTTTTAAAGAAAAGAGTACAATTTCTGGGGCGTGTTATTGAAAATCAAAGTATATCACCGTCTATTGAAAAAACAGTTGCAATGGTGAATTATCCAGTCCCTCAAAACCTAAAGCAGTTAGAAAGATTTTTGGGCCACGCCGGTTATTTTAGAAAGTTTATTCCGAATTTTTCAGTTATAGCCAAACCACTCACCGATCTAAAAAAACAAGGTACAAAGTATATATTTAAAAATGAACAAATAAAATCGTTTAATGAGCTGAAAACTATTTTAAGTAATGGTCCCGTGTTAAATATATTTAATCAGAACTACCACACAGAGGTACATACCGACGCGTCAATAGATGGGTACGGCGCAGTGTTGTTGCAGAAGTCTCCAAGTGATAACCTTTTACACCCTGTTTATTATATGAGTAAGAAGACGACGGAACCAGAACGTAAGTATACAAGTTATGAGCTCGAGAAATTTAGAGTATATTTGATTGGTCTACGATTCAAATTAGTGACAGATTGCAATGATTTTGCGAAGACTTTGGATAAGAGAGATTTGAGTACAAGAGTCGCTAGATGGATTTTGTTTTTACAGGAGTATGACTACGAAGTTGTACATCGTCCTGGGTCTCAAATGCGACACGTTGACGCACTTAGCCGACATCTAATAGCAATTATCGTAGAGGGTAACATCATTCCAAAAATTAAACGTCTGCAAGACCAAGATGAAGATCTCAAAACCATTAAGGACATTTTAGAGGATAGATCATCATATAACGACTATTTCTTGAAAGGACATATCTTGTACAAGCTCGTAAATGATTGTGAATTATTGGTGATTCCGAAAGGTATGCACTATGAAATAATAAGAAGAGCACATGAGAGGGGTCACTTTTCAATTAAAAAAACAAAAGAATTTATAACAAAAGAATATTTTATACCGAAACTCGAAGACAAAATTCAGAAATTCATCACTAATTGTATTCCATGTATCATAACCAACCGGAAGAGAGAAAAGCAGGAAGGTGAATTACATCCGTTATATAAAGAATCAATGCCGTTACACACTTACCATATTGACTACCTTGGATCTCTGGAATCTATAAGCAAGATGTATAATCATATATTTGCCGTCATTGACTCGTTTACCAAATTTTGCTGGCTTTATCCCACAAAGACGACATCAGCTAGAGATGCTATTTCTCGACTACAGTCACAAAGTTCAATTTTTGGAAACCCTTTTCAAATAATTTCGGATCGTGGTTCAGCTTTTACCAGCGACGATTTCAGAGCTTATTGCGAAGAAGAAAAAATTAAGCACATCCTGATTACTACTGGCTTGCCGCGTGCGAATGGACAAGTCGAAAGACTTAACAGCATCATAATTCCTGTTTTATCAAAACTGAGTGTAGAAGACCTGTCGAAGTGGTATAGATTTGTGCCTAGAGTGAAGCTAGTTATTAACTCTACATACCATCGAAGTCTAGGTACCACCCCTTTCGAAATGCTTGTTGGAACCAGGATAAGAACCAAAGACGACTTCCATTTAGAAGAGCTCATCGAACAAGAATTGGCAGCTGACTATGATGAACACCGAAACGAAATGAGGCAGACAGCTAAAAAACAAATACTTCAAGTTCAAGCCGAAAATAAGAAAAGTTATAATCTTCGACATAACCACCTAGACAATATCGTTTGAATGATTGTGTTGCTATTAAGAGAACCCAATTTGGGCCAGGTCTGAAACTTAAGCCAAAGTATCTGGGTCCATATCAGATTATCAAGGTTAAGCATAATGATACGTACGATGTTGTAAAATTAGGCGAACACGAAGGTCCTAGATGAACTGCCACTTGTGCTGAATTCATGAAGCCATGGCCTGAATTACTTGATGATGAATCTGAAGATCTGTACCCGCAGGATGGCCGAGATGTGGGGTTGAAATTAATATGACAGATGACAAATGACAGATAGTAGTTAATGGCGCGTTATAGATGAAAAAAAGAGGAGTCGACAAGAAGAAATAAAAGCAAAAAGACGTACGACGGAGCCAACTGTCTTAAAATAAACGTGTTTAATTGATCACATTTTTTTAAAAGAAAACTAACTTTCATACACATTAAATATTATTTCTAAATTCATCATTTATTATTCATTTATTTATCATTTAAATAAATAAAAGTAATAATATACCATATACATATCTCATTGTTAATAACTATGCTTATCGTTAAGAATTATAAAATTGTTAATGATCAAAAAAATTTGTATATTCATTTTCTTAACATTTTTGATATATTAATTATTAATTATTTCTTAAATTTCATTGTAAACAAACCAAATTCAAAATTTAGATAAAAAAATATATATATATATATATATATATATTTGAGAGTGAACTGACCTGTTATGCTGTGCTCTACTTAACAAAATATAAAAACTTTTATAGGAAGAGAAAAAAAAAACCTAAATTTTAGATACATATATATGTATGTACATATGCTCATGAGAAAAATATAATAATAAATTTTATATTGAAAACACTTAGCTAACGGAATATATTGTATTAACAGCGATAATGATGATCTTGCTTAAAATTAAAAGAAATGCTCTTTTGTATGAAATGCATACACAACAAAATTCAAAAAATACCTGCATGTCAATCATGATTGCTGTTCACACAACTTACATACATATACTTTTAATATTAGGAGTAATTAAAAATTATTGCACTCACCGCACATATAAATTGTCGATGTTCTTGAAGGCCTCCGAGATATCGCATACATGTAACGTTGATATGAAAATTATTATCTATATGTATATTTACAAATTATTTAATTTATTAACTTAAATATATTTTATGGTATACTTACAATAGTCAGTATACAATTAATACTCATTTTCTTATTATTATGAAATTAAATTTAAATGCTGTTAGCAAACAAATTACAATGATCTGTGACGATCATTATCATCCAATAAAAAACCAAAGCAAAAAAAATTGAACCGCTACGCAGGCATGCTTCGACTTTATCTTATTTTAACTATGATATGAAAAATAGATTTTTGTTTCTTTACTTCCTAGTTCAATTTAATTTTAACAAAAAAATTATTAATTTTTTTTTTTATTTTAAGTTAGAATTTTCTAACCTTAAATTTTAACACACCAAGCATGAGCTTATGCAACCCAAGATTTGGGGTTAGATAAAGATAAGAAAAAAAGATGGCGGATGTATTATTTGCACTTTACCAACTTCCGGTTATTTCTAGAAGACTCTGACGGGTGTAATAATTCTTGTCCGGGTAAAGGCAAAATTTTCTTGAGGAACGAATACCTTGATATGTGACCAATCAAATTTCTGATGCAATTCTTCCAAACAGTAACGTTATAGATTAACTGCGTTAAACAAACTCAGCTATGCGTGTGGTATATAATCCTCCGCTGTTACAAACTTCTTAGCTGACAAATATGGTCGCTTGATGGTTTTGTAGGCAACTTCAAACAATTTAGGAATAACACACGTTTTATTATTTTATTTTAATGGTTATTTTTACTCTTATGAACTTTTCCAAAAAAAAAATATTTAAAATGTAACTTTAAATTATTGATTCACACTTAGTAATTACTTCTTGTAATTCAAAAGTTCTTAACACGTCAGCAGCTCAAACCAAAAAAGAATCATCTTTAAAATTTTCAACGCCACGAAAGTTCAGAGAAAAAGTGTCATCTAAGATGCATTTTTGTCAGTATGTAGGAATGTAGTATCTTATAAAAGTCAAAAGATAAATATAAACACAATCAAAGTGCATAATGTCTTAGGCATTTATTGGCAACGCTAATATAAATGTGACATTAGCATTTTTTTGTTATAACATTCTGAATGATAAAGACGTGCTTATTGTAATATAATAGTACTTGTAATAAAAACAAAGAAACCCAATTTTCTTTAAGTTTTTTTAAAAATAAGAAGTTGTTGGGACAACCTCAATTGTTGTGCTTAAGTCATATTTAAATTTTTTCTTAAAGTAAACATGTTACAAGAAAATGTTGCTAAAAAATAACTGTGTACTCTTACTTTAGAATCAAATACCAATTACTAAGTTGGCAAATATATTTGATTGGAACTTAGGTATTACAATCTAAAACAAATGGATTTGATTTTCTACATGTATTTTTGATATTTAGCTCAATGGACAAACAAATTGGCAGATGATCAGACCAAGTTTTCTCTTCTACTGAAAAATTTTTAATTGTGTGAAGTACATCTTGTGAAACTGCACATGTCATTAACGGATGATCCTACACCGCTTATAAAGGTTAAGTTGCCGCATTCATCTCCTTTAACTGCACCATTTGCCACTACCAAGCCCATATCTTCACAAAATTCCATATACTTCTTGCCCTTGCTATTTAGCTCTTTGTCTTTTGATTTTCTTCAACCCAAATAAGCTGGACATAATTTTTGCACTTCTTCATCCACAAGTTGCTGTTTTTCCCCAATTCTAACATTTAAATCGCCGATTAGCATAACATTTCCCGCACCATTTTCAGTAAGAACGTCTTCTACTAAGCCAAAATCTTCATACCAAGACACACCACGCAAATACAATGGATATAAAATAAAATTTGTACCTTCTGCTGAAATATTAATTATGTCAATACCAGAGCTGTTACTAAACGTGCATTGAATTTCCGATTGGGCAATACTCTTATTTACTCCATACATGCACCCACCAATAGCTCTCCCATATCGACTATTTCTGAACGCTGACCTCCAAAATAAGTTGAGATTTTTTAAATACTTTTTAAAGTAGTCAAATTTGTCTTCGTAAACATGAGTTTCCAATAATATAACAATATCAAAAGAGTTTACATAATTAAAAAAATCATTATTTAATATTTTATTTTCTAAACCATGTATATTACAGGGTGGGCCAAAAGAAACCAAGGAGTGTAAAAGTTTAATAACTTTTTTGTTTATTAACTTTTTTTTATTTTTTCTTTCAGATTATATAATATACAAAATGGAAATTTTTTTACACTAAGTATGAAAAATGATGTCTCTTAAATGACCACCGTTTTCAGCTTCGCACTGATGGGCTGTTTTTAGAGCATTTTTCATAACATCTTTCAAAACTTGTGGCTGTAGCGTTCGAATTTCTGCAACAATGTTTGCCTTGAGTTCAAGGATTGTCTCTGGCTTGTTCACATACACTCGCTCCTTCAAAAAACCCCAAAGAAAATAGTCGGGTGCTGTCAAATCTGACGATCACGCTGGCCAAATAATTTCCGAATTTCGAGAAATTATTCGCTCTCCAAAAATTTGACTTAAAAGTGCCATTGTGTCTCGGGCAGTATGGGCAGTGGCTCCGTCCTGCTGAAACCACATACCAGGTCTGTTTTCAAGAGCAGGATGTAAAAAATTTTCTATCATAAAACGATACCGCTCTCCATTTACGGTTACAGCACTTCCATCTTCATTCTCGAAGAAGTAGGGCCCAATGACATTTTCAGATGTGATCCCACACCATACTGTACACCTGATGGGGTGCAATTGGCGTTGATGAATGGCTCTTGGATTTTGAGAACCCCAGAACTTACAGTTCTGCTTGTTAACAAAGCCATTCAAATGAAAATGAGCTTCATCACTCATAATCAAATTTTCAATAAAGTTGATTTCATTTCTGGCCAACACTTGAAATTTAACTGCAAAATTTAGACGTTGCCGATGATCTGCGGGTTTTAATTCTTGGACCAATTGCACCTTATATGGGTATAACTGTAAATCTTTTTTTAAAATGCGCCGTAGTGACGTACGAGACATTTCTAGCTGAGCAGAACGCCTTCTGCCAGATGTTTCTGGTGCTTCGTTAACACTTTGCTGTACTCGTTCAATATTTTCCGCAGTTCGACTTAAACGTGGTCTACCGGTTCGAGGCAAATCTCTTACGCTGCCATGTTGGTGATGACGATTAACTAAGCAATGAATCATCGCTTCATAGGGCGAAATTCTGACGTTAAAATGTCGACGATATGCTCTTTGCGTTAAAATAATTGATCTCTGGTTTAAATAATAAAATTCTATTGTTCTGGTTCTCTGTTCATTATAATTTCTCCAAGTGTTGTCTATATAATCTGAAAGAAAAAATAAAAAAAAAATTAATAAACAAAAAAGTTATTAAACTTTTACACCCCTTGGTTTCTTTTGGCCCACCCTGTACATTTGTATGTGATAGATAAACATATGTTTCTTTTAAGATAAAGTAGTATGTAAGCCAAAGAATAAGAAGTAAAAATGAATTAATAAAGTCACTTCTTGTTGGACTACAGAGTACAAAACATAATATTGGCGACGAGTTGCATAACATGTATGCATACGTACAAAATGTGTACGGCAAACAAAAGAAATTGGGAAGTAAAGAGATGACCTTAAGCAACAAACCCAAGCAGTGTCAAAATAATGAAAGCAGATCTAAAAGAAAATGTATACATTATGGTTGGAAAAATCATAACAGCGAGAAATACAAATATAAATATAGCAAATGTCACAAGTGCCACAAGGGTGGGCATTTAGCTAGTGTATGCAACCATAGTCAGGTTAACACAGTTGAAGTAAAGGGAATGAGTTCATCTGATAATTTTATTAATAATAATGTTATTAATAATGAGAATTTTTCTATTTATAGCATCATGGATGAACTAGTCTTGGGTAGTACACGAACGAACTACTCCGTGAATATTTGAAATGAACGAACTAGTCCGTCTTTTGAATTCCTATAGTTCATTTGCTTGCTGATCATTTAAAATGAATGACCTATAAATGTACGAACGAACTAAACTTAAACGAAAACAATGACGAAGGAATAAAAGTTGCAAATTATTTTCTTTTACAAAAACGGTATTTAAACAAATAAACTGAAGAAGAGAAAATGTATTATGCGTGCTAAAAAGCTTAATTTTAAGATTTTAAAATTAAACCTTAATATTTTTTTGCCATAGTGACTAAAGTAATTTTTGAATTACATTTAAAAAAGAAATCGAAAACTAAATTTAAAAATTTTTCGAAATTCGTTCAACCTCTATTGGATATCATTTTACATAATAAAGAACGTTCAATGACAATCAAAAGTATTTATAAGTGATAGAGATACAAAAGATCAAATGAACTAAATGAACGAACTATTCCTTTTTAATTTCTGAACTAAGAAGAGCGCTCACTAAAATGAACTACGGAGCACAAGTTTAGGATGAACATTGTTCTGTGCCATTTACTGTGCTGGTGGAAGTAAATAAAAGAAAAATGACTTTTATTATAAATACTGGTGCTGCTTGTTCGTTATTGTCAAAGGAGAGATTTGATACATTTTTTCAGAAAGAAGAGTTGAAACCATGTATGGCAAAATTTTTTTGCAGATAATGAAGAATATATTAGCATTGTGGGAGTTATCAGCAATGGTAAAATTTAAAGGTAAGTAAAAATTGTTACGTTTTGTCGTTACAAATACGAACAGTCCGCCGCTTTTCGGCCGTGATTTTATGTTTTAGTTCGGAATTGGTTTGTCTAACGTCAACAGTATTGTAAAAAAAATTACTATAAACGAGTGTGTACAAAGCATACAGAGACAATTTGCAAACGTATTTAAAGATGATTTAGGGCAGTACACAGGGAATCCTATAAATCTTCGGTTTGTTGAAAATGTGAAACCTATTTTCTGTAAACCCAGGCCTGTGCCACTAACCTGGCGACATGAAATTGAAAATCAATTGCGTGTTTATTGCGACTCAATAAGTCTAAATGTGAATTTTTCAGAAACAAAGTCTCATATTTGGGTTTTAATATTGATCGAAATGGTTTAAGTTGAAAAAAAGATAGAATTTCGCCTGTAGTGGATGCCCCCGCCCCTCGGAATATTTCGGAAGTGAGAGCTTTTGTGGGATTGCTTAATTATTATTCAAAGTTCATTGCTAACTTCGCCGATAAGATGAATCCATTCTATGAGCTTCTCAAAAAGAATGTGAAATTTAATTGGTCTGACAAGTGCAGTAGTGCTTTTGATTTGTTGAAAACTGAAGTCACATCTGACAAAATACTAGTACATTTTAATCCAAAGCTACCAATTGTATTGTCGACAGATGCATCTAATAATGCTGTAGCTGGTATTTTATCGCATATATGGCCCGATGGCTCCAGAAAGCCTGTGGGGTTTATTTCTAGAGCTCTTAGACAAACTGAGAAAAACTATAGCACCATACAAAAAGAAGCTTAGCAATTGTGCTTAGTGTAAGAAAATTAAAGCAATACTTAATAGGCATTCATTTCATTTTGGAGTGCGATCATAAGCCACTTTTTCTATTTTTGGTGAAAATAAAGGGTTGCCTGTAATGGCCGCTCCGCGGATGCAAAGGTTCCCATTTTGGGATCGTAAAAGTCAAAGCTTTAGCCAGATCATATGTGTGGTGGCCTAAGATTTGAAAATGAATTTGTTTCGCTTATACCATTCAAACTTAATCTACCTTCTTCTCTTTTTAATCTTAGTAGCTGTGCAAGTTCCTCAGTTATCAAATTAGAACCGGAATCTAAAAGAGCTCTAGCGAAATAAATTTATCAGAGCTATTTCTTACTCTGACTACAGCCGTTGCCAAAATAATTTTCTCATCGGAAGATGAGTAATTCACAGCAGCGTGAGAAATAGATGGCTGTTCAGAGTAGTTATTCAAGGAGTTATTTGAACTTGTTGTGTATCTATGTAGAAGTGAATGATGAGAACCACTACATATTCTACATTTTGACGATGGACACTTAGCTACGGTATGACTTTTTCAAGGCAATTTACTCGTATACATGCGATAGTTCAAAATGGCCTGTTAACGAACATTTTGAGTTAGCAGAAAACCAAGTTTTATTGGAGAAACGAAAAACTGATGTGTTTCTCGCAGTAGAGGATCCACAAAATTGCTTGTTGGATCTGATCGAAGAGTACTCATCATATAAAAAATTATTACGAGTAACTTCCTTTGTATTAAGCTTCGTTGACGTTTTGAAAAAACGTAAAATGGAAAAATGTTCTGTACCTACTGCCTTAGAATTTAAGTGGTCATTTTTGCGACTGGTAGAAGCAATTAAGAAAAATAATTTTTCTAAGGAGATTTCAAAATTACAGAAATCTCTTCTTCTATCATCTAATATACAACAATTAACTCCATTCATTCATAATTTTACTAAAGAATGTAGAACGCTTTCACGGGTAGGTGGAAGATTGCTTAATGCAGGTTTGCATTACAATACCAAATTCCCACTTTTATTACCGAAAAAGATAAGTTTTGTTACACTCTATCTGCGAAATTTACATTTTGAAAGCTGTCACGCTATTACGAAGGCACTTATAGCTCTTTCGCGAGAAAATATTTGGCTCATTAATGCGAATGAAGAATGTAGCAGAATAGTTCGAAATTGTGTTCATTGCTTCCTCTATAAACCGAAACTTATAACCCAAATAATGGGAAATTTGCCCACTAATCGAGAGACACCATTTTTAACGGTAGGTGTAGACTTTTGTGGTCCCGTAAACGTTTCATTAAGAATTCGCGGAAGACCACCACTAAAAATTTATATAGCGGTTTTCGTGTGTTTCACTTCAAAGTCACTTCAAAGGTGTACCGACACACCTTGAACTCGTTTCTGACTTGTCTAGTGATTCCTTTCTTCTTTCTTTTAAAAGGTTCATTGCCAGGAGAGGCGCACCGAAAGAAGTCCTGTGCGACAATGCAAGCGAAGTTCCTCACTCTGCGAACCGTGAGCAACGCATCGCTCACGCAGGTAGAAATGGTGACAATGCTCGCAGAAGTAGAGGCGGTGCTCAAAAGTCGGCCCATAGTAGCACTGCCTCCAGGCCCGAACGACGGAGAGCTGCTGACTCCATCACATCTGTTGATAGGAGAGGGTCTGCGTTCGCTGCCGCCACAATTCGCAGAAGACGTGAAAGGCGGCGCTCAGACTTTATGCAAGCGATGGCG
The DNA here is from genome assembly GCA_947397855.1 of Thelaira solivaga. NCBI lineage: Eukaryota > Metazoa > Arthropoda > Insecta > Diptera > Tachinidae > Thelaira > Thelaira solivaga. The sequence continues at coordinate 9,231,881 of OX377615.1, forward strand.
TCTGCTTTGCGGTCTCAAGCAGACATTCTAGCATGCTTGGTCACGAGACCATATCCTGGGTCTGCAAGGGAAAGGGACATGGCATACCGAAATGCCCAACCTGAAAGTAGGTCAAGTGGTACTAATCCACGAAGACAACTGCCCGCCACAGCATTGGTTGACCGAGAGAGTCGTCAACGTCGTCGAAGTCGAACACTTCAAGGTCAGGGTGGCGGAGGTCAAAACTCGAAACAGCGTTCTTAAACGACCAATAGCGAAATTGGCTCCACTACCAAATGGTTGAAGACTTCCAATCCTTCAATAGGGCCGGAATGTTACGCCCTAATGCAAAATAATAATAATAATAATAATAATAATAATACTAATAATAATAATAACTATCTTTATACTACTGTAAATTATGAATTTTATATTTATAAAGGATGTTTTTTATAGACGTATAGAACTTTAAGTTGGAATAACTGTTCAAGATGGCGACCGATTTAACAGCTGTCAAGTGATTTATTCTCAGTTTGGTTTGGCAATTCATCATGAATAGACTCACGCCTGAACAACGCTTGCAAATAGTGCAATTTTATTTCCAAACGAGATTGCCGTTGTTCCCGATTTTCATAAGCGAATTTTGTTTAGCGGTGAAGCGCACTTCTGGTTGAATGGCTACGTCAACAAACAAAACTGCCGCCTTTGGAGTGAAGCTAATCCTCAAGTGTATGTCGAAACACCGTTACATCCAGAAAACCTGACTGTTTGGTGCGCTTTATGGTCTGCTGGAATCAATTGTCCGTACTTCTTCAAAAACGATGATGGCCAGAACGTTACAGTCAATGGTGATCGGTATAGAGCCATGATTACTAACTTTTTCATTCCTGAATTGAACAACCATGATGTCCAGGAGCTGTGGTTCCAACAAGACGGCGCAACATGTCACACAGCTCGTGCCACAATCGATTTATTGAAAGACACGTTTGGTGACCGCCTAATTTCACGTTTTGGACCTGTGAATTGGCCTCCAAGATCTTGTGATTTAACACCTCTAGACTACTTTCTGTGGGGCTATTTAAAGTCATTAGTCTATGCGGATAAGCCACAAACGCTTGACCATTTGGAAGACAACATTCGCCGTGTTATTGCCGATATACGACCACAAATGTTGGAAAAAGTCATCGAAAATTGGACGTCCAGATTGGACTACATCCGAGCCAGCTGTGGCGGTCATATGCTAGAAATCATATTTAAAATGTAATGCCACAAGATTATCTTTCGGATAAATAAAATTCATGTCAATCGAATAATCCATCGTTGTTTTATTGCAATTTAAAGTTCTATACGTCTATAAAAAACACCCTTTATTTATTAAGACTAACGGTATTGCTGGAAGTTGGGTTCATCAATCTTTCAATAGCTGTTCAATTGACTGTTAAAATAAATACACTTGTTACTTGTTAAGTGAATCGGAAAGAAATAAGTTGTTTTTCTTCGTCGTGTTATTTTTCACCGTGCCCGATCTTTTTCTAAATTATAAATTAATTAATTTAAATTCCTAAAAACTATTAGGAGAAAACATGCACATATAAAAGGTGTCCCAACAAGAAAGCAAGATTAAAATTTTAAATAAAACACAGATATTAAAAAAAAAATCGTGAAACTTTATTATATCGTAAAGTAGACAGAATGAGGTTATGTATGGAACAACATATCAGGCAGATGGCCGCCGCGGCTTTGCTGGCACACACGCGATCTTTTAATGAAATTTTCAATGACCATTTTGCATAAATGCTGCGGTATTTCATTAATGCAGCGTCCAATTTCCTCTTTTAAGGCTTAAGTCGTCGTCGGCTTATTCGCGTAAGCCACCGACTTCAAAAAACCCCAAAGAAAAAAGTCTAATGGTGTTAAATCGCACGATCTAGGCGGCCAATTCTGGTCTCCAAAACGCGAAATAACACGACTGGGAAATGACTGATGCAGCAATTGAATTGTTTCTCTGGCTGTATGACATGTGGCGCCGTCTTGTTGACACCACAAGCCCTCCACATTCATTTCTTCAATTCTAGGCAAGAAAAAACTGGTTATCATTTCACGATACCGAACACCATTGACTGTTTGCGCTTGAACTGCCTCATTTTCATAAAAAAAGGTTCAATGATTCCTTCAGCCCAAAAACCACACCACACAGTGACACGTTGAGGATGCATGTGCTTCTCGTGAATCACTGCAGGATTTTCCTCACCCCAAATGCGACAATTCTGCCTATTGACGAAGCCATCAAGATGGAAATGGGCCTCGTCACTGAAGATGATTTTATCGGCAAAATCAGCATTTTCATGTTGTCTCTCCAATACCCAATTAACGAACTCCCTTCGCTGTCCATGGTCAGCTGGCTTCAGTTCCTGAGTCAATTGAACTTTGTATGCATGAAGATGCAAATCTTTCGTCAAAATACGCTGCATAGTGGATTTGGTGACACCAATTTGCTGAGCTCGGTGTCGAATTGAGGTGGATGGAGCTTGAGCGACATCATCACGTACAGCTGCGACATTTTTGGTCGATCGACCTGGTCGAAGGTGCGTTGTTGTCTTTACGTCACTAACAGACCCAGTTTCGGCAAATTTATCCATTAATCTCTTTACAGTTGACTCTTGGAGCATTATTGTGACTCCAAATTGATCGCAATTTGCGAACTGTAGCCGCAAAACGTTCACCATTTTGGTAAAACAATTTCACAATGAGAATGCGTTGTTCGTTCGCGTAGCGCTCCATTTTTACTAACCTCGTACCTTCTACTAGCAAACAATAACAATTGTTCAAATGTCAAACAATGACACTTCGAATGGCGCCAAATTTTAATTGTGCGTTCTTGTTGGGACACCCTTTATATATATATATATATTAGGGCGGGTTAATTTTTTTTTGATGAAGCGTATAGCAAAAACGTAATCTATAGGTGATTTTGAGAAAGTTTGCTCAAGAGACCATAGCTCTAAGTCGGATTTGGAGCCCCCCAAAATTTCAAAATAGATATTTTTCGATATATACATAGAATAATTTAATTAAAGTTGTTATAAAATCGGATAGAATTATAGTAGATTTCTCAATCTGGGCTTGTTTGAAAGTCGAGAATAATATTAAAAAAAAATTAATTAAAAATGTAAAAATAGTGTTTTTTGGTTGAAACTTTGAAAATGTTGATTTTTTCAGATCGATTTTCCTACAAAAAGGAGTTCGAAAACAAAAAAATTTATCGTAATAAAAGTTGTTGGAAATTATCTGAACTTACATAATCTGCAAAAAAAAAATCTCGAAAAAATATCGATTTCTCAATATATATAATATATATATACATATATATACATATATATTATATATATACATATATATATTATATATATACATATATATAATATATATATACATAATATATATATATATATATATATATATATAAATAAGTTGCATTGTGTTAGTAATTGATGTTCTCTGGAATGAGTGAACCGATTTTGTTTCTGCAAAGTTCATATGAAAGGTGACGTCAATACCAAGGCTCTGTATGTGTATTGGTTCATTAGTTTTAGCCATTTTAGTGAACACCGCATTCATTTCGAAATATTTGAAAATATTTGAGTTAATATTTTGAAAAACTGAAATACAATTCGTTTTTAAATTCATTAGAATTCGATTTTAGACAAACCTTTAATTTAAATTATATGCTTAGCTATTGTCAATCACATCTTCGGGGATCTATGAAATAAATTACATGTCGGCGTTACCATCAGCTGCGACCCGGATGGCGACAGTGACGCAAATTAATTTGCATCATTGCAAGGCAGCATTCGCTGCACTGCTCCTTTGTCTTGCAGAGCGGGACGAGGATGTGACGCTGATACAGGAACCTTGGTATCATGATGGCAAGGTTCTTGGACTCAGCGCAAAGGGCTATAAATTGTTATATGCAAATTGTACAGGTAGGATTCGAGCCTGCTCTTGGCTAATAAGCATCTTAATATCTTCATTTTCTCTGATTACTGTGATGAAGACACAGTGAGCGCGACATGGGAGAAGGATGGAACAACCATCTAGATCCAGTCGTGCTATATGGCGCATGACCATGCTGACCTTCCGCCAAACAACTTGACGAGAGGCATGGTACAGCTGGCGAGGAGCAAAGGCATCCCATTGATAATTGGTGCCGATGCAAATGCGCATCACACAGTGTGTTGCAGTGGAGACGTCAACACTAGAGGTGAGTGCATTTTGGACTTTATTTTAGACCAGAATTTAGTGGTAGCAAATAGAGGTTCGGAGCCCACCTTCGTGGTCACTAACAGACAGGAGGTGCTGGATATTACATTGGTGAGCGCAGATTATGCGCATTTTGTGGAGAACTGGAAGGTGTCGGGCGACTGTTCATTCTCCGATCATCGCTATATCGAATTCAGTATACGTACTATGAGATCACCGGTAACTTCTTTCATTAATAGAAGGAAAACTGACTGGGAATCTCAGAGAAACATCCTTAACCAGTTTCTCACCGAGCCTCAACCCTTTAGCGGCGTTGAGAACATAGATAGCGCTGTAGCACAGCTGTTTTTTTAATTTTTCAACTTAACCGATTTTGATGAAATAAATAAAATATATTTTCATACTCTAGAAATAATTCATATGGCAACGTTTGCCGGGTCAGCTAGTACAGTAATAAGAATTATTATACTTAAATTCATAACTTATTATCATGTATAATTTTATCTTAATTTCATTTCAAACACAATTATAAATTTATACTTTATAATTTACTCTTTGTACATTTCTTAGTTTACGAACATCACTACGCGAATTCTCCACAGGAACATTGCTCTGTCCCTCACTCTTCTCTACAGTAGAGGAGTCTGCCTGATATTGACTACTAACAACAGTTGGTGCTGCTTTCTCGCTTTCCTAATCATTTGGTTTATATGTCTTTTTATTACTCTGTTATTACCAGCAAGCACACAATGGTAAGTACGAGGGCCAATACGATTTCTTACTGTAGCTTCCTGCCACGACGCTTTGTTAGGATTGGTATAATCTCTTACAAACACATTATTGCCAGATTCAAAAATAATATTCCGATTTCCTCTATAACTTTTTATATTTGATAACTGATTTTTGCATATCTTAGCTTTTACAACGGGCGGACAGAGCATACTGAAAGGTGTCCTAATTTCTCTACGTAGCAATAATTTTGCTGAAGATTCTCCTGTAGTACAGTGCTTGGTCGATCTATAGTCAAATAAAAAAGTATTTATCACCTCATCTAGATTTTCACCCTCACGTAGGCTAGCTAACATAGACTTTTTAAAAGCTTTTACAAAATTTTCAGCCTGGCCATTTGTTGCCGGATGACCACGTGCTGTCAAAATATGCTTAATATTATTTAATTTTAGAAATACTTTAAATTCTTCAGATGTAAATTGGGTACCATTGTCACTCACTAAAATGTCTATTAGACCAAATCTTGCAAAAACATCACGCAATTTATTAACGGTGAAACTTGCAGTTATGTATTTTGTTTTAAGAACTTCAACCCATTTAGAAAATGAATTGATTATTATAAAGAAATTGAAATTCTTAATAGGTCCTGCAAAATCTACATGAAGCCTGGACCAAGGAGTATCTGTTGGTATCCACGGAATCAAATGCCTTTTTTCAGGACTATCCTGTGTCATCTTACATGAAACACAACTATAAATAATCCTTTCTATATCTAGGTCTATCTTAGGCCACCACACATATGATCTGGCTAAAGCTTTGGTTTTTACGGTCCCAAAATGGGAACAGTGTAATGCTTTTAATACTTTGCTGCTCAATTTGGAAGGAACTATAACTCTAAAGCCCCTTAATATGCAATCACTCTCTACTGGCAGCTCATCTCTACGCGATATATATGCAGTAAACTCATCTCCTTCTAAAAATTCAATTTTACCATCTTGAATAGATTCTTTTAGTTTAGATAGCACTGGATCATTTCTAGTTTCTCTAGAAATAGTTTTGAAGTTAAGGTTTAATATATTATCATTACATATGTAGCTAACATAGCTAAGATCTGAATTATTGCCACTTGATTTCTTGTGTGGAAATCTAGACAAATGGTCTGCAGAATTTTCTACCCCTTTTATATACTTCATAGTGTAGTTGAAGCCAGATAAGATAAAAGACAACCCTTTATTTTCACCAAAAATAGAAAAAGTGGCTTATGATCGCACTCCAAAATGAAATGAATGCCTATTAAGTATTGCTTTAATTTTGTTACACTAAACACAATTGCCAAGCTTCTTTTTGTATGGTGCTATAGTTTTTCTCAGTTTGTCTAAGAGCTCTAGAAATAAACCCCACAGGCTTTCTGGAGCCATCGGGCCATATATGCGATAAAATACCAGCTACAGCATTATTAGATGCATCTGTCGACAATACAATTGATAGCTTTGGATTAAAATGTACTAGTATTTTGTCAGATGTGACTTCAGTTTTCAACAATTCGAAAACACTACTGCACTTGTCAGACCAATTAAATTTCACATTCTTTTTGAAAAGCTCATAGAATGGATTCATCTTATAGGCGAAGTTTGCTATAAATTTCCCGTGTGGAGTTGTATATCTCCCATCGGGCATGCCCCCAGGTGGCGGATAGGGGATCCTCTGGTCGTTTTGTTGACTACTATAGCATAGGGTCACACAGATCGGTTGGGGGTGGTGTCTGCTTCATGGGAAGGATAGGAGTCACGCATGACATAATCTTACGCGATGCGTTATCAGTGGCTCCTGACCGACACTCGCGGACCAAAATATACAACCCCAATCCTACTATCCCATACCTTCCTTCCTTTCCCATCCCCCACATCCTTATCCCCCACTTGTAATGTTGAGGTGGTTGGTAGCAGTGCCCAGAACATGAATGGCTAGTAAGTGGTTAATGAGAACTAGTCGCTAACAGCTCCCCTCCGGTGCTGGGGCACGGGCCGGTTGTAACCTTAGCTGTCTAGTCCATGTATGCCGTCACTGCATGGATGGTCTTTATCATTACGGGCATACTCGTGGGATCTGAATGGAAACTATTAATAAAATAAAAAACATAACAAAACAAAACAACGCAAAAAGCCAACAAGGGAAAACCAAGTTGGCCGATTGCAGAGCACCCGCTGTAACAAGCGGGTTGCATACCACCAATATTGGCGTGGCAACCTCCGTCAATAAAGGTGGATCTGATGCAGTGGAAGTATCAAAGCCAGCGGCGGGAACTTCCAAGGCGGCCAGTAAAGAAACTGCTCCTGGAGTAGTTGGTAAGGACCGACCCACAACATCAGGGTCGTGTACATCCACCAATGCCTTAGCGGCACAACCGCAAAGGAGGGCTTTTGCAGAAAGGAGAGCTGCTATGCGTATTACAAATAAGCATGGCAGCAAACCTATCGAATCGCTAACTAGCGAGCAAAAGACCTCCTTGATATGGCCAAAAAAGCGTCTAGCTGAACTGAACGCTTCCCTCCTCTCAGCTCCTGAAGCGACAAAGCGACAGCGATCGGAGGAGGAGGCGGCTACTCAGCTAGCGTCTAAAAACCCAAAGAGAGCGCAACCTGTAGTTGTCAATAGGCCGTTCAGTGAAGTTGGGAAGAACTCACTCGTAAGGGCTATTGTCGACTACAGTGACAGCGACGGAGCAATCTCCCACGCAAAATGGGAGATAATACAGGAGAAGCTGCTAGGGGTGTACTTCAGGATTCTTGAGGAGAATCCGGGTTCCCCTCCGCAAAATTCGGATGCAGACTGGTTTCAGGGGCATATAAAGCTCCTAGGCTGCTCCAATGAGCGTTCAGCCAACTTACTTAAGTTGGCTGTTACGGCAATAAGGGAAGTGTGGCCGGGTGCGCGGTTAGACGTGATACCGGTCTGCGATATACCTCGTAGGCCGAGATCAATCATGACCATTCCGTCAGAGCCACACGACCCCAACACCATTCTGTCTTACATCAGGAGTGGCAACCCTACTCTGCCTACCCATGATTGGAAGGTAGTCAAGGTTGGCGCTCCTGAAGGCAAGAAGAGGAAAGTGGTCATGGTCCTGCATAAGGAATCCTTGGCTCCACTACGACAGATGCAAGGCAAGGTATGTTACGGCTTCGGAAGTATTAAGCATTTATAGTGGTGATGACAAGGAGGATTCTGCAAAACCAGGAGCTATGACCAAGGAAGGCGAAGCTAGGCTCGTGGCTGACGCACCCGTACAGGCAGGATGCCCAGATGATTCCCAATCTGTTACGAACATGGTTGGGGAACTACTGGGCGACCTGAATGTTGCGGAGGACGAAGACAAGCTTCTGGGATCTGATTCAGACCCAGAGGATGTTGACGTTACCATCAACTACGACCCGGATGGCGACAGTGATGCAAATTAATTTGCATCACTGCAAGGCAGCATTCGCTGCACTGCTCCTTCGTCTTGCAGAGCGGGACGAGGATGTGGCGCTGATACAGGAACCTTGGTATCATGATGGCAAGGTTCTTGGACTCAGCGCAAAGGGCTATAAATTGTTATATGCAAATTGTACAGGTAGGATTCGAGCCTGCTCTTGGCTAATAAGCATCTTAATATCTTCATTTTCTCTGATTACTGTGATGAAGACACAGTGAGCGCGACATGGGAGAAGGATGGAACAACCATCTAGATCCAGTCGTGCTATATGGCGCATGACCACGCTGACCTTCCGCCAAACAACTTGACGAGAGGCATGGTACAGCTGGCGAGGAGCAAAGGCATCCCATTGATAATTGGTGCCGATGCAAATGCGCATCACACAGTGTGTTGCAGTGGAGACGTCAACACTAGAGGTGAGTGCATTTTTTACTTTATTTTAGACCAGAATTTAGTGGTAGCAAATAGAGGTTCGGAGCCCACCTTCGTGGTCACTAACAGACAGGAGGTGCTGGATATTACATTGGTGAGCGCAGATTATGCGCATTTTGTGGAGAACTGGAAGGTGTCGGGCGACTGTTCATTCTCCGATCATCGCTATATCGAATTCGGTATACGTACTATGAGATCACCGGTAACTTCTTTCATTAATAGAAAGAAAACTGACTGAAAATCCCAGAGAAACATCCTTAACCAGTTTCTCAGCGAGCCTCAACCCTTGAGCGGTGTTGAGGACATAGATAGCGCTGTAGCACAGCTGTCGGAGGTTTTCATGGAGGCCACTACAAGGTCTTGCAGACCTTCCGTACACAAGGAGAGGGACAGACTACCGTAGTGGTCCCCCACCATAGTTGCATCTAGGAGGAGATGCAGGAAACTGTTCAACGAGGCTAAGAGAACAGGCAACTGGTCACTCTATAAATCTTCTGTAAACAGTTTCAAAAATGAGGTGAGGAATGCAAAGCGTAAGTTCTGGAAAGACTTTTGTGAGAAAATTAAGAGCTCTTCAGAGACTTGTCGATTACGCAAGATTCTCTCCAAATCTCCAACGGTACCTGAGTATATTCGGAGTACTAATGGGGAGTGGACTACTAGCAGTCATGAGACGTTGGAAGTGTTGATGGACACCTACTTTCCGGGGTGTTCTACGCTTTCAGGTGCAATGAACGATGACGCTCAGTACTATAGGGAATCCTCCTCTATGAGAATAGAGATGGATTCCTTAAAATGGGCCATCGATAGTTTTCAGCCTTATAAATCCCCTGAACCGGACGGTATTATACCTGCCGATCTACAGAGGAACTTTATGGTAATTTCTTCCTGGCTGCTGGGAATATATAATGCATGCTTTGCATGGTCATATATCCCAGTGGGCTGGAGAAAGAGCAAGGTGATTTTCATCCCTAAAGGTGGGAAAACGTCTTGCGTAACTGCGAAGGACTTTAGGCCAATCTGTCTGACATCCTTCTTGCTAAAGATGCTGGAGGGACACATCGACATCAGAATCCGGATGTCGATTGACGATCGCCTGCTGTCAATCCCTCAGCATGTCAACACGAAGGGCAAGTCGGTTGAAACGACATTGCACACTCTCGTGGGCTACATAGAGAGGTCATTGGAGTTCAAGAACTTCACTTTGACGGCCTCTCTGGATATAGAAGGTGCTTTCAACAATGTCAGGCCAGCAGCCATCGTGTATGCTATGATGGATGTTGGCATTGATCCTGTGATTATTGGATTCGTAAGAAGACTACTTTCGGGGAGGATTATAGAATCCTCGCTGGGTACGGCTGGGATAACCAGATCGGCTGTAAGGGGCACACCTCAAGGAGGGGTCCTACCACCGCTTTTATGGAACATAACCATAAATGCTATTCTCAGGAGGATGGATTCCATGGGTTTCAAAACTGTGGCATATGCAGACGATGTCGCGGTGGCGATATCAAGAATCTGTCTGGATACATTATCCCTGAGAATGGAGACGGCGCTTAGAATCATCACTAACTGGAGTAAGTCAGTGGGACTAAACGTCAATCCGACAAAGACAGAACTTGTATTATTCACGGGAAAATACAAGGTTCCTGCTTTCAGATTGCCAAGGCTAAACGGCTCGGAATCGAGCCTTTCTGCCAGTGCAAAATACCTGGGAGTGATTCTGGATAGGAAACTCTCATGGAAGGAGAATGTAGAGGCAAGCGCCTCGAAGGCAAATGTGGCGATATACGCCTGTAGGAGGGCCATAGGGACGAAATGGGGCTTAAATCCTCGCAACTATGGCTATTCAAGATGGTGATTCAGCCCATCTTGTTTTATGGAGTCGTGGTGTGGTGGAAAGCACTGAACACGACTACGAACCGATCCCGATTTGAGAGGATTTTCAGATGCATGGCCACCTTGATTACAGGAGCCATGAGATCAACGCCCAATAAGGCAGTCTTTACGATGCTAAATTAGCTGCCAGTTGATCTACCAGCTGAGAAATTGGCACTATTTGCATCCGTGCGATTGCATGCGGCTCGGGAGTGGAACCATAGATCATGGGGACATTCGGAGATAATTGGTACTTGGGGGGGATATTCCCAACCTCATTGACTATGTCACTCCAAGACCATTCCTACAGAGGAACTTCGGATTCACGATTTTGGACGAAACGGGAATCTCAATGGGATCTTCTCTTATAGGAGAAGATCTGGATGTCTTTACCGATGGGTCCAAGAATAGTTCTGGAGTTGGAGGTGGAGTCTATATTGAGGAGTCTGGGACTAGTATATCCTTCAGACTCCCTAATCAATGCAGCACTCTACAAGCTAAATTGATGGCTATAAAGCAAGCATCAGACTGGCTGTGGTATCATGGAGTATTTGGTAGGAATATTCGCATTTATACCGACAGTCGGACTGCAATCAGATCTTTAGTGGGTGTCTATTCGACATCCCAACTGGTCCAAGAATGCCGCACATCCTTAAATAGAATGGCAGAGCATTCGGTGATCACCCTCTTTTGGGTGCGTGGACATGGGACTTCAATAGGGAACTGCAGGGCGGATAACCTGCCGAGGGAAGGGTCGTGGCTGCCAGAGCAAGATGCCAATGCGCCCTGTGGCATCCCTCTATCGGTCTGTAAAAAAGAGATCGATAGCATATTCTTGCGAAAGGCACAGTCCAGATGGAGTGACGAATCGACGTATAATACGGCGAGGATGATCTGGCCTAGGCTGGATAGCAGTCGCAGTAGGGATTTGTTGGGGCTCCAAAGAGCCCGATTGAGAAATGTGGTGGCTGTAGTAACGGGACACTGCAATTTTGGCAACCATGCTAGGAGAATGAGATTGCGTTATAATTACTACTGTAGAAGTTGTCAGGGCGAGGAGGAGGAGGAAACTGTGGAGCACCTTCTCTGCCAGTGTCCGGCCCTAGAAGAGCGGCGCATGATCCCCTTCGGTGAGGGACGTCTGCAGGGTTTCACTGCGCTGTCGAATGCAAGTGTCGACATGCTATATGGCTTCATTAGAAGCAGTGGTTGGTTTTTGTGACGGACTCACTCACTTTCTTTCTTTCTTTCTTTCTCTCTCTTCTTTCCTCCCCTTCACTCTTCTATTAATATCCCTCCTCTTCTTTATTTTCCTCTATACAGGTATCACAAAGGGACCACGTCATAGGACCCAAGTGAGGCCAGCTCTTGTTTTATTTCTTTCGGGAGACCTGTTTAACCTAACCTATCCTAACCTAGCTATGAATTTTGAATAATAATTAAGCAATCCCACAAAAGCTCTCACTTCCGAAATATTCCTAGGGGCGGGCGCATCCACTACAGACGAAATTCTATCTTTATTTCAACTTAAACCATTTCGATCAATATTAAAACCCAAATATGAAACTTTGTTTCTGAAAAATTCACATTTAGCCTTATTGAGTCGTAATCCACATTATTCTAACTTAGAAAGAACTATTTTTATGGTCTTAACGTGATCTTCAAAGTTTTTATCTGTTATTAAAATATCATCAAGATAATTAGTTACATTAGGTATACCACGTAATATGCTTTCAATAGTCTTTTGAAAAATTGCTGACGCAGGCTTAATGCCAAATGGCATACATGTCATTTTAAATGTACCAATATGTGTGCTCCAGGCACATAACAATTGAGACTCATTATCGAGTATGAATTGATTGTAAGCGTTAGAAAGGTCTAACTTAGTGTACATTTCATCTCTTAGAGAAGCAAATAACTCTTCTATGAGTGGTAATGGATATTTCACTTCCTCCAGAAACTTATTAATTGTGGATTTATAATCCCCACATAACCGAATCTGACCATTTGGTTTTATTACTGGAACTAAAGGCGTACCCCATTCTGAGGTATCTATCGGAATAAAAAACCCCTTTTGTTACAAGTTCACGCAATTTATTTTCAATTTCAGTACGCCAGGCTAGTGGCGCAGGCCTAGCTTTACAGAAAATAGGTTTCAAATTTTCAACTAACCGAAGCTTTATGGGATTGCAGGTAACAGTTTTGACAGTACTCCGTAAGCTGCTGAAACTCACTCGGTACCACCTCTTCTGCGTCGGTAGGAACGTAAACAGAGGCCAAAATAATCGCTCTCCACCCTTGGGCACTAGGCACTTCTGCCTGTATTGCCACTACATCTCTTCGCACAAGCTCTGAAATAGGCAGAAAATTAATATTCTTGTTGACCATTATGGCCGCCCTAGGTCGATTGACGTTATCGTCGTAAATCAACTTACAATTTTTTGTCTGCAGACCGTTAATTCGTCCATTTGTTACCTATGTTTCTTAGATGGCCACAAAGTCCAGACACCGTTTTTCCACCATTTCACTAAGCTGGTATGATGGTGCTATTGCCCGATAGAGATTTATCTGGAAACAGTTTAACTGCCTCCAGAGAGTGCTGCAGTTTAGAAGTGACATTAATTCTTGGGCCGCCCTCTCCATGCCGAATTCTTCAATCGGCCTATCGGAGCTTGGGTTTTGGCACGAGTTGCACAAATTTGGCCCTTCCCGGCTCCAGGTGCCTTGGGAACCGTTTTCGGTTGCTGGTCGGGTTGCAGAACACGAGCTATTGCAGCCGCTGCCGATATCGTTGGTTATTCTCCAATGGCAGCGTTTGCCCTTCTGTTTCGGTCTGAGCTGGGCACAACCAAAGCCATAGAAGGCTTTGTTGGCCTACTTTTCGACCGTCTCAGACGAGATGGGTTCAAGAGCAGTTGCTAGCTCGACACCATCATCTTTCTGTTGACGATGGAGTACGCGCCACTCCCTAACACGAACGCTCGCATTCTGGGACTCCACTTGCCAAAAAATGCAATAGTTCTGCCATGTTGCCGAACCTAGAAAGTAGTCAACGAAAATCTTGGCCCTTGACACATCTGCCTCGCCCACGACCTTCAATTCAGCTCCTTCCCATGACTTCAAGGTCGGTAAGTTGGCCCTCGACCAGGCCACGGTTTGGTCACCCATCCGGGTTTGAAACTGTAGCCAGCAAAGTGCGGCTTTACCGAGCCCCGAAGAGTTTCGTATATTCTATCCAGAATGCACTTTTGTACCTGAAGAATTTCTTCAGAGGATCATGTGGTCTCTGGAAAATTCTTAGATATGACCCCAAGTCTTGTAGAGCGAACAGTGTTCGCTAGAGCGGGCGTCGATGAGGGAATTTTCAGGCCATCGTCCCCCACTCTTTCCACTTGCTGACCGGGGTCTACCCGATCTGACTTCTCCACTTTCTTTACCCCGCTGCTTGTCGGCTTTATGCTGCCAGCAAACCGCTTCGCCAAACCATAGCCCAATGTTGGTGTGGAGCCATCCGATAGGATCCTTTTGGGTGTCGCATGTACATCGCCCGTCGCGGCACCTACCACCACGGACCTTGCTGTTTCCAGCGGTATGCCTTTGTTGAGTAAAGTTTTGAGCCTTTTGCGACGTGAGCCCGACATCTTCACCCAACTTGCTGGAGTCTTCTTTTTCTTCTGGAAGATTTCTCTCCAGCTCCGAAGATATATACCCTTATCATGAGTATCATTTCCCTCGAATTTTGATCACTTTCACTGAGATAGCAATTATGAATGAATTGCCTGCAAATTCCCCTTATCGTAAATAATTTTGTTTTGTTCATTTTTCGCTTTCACTTACTTTTTGCTGCCGAGCACAAGTATTTTTATTTGTTTTTTTTTCTTAAAGTTTAATTTAGCAAGCAGAATTTAGCAATTTTTTAACAAAAGAATTAAAAAGTGGTTGTCTACCTATAAAAACTGCAATTATTTTCTAATAAAATCGCTTATCCACAACAGTTGACACCTTTAATACAAGAACCATTCATAAATTGCTTCAGGAAAAAAATTATTTTTTGCTCTTGAAATCTTAAAAAATTACAGACATTTTTTATTTATATGCACTGGCCACTGAAAACTGCTTAACAACAAAAGTTGACACCTTTATTTTCGTAAATTACAAAAATTTATTGTTTATCTCTTGAAAGCTCAGAAAATTTAATAAATTCTTCCTTATAAATTAAAATGGCTATTTTGTTAAGCTTAAGGTCTTATTTTTCAAAAATTTATTTTTATATCGATATTTGGCTCCAATTTTTGTAGCTTCTTCAGGATATAATTATATAATTATTATAATTTTGTTTGAAATTCTTGTGCCCTTGAAATTTTTATTCCCCTCATTTCATTTCATTGATATCGGGAATCTCATGCTATCAGTGCAGAGTGAATGTATAATAAGAACGAATTTATTAGTTAGTTTTATTTGACCTTTTTCTTTTTAATTAAAATGGCTATTTTGTTAAGCTTGAGATCTTAAGGTGAAGGTCCACAGCACGCGTTTCACGCGCAACGCGTTTCATACTTCTTGAGCGTTTTACGCGTTTAAAGCGATGAGTTACACACAACGCTTTTGACGCTTTTTTTATAATCAGCTGTTGAAAGAAGTTATATTTTTATTTGGTAGAGTGACACAACAAAATGGATAACGAAATAATTTTACTTCAAGATTTTTTGGAGTTTTTGGATTTCATACAAATGGTTATATGTTCTGTTCATGTTTATTTACGAAGAACGCGTAAAAGAAGATTTTGGGTACTGAAATATATTTAGAAAGAGATGTTGCCGGCTTGAGACATTGATTCTGAAGAAAATACGCAGATATATATAAAAATATTTTCAAAGCCTATTAAATATTTTCTTACCTGCAATATTTAATGTTTTTTTTTTTTTTTTTTTTTTTTTATATATATAGTTTTTTATTAACCAATTCAATTTCACAATTTCAAATGCCTCAGCGTCCAATGGACATTATGTTTTGCTGATTGCATTTCAAGCTTCAGCCCGTTTTTTTTTATTTTTATAATCAACGTATCCCTTGGCATACAATATTTTATGCTTTTTTACCTCTTCCATTAATTTTTCATCCATTTCTTTCAATTTAAATTTTGCTTTTTATAACAACAAATGTCACTTATCAACTGTCAACCGCCTACAACGCGTGAAAAGTTAAAAGTTGCTTAACTTTTTGCGTCACACGCGTTACACGCGTCTTTATGTACCTTGCTTCATATAAATACATTGTTTTAACTTTTTTGACAGAAGCGTAAAACGCGTTGAAGCGCGCGACGCGTGCTGTGTAACTTCAGCTTTATTTTTCACTTTTGTTTAGAAATAAAACAAAATGTATTTTAAATTGTATTTTGATTACAATTAATTCCAATGGTTTTATTTTATTTTATTTAAACACAAAATGTTTGACTCTATTCGCAGGAAATTCACTGCTATTCAATCCAAGGGCGAAGATAAAGTAAAATTATAATTGTTACCTAAAAAGCTAAAGGGTAATGTTTAATCAACTAGCTACCTGCTTTTTTTGAAACACAATACAATACAAACGTATGTACATATATATACACGTAGGCATATTTTGTTTTAACTTGTAAATAAATGACAATTGCATTGGAATTTTATGCATTTTTAACGCTTTTAAGGATTTATTATACAGCTCTTTCGAAAAAATATGCTGCATGTAATATATTTCTGAACAACTTTTATTCGCTATAGGACTTGGTTGGTTTGCGTGGCGGCCTACTGGCCCTCAATTAGAGTCACATAACTCCATTTTGAACCACCTACTCACCAAGTGAAGTGACCTAGATCCACACGTGATATTCAGGTATCTGAGAAAATACTTACCTTCGACATTTTAGGTAGTTCGGAAATCAGATGTGAACGGGGAAATCTGTGTCTCGAAGCCATAAGAGCCGGACACTCGCAAAGAAGGTGAAAGACAGTTTCCTCATTCTCTGGTGACCGACAGCTGCAGCAGCATTCGTTGAAGGGCAGTCCCAGCCTGCTGGCGTGCTTTCCAATCTTCCAGTGACCAGTTATCACAGCCACTAGTCAGGAAATGTCCCGTGTCACCAACTGAACAGAGCGTTTACCATCATAGCGGGGCCATAACTGACGCGTGACCTTTCACGATTGTAGACTGGTATCTACCCTTTCCCGGTATTGATCAAAAATAACACCCCTGATACTACCAAGCGATACCGGCACTGGCATTGACATGGAAACATGTTAGAGCCGGCCCCAGCCAATTCATCCGCCTGCTCATTACCAATAAAACCGCTGTGTGCAGGAATCCATACCAAGGACACGTCAGCCTGACGTCACAGATTTTATAACACAGTCTTGCATTGGCCCACTAAAGCAGAGAATATAACATTCGATTGAAGTGCCAGAAGAGCCGCTTGGCTATCTACTGGAAGGAAAAACAACCTTTAAAAACTTATCGAAGTTCCACGAAATTCTCTGTTCACGTGCCATAAAATCAACGGGTATCTCACCGCTGATCACAAAAACTGCAGCTCCCGAAACCGTGCGATAGGCTGAGACAGTTCTTAGTGCCACTGTGCGCTGTACCGCCTCTAGCACTTTACGTTTGCTCTTTGCCCTTAGAGCATCTCCCCAAATTTCACTGCCATACAAAAGTACAGAGTTCGTTGTTGCCATGATCAGTTTTCTCTTGCTCTGTGTTGGGCCGCCTACATTCGACATTAATCTGCTCAGCATACCGGTCACCTTTGCCGGCTTGGCAGCAGCATGTCGTATTTGGGCCTAATATGTGAGCCTGCTATCAAGTTTCACACCCAAGTATCTCACCGCCTTCTGCGTTAACACAGACATATCGCCTATCTGCATAGTAACTTCGAGAGGTATCTGGTCCCGTGTCATCAGCACTATCTGGGTTTTGTTTGTGGCAAGCTGCAACCCATGATCTTCAAGTCAGATTTGCGTCCTTATCATGGCTTGGTTAATCTTCCTTCTGACATCCTCCATATTTCGTGCAGAGATGACCGCTGCTATGTCATCTGCATATCCCACGAGGTGCGTATCCTCTGGCATAGATCAGGACCTAGAATGGATCCCTGTGCTGCACCGGATGTGATCGCTTTCACTCTCTGTCCATCTGCTGCATCATAGAGAAGTTTGCGGTCTCGCAGGTAACTCGGAAGAACTCCCAGTAAATAGTCGGGGATGCGAACACTTTCCGTAGTGCTTTCATAATATCCTCCCATGACAGGGTGACCAAGACTATTATACATTTCGAATAATAGCGTCTTCTTTGTGCATACTGGAAGTGTCTCACTACATCTCCGATGGCCAGGTCGGAATCCGTGCTGTCGTTCCGACAATCCTCCAACTATTCTAATAGACTCTCCCAATCTACACTGCACTAATTTCTCTAATAGTGGCATTACCAATATTTGCCACTACCATATCAAGGATGCACCTTCCCCGCGAGTTCGTATATATTGTTCTTGCTCTGTTTTTCGTTTTTGTTTGTATTTTTATTTTCATTTATTGTCGTCATCTCTTCTATATGGGTCTCAACTTGAAGTCATTATCTAAATTCTTAGTGCAGTTATCCCTTTGCAAGTTCTTGCCAAGGTTTTACCGGGACGGAAGGCAGCTGCGACATTAGCCTGAAAGCCGTTACTACGTGATGTCGCTCCCGTATACTAAGGTAACAGAATGCCGCAGCTGTCAGCCCATTCTCAAACAAATCCAATAAATAATGAAAATCATATCAATGGTATTTGCCGGTTCGTCAACGTTGCAGCAGTAGCCTGAGTTGCACTGGTGTTCGCATGCCATCCAGGCTACTCTACTGCATGTTCGCATATGCACTTTAGTTACCGCCAGATCAGGTGATCCGGGCGGCATTATCAGGGAATACCACGTGGAGGTAATGAGATGCTTGTATAATTCAGTGAAGGAATCACCTCTGGCTACTCCCAAGTGAATAGAGATCAGAAGGCTTTCAACCTCCATGAAATACCCCATCCCCCAGTTGATGGTGACGTTGACATCCTCTGGCTCTGAATCAAATCCCAGAAGCTTATCTTTGTCCTCCGCAACAGCTCGGTTGCCCAGTAGCTCCCCAACCATGATCGTGACAAATTGGAAATCCTCTGAATATCATGGCTGTACGTTTTCATCAGCCACGGACCCGGCTTCGCTCTCCTTGGCCATAGTTCCCAGTTTTACGGAAACCTCCTTGTTATCACTATGATAGATGCTGAGCTTGATACTTCCGAAACCGCAAAATACCTTGCCTTACATCTGCCGTAGTGGTGCCATAGATTCCTTTTTCAAGACCATAACCATTTTCCTTTTCTTACCTTCAGGAGCGCCAACCTTAACTACCTTTCAATCATGGTCAGGCAGTCTATGATTGCCACTCCTGATGTAAGACATAATGGTATCGGGGTCGTGTAGCTCGGGAACCCGGATTCTCTTCAAGAATCCTAAATTATACTCGTAGCAGCTTCTCCTGTATCATTTTTCATATGAGATGGCTCCGTCGCTGTCACTATAGTCGATAATAGCCCGCACGAGTGAGTTCTTCGCAATTTCACTGAACGGTGTATTGACAACTACAGCTTGCGCTCTCTTTGGCTTTTTAGATTCCGGTTGATTGAATCGCTGAGTAGCTACCTCATCCCCCGATCGCCGTCACTTTGCCGCTTCAGGAACTGAGGACGAGCCGCCCAGTTCCGCTAGGCGCTTTTTTGCCCATGCCAAGGAGGACTTTTGCTAACTAGTTAGCGATTTGATAGATTCACTGCTGTTTATTTATAGTACGCATGGCAGCTCTCCTTTCTGCAAAAGTCCTCTTCTGCGATTGTGCCCCAAAGGCATTGGTGGATGTACACGACACTAACGTTGTGGGTCGGTCCTCACTAACCAGTAGCAGTTTCATTTCTGGTCGTCTTGGAAGTTCCCGCCGCTGGTTGGAGACTTCAACTGCGTCAGATCCACCTTTGTTGACGGAGGTTGCCACGCCAATATTGGTGGTAGGCAACCCGCCTGTTACAGCGGGTGCTCTGCAATGGGCAAACTTCGGCTTCCCTGGTTGACCTTTTGTGTTTTTTGTTTTATTTAGCATATTCTCCATGTGAGTTCTACGAGTATGCCCGTAATGGCAAGGACCATCCATGCAGTGATGGCATACATGGACTAGGCAACTAAAGTTACAACCGGCCCATGCCCTAGCACCGAGGGGAGCTGTTAGCGACTAGTCCTCTTTTACCACTTACTAGCCATTCATGTTCTGGGCACTGCTACCAACCGCCTTAACATTACAAGTGGAGGATTAGGAATTGTGAGGGTAGGAAAGGAAATAAAAAGTTGGGGTTGTATATTTTGGTCCGCAAGTTTCTGCATCAGATGGTCGGTCAGGGGCCAGGGATGACACATCGCTTTAGATTATGTTATGCGTGACTTCTATCCTTCCCATGAGGCAGACACCATCCGCAACCGATCGGTATGACCCCATGTTATAGTAGTCAAACAAACCGACCAGAGGATCCTCTATCCGCCACCTGGGAGAGCTTGCATTATAGCCCGTGTCTGCTGTGGTAATCTTTGAAGCCAAAGTGATTTAAGGAAATCATCACTAACCTTGTTTTTAGCTAAATTACTGAGCTCACTCAACAACTGCGTCGGTCGTCACTCTCCTAAATCTATGTCAGATAAAAGCCTCTGCAATATTGTATAGTGGAAACGTTTGTTAGTGACAGTCGCAGAAAAAGATTTTTATTACTTCGTGCCCGATTCGTGTGAGCTGACTAACATAGTCTCTCATATTATATCTACGTAAATTTTATATTTTTTATTTTATAGTCATTAAAAATTAAATTAAAAGAATACTGCTTAAAGGTTGTTGTTTATTATTATTGGTGCTTAAGCGGCAATAGAGCTGACCCCGACGTGATCGTTCAGGATACATATAAAGACATGTCAACTAACGATGATATCAGCGGCAAATTAATTGATGATACAGTTGCGGGGCCTAGTGGTAACCAAGCGCAGCCCATTATGGTCAATCCTGACGCTGTTATAAACAGGGTTTCTGTCAAAATACCATCCTTTTAGTCAGATCATCCGGAAACTTGGTTTACGCAGATTGATGCTCAGTTTGCCATCGCCAGTATCAATATGGATGATAAGAAATACAATACTATCTTAGCAGTAATTGAATCAAAAATCCTGGCACAGATTTTAGACGCTATGTTGCAACCACCCGATACCGACAAATATAAAAATTTTAAAAATGCCTATTTGTGTGTTGTCACTGTCACTTACAAGCATTGTCACTAACAAGCGTTGCCACTACAAGATTATAGAAAACTGTACGGAGGAGAGTTAACTGCAAGTTACGAATTGTTAACCAGATTCAAAAAAAAATTGGGCAGACGGTTTTTGAAACTGAGTAGCAAAAAACTTTCACGCGAAGAGGCTCTAAACAGCTACGAAGTTTGTATTAAATAGGCTTAACAAAACAAAATTGATTCTACTAAATCCGTGATTCTAAGAGATCTTCATGAAGACGCTATTAACAAAAGCTTTTTGTACCAAAGAAACAGGCAATTTTCAATATTTTTTAAGTAGAATTTTTCCAATTTGTGTTTTGAATTATTTTTGTTAAATTAATTTTTTGTTTTACATACATACTAAAGAGCTGCACAAGCCCATTTGAAATACACGATACACTACTGGACACTACAACAAAGCACAGTTTCTAGTGTCCTTTTTACAGTAGACCAAAAAGTTCTCTGGAAAAATGACGCAACAGAACAAGCATTGACACCTTTTAACATTTTTTTTACAGTTCCAACACTACTTGTGTATTGTACGGCAAAATTTTGTTTTCAATTTGTGACGTCAAATTAAACTGTGCATAGTATGTACACTACAGCAAAGGAATTATACATGCATGTATATACATACATCCACACATATTGCTTTAGTCAACACGAGCGTGACGAAACGCATTAGGCATGCCTTTTAAAAACATATGTTTGTATAACACCGACTGCCTAGCATTGTGTTTGTGTGCACAAACGTTACGCATGTATAGCTTAAAAATTTCCATTAAAAAAAAAACAAAGCATATGGCTGTGAAAGTACACATATAAACACATACATACGTGTGAATACAGCAAATTTCTATAAAGTTCTGCTGTCGTGTTGCTTGATTTCCTGCGTTATTGTTATGTTCAGTTTTGTTCTAGTGCATTTGTGTTCTGGTTGTTTTATGTTCTAGGGGTTCTAATTTTTACTGCAGTGCAAAACATTTTGTCACTGAAGTATTTGTTTTGATATGCGATAGAATAGTGGAATGGTGCTTGAAAGCTGTTTCAAATATGCTTGTGAAGTCCTTTAATACATACTTCGCAATGTTACAAAAATTTTTACTTTTATATACAGTATTAATTTTTTTTTTTATTTCAATGAAATATCGTTTATTAAATTTATTTTAAACCGAATATGTTATAAAACACATAATAACTTATATGTTTTACATTAATTGTATGAAAAATTGATGTTTTAAGTAAGTACTGCACACTGAAAGAATTTTGTTCATATATCCAATGAATTTTTCATTGGATTGATGAAAAAATTAATTATTTTTCAACCAATAAAGTTTTCATTAAAATTATTTTAATGAAAACTTTCAGAAAATATATAAAACGTAACTTCGAATCCGAAGATTGCAGGTTCGAGTCCTGTCACGGTCGCCATGTTAATTATCTGTTGAAATAAATAATTAAGATGTGACAGCGTTAAGGGTTGTTAACAGACTCGCTTTATTTTATGCTTTTCACTTAAAACTAACATATATTAAAGCTACAAATTATAGAGTAAAAGGGAGAGGGTGATAGTACATTTGTACATACATAAGTATATTCATTGGCATGTACAAGGTACTCAATTATTGTTAGGGTGTGCAAGTTTCCTTACAGTCTTTCAACTGCAGATGTCGCGGCTCAACGCACCATACTCATTTTGATAAATTTACTTTTTGTTTGAATTACTCTCCAATTATATTTCACTCTACCAGGAGTCAAACTTGGTACATATGTAATTAAAAAGTTTTAACTCCCCACTCAATCACTTCAGCCACGAAGCTCAGTTCAATTTTAATGATTAAGTTTTTGTTTTATAGTTACTTTATTTATAGAGTTGCAACAGAAAAGAAGAGAACAATTTTGCAAAAAAAAAAGAAGAAACATAGCCTATTGAATTTTTTTTTATGAAACTGTGAAATCTAAGGAAACTTCTTCATTCTCACAATGAAATTATGAAATATTTCATAGGCTAATGAAATATTTTTAATGAAATCCTTTTATTGGATTTATGAATCATAATTTTTTCAGTGCATATAACGAACTTTCAATATAACGAACGGACCTGGCAAAATAAAGTTTCTTTAAACCGGGTAAATATGTATATGTGATTTTGAGTAATTGAAAATAATAGTAAAACAATAAGTATATTAAAAAAGGCGATATAAGTACAACTTATATTTTCTATTATGTTGTAGTAGCTGTCTAATGCTGTGTTAAGTTTTTTGTCAGTAATGTGCTGTTTTTATAACACAAATGATCAATTCGTCTAAGAAATTTGTGTGGAAAACACTCATTATTTTGAGTATTTTTCATGTAAAATTTCCAGACGATCGCTTGTGTTATAAAAACACCACATAAATACTTTTTTTCTTTCGGCACAAAACAAAAAGAGCATTTTTGTTTTTTTAGAGAATATTTTCATGTTTTTATTGCATTTTTAATGGGCGTAAAACCCTTCTTTTAGAACATTTTATCGGTTTCCCTCCTTCTCATCTATGCTACAACCCCTTATTTTCACGATACCGCACAAACACCTGGCCTAGCACTATTCATACTAAATATGAGCTTTAAAAAACAGGTACGAAATTAATTATTATTTTGTCACAACAAAACCTTTATTCCTATTTGAATGTGTTATATAAATATATATGTATGTATATACATACAACAACAATAACTGATTTTTTAATAACTACTTTTGATAGCCAGGCTAACCAAGTTAGCCTACTCACCACTAAGTAATGTTTTCCCACCCCAACTGTACTGACTAACTCACTGCATTTCCTTTACCTATTGGTCACTCACTCACTAACTACACTAAGCTCTCACAATTGAACCTGCTATACTGGACATTAGTACGAATAATTTTTACCCACGACAGGACGTTTTCTTTATACGAAGGGCTAACACATCGATTTATTTTTTTTTTAAACGTGCGCACTTATTTTAAACAGTTATAAAGTTGAAAAATTAGTCAAAATTTCTAAAATTTTTAACAATTGCTCAAAATTAAATGCTCAAATAATACTATTTCACTATATTTCATAGAAAAGTAGTGTTTATAAAATGCAATAAATAAATAAATAAAAAAAAATTAAAACTACACACAAAAACTTCAATTTGAAAAAAAAAAATTAAATTGAAACTTTAAGAATTTTCAGGTCTGATATGTGTAAGTAAATAGTGCATTCAAATAAAAACTCATCTAGAATATATTCTCACAAAACACAAAACATACAGGTTTTAATAATTTTATAACTTAAATTAATTTTAATAACTCTCTCTTAAAAAAAAATATTTGCATACTTATGTAGTTTATTGTATATGTATATGTTTATTGTATATGTATTTACAATTTTGATGACACATTGTTGATTCTTAAATATATATATATATGTATTAGAGCACTGCACAAGCTTACTTGGAAGCCACACACCACTACAAACTTGTGTAGTATTTTTTAATAAAAACTGCTTGAAAACCTTTTCAAGTATACCTGTGCATTGTATGTTTGTATGAAAAAGAGTAAGGACAACTTAACTCTTTTTCATTTTAATGGCATGTTTTTATAACCCATGTGACTCAAAAATTTTAGACGATTGAGTAGAAATTTTTGTTTTGCGTTTTTGTAACATATGTGTCAAAAGATTTTGAGTTAAAACGTAAGAGCAGACGTTTACCTCTCATTTTTCGTTTTTATAACTCATTTAAAAATGTCATTTAAACAAAAACCACCCAAGCAGAAAAAAGTGATTGTTTCTACGCAAGTGATTGCTTTTCTATTAAAATTTTATTGAAAAATAAATATAAATAATAAAATATAAAGTAAATAATAATAAAAACAAGAAAACAAATTATAAAAAAATTAATTTTAAAGAAAAATAATTTTATGCAAAATTAATTCCATCGAAAAAAATGGTAGGTATATAATTTTTATAGCCTATATATATTTATATGAATATGGTTTTTTAACGTATTTTAATTTAGTTTAAAACACTGGTGGACCAAATGGAGGAATTTCCATAACTGGCCCCAGGCGAATATTTTTACGACAAATACGTGCATCAAAAACGCCATCACCATTATTAAAATCACTTGAATCACTCATGAAAATGGTCATTGATGTTTAATTTATTTATATTTCTTTATTTATGTTAATAATCAAATGAAAAAAATCAAATAAATAAAATGTCACCATTAAAATTTATATTGTTCAACATAAGCAAAGAACAGCTGGTTTTATTAGCTTATAAAAGGGCTGCCATCTTTTGATTTTTATCACCATGGCAGTACTGAAAATTTATCTGTAATAAATTATAACGTAAGAGCGTAAGAGCCAGACGAGTCGCTTATAAAAACTCAATTTTTTACGTACTCGTCTGGGTGCCACTCGCTTGGCTGACTTACTGCCATAAATCTAAATATCTACTAAATACATTGCGAAATATTTACATAGGCATGTACCCGTACATGCATAAAATTTTAATGATAAACCCAAAACAGTTTCACCAGAACACACTCGTACGCATACATACATATGCATGTATAGGTATGTATTAAGGGGCTGCACAAACATACTTGAAAAGTATGTACTTTTATTATAAAATATTGCATATGTTTGTAGTGATGTCTGACTCTCAGCTTTAGTATGTATTATAAAAAAGTTATGAGATTTTAAAAACAACTCGGTTTTAAAAAATATTAAAAGCCTTAGATTTTTTTTATATTTAATTCAGAATGTATTTATTAAAAATAGAATAATAAGCATAACCACTACTTTTTGGCAAATATGTATTTTTATCGTCTAACATGACTTATATTACATAAAATTAATTCAACTAATAAATATAATAATTCAAGTATGTATCTTGTATTTTAATAAAAAAAAATTAAACAAGTCTAATCGAATAATTCTTCAAAATATATATAAAATGTATATGTAGATGCCATAGTGGTTATGCTTATACCAGCAATTGCTGGTATAGTAAATATGAGTAATATTTAATACGTTTGTGCAAGCGCATATAAATAACACAGGCCTACAATGATTTTGGTAATGCTAAAACTAAAACTGATTACTACTGTGCTTGATACCCTGATACATATATATGTACCTAATTGAGAGTTAATTTTCTTTACTCTCATTTGCCCGAACTTTACCCAAAAAGTACGTGATCAAAGGTAATATCAGCACTATCAGAAGAAATATCGAAATATGTTTGATATCGCTACAGAATATCGTAAAATCATACAAAATGCATACGCTAACTTGTATGAGCCCTTTAATATTAAAGGAATTTCAAAATATATATTTTAAATGGTCTCGTGATTGTATATCTGAAACTTTTTGGTATTAAGGTCATTCAAATTAAGCTTTCCACTTCCAATATAATTATGAGTATCTGGAGAACTAGAATTAATATAGATGGAAAGTTAAGCTTGACAATTAGAAAACACGTTGGAGCAGATTTGTGAATTTTAGAAATTAGTACCAGAATTGAAGTATAGTGAAGTATAGTGAAGTATAGTGAAACAAAATTACTAGCCGAATTACGAATTTCAATATTCGGAACAACGTACTTGTGTGAGTCATTTTATTTATTTATTTATTTAATGTCTATGGATTCTAGATCCGTACAGACAATAAAATATCATAACGAGTTTCTTAAAAATAATATTAAATTAGTTTTAACAATATCAATATTTAATGAATAATCAACATGTTTATAAAATTTATTAAATTGATTGCAAATTCTTAAAAGAAGTTCGGAATTTTGCATAATTTGCTCTGATATTTTTACAGATAAAGGATTATAATGACGTGTAAATCGTGGAGGAACATTGCAAAAGATGTTACTAATCAAAAAATCAAAACATACATTTCCTTTTAACAAATTTCAAGCAAAAGTGGCATTTAGCATTATTTTGGGACTTTTTAAAATTGGTAGCTTAATGACAGCAAATTCACTGGTTTAAGGTACCAGGTTTAATGGATCCCAATGTATACCACGTAGACAAAATAAAAAAAACTGTTTTTGAACGGATTTAATATTATTGACATGAACCATATCTGCCGGATACTAAATTATCGAGCCATATTAAAGAATAGATCTTACTAAAGATGTATACAACTTTTTGGTTATATATGGGTCAGAAAACTACTTAGCTCAGCGTTTTATGAGTCCAAGGAAACTACATGCTTTACCAATAGTTGTAGAAATATGATGTACAAAATTTAACTTCACATCAAGTGAAATTCCAAGATCAGAAATAATAGTTAATTTATCAAGCTGCTAGCTTTTCAAAGCATAGTTAACACTTAAATGCTTACGCCATCCGCAAACATTATGACATGAGACAATTTTATTATTTACGGTAGACTATTTATAAATAAAGAAAATGCCAGTGGGCCAACATGATTACTTTGAGGCACACGAGATAAAACAGTAATCGGATTAGAAGAGAAATTCTTAAAACAAACATGTTGTCTTCTATTTAACACGTATGATTTAATCCACCAATTAGAATCAGAATATGTAGACGAAAAAAGTCAGCAAAGAAATTACAAATCGTCAGATTCCATAAACTAATACTGCATAATAGTTGGAAAAGAGGTCCTTGGATCAGATTTAAAATTTTTTTTAGCTGATTTAAATAGCTGTAGTAACAAGACTGGTTAATTGAGTTATATTGACCACGAGCAACAGAATATCTAGCATAGTCAGCAAAAGATCCAGACAATTTATACTTTTCATAAAGTTTGTACTTTTTATTTTTAACTGCAGAAAGAAGTGTGGAGTTACACGGTGAACCAGCTCGTTTAAAATTAGAAGATTTAAGTAAACTGAGTCATATAAATACATATACGAGTATATATTTTTTAAATGTAGCAACAATGGTGTTAATGTATTGCATGTTATTAGCTCGATCAGTGTCTATAAAAAGATTATCCCAGTGAGTGCTATACACAAGCTCATTAAAAATATTATAGTTTGTTTTATTAAAGCAAAAAAAAATCTTACTTTTCGCACTCCAAAATGAAGAAACTGAAGTAGAAGTAACT
Organism: Thelaira solivaga; assembly: GCA_947397855.1. Lineage (NCBI taxonomy): Eukaryota > Metazoa > Arthropoda > Insecta > Diptera > Tachinidae > Thelaira > Thelaira solivaga. The sequence continues at coordinate 9,260,093 of OX377615.1, forward strand.
GGCATTGAAATTTTTGTTTTTATAGTAGGATTGTAAATACAAAAAAATTATAATTGTTATTTATTATATTAATATGAAATTTAGTGCAGTTTATTCTTGTTCCGAAAATTAAATCTTGTTATATGTCAAAAAAGGTAATGTAAGCGGTATAGATTTAAAAAGAGATTTCCTATCAAATCTAGTAGATTTTGGTTCACTATTATATAGGTTTTCATATGTACCAATTGAGAATTAGTAGTAAACAAACATATTGTATGATATCAATCATGTATGTATGTCAGAGGTGTACAGGAATTGATTCCCTATCTACTTATATTTATGAATCTACTCACTGCTTTTGTTGTGTTTTCAAACATCAACATGTGCTAATAATATTGCTTGCAGAGCAAAACTTTGCAGAAAGCAAACTTTCTCACAACTGCTTCCCTTTTATTTACTCTATTTTAAATAAGCCGTTAGCAGTAACACATCAAAAATTATTACTGCTTTTTATTTTTATGCAAAGTATTCGTAAAATTTGAACGCAGTAACATATCAGTGCATTAATTTGTTTTAAATAAGATTTCGCATGTTATTTAAGAAACAAAATTGGTTTTATCGTGATAAAATGAACTCCAAAATAATAATAATATTGAAAATGATGTTTTTCAATTTATAAAAAATATGCAAAGCAAAAGAAAAATTTAAATTTTTTTATAATATATGTAAAAATTTTGTTGTTAAAATATAAAAAAAATTTCTAAAGATGCAATTACATGAATAGCGAAATAGAGCGAAAGAAAAAAATAAATAAATATTTAACTTTTTTACATAAAAGACTGGGATTAAAATTTAAATAAAATAGTTATAATAAATATAAATATAATTAAAACATAACAATATATTGAATTTGAAGTATTGCCTTATATCTTCTCTTAACATCTGAAAAATGTTTAAAATATTTTTTCTGTAAGATAACACTATTATTATTTATATGTAGTACTCGTACATACAACGAAATACAGTCCAAAATATATTTACTTAAAAGCCTTTACTTAAATAGCTTTGATAAGCTTTACTTCAAAATCTTTAATATTATTAATTGATTCGCTGCTTATAGAAAATGCAAGCATGATATGCATTTTGTAACAAACTACTTGATATGGTGAATCCTACTATGACAACATTCATTTAGTTAATGTTTAGTGACGATTCAATACAAATTAAAAAAAAAAAGGCATTTGAATCGGATTCATGTACATCTCTGATATATGTATTAGGAGTTCAAAACGGAGTCTTACGACTCTAATTGAATGCCGTTTAAGCCGCCACGTAAACCAAGAGTTTGTTTATGTTTATTATTGTTTTGTGAATAGTTTTAAAAGTATGAAAAACTGCTCCTTTTCACTAATATAATTTAAAAAATTCTCTCTATATATATACAGCCTCCGCAAAACTTATACAATGATCAAGGCACGAAATCGAACGATTACCACAATATGAATCCGGAAAATAATAATAACGGGGTAGATTCTACTACAATATTTATTGATAACAAAACTTTACAAGAGCTTACAAGTGAGTATGAGCAAATTACCTATGGAGATATTAAAATGTTAAAATATAACGATGATCTAGTTCAACTGGAAGAAGATGAAGAAGACGATGTCGAAAATTGCCCTACTACATATCAAGCTGATGATAACGATGAAGAAAATAATGAAGATGATGATGATGATGATGAAGAACGAGATTTAACAAATTTGACATGGCTTACTGAGCTACGTAATCAAACTATGAGTTTTGTTAATATGGCTTTAGATGAAGAAACAAAAAAGGACAATGAATTTAAAACAGTTGCAATAGAGCAGCTTTCTATACACCAACCATCTCATTTTAGTCAACTATATGAAAATGAGATTCTTTTAAAGACAAATTCAAATATATTGGGACAAAAAAATCAAAAAATTATTTTACAAATTCCTCAGCACAGGTCTGATGAGCCACGAGCTACAAAAATGTCGAATCAACCAAAAAGACCTTCACCTGCGGAACGTTACGAAATGTTTTTAAATAAAATCAAAAGGTATGTATATTAAAAAGAATTAAAATTTTTTACCAAGAGTCCAATTTGAGTTGAAGCTTAATGAAGCCCTGTGAATAATTTATGGAATTTATTACTAAATCTCTTCTTATAGATGTGGCATAAACAGGGGGGCAGAGGAAGGCAGCCTATCTATGAGTTTTATTCTATTATTATTTTGCTAAATTATGTATTTTTTTTAATTCATCTAGAGACTTAGAAATTTACGAAGAATCAGCGATTAATTACCAGTCCGATATTGTTGAAAAGCCGCCATTTAATTATTCTCATATTATAGGAATGGCCATGTTAGAGAATGGTAGACGTGTAACACTGCAGCAAATTTGCTCATGGATTGAGAGAAAGTTTGCATTTTTCCGAGTACGAAAAAAGTGGAATGTAAGTAGACACATAGCAGAAAAATAACTAGTCCATTGATTGCTAAAAGAATTTATTATATTTTGAACATTTATCTGCGTGTGTGTGTTTTTTTATTTATTTATTGTTTTAATGTAGAATTCTATACGACACAATTTGTCACTACATCCATGCTTTCGAAAAATTGGCCGTAACAAAGAAGATAAAGGAAAAGGTGGCTATTGGGAATTAGGGGTAGATCCAAAAAAGTGCGATCGAAAACGAATTCGAAATCGAAAATCTACCGCACAACCTGCCAAAATGCAAAAGAAACACGTACAGACACACTTTATTAAAACGACCAAACGAAAACATCAACAAAATGTTACAAGTATGAAAAAGTTGAATTTCAAGCACTGCAACGGGTGCGTAGAAAATTTTGTTAATGAACATGATTATGAGGAAATGTTATTAGACGAGATGGATGTACAACAAAATATTGATATTACGAGCACAAACCCAATTAAAAGCAACACGAATAGAAACACCTATTATAAACAAACAGAGTCGCACACTGCGTTATATCAAATTCACCCAACAATTAAACAAAACAACCAAAGTTTGGAACTGGAAAAAGAAGATCAAGTATTGTTAGCTAACTTTATTAATGAAGATCTTGATATCGATGATGATAATCATATGCATCAAAACAATAATTTCAAAGAGTTTAATACAAATTCTTCTGTGACTGATGGTAACATTTGCCAAGGAAACAAGCAATCCTCAGATCAAACGTGCCAGCAGCAGCAGCAATACAAATTGGGCACAATTATTATAAGTTCAACCAATATTGGCACAAATATGCCAAACATACAAAGTATAAATCAGAGTACAATTAACTCGTTCCTAACAACAGATACAACGAAACAGTTACTAACAGAACAGCGGCAATGCACAAATAGTATTGTAAGTAATTTTCTTATTATACATTTTCAAATTTAATTTCAGGAAATAATATGGCGTGTAATAGGGCTGTTTCTGGGTTAACGATTCTTGGTTTGGAAATAACCGAAAAAAAAAGTATCAATAGTATATTTCGCTTGCGATATTTTTAAAATTGTTTTAAAAAAAGGGCAAGAAGGTACCAAAATTTTGAGTTTATTCATAAAGACATCAAAAAAGTAAATTTGTGATTTCGTTTGCAATTTCTACATCGTATATGTACCGCCCTATGAAGTATATATTAAAGGGCTGCACAAGAATACTTGAAACAGCTTTCAAGCATTATCCTTGATGTATGTGTGTCTGTAAAAGGCCCCAATGGTAAAAAAGGAGTGAGTAGGCTATTTAAAAGGCCTCTTTACTATTCCTTTTGGAGGTACGAGGCCTGCTGCTCCCATTTCATACTCCTAAAGGGTGGTTAAATTTTAAGGGCCGCTGTTGATTTTGAAGAAAACACAAATTATTTAGGAAATTATTGTCATTTTTTTTACTATGATAATATGGTATGGTTCCATTATGTATGGAAGAAAATATCGGCCAAATGCCGCCGCGACTTCGGCGGCACACCTCCATCCGATGGTCCAAATTTTCGATGACGCTGAGGCATAATTGAGGTTCTGTGCGTTAATGTGCCGAATAATCTCATCCTTTAGCTCTTGAATTGTTGCTGGCTTATCGGCGTACACCTTTTCTTTTAAATAACTCCAAAAGAAAGAAGTCCAACGGTGTCAAATCACATGATCTTGACCAATTGACATCGCCACCACGTGAGATAACACGGCTATTGAATTTGTCGCGCAAAAGAGCCATTGTTTCGTTAGCTGTGTGGCAAGTGGCACCGTCCTGTTGAAACCACATATCGTCCACATCCATATCTTCCTATTCGGGCCATAAAAAGTTCATTATCATCTCACGATAGCGAACACCATTCACAGTAACTGCCTGACCGGCCTTATTTTGGAAAAAATAAGGCCCAATGATGCCGCCAGCCCATAAACCGCACCAAACAGTCACTCTTTGTGGGTGCACTGGTTTTTCGACAATCACTCTTGGATTATCATTCGCCCAAATGCCGCAATTCTGTTTATTGAGGAATCCACTGAGGTGAAAATGTGCCTCATCCCTGAAGATGATTTTCTTCGAAAATTGATCATCCATTGTTGCCATTTCTTGCCACCATTCTGACCATTGACGACTTTGGGAATGGTCAAGAGGCTTTAGTTCTTGAGTCAATTGCACTTGTAAGCATGTAAATGCAAGTCTTTATGCATAATGTTCATTAACGACGAGCGTGAGAGGTGCAATTGTTGGGCACGGCGATGAGTTGAGGTGGACGGCTCTTCAGCCACACTATCGCGAACAACAGCAATATATTCTGCAGTACGAGCTGTACGAGCATACACTGGTATTTTCACATCTCCTACAGAACCGGTTTGCTCAAATTGACCGAAAAAATCACGAAGTGCACGATATGCATTTTGATTTGAACGCCCATTTTTATAATAAGCCTGAATAGCTTTAACGCGTTGCTCGATTGCATATCTTTCCATGGTTCAAATTGAGTTAGTCTGAAATTGAACATCGGCCTTTAAAATTAAACCATCCTATATCTTTTTTACACATGATGTCTTTGCTAGATAGGCCTTCCACACTCGTTATTTACGGCAGGGAGCCTTAAAAGCTTCCATAATAAGATATTATAAAAGGCTTTTGTAAGTAAATTTTAAAAATGGCCTTCAAGCAAAGACCTGTTAAAATGCATTCAAAAGAAAAGAAGTCTGTCTTGAATGCCTTCAATAGAAGGTCAATTAAAACTTCTTTTAATGGAAGCCTAAATAAAGGCTTCAAACAAAGTAAATATATAAAGGGTGTTTTTTATAGACGTATAGAACTTTAAGTTGGCATTACTGTTCAAGATGGCGACCGATTTAACAGCTGTCAAGTGATTTATTCTCAGTTTGGTTTGGCAATTCATCGTGAATAGGCTCACGCCTGAACAACGCTTGTAAATAGTGCAATTTTATTTCGAAAATAAATGCCGTTGTTCCCGATTTTCATAAGCGAATTTTGTTTAGCGATGAAGGGCACTTCTGGTTGAATGGCTACGTCAACAAACAAAACTGCCGCATTTGGATTGAAGCTAATCCTCAAGTGTATGTCGAAACACCGTTACATCCAGAAAAACTAACTGTTTGGTGCGCTTTATGGGCTGGTGGAATCATTGGTCCGCACTTCTTCAAAAACGATGATGACCAGAACGTTACTGTCAATGGTGATCGGCATAGAGCCATGATTACTAACTTTTTCATTCCTCAATTGAACAACCATGATGTCCAGGAGCTGTGGTTTCAACAATACGGCGCAACATGCCACACAGCTCGTGCCACAATCGATTTATTGAAAGACACGTTTGGTGACCGCCTAATTTCACGTTTTGGACCTGTGAATTGCCTTCAAGATCTTGTGATTTAACACCTCTAGACTACTTTCTGTGGGGCTATGTAAAGTCATTGGTCTATGCGGATATGCCACAAACGCTTGACCATTTGGAAGACAACATTCGCCGTGTTATTGGCGATATACGGCCACAAATGTTGGAAAAAGTCATCGAAAATTGGACGTCCAGATTGGACTACATCCGAGCCAGCCGTGGCGGTCATATGTCAGAAATCATATTTGAAATGTAATGCCACAAGATTATCTTTCGGATAAATAAAATTCATGTCAATCGAATAATCCATCGTTGTTTTATTGCAATTTAAAGTTCTATACGTCTATAAAAAACACCCTTTATAACAAAAAAATTTAATTTTTATATTTATTTTGTATTAATTTTTAAATCATAAATAAAAATATATTAGTAAATAATGCAAAACTATGCAAAAGAAATCATATGAAATTGTTATTAGCCTTATTAAATGTATTACATGTATAAATGTAAAATACAAAAATATAGTAAAAAATTAAGCAATCAAAATAAATTTTCATTTTTTTTTTCTTTTAGAAATTTTGCTTTATATTGTTTGGTTTTCCTTTAAAGTGTTTTTTAGTTATAATATCAAATTAAATTAACCTTTATTTCAGCTAATTCATTGACCATAACTTAATTTTGTTTTTCCATGACTTTCTGCATTTCTGTTTAAAAAAATAAGTTAATTATTATACACAATTAAACAAAAATTAAAATCTTACCTTTCAATGTCACTTTCTACCCTTAAGAGTCTTTTTCACAATACTTTGGAAATTTAATATAAAAAGCTACCATTTGATTTCTTCTACTTCGGGTGTAATATCTCCCAGATGGATTCCTATGCTTGATGAATCATCGGGTTGATCAGAAAAATTTCTTAGATTTTTTATACCCTTCACTATAAGTAAGAAGGGTATACGAGTATATAACTTTAGGATTCTGTTTATAATTTCTACAGCGATGTTCGTCTGTCTGTCCGTCAAGTCCTTGAAATCAACTTTCTGAAGTCCCTAGGCAACGTATAGAAAAGTATAGCATACCAATCTGTCAGTTGTTTCTTGCTATTGAAATTTATGAACCGATATAAATGTCGGAGCTATGAGTCGAAAACCACGACTATTTCTATTTTTGACCATGTTCTGAGTGAGTTTTTTGCACATTTTGTCTAAACTACGAAACAGACAAAAACGTGGTAAGCTGTTTTATCACAAATGACATTCATAATATCTGTGCAACAAATGAGAGCAATCGATTGTTATTCATTTTTGTAATTTTTTTTTTGCGTATTTTGTGTAAAATACAAAACGGACAAAAAATGTGGTATATAGTAATAACAGAAACAACACTGGTAATGTTTCATAGTGGTTCGTTTTGACTTTTTTCGTTGTAAAAATCATGACTTTTGAAGTAATTAAGATATTTAAAAAATTTAAGCTGTTGGAAGAAAACATTTTTGACTTTGAAACGGTGTATCACGTATGTTTCCACAATTACAGGGTGCCCAAAAAATCGCAGTCAAATTAAAATAAGTTTTTGCTTATAATTTTATGTGCTTAATTTATATTAAATTTTTTATTTGCATCAAAGATTCATATTTTTGAAATATTTTTAACACAAGAAACTTAGCTATAAATATTTTTTATATAAAATTTTTTTTTTTTTGGCTTTTGGCTAGTTAATTCTTTACAATATATTCATCCACATTGGGAGCGATATCTAATAAACTTTGCATTTCCGAAATAAAACGATTTTCTTTTAAATCCTTCTGTGATCTGAAATATCTTCGTGATAAAATAAGTGGTTTTGATGAAGAAATCAACATGTTGAAAAGATCTTCATTCTCTCTAATGTGTGAAATCTTGCAAGCATTTGTGTACCTAAATTTTTTTATAATCTCTATTTCTGCACTACTGCGCTTCTTCTGAGTGCTCTCCAATTGATAACCACTGATATGCAATTAAATTTTTTCCATGAGCTAACATTTTGTGTACGGTGGGGGTAAGTTTTTTTAAAGCATATTCTTCAAATTTTGACCCATTGATCTTTTCTTTACAGCTAATTAGATTAAACATAACAGCAAACCTTTTTATTGTATTAACCTTAACACCAGTGACTTGAGCAGTCAGTTCATCATTAAAAAAATGATCTGGCAGCATTACCATCATTTGTACTTCCATATCCATACTTTGGATAGTCTAATTTCAGTTTTTTTAAGAATTCCTTTTGCATGATTTGTTTTCTTATTTTCGACTTTTCCTTTGGTATTGCATTCTCGTTAAAAGTTTCTTCTCTCCGTGGTATTATATATGCCAACTTCAAAATGAACTCCATGCATCTTATTCTAGCATGCAATGGAGAAATTCCATATTCGCAGTTGTTCTCATCACTGGTTGAATCATTAAAATTTTTAAAGTCTTTCTGTGTCCTTTTACAAATAGCACATTTTAAAGTTGAAGTGTTGGTAATTTCTGTTGATGTAAATAGAAAAACCAAAATCGCTACATACTCTACATTCTTAATTTGATTATCTGGCAGCTTTATTTTTCATTCTTGTTAAACATAACACATATTAATTTTCTCTGTCAAATAAGAACACGTTTTCTTTTCTAATAAAGTTTTTATGAATTTACGATTGTTACATTTATTTTATTCAATACTGGAAATAGCGCGAACAGGTTATGGGCCCAGTCACCAATATATTGAATAAAATTTTTTGAAACTTGCAAGCAATCGCGGAAAGAATGTCAACTGCGGATTTTAAATTGCAGGTTGCAAAACTGGAAGACCCCGACGACTGGTCGAAATGGAAATGGTATGGTGTTTCATGCACATTCGCTTGAAGATATAATTAGTGGCGAAAGCAAGTGTTCCTCTGAAACTCCTACAAACAAAGCGGAAGTACAAAAGTGGCTGCAGAATGATGCAAATACATCAGACGTTAGCGAAAAGTACAAATTTCAACACAAACATAATAATAACCATAATGCTTTTATTGCATACAGTCTAAGTGCGAGCTGTAATGACAGTGCTGCGGCTGATACTTGGTGCTGTGACAGTGGTGATTCTAGACATTTCTCCGCACAAACTATATTTTGAATCGTATACTGAATTTCGTGTGCCAGAAAAAATTTGTCTTGGCAAAAAAAATGCAATAATGTTAGCATATAGAAGTGGAGCTGTGCATCTTGAGGTATTTTGCAATAACAAATGGGAGAGTGCAAGATTAGAAAACGTTTGGTATGTCTCTGAAGCAAGCAAAATATTTTTTCAGTAAAATCAGCAGTCAAGAATTGCTTCAATATAATATTAGATGAAAACACAGTTAAAATAATAAGTCGTAAGTTGGCGGCTACTGGTTATTTATGTGGAGAATTTGAGAGGTAGCAAAACATACTCCGCACAAGTAAATCTATCTAAAGGAGACAATACCTTACAGATGTATCATGAACGTTTAGCTCATCAAAATAAAAGGTATGTAAAGCAAATTTTACGACGTCTGAACATAAGTGTTTTTAATGATAAGAAAGATTTTTGTGATGGTTATGCTATGGGAAAAATGCATAAATTACCTTTTGGGAACAGATCTAGGCAATCTGAAGAAATAGGTGAAATAACATATGCTGATGTAAATAGGCCTATGCAAAGAGCATCATTAGGAGGATCGCGATATTATGTGTGTTTCAAAGACGATTATAGTAAATTTAGAAAGATTGTTTTCTTGAAAAATAAGAATGACGTTGCAAAGCACTTGAAGCGTTTTTGAATGAAGCCAAAGCAAATGGACATAATGCTAAAAGTTGCAATACGTACGTACAGCTGTATATATTTTAAATCGTACGGGTAAAACTAGGATCGAAAATATGTTTCCATATGAACTCTGTTATAAAAGAAAAATTTGAAATGTAACTAATTTAAAAATATTTGGTACTCGCTGCTATGCTTACATTTCAAAACAATTTCGCTCAAAGTTTGATAATAAAGCAGTGCTTAGTCATATGGTTGGATATGTAAATGAGAGAGATGAATATACGAGTAGAGTGTGGGTTCCATCGAAATATTAGTAGCCATGATGTTTTGCTTAAATCTGAAAGTGTATGTAGTTCAAAATCAGAGATAGAAATTATTACTAATGTTGACAAAAATATTGAAGAGTTACCAAGTATAGAAAAAACAGAAATAACGTATGACGTCCGTGATAAGACTAAAAATTAGAGTGAGGTAAACGAAACTGAAGAGGACAGCAATTCTGCAGAACTAACTGATCCTATATTAAGACGTGGAAATCGTAACAAAAAACCGCCCAATTGGATAACATCTGATGATTTTGTATTATTATCGAATTCGCTATTGTGGTGAAGATCCCCAGTCATACTTTGAAGCTATACAGTCTCCCCTGAGAGGAAAGTGGAAAGGGGCAATGATGGATGAGCTGGAGTCCTTTCAAGAAAACGAAACTTGGAAACTTGTGCAGCGACCATCACATCAGAAGTTAATACAGAATCGTTGGGTTTATAGAATAAAGCCAACAGTTAATGGAGAAACTCGATTCAAGGCAAGACTAGTAGCCAAGGGCTATGTGTAGAAACATGGAATCGATTATGACGAAACTTCTAGCCCTGTCGCTCGCTATGACTCCATAAAAACGCTTTTAGGAATTGGTGCACAAAAAGGTATGATTTTGAAGCAGTTCGATGTCAAAACCGCCTTTTTGTATGTTAAACTTCAGGAGGAAGTATATTTGGAGCACCCTGAAGATTTCGAGAATGACACTGATCGAGTATGTCGTTTAAGGAAAAGCTTATATGGTTTAAAGCAGGCTCCAAGCTGTTGGAACAAGCGCTTTATTGAATTTATGATGGTCAACCACTTAGAGTTTACACTGATGCTGATTTTGGTGGAGATACGAATACTACAGGAATTGTAGCTATATTAGCTAGAGGAGCCATTTCTTGGACTAGCCAACTACAGAAAACTGTTTCTCTTTCCACAACTGAATCTGAAATAATAGCACAAGTGAAGATATAAAATAACTTATATGGATCAAACTGTTACTTGTACTCTTATGTGCTGAACAGCTTCCAACACTGTATATAGATAACGTCAGTGCAGTCATACTTGCCAAAAACCTAGAATAGCATAAAAGGTCTAAACATAAAGAAATTCGACATATCTATGTTCGTGAAAAGTACTTAAATGGAGAACTAAAATTGGAACACATTGATGGTAAGCACCAACTTGCTGACTTGCTAACTAAATCACTAGAAGGAAGTCGATTTAATTCCCTTCGCTCGAGTACTGGAATGTCAGACATCAATAATAAAAATGAAAATGCAATAGTTTTTTTATTTGGAGGAAGTGTTGATGTAAATATAAAAACCAAAATCGCTACATACTCTACATTCTTAATTTGATTATCTGGCAACTTTATTTTTCATTCTTGTTAAACATAACACATATTAATTTTCTCTGTCAAATAAGAACACGTTTTCTTTTCTAATAAAGTTTTTATGAATTTACGATTGTTACATTTATTTTATTCCATATTGGAAATAGCGCGAACAATTTCATTCAAAACTTTACCATCAATCATTGTAAGATGAAATGCATAGCTGACAGTAACAAATTTTCGATTATTTATTTAAAAAACAGAAGGATTAAGTTTATCAATTTGATTTTTAGTATAATAATAGTACTGTCCACTTGATTATTTCTGAAGACTCCTTTGAACGGTAAAAATGGGCTGATAATGGGCGGGGACTTTTCCAGTACTTTGAGGTTGCACTTCTAAGCTAGAAACATATTTGCATCTGTAGTTGTCATGCCATTTGTATTTATTACTTGTTTGTAAGCGCTTTGATCCATCACAACCCAACTTATTAAGTAATGTGAGTTTTTCTGGAAGTAGTGCTGCCTGTTCTTCAGGTGGAATTTGAATTTGACGTGTCGCAGTATGAAGCATTAAAGTTTGAAGTTTTACCTCTGCTGACACTTCAGTTATCTATATCGGAATTGCTTCTTATTTTGCAGCAGTTATTTTACGGTATGAAGGAAGTACATTAACAACCCCAAGTCCATAAATAATGCTAAGGCTTCTTCTAAGGTGTACTTGGTAGGGAAAAAGTTTGGTGGCGTAGGTATTTATAATCTCTTTTATCCTGTTCAGCCGTACTGCACTTGTGATCGACACTGCCTTTGTGATGTCTGATTTTATTTTTTCCTTGTCTTTTGCCTATTTTATAGATAACGCTTCTGATAAATATAGTGTAGTTATTTAGACGGTAGCATCCCGAAATTTTCGTTTTCTACCTCTTATTTGGTCATTAGACGTATGAAGATTTTTATTTTCTTTAATGATTGTAAAATCATTTAACCAAGCAGAATTTTTTCTTATGAAATTTTCGTTTGTGCGATGCTTGCTATTTTTTCTTCAGAAACATATATAATGAATAAAGTTTAGTTTTCAGATCCTCGTTTTCTTCTTCCTCTGTGAAAATGTTTACAACTTATTTAACAACGAATTTATCCGATCTTCTGAATAACTCAAACAATTCTGAATTTTTTGCAGACATCGCAGCTCTTTTAAAAATATTTGTTCTATGTAAAAAAATTACCACTTAGTATAATAATAAAGAGTGATTTTTTTGCTATTATCTTTTTGGCAACACTAGTTTTGACAGCTCACGCACGTTTTTATCTTGTGTCACTGTCAAACATCTTCAGTTTGGTCTATAATTTAATCATGAATCGTCTTACAAACGAACAACGTTTGCAAATTATTGAATTTTATTACCAAAATGCGTGCTCTGTTAAGAAAGTTCATCGCGCGCTTCTTCCATTTTATGGTCAGTTTAATCGACCTACTGAGGCTTCTATTCGGGCTATTGTAACAAAATTTCGCACCAAATTTACATTGTTGGACATTAAACCACCAACATGCTTACGTAGAGTGCGAACTGAAGAAAATATCGCAGCCGTATCGGCCAGTGTTGGTGATGACCGTGAATTATCGATTCGGCGCCGTTCGCAGCAATTGGGCCTCTGTTACTCCACTACGTGGAAAATTTTGCGGAAGGATTTGGGTGTGAAGCCTTATAAGATACAACTGGTGCAAGAATTGAAGCCAAACGACCTACCACAACGCCAAATTTTTGGTGAATGGGCTCTTGAAAAGTTAGATGAAGATCCACTTTTTTATCGAAGAATTGTGTTCAGCGACGAGGCTCATTTCTGGTTGAATGGATACGTGAACAAGCAAAACTGCCGTATTTGGAGTGAAGAGCAGCCAGAAGCATTGCAAGAGCTACCAATGCATCCACAAAAAACAACCGTTTGGTGCGGATTATGGGCTGGCGGCATCATTGGGCCGTATTTCTTCAAAGATGATGCGAATCACAACGTTACTGTGAATGGTGAGCGCTACCGTGCGATGATAACAAACTTTTTTTTGCCCAAAATGGAAGAGCTTGACTTGCATGACATGTGGTTTCAACAAGACGGTGCCACATGCCACACAGCACGCGAAACAATGGACCAATTGAGAGGCGAGTTCGGTGAACAGTTTATTTCACGCTTGGGACCAGTCAATTGGCCGCCCATATCGTGCGATTTAACGCCTCTAGACTATTTTTTGTGGGGCTATGTTAAGGGTAATGTCTATAGGGACAAGCCCGCTTCGATTGACGCACTGGAAGCCAACATTGCCAACATTATTCGTGAGATACCGGCCGAAATGTTGGAAAGAGTATGCCAAAATTGGACTAAGCGGATGGACCATTTGAGGCGCAGCCGCGGCCAACATTTGCATGAAATAATCTTCAAACATTAAATTATATCGACCCAACTATCGATCCAAATAAATATTTCATGCATTTTTCTGAATTTTATGTGTTTTTTTTTTAAATTTCCGATAGTTCTTATAAAATCACCTTTTACTTTCACTTTGCTATATGACTATAAATAATTTATTTTTTTATTTATTTGTGACTTTTAACACGACTTGTCGCTGCGCTTGCTTTCTAAAGAATAAACATAAGACACAAAATGCCGGTAAGAAATAATTACTATCAGGTAATCTTGCTGTTTAATAGTAATTATTTTATTTTTTACTGAAAAAATTGTAAGTAGTATTGATATTTGATAAAAAGTATTTATACCCTTTGTAAGCGCTCATGTAGTGTCAGAAGTTTTTTATTAAATGCTTTTTAAATCTTGGCGAAATCTTTATTAATATAAAAGCTCTTTAAACTAGAAAGTCGTGTATTGGTTTTAATAACGAGGTTGTGACAGAGTTTTCCTTCTTGCAGGTAAACGGGCAGGATCGGGCAGCCAACTTTACTTAAATTAGTTAGTGTATGACACAATAAAAGTGTGTATGTAGTATTTTCCGGAGCTTTGTGCAACTTTTTTTAGTTCTACTCTATTTAATTTCTAAAAACGATGTGGTGGAAAATCACGCCCACAATAGTAAAAAAAAGGTAAAGAATTTTTTTTTTGAACAAACAAGCACACTTTTCAGTAAAATCAAAAAAGAAACAATCAGTCGTAATATTTACCGAAATTTTTTTTTTTAAATCTTAAGTTTTTGTAGAAAATTTATTTTTTTTCTGCAGTCTAAAAAATTAACAACTTGAAGCAATTTTAGAACTCATAATTTTCATCCTATTTAGGAACGGGTTTTTGATTTTTGATCAGTAAGTTGTGTTTTGTAATATGCGATAATGCATTTCTAAAAATTTTATAGTTTTCAGGAAAATGAGCTACTGTGCAGCGTTTCTAAATGTGGTCCGAAAATGATTTTGTCTGATGCCATCGGTGCCTCAGGTCTGCGTTGCCATCAAAGAGCGGCTTGTAGCCATCACAAGAGCCAAGTTAAGGCGTTGTCATTCTTATTTTCTACTGGTTCAAATTTTAACGGTGGAGAATTAATGATTAACTCCACCCCGCACAGGGCGCTTTTTAAGACTTCATCGTTAAAACTAAATCTTATGTTGAGTACACACTGGTAAACATGTTTACGGAACACGTTTTTATCTCAGGTTCCATTGTTTGATATACACACTGGAACCAACAAGTAAACCACAAATGCAACATCTGTTCTGTACTTTGTATAATAGTATGAACATCACGGGTGAAACACATTTGAAAAAATGGGCGGTGAGCTAAGTGGAATAGCAGCAATTATTTTTTTAGATGAATTGTTGTATGAAGAGGATTCTGGTACATTTTTATATAAATTAATTTTTCTTTTTCTTTACTTCAATTAATTTTTTCAGCGGTCGACAAAATCCTACATGTTTACAGCTTGCTTGTTTTCGATGAACTAAACAAGTAAAAACAGTAAACAACGATACAGACTATGCAACCAACATCAATGCAACCAGAAAATATCAAAAAAATTTCATATTTTATAAACCTCGAAGGGAACACGAAAATAAACTATAAACACGACTACACACTACGCAACGAAACACGAAACATGTCATGTTTACGGAACATGTTTTTAAAGCGGGTTTCACATTATAATACAGAGTATTAACATTTCCATTAGATCGAGTGAGACCGAAATCAGATGCAAATCAAATAGACTGTCAAAAAATCTAAAGGAAAATATTTTCTGTTTTCATACCATCACACTTCAAATAAAATACAAAACGCGGCAAATAATTTCACAGCTGATTTCTAGTTTTTTCTTTGGTTGCTTGTACAAAAGCAGCTCTGATAAAATGAGCAGTGTGATAGCTTATAGCCTGTTCAGATGTAAAAGTTAATGAAGTCAATTAAGTTTTAAATTGTGTGACTGATTCGGGTGTTCACACATATTCAATTAAGCTTACGCAATTAAGCATTTTACAACTGAAAATATTGTGAATTTTTTTTTTTAAAATATGTTTGAGTATTTATAAAATAAAAAATGAAAAGAAAGTCAAATTTAAAAAAAAAATGTTGGTAGCTTATACTAAAAATATTGAACTACTCCGATCAGTGCAATCCAGTTTTGAAGGCAAGCTATTGATTAAAATAAATTAGTTATTTAAAAATTATTTTCAATAACAATTTTATAAAATTTATTTACCGGTAACTTGGGCTGCCATTTCTTTTTTCTGACATTTATTTTTAAATTTATTTACGTTTTCTTTTTTTAATACTGAAAATATCAACTTCTCTCACTTTTGAATTGATATTTAAGGGCACAACAAAGAGTTGCATTTTGATTTTGACTTTATTAACGTGCAATCAATTTTTAATTGGGCAATTATTTAATGGAAATTTGTATGGCAAATTGAGCTCAATAATGCCGATAATTGCGTAAAATGATTAATTGTTCAATTAACGTGTATGTCTGAGTAGCCTATTAGAAAAAATTCTAAAAATGACAAAAACCATAATACTTGCTTAACATTTTGCTTTCACACTATTGAATTTTTACTTAATACACGAATTTTTGACACGTATTAATACTAAATACAATAGTCTGAAACCGCTTAAGTGTGTACTCAGCATTAGATGCAGGCTGTATAAAACAATTATTATGGATCTTATAAGCATCTCCCAGGCTCCGCCCATATGAGGGGAGCTCGAGGTGTTTCACGCCTAGCGATGAAGTTACGTATTCAGATAATACACGAGCAAAAAACGAGAGCCGAGAAATATCAAAAATACAACTGATATTTCAGTAATTTTTGATATGTTTTTTATGGAAATTTTTAAGCTGTGCTTCTGCGTAATGTTGTACACACAAACACAAAACCAGGTAGTCCATTTTATACAAATGTGTGTATGTATGTGGGTATTCTGTAGTTATATTCTATGTGCAGTGATAACACTACACAGTAATAGTGTTTTCAGACTGAAAGTTAAATACTGAATTTAACATTAAATTCACCAACAGATGATTTTGCGTTCACAGCACAAATTTTTTAAATTCAGTATTTAACATACAGTGTATCAAATAAATTTCTACAAAACAATATAAATTTCCCATAGATATAAGTGTATTTGATGCGTTACTTTGTACAAAACTTATTTGACCAACTGTGCAGCAGCCACAACATGTGTGACCTTTGATAAATACACTTACGGGACACATATTTTCTTTGTGTTTCGTCGAAAAACTTCGTTTTATTCGAAATGCTTTTATTGCTGCTGCCATTGAAAGCATTTTCTTCTGAAAATATTTAAAATAGTTTTTATTTTATTATTTCATTCAATAACATTATCAGCTATTGCTATATTTACAGACCTTTTTAACTTGGTAGCACTGAGCTTAACGGACAAAAATAGAGTTGTATTTCATAAATCCAACTTAAATTCAATTCCAAAATATCATTTAATGTGGATTTATTAAGTTCACTTTGTATGGTAAATACAGTTTTTATGAATAGATGTTCGAAATGTTATCAAAAAAGCCTCCAAAAGGTGATAAGATATTCCGCTGTAATTTCAGAACTACAAATTGTTACAGACTTTTATAATGGAAAACAACCTGAATAAACACAATGTTATATTAAGGTAAAAGAAGTTAAATTCGGCTGTGCCGAGTCTTTTTGGCAACACTAGTTTTGACAGCTCACGCACGTTTTGTATCTTGTGTCACTGTCAAACATCTTCAGTTTGGTCTATAATTTAATCATGAATCGTCTTACAAACGAACAACGCTTGCAAATTATTGAATTTTATTACCAAAATGCGTGCTCTGTTAAGAAAGTTCATCGCGCGCTTCTTCCATTTTATGGTCAGTTTAATCGACCTACTGAGGCTTCTATTCGGGCTATTGTAACAAAATTCGCACCAAATTTACATTGTTGGACATTAAACCACCAACACGCTTACGTAGAGTGCGAACTGAAGAAAATATCGCAGCCGTATCGGCCAGTGTTGGTGATGACCGTGAATTATCGATTCGGCGCCGTTCGCAGCAATTGGGCCTCTGTTACTCCACTACGTGGAAAATTTTGCGGAAGGATTTGGGTGTGAAGCCTTATAAGATACAACTGGTGCAAGAATTGAAGCCAAACGACCTACCACAACGCCAAATTTTTGGTGAATGGGCTCTTGAAAAGTTAGATGAAGATCCACTTTTTTATCGAAGAATTGTGTTCAGCGACGAGGCTCATTTCTGGTTGAATGGATACGTGAACAAGCAAAACTGCCGTATTTGGAGTGAAGAGCAGCCAGAAGCATTGCAAGAGCTACCAATGCATCCACAAAAAACAACCGTTTGGTGCGGATTATGGGCTGGCGGCATCATTGGGCCGTATTTCTTCAAAGATGATGCGAATCACAACGTTACTGTGAATGGTGAGCGCTACCGTGCGATGATAACAAACTTTTTTTTGCCCAAAATGGAAGAGCTTGACTTGCATGACATGTGGTTTCAACAAGACGGTGCCACATGCCACACAGCACGCGAAACAATGGACCAATTGAGAGGCGAGTTCGGTGAACAGTTTATTTCACGCTTGGGACCAGTCAATTGGCCGCCCAGATCGTGCGATTTAACGCCTCTAGACTATTTTTTGTGGGGCTATGTTAAGGGTAATGTCTATAGGGACAAGCCCGCTTCGATTGACGCACTGGAAGCCAACATTGCCAACATTATTCGTGAGATACCGGCCGAAATGTTGGAAAGAGTATGCCAAAATTGGACTAAGCGGATGGACCATTTGAGGCGCAGCCGCGGCCAACATTTGCATGAAATAATCTTCAAACATTAAATTATATCGACCCAACTATCGATCCAAATAAATATTTCATGCATTTTTCTGAATTTTATGTGTTTTTTTTTTTAAATTTCCGATAGTTCTTATAAAATCACCTTTTATTTACAAAATATAAGCCGTTATTTCCAGTATTATTTTGTTTTTGCTAGCAAAAAACAAACACAAAAATTAAAAAAAAAAAAAATGGTAAAAGAACACGATATTTTTAGACATTCCTACTTGAATCTTTTAAAAGAAAGAGTTAATATCCTCTTAAATTCCTTTTTCTCCTGAATCAAAAAAGGCTTCACAAAAGGTCTGAAACACGAAGGCCTATTTAGTTTTACTGCTGGGGCATGCATAATGTGTTTGGTTATCCTTGTGTGGACTAAAGCAGCATGTACTCGTATATGTATAATTCTTTTGCTCTTGTCTTGAATTTCTACTGTCATACAAAACACAAGTATTATTAGAACTGTAACTGTAAATTTCAAAACGTGTCAATGTTTGTTCTGTTGCGTCATTTTTCCGCAGAACTTTTGGTCTACTCTAAAAACGACACTAGAAACTGTGCTTTATAATAGTGTCCTATAGTTTTTCGCGTATTTTGAATTGATTTATGAAGCCCTTTAGTATATATATTCTGTATACTTATAGATATCATAGCCAATTAAGCGATGTTTGTCTGTGTGTTGTTGTTGTTGCTGTCTTCAGGTTGCCGTTGAAATAAGTTTTAAAATGACCCTCTTACGAGTGATAGTCACCTTGACGTGGAGTAGAGACTTGCTGTGGTTTGAGGTGTGAAATATGGAAATAAACATGGATCATAAATCGTCGGGAGACAGAAAACTCCCTGGATAGTTTGATTTGACCGCACTCTAATGATAATGCTTTTGACAGCGTGTTGTCAAATCTACCGACTAAACTAAGCGCCAAACCCACGGTGAAACAGCTATGCCGGTGATTTGCTTGTCGAAATAAGGCCAAGCTAAATAGTGGACCAAGTGATAGGTCTGGCAAACCTAGATTAGAATTTTTAGCTTTGCTTTGGGGGCGCTCATATGAGACCAAAATGAACGATTGGAATATACATATTTTCATACAATTATATAAATCGAATGAAAATATGAACTACACACTTTCAGGTGCGAGTCATATAACTTC
The DNA here is from genome assembly GCA_947397855.1 of Thelaira solivaga. Classification (NCBI taxonomy): domain Eukaryota; kingdom Metazoa; phylum Arthropoda; class Insecta; order Diptera; family Tachinidae; genus Thelaira; species Thelaira solivaga. The sequence goes on from OX377615.1 coordinate 9,279,846, forward strand.
TTAGATCCAACAATAATAATTGATGTTAGAGGCAACTGATAACGCCAACTACGACACTATGGACCATGGGCCGCAAACGGACATATTACCGAACCTGTAAGTTGATCTACGGCGACAAGGTTGACCGATTTAGAGCGGCGGTTGGCATTACAGGGGCTTTTTAAAACACCCTTTCGAGTCTATTGATTATTTGGAAGGAAATACCCCAATTTATCATAGTATGGGTTCTCAAGGGTGCCTTCAGGGAGGCTCATCGATGGGTTTATTGCTGATTACGTCCTAATAAATTTAAAAAAACAAACTTAAAATTGTGTTCTTTTACTTTAATTTTAAATAACTATCATAAAAAAGTACAAAATATGAAAAAATGTGTGAATACAAAATTCATGGGAAAGTTAGGCCGACCATACGAATTCAACAAAAAGGGAAGGAGAAGCTTTTTCTGCAAGTGGGATAAAAATGACATTATTTAAAGTTGCCAATTTGTGTGTTTTGAATGTCATAAAAAGGCTTTGGTGATTATATTTAGGGGTTCTAGGGCTACCGATCGGATGCAGTCGGTTATTGACACCACCCATAATATATGTCACGAGAAGGGTATTTGATAAATCCAAATAAAACAAACGTGGTTCCTTTTACTAGAAGACAGACGCTAAATCTAGGGGAATATAATTAACCTATCTGGCACAGCCTTATGGCAACATTTGTGCCATAGAATATATGGCAAAAAGTGTGGCCTATAACCAAAGATGATGGCGTAGTCCTACAGGACCGATGGTCAGTTATGTCTCCCTGGAATGATGGCCAAACGGCTATAATAATCTTCTAAAATATGTATAGAATAGCTTGTTTGAGTGCCACTCCCCTGCATATTACGATTAGAAGAGTAGCACTCAGCGCAGCCTTAAAGCTATCCGGCTTATCACATCTTATAGAGTGTGTTTCGACCTCTTTATGTATCACCACAGTGCTGGAGCGAGAATTGTAGGACTACGTTTTCGTAAGGCAGTTGTCATACTCGTGCTAGGCACGAGTATATAATGTTCTCATATATTTAGCCAAGCAGCTCTAAATGCACTTGCAAGCTATTACATCCGCTCAATATTAGTTTATAATTGCAAAAAAAATTTTCAATGGTCTGGCAGAGAAGGACTTGGTTACTTTGTTATGATTCCCGGAACACGAAGAGCACATGGGAAATGAAATGGCCTATATGAACTGCTAACAGGACATTATTGACTCAACTACCACGTAAGTAAAATCGGTGTATTACCGGATGACTCCTGTCGTTTCTGTCAAGAAGAACAAGAAACGTCGGAACATATCCTGTTAACAAGAAGAGACACAGGATAACATATCTAGATAGTGGGACACTGGCCATTGAAGATATAGGTAAAATTAATCCTACAACAATCACTAGATTCGTAAGAAGTCTCGGATTGTAGATGTGAACTGGGTTGCACAACAGATATTAAAGGTCGAGCTGCGAATATGACTGACAGTAATAATAATAAAAATAAAATAATTTATAAGTATCAAAAATATGTATAGTTTATAGGGTGGCACATGTACGATGTAGAAATTACACACGGAATGACATTTTGCACTTACAGTGAAGGGTATTCAAATTAATTTTACATAATTTTTTTAAATTTTTAAATTTTATTTTTTTTAGCATTATTCTGAAGTCGAAGATGTGCCACAAAATGATAATATTATTATCTCCTCTTACTTATCGAATTTGTCTGAGGGCTTTAGCACCTGCACTCAAGAATCAAAGTCTAACCAGTGCCACAATATCACTAGCTCCAGCACTCCTAATTCAATCACATTAGATTTCAGTACCTTTCCAGCTGAAACAATTCAACAAAAATCAAATATCTTTGTCGAACAGTTAACTCAGCAATCACCACTAAGTTATTCTACAACAGAAGTTTCATCAGATTGTATGCCAACATCATCGTCATCTTCATTAAACTTATCTACGGTGACAATGTGTGCTATGGGAACACAAAATGGGGACTACACAAATGGACTTGTAAACGAACAATTTCGCCCTTACATTGATGGTATCGATGAAGCCTTTCAATATTTACGTAGCATCGATAACACAAGAAATGAAGATATTTTGGATAATCTTCTTGATATTTCTGTTAGTGATTATTAAATTGAATTGAAAAATTAATAAAAAAAAAAAAAAATATTAAAATAAATTAGTTCATTATCATAATATTTTAGCCTGAATAAAAAACCCAAAAGCTGGAGAAATGGAAGAATGTGATCGTGTTGCTTCTTACACAAAAGATGCCCATCAACTTTAAGATTTCCCTAGGCAACGTACAAAAAGGTTTAGCATAACAATCTGCATGTTGTTTCTATTTTCAGGTTGTTATTTTAATTTATCCCAATGAGTTTATAAATGGCGGATCTATAAGATCTGACGTGGCCTTGGTTTTTCCCTTTTTATTGTTTTCATATACTCTTCATAAAAAGTGAAAATTTTTACACCGTACATAAGACACCTGCTAGATTTTCATAAAAGTCTATTAAGCGATGTCCGTCTGTCCGTGTGGATACTGAAATCAACTTTTTAAAGTCCATAAAAAATCTACAGAAAAGTTTAAATACAGCCGAATCGGTCCATAAATACCTCTCTTTTTTTATCATTTTTCTGAGTGCATTTTTTGTGTATTTTGCCTAAAATACAAAACAGAAAGAAAAATGTGGTTCACAGTTTTATCAGATATGACAATAATAATGTTTCTATCAAAAATCACAACGATCGGTATACAAATGGCCGAGAAGAATTAAAAAAACAAACGAAATTTTGATTTTTCATTCATTTCTGCTTTGGTTTCTTGCGTATTTTGCCTAAATTACAAAGCGGATAAAAAACGTAGTGTGCAGTTTTATCAGATATAACAGCCATAATGTCTGTGCAAAAAAACAGGACGCTTGGTCCACAAATGGCCGAGAAATATCAAAAATAGTTTTTTTATTAATTTCTGTTACATTTCTTTTATGAAAATTTTTAAGCTGCACATGTGCGTAATGTATTTGCAAATATACATGTGCGCAATGTGTACAGAGAAGCAAGCCGAACGGCTCAAAATCGATTATTTTTAAATAAACCGAACCGCCGCCGTTTTTGGTCGGCTAATAAGCTAAGCCAGCTAAAAAGAACCCGCCGATTTATTTAGCACGCCGCTTATTTTATTCCCTTTTATGCAATAATATAAATTTAGTACATTTTTAAACTTTTTGCAACTATCTATCTTTATAAATATTTTTGCATTTATGGATGTATTTGAGTCTTGCCTTATGATTAGTAAAACAGACTTTTTATTTTAAATTCAATGAGTTCTTATAACATATTTATTTTAATTAGAAATAGTTTTATTGAATGCGATAGCTTAACACAGATATAAAGTTTAACACCAAGCACAGAGAGGCGGCAGTTTGGTGACTATTATCGGGGGTGGCAGTTTAATGCCTACTCTTGGCATTGGCAGTTTAGTGAATACTGTCTGTCTTTTTGATCTTGTTATTTATCTTTCCATTTGTTGTCGTGTCCATATTACCGTTCCAATATCCAGCCGTTCTGATTTTATAGTCATCTTCGAATGTTACTACCAAGGTCATGAAATCTACAGCTCTCGTAATTTTCTTTGGTCCTCTTAAATAATGTCTACTCTAGTCTTCCTCTATGGTCAGCATTTTCTAAATTTATAATAAAGAGTGATTTTTTTGCTATTATCTTTTTGGCAACACTAGTTTTGACAGCTCACGTACGTTTTTATCTTGTGTCACTGTCAAACATCTTCAGTTTGGTCTATAATTTAATCATGAATCGTCTTACAAACGAACAACGCTTGCAAATTATTGAATTTTATTACCAAAATGCGTGCTCTGTTAAGAAAGTTCATCGCGCGCTTCTTCCATTTTATGGTCAGTTTAATCGACCTACTGAGGCTTCTATTCGGGCTATTGTAACAAAATTTCGCACCAAATTTACATTGTTGGACATTAAACCACCAACATGCTTACGTAGAGTGCGAACTGAAGAAAATATCGCAGCCGTATCGGCCAGTGTTGGTGATGACCGTGAATTATCGATTCGGCGCCGTTCGCAGCAATTGGGCCTCTGTTACTCCACTACGTGGAAAATTTTGCGGAAGGATTTGGGTGTGAAGCCTTATAAGATACAACTGGTGCAAGAATTGAAGCCAAACGACCTACCACAACGCCAAATTTTTGGTGAATGGGCTCTTGAAAAGTTAGATGAAGATCCACTTTTTTATCGAAGAATTGTGTTCAGCGACGAGGCTCATTTCTGGTTGAATGGATACGTGAACAAGCAAAACTGCCGTATTTGGAGTGAAGAGCAGCCAGAAGCATTGCAAGAGCTACCAATGCATCCACAAAAAACAACCGTTTGGTGCGGATTATGGGCTGGCGGCATCATTGGGCCGTATTTCTTCAAAGATGATGCGAATCACAACGTTACTGTGAATGGTGAGCGCTACCGTGCGATGATAACAAACTTTTTTTTGCCCAAAATGGAAGAGCTTGACTTGCATGACATGTGGTTTCAACAAGACGGTGCCACATGCCACACAGCACGCGAAACAATGGACCAATTGAGAGGCGAGTTCGGTGAACAGTTTATTTCACGCTTGGGACCAGTCAATTGGCCGCCCAGATCGTGCGATTTAACGCCTCTAGACTATTTTTTGTGGGGCTATGTTAAGGCTAATGTCTATAGGGACAAGCCCGCTTCGATTGACGCACTGGTAGCCAACATTGCCAACATTATTCGTGAGATACCGGCCGAAATGTTGGAAAGAGTATGCCAAAATTGGACTTAGCGGATGGACCATTTGAGGCGCAGCCGCGGCCAACATTTGCATGAAATAATCTTCAAACATTAAATTATATCGACCCAACTATCGATCCAAATAAATATTTCATGCATTTTTCTGAATTTTATGTGTTTTTTTTTTTAAATTTCCGATAGTTCTTATAAAATCACCTTTTAGTATCTCTATACTAAAAATCATTTCCTACTAAGTTCATCTAGAACTTCTCCTTACATCTTGATTTTTTCTACACTTTTCTATACATCTTTACCTTCTTTTACACATCTATTTCTTTGCCATAGTAGGCAATTTATTAAAACGATTGTCCTTTCAGATTCATAGTTTCACGACCTTACTCCAAAACTCATCTATTTATACTCTTCTATTCTCGTCATATCGGTGTTCTCTTCTCATATTGTTGTTGGAAATAAACGACTTGTGCTAAAACTCCTTACATTGTTCACTTTTGCCATCAAAATTTCGTTTTACGTCAGACCTGTACCCTTTTGAGTATAATGACTCTCCGGCTGCTCTAATTTTCTCAAAATTTTTTCTCAAGTTCTTCTACGGTGAAGCTCAAATTTTCGACATCCATTGCAAATAATTTTTTTACAAATAATTTTATAAAAAATGATTATCGCAAAATAAGTATATATTTTAAAAGTTTTAAGAATTAAAAAAAAACTGATGTATTAAATCAAAATATTTACAAAAATTTTTAGTTTTAATGATTCAAATATATTAATTGTTAAATATTGTTTTTTATCACAAAATAATCAACTTAAAAACCTCTTTCTATTTGCGAAATTTACAGTGATTTAATACTTTTAAATCTATATAAAATGTTTAATAACAAAGAGTTCTTTAATTTCTTTTTTTTTAAATAAAATATTGATTCACTGTTGGCTGCACTCTAAATTGCTACTGTAATTGATTGCTACATATTTAATCTCATGTTTCATTCAACGATTTTGCTTTTTTTAAATTTTTTTTTTTCAGTTTTTATATTATTTGTTTATGTACATTTTATTTTTTGATTTCTGATTAATCACTTTTATAACCATTGGTTGGTTTGTTAGTTTATGTGGCGGCCCAACGGCTCTCAATTAGAGTCGCAAGACCCCGTTTTGAACCACCTACTCGCCAAGACTATGTAGCCATAAAGTGACCTAGATCCACCACGTGGCATTTAGATATCTGAGAAGGTCCGCTAACTTTACTCTCGATATCTCAGGTAGTACGGCCATCAGATGTGCACCAAGAAATCTGTGTCTCGAAGTCATAAGAGCCGGGCACTCGCAGAGAAGGCGAAAAACCGTCTCCTCTCTCTCGGGTGACCGACAGCTGTGGCAGCTATCGTTGAAGGGCAGTCCCAGAATCCTGGCGTGCTTTCCGATCATCCAATGACCAGTTGTCACAGCCACCAGTCTGGAAACCTCCCTTCTATTCTTGGTCACTAATTAAACAGAGCTTTTCCCATCATAGCGAGGCCATAATTGACGCATGATCTTGCACGTTTGTAGACTCCGTCATCTGGTATCTGCCCTCTCCCTGATACTACCAAGTGATGCCGGTACTGTCATCGACATAGAAACCTCCATATTAGAGCCAGCCCAGCCAATTCATCCACCTACTAATTACTAATAAAACCACTGTGTGCAGGAATCCATATCAAGGATACGTCAGTCTGACATCCTAGATTGAAGTGCCAGGAGAGCCGCTTAGCTATCTACAAAGATGCCTATACCTCTCATAATCCTTCTGTTGTACAGAGACTCACATGCTTTCTTGATGGCCAGTATTTTCGACTGGAAAACAGTAGACCTATCCGGAATTCAGAATGAGAGTCTCATATCAAGTTCACTGCAGTACACTCCAGAGCCCACACCGCAGATCATCTTAGATCCGTCAGTGTATACTCTGGTGTCATATCTACATACAAATGTTCAATTTTTCCACTCCCGCCTGGAAGGAAAAACAACTTTAAAAAACCTATCAAAGTCTATCTGGGAAACTATGTAGTCGGTAGGCACCCTAAGATCCGGATGCAACCGATTCATTATCTTAGCATGCCCATATGTTCTATGCCTCCACCAGCCAGATGCAGAAAACCTAGCCGCACTGCTGGCTGATATGGCCATCAGATGTAAATCTATAGGAATGAGGTGCAGTACCGTATTCAGAGCCTCCGATGGACTGGCAAGGTAATTCCTATACAAGCAGATCTCTGAAGCCTATACAGCTGGTCCACTACTTATGTCTTCCAAGTAGCGGTCCGCCATACCAAAAATTTGTATGTAAAGATTGGGCGTATAATGGCCTTATACATCCACAGTAAAAACCTAGGCCTTAAGCCCCATTTCAAGCCAAACATCCTGCGACAGGTATAGTAGGCAACCATTGCCCTTCAGGACAGTTTGGAGTCCAGAATCACTCCCAGATATTTCGCATTATCCGATAAGGATAATTCCTGGTCCTGCAACCGTGGGGGATTGTAGCTCTGCACCTTGGTCTTTGTGGTGAATAGAACCAGGACTGTTTTGCCTGAGTTAACTCCTATGCCACAGCCTGCAGCCCAGTTGCTGAGTAATCCCACTGGTCATGATATCACTTATCACGTCCATGAACATTCCCGATACTAGTATCACCACATCGTCCGCGTGTGCATTGTCCCCTATTATGCAGCTTAATTAGGATCAAATCACACCACCCCGAGGTGTACCCCTTTTCACCCACTTGTCGGAATATAGTTGAGAAAAAGGAAAAAGTTATATAGTTTGCGCAACCAGGGAGTGATGGAGTGCTTAGCACTCTGAAGCATCTTTGGCAAGATGTCATTAGGTCCCGGTGATTTGAAAGGTGAGATCACCCAAGCAATTCTCTCTTGGGAAATCAATGCAATGCACCCATTTCGGGTATATCCATTGCAGTCGGAAAATGAATTATATATGCAACAGAATTTCTAGAGATTCTGCCGAAGATTTGGACTAGGAGCCATCAGCCCTTTTCACAAAGGTAGGAATGGAGTGGCTTCCAGCCAAAACTCTACTAAGCCTTGCAGAGTCTCTAGTGCTGTCAATCGATTCACAGAATTTACTCCATGAATACCTTTTCGCGATCCTTAGAGATTTCTTATAGGCCCGTAGCTTATCGCGATACGGTTGCCACACTTTGCCGTTTTAGCTACTATTGAAAGCTTTCCTCGCTTCCTTCCTAAGCCTAGAAAGTTCAGAGTTCCACCACGGAGGGTATTTCTTTCTAGTCCTAGTTACGGGGCAGGAAATCTCATACGCCTTAGCAACATTGCTGCGTAGTTTGTCCTCGTTCTGTATGAGTCCTGTAATAGTTCTCTTTTTAATCGGTGTTCCAGAAGCGTACTGAACTTCTTCCAGGCTGTTCTCCAAGGATTTCTAAAGCACTGTTTCTTCATGTCACTGTCTCAAAATGTTCAAATGCTTTCTGGCGATAAGACAGGACCTTGGCTTAGCCTTGTTCTTAATGTACAGAACATTGTACGTGGTAGCTGGGAACCCTTTTACCTCTGAGTCGATGATCCAGGGTTCCTGGACCAAACAAATGTCCAAGTCCTCTTCAGCTATGAGGACCTGGAGATTGTCTGTAGCACTTTCAGAGTGCTGCAGATTAATCTGTGCTACTTTTAGGCCCATCGTTCGACATGGCATCCTTTGGCTTGGACAGTTTCATATCGTCTAGGAGGTTACTGGTTGCAGCAACACTATCTATGTCCTGCCCTTCAGTACACTTTGACCTTGGCATCCCTTACGCCAAAGAACAGCTTCTATCCTTCTTTATCCAATGCCACTGCAAGGACTAAGCAGATGCTGCTGCCGCCATGTTCTTCTACGTAGATGACCGACCAGTCATTCATTGAAATGGATTAGTGGGGTTCTGTAGCCTCAGACACTACATCATCCTTTTGGCATCATTGATCAATTTGGGTAACCGAGCTCTAGCACGCGGTCTCATCGGAATTTCCTCAGCTGGGATAAACTTAAGACTTAAGCCACCCTATGTATTCCTGATCTCAGCGATACACTTGCTTAGGAATTCTTTAGAGAACCTGTCCAAGCATTTGATTACTCTGTATCCCCGGTGAACCTCACCGGAGTTGAAACGGAGTACTGGCTAGTCTTTATTGGTGAGCATATAATCCATAACAAGCTCAGTCAACTTTCTGACGCCAAGGCCATATTTAGGTGATCCTTCAACATCTCATTGAAAAATCTTCTTTTGGCCACTGACGTAGATTTAGAGGATAGACCGACTTCTGTACCTTCCTTCTCTTAGGTACACCATCATCCTCAGCCTGAGAACGATTTCGCTTGACGCTTACTTTGGTAGCAGCCTGAGAAGTGCTAAGTATGGCATCCTTAAGCTTAAGGTACTCATCTACCACAGCCTTTTACTTCACTCGATCCTTCGCATCATGTTCATGGGTAGTCCCCTTGGTACCATTCTGTTCTATCTTCTTCAAGATTTTGATTACCTTCTCTTTTGCGACTCCCGTTTTTCCCCTAGACTGACCTTCAGACTTGATGGCCGGTCCTCGGAATGTTTTTGTATTGATCTTGTGTATGGTCGGTCGGGTACTATGTCTGGTGCCCTCACCGTTCGAGAGACCGATCAATATCTCCTGAGTGGAGGCAAGTAGATCGTGCTCTGAGTAAATATCTTTTCCTCTGGTTGTTATTTTTGTTGTTTCATCATTCTTATAGTTGTCGCAAATTTTTGGTCCCACGAGTATGCACGTAAAGCGATGGACCATCCGCGCAGTGACGGCGTACGCGGACTAGACAAAAATATCCCACCGGCCCGTGTCCTAGCACCGGAGGGGAGTTGTTAACAACTTGTCTTCTTAACCCACTGACTAGCCATTCAGTTCCTTGGCACAGCTGCCAACCACCTTGAGCTTATAAGTGACCCAGGGATATACCGCCCTGAGACGGTTGTCAAAGCCTTGTTTGCGAAAACAGGGAGCACCAAGTTCTAAAAAGAACAGCAGGGAAGGTTGGTAGTAGGAGAGGAGCGGATCATTTTCCCTTGATATAACCGTACTTTTTTATTTATTTCTATGCTGGTTTTTGTTATACGTATGTGGCAGCACTTAGCTCACCGATGTATGAAAATAATTCAGCAGGAAACACTTTAAGAAAATCAGAAAGAAGAAAACAAAAATTAGTTCCTAGTGTGATCTTAGCTGCTACGGTTGTGTAGAATTAAAATAATTAATATGTATGTATCTCTTGTAAATTAGTAAATTAATAAAAGTAAGAGTTTTGTGATAATTACAAATAAAATTACAGCGTTTTATTCAACAATAGCTAAACAAAAACTATATTGGTGGCCACTGTTTCACATAAACATTTACAGACGACATAGTTTGAAATTTTTACAAAAAATACCACAAGAGTTTTGACGGCAGCGCAGCCGAAGCATTTTTATCCAATTCAACGAACATTTTTTTGATCCCAAGCAATCGTTTGTTCACAACATGAACAGTTTTGCACATGAACTTTAACAACTTTAATTTGAGAAGCAAAAAAACTCTTTCATAAGAAAAAAAATTCAACCACGGCTCGAATCGTATATATGTATATATTTGGTTTTTTTTTAATATTTCTTTATTGCAGTTTTACTACAGGTGAGCATTTCAGTATCTAAACTTCTGTTGCTAGAAATTTCAGGCTTATGTTGAATATCTAAATTATTACAAATGCCGTAATTGATTTGTTGCTTTCAACAGTTGCTTCGGGTAAGACTGCCTCAATTAAGAGCTCCATTAAGCGTCTGTTACATATATCTTAATAACAGCGGAGAACGACAATGATACACATGAAAGGTTTGGCTTTGACTGACTTACAATTACTTACAACTAATATAACTAAGAGTTACCAGATTATATACTTACAATCCCTCCACCTTTTAACTTAAATTATAACCCAAAATAATAATTTTCTGCTTATACACTTCAATATCTTACTCGTTACTTGATATATTCATATGTAAATATATTCATTTATATTTTTTTTTCGATACAATGCCGGACTGAATAATTCATTTAATTATCGTTAGATTGTGGCTCTTGTTTTAGAGCTTTACCTCTACTTCTAGTTATATAAGGACTTCGTTTTATTTTTTCTTCTTCTGATGCTGTTGTGTTATGTTTACCGTTTACAATAATGACATTCTTAAATTTTACATGTTTCTCAGACGATTACTTTATTTGATTTAAATGCGCGTGTTTCTGACTACCATTTACTAAAATAATCACCCCTATCGTGAATATTTTTTCCCTCGAAATATCTCCCTTTTCCCTAAATTTGCAATCGTGAATTATTTTCATGGGAAAAAATTCGCATGTTCGAAAAAAAAATTGGTATCGCCGATTTTTACTCCCGTGAGTTTTTTCCCAAAAGTATTGTGAAATTTTCGACAAACATTTTGTTTGAGAATAAAATTTAGAATTGTTGCAGCGGCAAATAAAATTAGAGAAACTGAAAATCAAGCAATCTAATAGCAATGATGGACTGTAAACATGTTTTAAATGCGTATTATAATTATGAATTAGAATTTTTTTTTGCCTTTTTATTAAAAATTTTTTATGTGATACATGAAGTACAACCAAAAATAACACAAATGTGATTTATTGTTTTTTAGATTTAAGATTTCGTATCTTTCTAAAGAATATTTCTTTTTTAATTTTTTGTATCCTATAAAAACCGTAGACATGTTGTAAGCTACACAACACGACGAATTTCTAGTAGGCAGTTCTGGTTCAATATATCTAAAAGGTATTTAAAAACTGCTTTGTTAGCTAGAAAATATTGTTGGAAACTGCAAAGAATTTATTTATATGTACATATATGTACATAATGTTAACAATTCTTCATGTTTTCGCTTACATTGTTTCTGGTAAACAAAATGGATTTGATGCATCTCTTAAATTCCGTCTTTTTATTTTCCCCAATAATTTCTTCTCTTCGTCTAATAACATAAATCGGAGCGAAATATTATGCATTTTCTTGAATAATAACAATTTATTAAGAAAATTAAAAAAAAAAATACAAACAATTAAACAACATCAATTCACAATAGAATGTTCGAATTGCCACATATGTTTCGAAAATATATTTTATTCCCTAACAATTGGCGATACCAAATTATTGTTCATGGGAATAAACAAATTATTCCCTCGAATTTATTCCCTAGAGATTCGCGATAAGGGTAAATATATCGCAAGTTACTTCATTTCTTTATTATTTTCGCGGGCAAAAATTTTACATAATTTGAAAATGCATTTGTATACAAAACGTTTTCATTTTCACAAAATTTTCTAATTTTAATTTTGTTTTTATTTCCTTTATAACTCGTTTGATCTTGCTTGGCACAACTTAGAGTATCATTGTTTATTTTACCATTTTCCTCCTCCTTTTTAGATACCATGACGTCTAGTAATGTGCGCGGTTTGAATTTAAACAACATGTTTGATGGAGTGTCTTTAGTTACTGTCGATGTTGTATTTCTATATTTCAGTAAAAAATTATACAATTTCAATTCCCATGGTATGTGTTTTGTTTTAAAATCTATTAACTTTTTCTTCAAAAACTTTAACAGTTTGGACAGCCCTTTCGGCAATGCCATTTGATTGTGGGTGATATGAAGGGGATTTTAAAACAGTAATGCCATTTTTTTCACAAAATCTGACAAACGCCTTAGAACTATAAGGGGGTCCATTGTCACTAACTATATACTTAGCTAAGCCGAAATTTATAAAAAATTTTGCCGACATACATGACTTGCTTCCGTTCTTTGCATTGTAATTGCTTCAATCCACTTTGAATACACGTCGACTATAACCAATAATGTTTTATCAGCGATTTTACAAAAGTCCACATGAATACGCTCAAATGGATAACTTGTCTCTTTCCAAGATGTTAATATTGGTTTGTTTCCAGACAGATCTGACATGCGTTACAATCATTAACGAATTACTCTATATCCCGATCTATACCTGGCCACCACACGTAGGTTCTAGCTAACGCTTTCATTCTAACAATACCTATATGCTCTTCATGCAATATATCTAATACACGATCCTTTAATTTTTCGGGCACAACTAAGCGATTTCCGTAAAACAAACATTTGTCTTCTGTACTTAGTGAGTTTCTCTTTAAGTAATACGATCTTACTTTGTCCTTAATTTGTTTTGACCATTGCTCTGAAATACCTTTATAAACTTCTGCTAATATTTCATCATTTTGTATTTCGATAGCAATGTCTTCTAGTTTTAGAGAAATTGAACTAAAACATACGTTATTAATGCTATCTGTTTCAATATTTGTCGGTATATTTAGGGGTAACCGTGAAAGTCCATCAGCATGTTTCATATCTGTACCTTTTTTGTACTTAATTTCAAAATCATACATTGACAAAAATATAGAGCATCTTTGAATTCTACTTGCTGCTACTGCTGATAGATCTTTCTTGCTACCAAAAATTGCCGTAACGGTTGGTGATCAGAATCTATAGTAAGTTTCAATCCGTATATATAAAGAGTGATTTTTTTGCTATTATCTTTTTGGCAACACTAGTTTTGACAGCTCACGCACGTTTTGTATCTTGTGTCACTGTCAAACATCTTCAGTTTGGTCTATAATTTAATCATGAATCGTCTTACAAACGAACAACGCTTGCAAATTATTGAATTTTATTACCAAAATGCGTGCTCTGTTAAGAAAGTTCATCGCGCGCTTCTTCCATTTTATGGTCAGTTTAATCGACCTACTGAGGCTTCTATTCGGGCTATTGTAACAAAATTTCGCACCAAATTTACATTGTTGGACATTAAACCACCAACACGCTTACGTAGAGTGCGAACTGAAGAAAATATCGCAGCCGTATCGGCCAGTGTTGGTGATGACCGTGAATTATCGATTCGGCGCCGTTCGCAGCAATTGGGCCTCTGTTACTCCACTACGTGGAAAATTTTGCGGAAGGATTTGGGTGTGAAGCCTTATAAGATACAACTGGTGCAAGAATTGAAGCCAAACGACCTACCACAACGCCAAATTTTTGGTGAATGGGCTCTTGAAAAGTTAGATGAAGATCCACTTTTTTATCGAAGAATTGTGTTCAGCGACGAGGCTCATTTCTGGTTGAATGGATACGTGAACAAGCAAAACTGCCGTATTTCTAGTGAAGAGCAGCCAGAAGCATTGCAAGAGCTACCAATGCATCCACAAAAAACAACCGTTTGGTGCGGATTATGGGCTGGCGGTATCATTGGGCCATATTTCTTCAAAGATGATGCGAATCACAACGTTACTGTGAATGGTGAGCGCTACCGTGCGATGATAACAATTTTTTTTTTGCCCAAAATGGAAGAGCTTGACTTGCATGACATGTGGTTTCAACAAGACGGTGCCACATGCCACACAGCACGCGAAACAATGGACCAATTGAGAGGCGAGTTCGGTGAACAGTTTATTTCACGCTTGGGACCAGTCAATTGGCCGCCCAGATCGTGCGATTTAACGCCTTTAGACTATTTTTTGTGGGGCTATGTTAAGGCTAATGTCTATAGGGACAAGCCCGCTTCGATTGACGCACTGGAAGCCAACATTGCCAACATTATTCGTGAGATACCGGCCGAAATGTTGGAAAGAGTATGCCAAAATTGGACTAAGCGGATGGACCATTTGAGGCGCAGCCGCGGCCAACATTTGCATGAAATAATCTTCAAACATTAAATTATATCGACCCAACTATCGATCCAAATAAATATTTCATGCATTTTTCTGAATTTTATGTGTTTTTTTTTTTAAATTTCCGATAGTTCTTATAAAATCACCTTTTATATATGAAATTTTTTTACGGAAAAATTATTGCTAAAGCTTCTCTATGTAATTGCGAATAGTTCTTTTCTGCCTCTGACAAAGTACTAGACACAAACATAACCGGTTTTCCTATTCCATCAATTAAATGAGATAAGACACCTCCTAGGCCATAAGGACTGGCATCACAAGAAACTATTATAAGTTTTGTTGGATCATAATGGGACAATGTATCAATGTTAGCTAAAAGTCTTTTATATAGCTTTCTCGAAACATCTACTAGGTTCACTATTCCATATCCATTTAGCGTATTTGCTGTTCAATTTGTATAAACATGTTAATTCGCCAGATAAACTGGGAATGAATTTATGATAAAAATTTATCATACCTAAGTAGGGCGCTAACTGTGTTTTATTTTGTGGCTCTGGTGCATCTAAAATTGCTTCAATTTTATTTTTACTAGGCCTTGTTCCGTGTTTACTAAATAATTTAACTCATTGGCGAAAAAATTACATTTGCCTTTATTTATTCTAACATTATATTCTTTTAGCCTGTCCAAAACAATACATAATTTCTTTTTGCATTCCTCAAGATCCGAACCACCAATCAATATATCGTAAAATATACATGAACCTTATCTTAGCCTTTTAGAATTTCACATATTATGCCATTGAAAATTTGAGGCTCAGTTTACAACCCAAAAATCAATCCAGTGTATTGAGACAACCCAATATGGGTGATAAACGTTAACAATTCTCTCGAGTTTTTGCCTACCTCAACTTTTAAATACGCTCCCATTAAATCTAATTTGCAAAATTTCTTCCAGCCTGACATATTAGCAAAAATATCATCTATGCGAGGAATAGGAATGTGTTCGCTCTCGACATATTTATTTATAGTACGCTTGGAATTAACACATAATCTAATTGAACCATTGCCTTTATTTACTATAACCAATGGACTTGCCCATTTACTTCTGGTTACTGGTATTAAAATTCCTTCATCACAGAATCGCTTAATTTCATCTTCCACTTGCGATTTTAACCCGTATGGCACAACACTTGGCTTACAAAATATGGGAACTAAATTTTCTTTTAAAACTATTTCTGCTTTAAAGTCTTTAATAACCGCATTATTAGATTTTATAAACACCTCATTATATTTATCACCAACATCCATCAAACTATGCCCACCCCCAATCTCCATGTAGGAAATAAAATATCCTGCCAACTTCTGCCAAGCAAAGATACAAAATCTTCATAAGTATTTAATATAGTCAATTCTAGCTTATACATTTTAGCATTTACTAACACATTTATTTTTCTTAAAGTATTCAACGTTTGCCCTGAAATTAATTTCATTTGCCGATCATATGTTATCAATTTGATGGTTTTAAATTTTTTCTCTAAAATATTTTTATTTATAACACTTTCACAAGCCCCTGTATCAATTTCAAATTCAATTAAGGCATTCGCCTTATACTCAGTACAGTTATTAATGTAACCTAAATCAATAAAATTACCTTCCTCTCCATTCGATTGTGTTTTTACCATACTATTAATTCTATTTTTCTCTCCTTGATTAGAGCGACAGTATTTTTTTATATGGCCATATAATCCGCATTTAAAGCAAACCACGTTTCTATTTCTTTGTTGTTGTTGTTGAGTTTGATTGTGATGATATTTGCCCGAACTATAACTGCGGCTTTGGTAGCGCTGTCTGCTTCTATTTCTCTGCTGCTGACAGCGTGATGTGTGATGATAACTGTTCTGATTTTTGTTGCTTGTTGTTATTGCATTTACATTAAATTCACTGAATTTCATTATTTCTAACTGTCTGCCAGTAATTTCCATAGATGATGCAATAAGAGTTGCTCTCTCGAACGATTTCAATTCTGGTTCATTTAGCAATCGAGCTTGTATTTTTTTCTATTCCATTCCACAAACGAACTGTATTAAAAGCACCTTATCCTGAAATACCCCAAACTCACAGTTTTGTGCTATCTGCTTCAGTTCAACAATATCATCCTGAAGCGTTTTGTCATGCCTTTGATTACGTTTAAAAACTTTGAAACACTCCGCAATTATATTTTTCTTTGGCCGTAAATGTGCTGTTAATTTTTCAATTAAATCTTCATATAATATGTCAGTATCTGTTTCTTTCTTTGGCGCAATTATCGATGTTAACACTTTGTACAATTCGCGACCATCCAAGCTGATCAGAACTGATATTTTTGCACTATTCAACACAATTCTATTTAGAGTTAGCAGGTGGCTTAAACGTCGGGCGTATAACGCGAATCCCCTATCGTATAAGGCTCGATAGATCCAACAAACATCGTCGTCTCCGTAGTCATCTTAACTTCTTCAGTTGCAGCCTCGTGTGCCATATTCTATTTAATTTTTAATTTTCTTTTACAACTTTTTCCTCATAAAGACCTCCACCAATTTGTTTTTTTTGACAAATTCATTAAACGATAGTATATACATACAAATCACAAATAAAATGGCATGGTGAAGATGTCTGGCTAGCTCTAGCAGCTTGGTGTGTTTCTTGACCCGTGGTAAGCATACTACTGAACTCTCCATGCCCATAGTACCAAGAGCTCAGTTAAATATCATAATAAATAGTAAAAGAATTAAATAAATTATATGACGATGGTCGTTTGCTTTGCGTTGTGTTCGTGGATTTGTGTTTGTTTGGCAAGCTGGCAGTACCATACCTAGGTATTGTCGTGCTCCCTACCCGCGACCACTGACAGCTCAAAATACCTAGAGATTTTAATTCGCTGTCCCAAAAAGAAAATATTTTACCCGGCCAGAATATTCATCTTACCCAACACTTCCTCGTAAAAGAAAATAAATTTAGCAAATCATTTTAGATTTACAATTTATTGGAAAAGAATTCTATATATAAGACCAAATTAATTTTTCTTATGTACTAATTTAGAATAAGGTAAGTTAGGTTAAGTATAGTCTAAATAATAAATGTAAATAATAAGTACAGATGTAGTTTTATCAATATACTCAAATAATGATACATAAAGTTTTATCCAGCGATTGTGCAGGATGATGTAAGTCCATGTGGTTGTTGTCTTCTCCTAATTACTGTTAAATTTGTTTGGGATATTGCCGGTTTCGGATGTCTCCCTTTCTAGGCTAATCATTGCAGATGATTTAATCACTACATATTATAAAGCAAAGTCGCTTTCCGCGTCTGTCCCTATGTCTGTTTGTGTATGCTTAGATCTTTAAAACTATACAACGGATTTTGATGCAGTTTTTTTTTTAAATAGAGTAATTCGCTCGGCAGGTAGCGCTATAGTCGGTATCTGGCTTATTTGCTTACTACCTGTTTTTACGCGGTCTCGCACGGTTCTTTACTCTATGAGTACGGCGAATGTTGTCTTCCAATGCAAGATTATGCCACAGGTAGTTGGAGGTGGCTTTCTCTTGAGCGCAATTTGGCATCAAGTTGCTTGCCAAGTTTTGGTGTTCATTTATAAGCTCTGCCATTACCTCCTTTTGTGTAAGAAGAAGTTTATTGCAGTTAGTCCTAAATAATTACAGCATTAGAAAACAATTTTTTTTCAAGAAAATTGAAAGAAACTTACATTTTTTTTATATTAAAACAATTTTAAATTTGCATTCGAAAGCAATTTAGTTTACAGAAAATTAAACCTTCAATCTTACGATCACGTGTGTTACGAGTGACGAGTTGTACGTGTACGGATGTAACGATTCAAGCCCAGCTGTGACGAGAGTGATTTTTTTGAGACGACGAATTTAACCATGTTCGAAATGGAGAATTTGTTACCTCAAATTTAGGAAAATCAACGAGAAATACAGACTTTGCGACAACAACATGGACAAATTTGCTAAAAGTTCACATTCCCAAGTTTAACAGACACAACCAACATTTATGGTTTGCTCAAGTTGAGAGGTCATTCGCTTTGTGTGAAATTGCATCTGATGATGACAAATTTGATTTTGTTTCTGTCCGTCAGTAGGATGATGTAAATATTATTATCTGTGGAAGATTTAGTAACAAGTCCGCCACCGGCTGGCAAGTTCGTGACACTGAAAGAGAGATTTCGCTGAATCATCCGAATGTAAGCTACGCCGTTTATTATAGGGTGGTGAAACCATTGGTATGAAACCATCTGATGTTCTAGCACACATAAAACGTCTTGCACCTTGTAAAGGTAACAACGCAATAGTTCGTACACTTTTTCTGAGTCAGATGCCTTAAACTATACGACCGCTTTTAAGTATTCGGGAAGAGAATGATTTAGAGAAACTTGCTAAAACTGCGGATAAAATATTAGACGCCAATGTCAACTTGCTTGGTACTGCACAGCAGAACAACGCACGTATTGATATTAAATTTTCAGTGGATGCTGTTAATCCATCAATGTCCGATAAGATTGAAAAAATTCAAACAAGGCAACATTATTAGCGACGTAGTTGATCCAAAGCTCTTCAGATTCGCAACTATGTTGGTACCATCAGAAATTTTGAAATAATGCCAAGTATTGCAAGCCAAATTATTCACGATTTAATAAACATTCGGAGAACTAGTTGTGCTGTCGTCTATCAATGCGATTGGCGATAGCAACAGCAATAACAAAATAATTTTGGAAAACTGTGTATACTTTTTTGACAAATCAACGAAGATTAATTTTTTAATTGACTCTGGGTCGGTGGTCTCAGTGGTTCCCACATCTGTTGTCAAGACTAAACTTTTTCGTTCGAGCATAAAACTTTTATCTGCTAAATACAGTATATTTTAAACTTTTCGTCATTGCGTTTTTAAGCTCGATCTCGGTTTACGTTTGAGCTTAGATGGTTATTTGTTATTGCTGATGTTCAATCACCCATAATTGGTGCAGATTTTTTTAAGACATTATAACATTATAACAAAACTTTGTAGTGAAGGTGAAATAGGTAAAATCAATGATTTTGGTATTTCAACTGATCAACAAATATTCTTTTTTCAAGCCTACTTCGAGAATACATTGATATAACGACAACAGCAATAACTCGCAAACGAGTAACAGATTCAGCTGTAATGAATTACACCGAAACTACTGGCAATCCTGTCGCTAATCGAACTCGTAGTCTTTCAGAGGATAAATTAACAGCAGCGAAATCGATTTTTTAATTGACCACGGTATTTTTAGCCTTTGTAAGAGTCAGTGGACCAGCCCAATTTATATGGTGGCAAAGAAATATGGTTATTGGCGTGCATGCGGAGATTACAAGAAATTGAATGCCCAAACGGTTCCGGATCGATACCCAGTAGCAAATATTAACGACTTTGCAGAAAAATTGTCCGGTAAGTCCATTTTTACTACTCTTCATCTTGTTAGAGCATATTACCAAATACCGATGGCTGAAGAGGATATTCCGAAGACAGCACTATGTACACCATTTTTTTTAGTAGAGTTTCTTCACATGCCTTTCGGTCTTCGAAATGACACGTTACGTTCCAGCTATTTATGGATTCAGTATTCAAAGACCTCAGCTTTATTTATTGCTACATCGATGACACCATTATTATGTCGGAATCCATCGATTGGCATCGTCGACATTTGCGAACAGTTTTAATCGCCTGCAACAGTATGACTTAACAATTAATGTAAAAAAATTTACTTTTGGCGCAACGGAGGTTGAGTTGTTGAGGTTGTCGACCGGCTAAAAGTCGTATTACTGCTATTGAAAATTATCCAAAACCTGAAACAATTTGAGAACTTCGCAGTTTTTTTAGTGTTATCAATTATTATCGGCGGTACATACCTCAGCAGCATATTAAGCTTCACTTAATAATTTTATTAACAATTCTAAGAAAAATGTTAAAAGTAAAATTCCGTGGACACCAGAGATGGAAAATGTTTTTGAAAACTGCAAAAAGAGCATTGGCGAGGTAACGATGCTAACAAATCCTGCACCTAATTTTGATATGGCAATCATTACAGATGCTTCTGATATGGCTATAGGTGCCGTTCTTGAGCAGAGCTTCGATAACTCGTGGAGGCCGCTGGGTTTTTACTCCAGGAGTTATCCAAAACGGAATGTAACTATAGTACAGGCAGTTACTTGTTATTTACAATTCCACTAGATATTTTCGTCACATGTTGGAAGCACGTTATTTCGTCATTAAGACGACTACAAACCACTAATTTATGCTTTTGCACAGAAACCGGAAAAAGAGTCTCCTCGTCAACTACGCCACTTGGATTTTATTTCACAATTTACCACGGAAATAATTCATTTGTCTGGTGCAGAAAATACAGTTGTGGATGCACTGTCCCATCTGAGTGCAATCTCAATGTCAACGTCATTTTCATACGAAGATTTACAATTATCACAGGAAAAGGATAATGAACTGAAGGATTTTCTGAAGGGTAACATCTCATTAATGTTTCTACTGGTTTTGTTAGTCCCTATATTACACAAGACAAACTTTCAAATTTTCAAGTCAGTACGCAACCTTTCACATCATAATGGTAAAGCAACGGTCCAGCAAATCCGCAAAATGTACGTATGGCCTGGAATTAAGAAACAAGTCATTACTTGGTTTCGCAATTGCTTACATTGTCAATGTTAAAAGAGGTAATTGGCTTCCACTTGGATCTTAAATAAAGAAACGCTAGTGCTGAATTCACTTCAAGTTTATTAACTAATGTTTCTTATATTAAAATTCCTATAAATTTATAATTAATGTTTACAAATTCGTATGATAATTTATATACAAATTACTTACTTTTTGGCATGAAAACCATTACAAAATAATATTTTATATAAAAAAGAGTCTCTAGAAAAATACCACGCTAGATAACCTAAGACAATTTTTCTTATGCCAAATAAAATGGAGTTATCTATGTAATATATGTACAAAAAAAAAAAAAGAATAAAATAATAATGTGGTTTCTTAGCGGTTTTTGTCAGTGGCGACAACAGTCAATGATGTGACAATACAAAAGTCGGGGCTCGTTTTTGCAGTCACATTAATATCACAGTACAACAGCCAATCTGGGGGGTGAGAAATTCCAAGTCAGGGTGATTTTAAATTTTTTCCTTATCTTGATGTTTTTTCGCTTAGTTGTAACATTTTGGCAAAAAAAACTTTTTTTTTTTTTTTTTTTTTTTGCCAAAATGTGTGTGTTGTATATTTTGAATTTACAAATATTAAACATTTGATTCCAATAAGATTTATATTTTGCACGTAAAAAGGGAAAAAAGCCAGGGGGTTGCTTATACAGCAAATATCATAATTCAATTTCTAAATTAAAAAAGGAAGGCCTTAATGACAATGAGGGAGAAAATATTGTTGAAATTGATTTAAATATAGATGGTATATAAATACCAACTACTTTTATAATAGAAACATTTATTTATATATATAAATACTTTTTCATATATGTGTATTTGAATCAAGAAGTGTTTTTTAAACAGGAAAAATAAATTTCAAGTATGAGCTTTTGTGTAATAGCATTGTTTGCTGTCTTAAGTATAAAAATTCACCTTAATTTTTTTAAATAACAATTAAACATTTATAATATGCTTTAATATCTACAGAATAAGAATGAATGTACATATATGTATGTAGATAAATTAAAAGATTATACAAGCACATACCTTTTATATTTGTGAGCCAATATATTTTTTTAAATCAAAATAAAGGTGTATTTTTTATTTTTGTAGCAAGTGCTTTTTAATAGTTAAATTTGGAAGACTAAGGACCTCCAGTGTCCCTTGGCCAAAGTAGCTGTGCGTCACCAAGAGCGTCCCTTCCATAAAATTCTGAAGAATTTAACTTTCTTTATTTAACTATTATAAGGTTCTGACTTTTTCGCAATTTATTACGTTTCAAAATCCAGAAAGTACGTTCGGAACATTTGTTTTTCTTTCTTTGAAAAGTTTTACTTTTAGATGCATATACATATTTTTTGCCTTTTTTTAATCTTAACTTAAAACCTAAATTCAACTTTCAGAAGATAAAAATTCTTCAAGTAATAAGGAATGGTTAAAAAATATTATTGAGCCCATGATAAATGTTTTTAAAAAATGAAATAATACTTTTTCTATTAGAACGATATAGCCTTGCAACAAGTTTTTATTGTGTGGCCAATTTACAAACAATCTTTCGGATACAATTTAGTTAGTTAATATTTTATTGTTACCAACAGTTGTAATTTTTAATATACAAATTAGATACTATCGGACTTTTCAAAGATTTACCCAGGAAAAGAACATTTACTTGATAAAAAGTGGGAGAGTTTTTGCTCACAGATGTTAAAAATCATAAGGTGAGATGTTACTGAAAAAAACGTTTGGATATAATAGTCAAATTTGAAGAATCTGACTACAATTCTGGTAAACAAAATTATAATCCAATACTTGCATGTGGAACGGTGTATTATAATTATAACATATTTTTTTAATTATATTAATATTGAGTTATTCGTTTTATATTTTACAGATACAAGACATTGCGTTGTACTCGACCTCCTACATTCAGTTTTAAAACCAATTTCAAGAAAATGTACTATTATTAAAAAAAAAAAATTACAAAAAGGTCTCGGTGAAAGATTCAAAAAAATCATTTTTATTGTCCGCATCTATCAACTCTGAGCTAAACACAAAAATTAAACTGAGTGCTTTAGCAATAAAGAATTTTTACAACCTTTGATTTGTGCAATTGGAACAACAGTATTTGATTTTCAAGAATATTTTGTTTAAAATATTCAATTCCATTAACATCAAATACCCATAAATTTGCAACTTAGTTTGGCTTTTCATCCAGGAGTATTTTTTTTAAATAGAAGTGGAAACAACGAGAAGCACTGCTTTGCCTACTATATTAACAGATATAAGAAATATTTAATAAAAAATATACTGGTAAGAAACAATTTAATTATTATTTGAATAATATAAATTCAAGAAAGAATATTATGCTATCACTTGCAATTAAGTTCTGTATATATTTTTCTGAAACAATTTTAAATTTTGAGAAAAATTAAATTAAAATGGGCTCAATAAAAGTTAAATATTATGATTCTAAGTAATGTAATATATCATTAAATTTTATAAGAAAAGACGATATAAAAAAGTACACATTCTATTATAATTTTGAACGTGTTGGAACTTTGTATAAAAATGGTTTCGTTATTTAGCATTATGATCCTTGTTTTACTGCGTTCCAAATTCCACATATACGAGTATATACAATAAATTGCTCTGTATTTATTTTATGTCAAGAAATTAAAATTTTGTCATATGTTAAAGGACTTTTATCAACTTTAGTATATTCTGAGTTGTTAGACTATAAAATAATATCTGTGCAAGATTTAAATTTTCATGTACTAAATGGTAAACAATATTTAAGACCTAAAAACTATTGGTAATTCTAAGTTTTATATTATATAAATTATGGGTTTATAAATATGTTTAATGTTTTATTATTTTATACTTTATAAATTTAAATAAAAAATAAAATAAAATTTTAAAGAATTTATTGCTATAATTTGATAATTTTTTGCAGTTCTATTAATTGTAAAAGTAGTAACATAGTTAGTTATACAGGTATATTTATTCCAAAATATTGGGATAAATCTACTAAGCTTTAACGAATGTTTCTTATTTTGAAGAAATGTAAGTACTAAAAATATATAAAATTTTAATAATAATAAGTACATATTTTCCTATAGTATCAAATATTTCATAGATTCAAGTAAAATTTTTACTTGTTGGTAGTAAGTGTTTCATATAAAATAAAATTAATTAACTATAAATAAGAAATATATTTACTTCTTTTTATTATTTTTTTTAATAAGTCAAAGTAAAAGTTTTATTTACGCTAAAAAAAAATTTGAACTTAAAACTAGTACATACTGTCATAAAATGCAGTTCATTAAATTTATCTTTACTTACATAATATAAGGAAATTCTTCTTGAATTGTAGGGTTATCTAAAATTTATCTGAGGTAAGAACAAGTAAATATTTACTAAATAAATGGAAGTCTGAGATAAATAATGAATCTTTTTTTTGAGAAATTATTATTGAATACAAGTGCAGTTTTACTAAAAATAGGAATAATTTTATTCAAAATAATGAAGTTTTTATTAATTTTAAGTATAATTCTTTTAAGGAAATTTTTACTACTTTCAAATAAAAAATGTTCTTGGCGCCATACACAGTTCAATTTTTACTTAATAGTAGGAAATTTTCCTATATTTTAGGAAGTTTTTTTTCTGAGTGTAGTTTTCATTACTTTTCTTTATTTTTATAGTCGAGCTCCAGGGTAAGCTCCGACTATTTACGCCAATTGATTATCATTGATTATTTACATCAAAATATTACTTCTTATATACTAATTATGAAAAGAATGAAATGAGTGACTTTCACTTCTCACTCAAAATAAAATAAAATAAAAAAATATTATGTTGTGTCAAAATATTACTCAATACAAAAATGTTAACGCACGCCAAGTGAGAATTGATTTGGGGTTTTGTCATATTTGAACAAAGTATCCAGTTACTTATTGGATTTATGACTACGTAAGCATATTTCAATTAAACTCATTTCTTTAATACTTACGTTGTTTATTCTTTTTGTATTTATGGTTTGCAGTGAATGTATGCATGAATGCCGGTTAGTTAGTATTTATGAAATGCTTGCCCAACAAACGTTTCATACACACATTACACTGCTTCCAACCACCATAACATTACAAGTGGGGGATTAGGAATTGTGAGGGGTCATGCGTGACCCCTATCTTTCCTATAAGGCAGACACCACCCGCAACCGATCTGTATGACCCCATGTTATAGTAGTCTAACAAACCGACCAGAGGATCCAATATCCGCTACCTAGGGACGCGCCCGATGGGAGATATACAACTCCACAAGCTATGTATTAACTCTTATAGACGATTTTTCACGTTTTACCACTATTTCTCTCCTTACAGAATAAACTGAGACATTCCAAAAGTTTAAGGAATTCTACGAGTTTACCAGAAACAGATTTGGTTCTAAAATCCAATGTCTAAGAACAGATCGTAGGGGCGAATTTGTTGATAAAAACTTTGTAATATAGAATATTTGAATAAAAATGGCATAAAAATTCAACGAACTGCACCATATTCTCCGTAGGAAAACAGGAGCTGCAGAACACAAAAACAGAACATTGATAGAAATGACGAAAATTGAACCCAAAGGCAGAAGAAGCGATTTTTGTTGGATATGATATGGAATAAAAATCATATAGATGTTTCGTTAGATAACCATAACAATGCAATGCCCAGTCTTGTGAGAGAAAATGATGCCAACAATCAATCGGAAGAAAATATGAGTATTTTACATCGGTCGCAATGAGAAAATAAAGAAGTGGCTTCATCACGTTATATAGAAGAAATAAATGTTGTTTTTAGCAGCAAACTAAGTACTTACAATGAAGCAATAAATGGCCGTGATGGGGGTAACTGGTTTGTTGCAATGCAGGAGGAATATGCTTTACTTACTGAAAATAATACATGGCATTTAGTTGACTTACCAAAAGATAAAAATGTAATAGGCTGCAAGTGGGTCTACAAATTAGAAACCAACGCCGATGGAACAATTAAAAATATAAGGCTCGGATAATGGCACAAGGCTTCAGCCAAAAGTATGGAGTCGATTACGACCAAGTTTTCGTTCCGGTTGCAAAACATGCAACATTTAGAAATCTTCTTTCTCTCTCTACGCTACTAGAAAATTAATATATTTCACTTCCATGCAAAAGCCGCTTTTTTGAAAGGAGAACTGCAAGAGGAAATTTATATGACCCAGCCTCCTGGCTTCGTTGATGAAAATAACGTTAAAAGATATGCTTAATGCCATAAAGCATTAGCCATGTATGGAATAAAACTTTGCACAACATATTCCTTGAAGCGAAACTAGTGCATAGTAAAGCGGACAATTGTTTGTATATAAACAAAAAACGTTTGTTTGTATTGGTCTGTTGTTTCAGACAGCAATCATGAAGTCAATCGCATTGCAAATATTCTTAGAAAACATCTTAGAATTATATCGTAAGTAAAAGCAAAAATTTGGCTGTAAATTGTACTTAATTTCGTATTTAAGCCACAGCCATTCTGATAAATTATGGAAATATGATCCGATAAAATATTTAGTTTTTTGGAGTTGGCTGATTTTGGTAACTGGCATTTGTATATCTTTGATCTTTCCGTGAATGAGTTGAATGAATAGATTTCGGAACATAAGCTTTATTATCCCACGATAAACAAATTCACGGTTAAAGCATTCTTAGAGCAAAAAGATGTCAATAATTTGATTAAAAATGTTAGTTGGAACAATTATCTTAAACGACGTATTAAATTTAGAATTTAATTTATAGACTGCAACATTATCCACATAATTTAGTTTAGATGGTAAGTAGGATTTCATATCTTCAGTTGTTGTATCCTGCGCAAATCTGGATGGAAAAATTGGTTGTGCTTGGATATCTTAGCTCTTTGTAACGACACGTTTCCGCTGGTTACTGGGATAGGTCAGCGGCGTCCAGGGTCGTACATAAAGTAATGAAAAAAATATTTTTTTTTACCGTTATAAAATTATCCTTTATTCACTAAATCTTTAATATCTACTATCCTGCCGCAGGGTATATGTGAGCTATTAAAGCCGGTAGGCAGGATTCTCTGTTGACGTTGGAAGATTTCAGTACGTACGGTAAGTAATCCCTCTACCCACTGAATCCTTCCCACGAACACCTGAATACCGCGCACACGAACAGCACAAAAAAGGTTACTTGCTGTTGACGTAGGAAGAATTCAGTCTGCACGGTAAGTAATCCCTCTACCCGCTGAATCCTTCCCTCGAACACCTGAATACCGCACACACGACCTACAAAAGACGAAAAAGGATAAGCTGTTCCTGATAAAAGGAATCCGCAGCGCACGCACTATGAAGCGTCTTTTGCTAAAACCACGACTGGAAGGGTTAGAAGCTCCTCTTTCGATGGTCCAAATTTTCGATGACGCTGAGGCATAATAGAAGTTCTATGCTGTTAATGTGCCGAATAATCTCATCCTTTAGCTCTTGAATTGTTGCTGGCTTATCGGCGTACACCTTTTCTTTTAAATAACTCCAAAAGAAAGAAGTCCAACGGTGTCAAATCACATGATCTTGACCAATTGACATCGCCACCACGTGAGATAACACGGCTATTGAATTTGTCGCGCAAAAGAGCCATTGTTTCGTTAGCTTTGTGGCAAGTGGCACCGTCCTGTTGAAACCACATATCGTCCACATCCATATCTTCCTATTCGGGCCATAAAAAGTTCATTATCATCTCACGATAGCGAACACCATTCACAGTAACTGCCTGACCGGCCTTATTTTGGAAAAAATAAGGCCCAATGATGCCGCCAGCCCATAAACCGCACCAAACAGTCACTCTTTGTGGGTGCATTGGTTTTTCGACAATCATTCTAGGATTACCATTCGCCCACATTCGGCAATTCTGCTTATTGACGAATCCACTAAGGTGAAAATGTGCCTCATCATTGAAGATAATTTTCTTCGAAAATTGATCATCCACTGTTGACATTTCTTGCCACCATTCTGACCATTGACGACGTTTGGAATGGTCAAGAGGCTTTAGTTCTTGAGTCAATTGCACTTGTAAGCAAAATGTTCAATAACGACGAGCGTGAGAGGTGCAATTATTGGGCACGACGACGAGTTGAGGTGGGCGGCTCTTCAGCCACACTATCGCCAACAGCAGCAATATATTCTGCAGTACGCGCTGTACGAGCATGCATTGGTGTTTTCACATGTCCTACAGACCCGGTTTGCTCAAATTGACCGAAAAAATCACGAAGTGCACGATATGCATTTTGATTTGAACGCCCATTTTTATAATAAGCCTGAATAGCTTTAACGCGTTGCTCGATTGTATATCTTTCCATGGTTCAAATTGAGTTAGTCTGAAATTGAGAAATGTTAAATGAAATGCAGAAAGAAACTTGACGTTTAGGTGTGGTTCACATTCAACATCGGCCCTTAAAATTTAACCACCCTTTAGATATAAAACTAGGAACTAATTCACATGCTTTCACAAACTAAAAATTCAAAGAAAAAATATAAAGGAAATAATTCTGTTCTTTTAAATACACTATGGAACATTTTTGGGATTATTGTCTGGGGGGTGAGAAATTCCAAGTCAGGGTGATGGTACTAGGTCAGTATAGTAAAACCCTTTGAGGGTACCATCACCCTGACTTGGAATTTCTCACCCCCCAGATTGGCTGTTGTACTGTGTAATAGGTCAACACTTCTTATAATTAAAATAAAATTTTCATAGTATAAACAAATAATTTCTTATTTTGCTTTTTAATTTATCTGACCTTGATTTTAAGTAAATTTTCTTTTAACTAAGTAAGGCATAAACTTATAACAGTAACGTAATAGAAATTTACTTTAAATTAGTAAAAATGTTCTAAAATTTAGTTAATTTGTGACCTCATGTTGAATAAATTTATTTTCAACTTTTAAGTATATCAAATTTAACGTACTAATTTTGAGTAGGCGTTTACTTAAAGCACATTTTTTGAACTAAAACTTAAATCATTTATGTTTAGGGAAAAATATAACTGAGCATAGTAAAAAACTCTCAAAAACTAGTTCATATTTCCTGAAAACTAGAAAATTTTCCCTGAACTTTTTTATTTTCTTATGGGAACTTAAGGGCTATTTTTGAGTATATGAATCAGTAACATATTTCCTTATTTTTAATAAATTTTTATTACATATAAGTAAATTTTCTCCAACTTAAGTAAAATTTTACTAAAATTAAGAAAATTTTTGAACTTGTTTTAAGTAAATATTTTTACTTAAATTTAGTACATATCTTTTTTCTGAGTGTAAGAAATACAGTAGTTTCAATTACACTAGTAAGTGGTAAAAGAGAACTAGTCGCTAACAGTTCCCCACCGTGCTAGGGCACAAGCCGGTTGTAATTTTAGTTGCCTAGTCCATGTATGCCATCACTACATTGATGGTCCTTACCATTACGGGCATACTTGTAGGACTTACATGGAGAATATGCTAAATAAAACAAAAAACAGAAAAGGTCAACCAGAGAAGCCGAAGTTGGTCGATTGCAGAGCACTCGCTGTA
The DNA here is from genome assembly GCA_947397855.1 of Thelaira solivaga. Lineage (NCBI taxonomy): Eukaryota > Metazoa > Arthropoda > Insecta > Diptera > Tachinidae > Thelaira > Thelaira solivaga. The sequence continues at coordinate 9,309,741 of OX377615.1, forward strand.
ACAGGTGGGTTGCCTACCACCAATATTGGCATGGCAACCTCCGTCAACAAAGGTGGATCTGACGTACTGGAAGTCTTCAAGCAAGCGGCGGGAACTTTCATGGCGACCAGAAATGGAACTGCTAATGAAGCAGTTAGTGAGGACAGACCCACAACATCAGGGTCGTGTACATCCACCTATGCCTTAGGGACACAATCGCAGTAGAGGACTTGCAGAAAGGAGAGCTGCCATGCGTACTATAAATAAACATGGCAGTAAACCTATCGAATCGCTGACTAGCTAGCAAAAGTAATCCTTGGCATGGGCAAAAAAGCGCCTAGCGGAACTGGGCGGCTCGTCCTCAGTTCCTGAAGCGGCAAAGTGACGGCGATCGGGGGATGAGGTAGCTACTCAGCGATTCAATCAACCGGAATCTAAAAAGCCAAGGAGAGCGCAACCTGTAGTTGTCAATACACCGTTCAGTGAAATTGCGAAGAACTCACTCGTGCGGGCTATTATCGACTATAGTAACAGCGACGGAGCCATCTCCCATGCAAAATTATACAGGAGAGCCTGCTAGGGATGTACTTTAGGATTATTGAAGAGAATCCAGGTTCCCCTCCGCAGAACTCAGATGCAGGCTGGTTTGATCGGCACATAAAGCTCCTAGCCTGCTCCAATGAGCGATCAGCCAACTTACTTAAGTTGGCTGTTACATCAATAGGGGAAGTGTGGCCGGGCGCGCGGTTAGACGTGATACCGGTCTGCGATAGACCTCGTAGGCCGAGATCTATCATGACCATTCCGTCCGGGCTACGCGACCCTAATACCATTATGTCTTACATCAGGAGTGGCAATCATAGACTACCTGACTATGATTGGAAGGAAGTTAAGGTTGGCGCTCCTGAAGGTAAGAAGAGGAAAATGGTCATGGTCCCGAAAAAGGAATCCATGGCACCACTACGGCAGATATAAGGCAAAGTATTTTATGGTTTCGGAAGTATCAAGCTAAGCATCTATCGTGGTAATAACAAAGTTTCCATAAAACCAGGAACTATTTCCAAGGAGGGCGAAGCCGGGTCCGTGGCTGATGCAACCGTACAGCAAGGATATTCAGAGGATTCCCAATCTGTCATGAGCATGGTTGGGGAACTACTTGGCAAACCTAGCTGTTGCTGAGGGCAAAGATAAGCTTCTGGGATTTGATTCAGACCCAGAAGATGTCAACGTCACCGTCAACTACGCCCCGGATGGCGATAGTGACGCAAATTAATTTGCATCTCTGCAAGGCAGCATCTGTTGCATTGCTCCTTCATCTTGCAGAGTGGGACGAGGATTTTGCGCTGATAGATGAACCCTGGTGTCATGGTGGCAAGGTTCTTGGACTCAGAGCAAAAGGCTATAAATTGCTATATGTAAATTTCATATATTATAGTAATTTGCATATAACAAAATGCAGGCTTTGGGGCTGATGCCAATGAGCATCATACCGTGTGGGGCAGTGGAGACGTCAACATGAGAGGTGAGTGCATTTTTTACATTATTTTAGACAAGAATTTGGTGATAGTGAATAGAGGTACGGAGCCCACCTTTGTAGTCGCTAACAGACAGGAGGTGCTAGATATTACATTGGTAAGCGCAGATAATGCGCATTTTGTGGAGAACTGGAAAGTGTCGAGTGACTGTTCATTCTGCGATCATCGCTATATAGAATTTGGTATACCCACCATGGGAACACCGATAATAAATAGAAGGAAAATGGAGTGGGAATCTCAAGGAAACATCTTAAACCAGATTCTCGCCCAGCCTCAACCCCTGAGCACAGCTGTCGGAGGCCTTCAAAGAGGTTACTACAAGGTCTTTCAGACCTTCCGTACACAGGGAAAAGGGCAGACCACCATGGTGGTCCCAAACCATAGCAGCATCTAGGAGGAGATGCAGGAAACTGTTCAACAAGACTAAGAGAACAGGCAACTGGTCACTCTATAAAGCTTCTGTCAACAGTTTCAAGAATGAGGTCAGAAATGCAAAGCGGAGGTCCTGGAGAGACTTTTGTGAGGATATTAAAAGCTCTTCAGAGGCTTGTCGACTACGAAAGATTCTCTTCAAATCCCCAACGGTACCTGGGTATATTCAGGGAACTAATGGGGAGTGGACTACCAGTAGCCATGAGGCGTTGGAAGTGTTGATGGACACCCACTTTCCGGGATGTGCTCCGCTTTCGGACGCGATGATACTCAATAACGTAGGGTATCCTCCTCTATGAGATAGGAGACGGATTCCTTAAAATGGGCCAGGTTAATAAAGTATTAGCAGCAAAAGTGAATTTAAAAGGACAACGAATTTACATAAATAAAGACTATACTGAAGTAGAGAAAAATATTCGTTATCAGCTTCGAAATTTAAGCAGAAATTTAACTAGAGCTAATAAATCCATTAAAGTGAGGTTGGGTGAATCTTGCATTTTTATCGCCAATAATAAGTATACATGGGCGAATGGTAAAATTATGGCTATGTCTAAAAATAATGCTGATTTTTTAATAAAATTATTAAATGACTCTAACTACTCGACGGAAGTCGGTGTCAAAGGTGCACAACAACTCAGTGATGAAAGTATGCCAACTCCTATACAACAATAGCAATACAAGTTTTGTAATATATTACCCTATAATGTTTCTAACCTAGCTAGGTCAATAAACTTTTGTAATTTTATGTCGTATGTGAATTAGTTTGATGTAATTTTTCTTTATGAAAGTTAAATTATTTCGGAACATCAAAGTCGTTTTTCAAGCTATTTTGAAAATTTTTTACCTACATTGGCTTCGTGCAGTGAAATTTTACAGTGCTGGTCATGCTAGAGGTTGTTGTGTGTTTGGTTTCAAGAAAGAGATGAAGAAAACTTTTGCTTTCAAGTTTAATAGTAGTGGCCAAAATACAGTTATAGAGGTAAAATTAGAACAGGACTTATTCTATTTGTGTTATCGGTGATCTAAACGCTAGAATCTCGAGCAAGCAAGTTTTGGAGAGAAATTTGGTATGGGATTTTCTTAATATTCATAGTTATATATGCTCGAAAGACAATATTTTTAATACAAAAGGTAGAAAGCTGATGGAATTTGTTGATAGTATTGGAGGAATTGTACTAAATGGCAGAAGTGAAAACGATAAAGAAGGTGAATTCTCATTTTGTGGTGCTATGGGCTCTTCCGTTATTGACTATGTTATATGTTCTCATAGCTTTCTGAAATATATTAAAAAAATTTCAATTGCCGGTAAGCCATACACTGACCACATGCCTTTGTGTTTACGGTTAAAATGTTTAGATAGTGGAAACAGATCAAGTAGTAATGGGAACTCAAAAAATAAAATAAACTCAAATATATTGAAAATATCACAGCACGGTCTTCAACTATTGATTTGCAACCAAACACATCATGCGACCTTTTAGTGTCGTCTATTGTATCCAAAATTAAGAGTGCAGCTGAAATGAAGTCAGACAAACGATACTTTGAACCGAAACAGAAATGGTACGTCTGGGCTTGTGAGCGCTTGCGTAAAAATATGTTAAAAAACTTACGACGTTTGAGAGAAGTTCATACCGACACCAACAAATTTCGTTATTTAGCGTATAGAGCTAAGTATGGGAGATTGTGTAAAACCAAAAAACTAGAAATGTATAATAATAATCTACTCCAGCTCAACAAAGTTAAAATAAGTGCTGACTGGTGGAAACTGTCAAACATATTAAAATCGTATAAATACATTGTGAAAGGTAACTTAAGCTCAAATGATTTTTACATGCATTTTGCTTCACTAAAGCATGAATCTGATTATGATGATATTATAAATTGGTGCATGCCCTACAATATTGATGCTTTCTTGGACTCACCTATTGATATGTATGAAATCAGATCTGTTTCAAAGCTCAATAAATCTCCTGGTCATGATCGAATACCATATGAATTTTACAAGTTTGCACCTAGATGCTTTCTTCGCGAAATACTATCTTTATACAATGTAATATTTTTACGTGAATCAATAGCAACAAGCTTCCGTGAGTCCTTATTGATACCGCTTTTTAAAAAATTAGATCCTGATTAATACGATTTGTAAAATATTTAATTCTATTTTATTAAGTAGAATTGTAGAATGGGCTGATAAACATCACATCTTGACAGAATATCAAGCAGGTTTCCGGAAAAGCTACTTAACAGTTGACAACATTTTTAATTTTGTTAATATTGTTAATTTGAATAAGATGAAAGGTAATAACACTTTTGCGTTTTTTGTTAACTTCTCTTGTGTTTTTGATACTATACCTCGAAACAGTCTTTTCTACAAGCTTGCCTGCTTAGGATTATCTCCTAAAATAATAAGAATACTCCAAAACTATTACAATAATAAAGGGTGTTTTTTATAGATGTATAGAACTTTAAGTTGCAATAAAACAACGATGGATTATTCGATTGACATGAATTTTATTTATCCGAAAGATAATCTTGTAGCATTACATTTTAAATATGATTTCTGGCATATGACCGCCACGGCTGGTTCGGATGTAGTCCAATCTGGACGTCCAATTTTCGATGACTTTTTCCAATATTTGTGGTCGTATATCGGCAATAACACGACGAATGTTGTCTTCCAAATGGTCAAGCGTTTGTGGCTTATCCGCATAGACCAATGACTTTACATAGCCCCACAGAAAGTAGTCTAGCGGTGTTAAATCACAAGATCTTGAAGGCCAATTCACAGGTCCAAAACGTGAAATTAGGCGGTCACCAAACGTGTCTTTCAATAAATCGATTGTGGCACGAGCTGTGTGACATGTTGCGCCGTCTTGTTGGAACCACAGCTCCTGGACATCATGGTTGTTCAATTCAGGAATGAAAAAGTTAGTAATCATGGCTCTATACCGATCACCATTGACAGTAACGTTCTGGCCATCATCGTTTTTGAAGAAGTACGGACCAATGATTCCATCAACCCATAGAGCGCACCAAACAGTCAGTTTTTCTGGATGTAACGGTGTTTCGACATACACTTGAGGATTAGCTTCACTCCAAAGGCTGCAGTTTTGTTTGTTGACGTAGCCATTCAGCCATAAGTGCGCTTCATCGCTAAACAAAATTCGGTTATGAAAATCGGGAACAACGACAATCTCGTTTTGGGCCCATTCGACGAATCTACGCCTTACTTGGTAATCGTTTGGCTTCAATTCTTGCACGAGTTGGATTTTGTAACCACGCAAATCAAGATCCTTCCGCAAAATCTTGTGTGAGGCAAGGCTGTATATTGAGTCCTCTTTTATTTTCATTATATATTAATTACTTGGCTGACGAGCTTCCTGGTGGGGTAAATGTTGCAGGTACAACAATTAAATTACTTTTGTATGCCGACGACATAGTCATTTTAGCAGACTCATCAACTGTTCTACAAACAATGATAGATGCCTTACATCGCTACTGCGCTAAGTGGAAACTAACTTTTAACCTTAATAAATCAAAAATAATGATAATGCGATCAGGTCCAAGGATTTATAGTCATTTTAACTGGTGTTTTGGTATTGACAGCATAGCGATTGGCAATAGTTATAAATATTTGGGTGTTGACATCACATACAATTTATCCTTCAATACATATTATTAATCATCCTCAAATTTCAAAGATAAATAAACTTAAAATTTTCAAAGCTGCTTCTCGCTCTATAATGTTTTACGGTGCTCAAGTTTGGGGCTACGCGATTGTGTTGAAAAACTGTTCAGATTTTTTATAAAGAAAATGTTGTATTTGCCAACCACAACTCCTAACTATCATGATATACTAACACTATATGACTATAATGTCACTCCAACTTTTACTTCGAACTTTTCCTCACGCAAGAAAAGTCTGATCATAAAAGCACAAGGTAGCTTGCTAGATTTAAATGCTCGATGTCTTGTAAACAACATCCTTATGCACAGTCTGTAATTTGAAGCAAATTTAAGATACCTATCACTTTATTGGAGTTTGCCCAATATACAACAAAATAAGAAAATGTTGTTTTAATCGCTTTAATCTCAGTCTAAATAAATTATTTAGTATTTTGAATGTACCATTCACTATACAAATATATTGAATTGGCACTTAATTACCGTAAACTAATTTTAATTGAGTTTAATACTTAGTTTTATATTTTTAAGCTTACTTGTATTATTTCCATTCTGTAAACATATACACATACGAATACTTTTATTATTTTATTTTGATATTAAATCTTTTTTAAATCCAATCTGGCTCACAACAATTATGTTATGCCATATTTATAGATATAAAAATTTTGTAATTTTGTACATCAAAATTGTAATATATATATATATATATATATTAATAAATAATAATAATAAATAAAATAATAAAATGGGCCATTGAAAGTTTTTAGCCTTATAAATCGCCTGAACCGGACGCTATTATACCTGCCGATTTACAGAGGAACTTTAGGGAAGTTTCTCTTTGGTTCCCGTGTGGAGCTGTATATCTCCCATCGGACGCGTCCCCAGGTGCCGGATAGGGGATCCTCTGGTCGGTTTGTTGACTACTATAACATTGGGTAATACAGATCGGGTGGGGGTGGTGTCCACTTCATGGGAAGGATAGGAGTCACGCATGACAGAATCTAATGCGATGTGTCGTCCGTGACCCTTGACCGACCATCTGACGCGGACCAAAATATACAACCCCAATTCTACTATCCCATACCTATTATTTTCCTTTCCCATCCCCCACATCCTGATCCCCCACTTGTAATGTTGAGGTGGTTGGTAGCAGTGCCCAGAACATGAATGGCTAGTAAGTGGTAAAAGAGAACTAGTCGCTAACAGCTCCCCTCCGTTGCTAGGGCACGGGCCGGTTGTAACCTTAGTTGCCTAGTCCATGTATGCCGTCACTGCATGGATGGTCCTAACCATCACGGGCATACTCGTGAGATTTGTATGGAAACGAATATTACAAAAAAAAAAAATACAAAACAAAACAACGCAAAAAGCCAACAAGGGAAAACCAAGTTGGCCGATTGCAGAGCACCCGCTGTAACAAAAGGGTTGCATACCACCAATATTGGCGTGGCAGCCTCCGTCAATAAAGGTGGATATGACGCAGTGGAAGTACCAAAGCCAGCGGCGGGAACTTCCAAGGCGGCCAGAAAGGAAACTGCTCCTGGAGTAGTTGGTGAGGATCGACCCACAACATCAGGGTCGTGTACATCCACCAATTGTAAAGTTATTTTTAATTAAAGCTTTAAATAGTTTTTAATTATATTATTGAAATTCAGGTTGAGCTAACTAGAGCTCCAACCTTGTGTTTAGTTTATTCAATAATTAATTCTCTTAAACAAACTAGTCAACTTATATACTAATTAGGCTACTCAAACTGAGTGACTTTTTACAGTTACACTCAGTTTCTAAATTCTTTACTTAACTATACTTATAATGTAAAGATATTATAATTTACCAGGCAATCATGAATTTAGGAAGTTTCCAACATTCATAATTGAGTGGTTTTAATATTTCATATTTATTTGGGTTTGTTCCCATGTGTTTAATATTATGGGAACAAACTAAGAAATATGATCTATTTTAAACAATTTGTTTACATTACTATTTAACATATTTTAGTGTTGGTTTAACGCTTTGATCGGCAAGTGCACAACAACACAACAATAACACTGCACAAATCAAAGACAATGCACTACAGTAATTTGATGACAACTTGACTATCGCAAGCATTAAAGAATATGCAGCGACAGACGAGTGTGCATTGCTATAGTCATATGCATGTAACTATGTGAGTTCATGCCATTGCTATTTGTTTGTGCCATTAATACAAACATGTGTTGTGCACTACAATAGGGGGCGACCGATAGATTGGTTACGTTACACAATGCCTTAAAGGCAAAACCGCAAAAGAGGGCTTTTGCAGAAAGAAGAGCTGCCATGCATATTACAAATAAGCATGGCAGCAAACTTATCGAATCGCGAGCAAAAGGCCTCCTTGATATGGGCAAAAAAGCGTCTAGCTGAATTGGACGCTTCCTTCTAAGTTCCTGGAGCAACAGCGATCGGAGGATGAGGCGGGTACACAGCTGGCGTCTAAAAAGCCAAAGCGAGCGCAACCTGTAGTTGTCAATAGGCCATTCAGTGAAGTTTCGAATAGCCCGTAAGGGCTATTTTCGACTACAGTGACAGCGACGGAGCAATCTCCCATGCAAAATGGGGATAGTACTGTAGGATTCTTGAGGAGAATCCGGGTTTCCCTCCGCAGTATTCGGATACAGGCAGGTTTCAGGGGCAAATAAAGCTCCTAGCCTGCTCCAATGAGTGATCAGCCAACTTACTTAAGTTGGCTGTTACATCAATAGGGGAAGTGTGGCGGGGCGCGCGGTTAGACGTGATACCGGTCTGCGATATACCTCGCAGGCCGAGATCTATTATGACCATTCCGTCCGAGCCACACGACCCCAAAACCATTCTGTCTTACATCAGGAGTGGCAACCCTACTCTGCCTACCCATGATTGGAAGGCAGTCAAGATTGGCGCTCCTGAAGGCAAGAAGAGGAAAGTGGTCGTGGTCCTGAATAAGGAATCCTTGGCTCCACTACGACAGATGCAAGGCAAGGTATTTTACGGCTTCGGAAGTATCAAGCTGAGCAGCTATCGTGGTGATGATAATTAGGATTTTCAAAAAACAGAAGCTATGACCAAGGAAGGCGAAGCCGGGCTCGTGCCTGACGCACCCGTACAGGCAGGATGCCCGGAGGATTCCCACTCTGTCACGAGCATGGTTGAGGAGCTACTAGGCGACCTGAATGTTACGGAGGACGAAGACAAGCTTCTGAGATCTGGTTCAGACCCAGAGGATGTCGACGTTACCATCAACTACGACCCGGATGGCGACAGTGACGCAGGCTTTAAGCCTGCATTTTGGCTAAAAAGCATCTTAATATCTTCATTCTCTCTGATCACAGTGAGCGCGGCATGGGAGAAGGATGGAACAATCATCTGGATCCAGTCGAGCTTTATGGCGCATGACCATGCTGACCTTCCGCCAAACAACTTGACGAGGGGCATGGTACAGCTGGCGAGGGGCAAAGGCATCCCATTGGTAGTTGGTGCCGATGCAAATGCGCATCACACAGTGTGGGGCAGTGGAGACGTCAACTCTAGAGGTGAGTGCATTTTTGACTTTATTTTAGACCAGAATTTAGTGGTAGTAAATAGAGGTTCGTCGTCACTAACAGACAAGAGGTGTTGGATATTACATTGGTTAGCACAGATTATGCGCATTTTGTGGAGAACTGGAAGGTGTCGGACGACTGTTCATTCTCCGATCATCGCTATATCGAATTCGGTATACGTACTTCTTCCATTAATAGAAGAAAAACTGACTGGGAATCTCAGAGAAACATCCTTAACCAGTTTCTCAGCGAGCCTCAAGCCTTGAGCGGCGTTGAGGACATAGATAGCGCTGTAGCACAGCTGTCGGAGGCCACTACAAAGTCTTGAAGACCTTCCGTACACAGGGAAAGGGACAGACCACCGTGGTGGTCCCCAACCATTGCAGCATCTAGGAGGAGATGCAGGGAACTGTTCAACGAGGCTAAATGAACAGGCAAATTTTCACTCTATAAAGCTTCTGTAAACAGTTTCAAAAATGAGGTGAGAAATGCAAAGCGTAAGTCCTGGAGAGACTTTTGTGATAACATTAAGAGCTCTTCAGAGGCTTGTCGACTACGCAAAATTCTCTCCAAATATCCAACGGTACCTGGGTATATTCGGAGAACTAATGGAGAGTGCACTACTAGTAGTCATGAAGCGTTGGAAGTGTTGATGGACACCCACTTTCCGGGATGTTCTACGCTTTCAGGTGCAATGAGCGATGACGCTCAGTACTATAGGAAATCCTCCTCTATGAGAATAGAGATGGATTCCTTAAAATGGGCCATCGATAATTTTCAGCCTTATAAATCCCCTGGACCGGACGGTATTATACCTGCCGATCTTCAGAGGAACTTTAGGGTAATTTCTCCTTGGCCGCTGGGAAATATAATGCATGCCTCGCATAGTCATATATCCCAGTGGCCTGGAGAAAGAGCAAGGTAATTTTCATCCCTAAGGGTGGGAAAACGTCTTGCGTAACTGCGAAGGACTTTAGGCCAATCTGTCTGACATCTGTATTACTAAAGATGCTGGAGAGGCTCATCGACATCAAAATTCGGATGTCGATTGACGATCGTCTGCTGTCAACCTCTCAGCATGCTTACACGAAGGGCAAGTCGGTTGAAACGGCATTGCACACTCGTGGGCTACATATAGAGGTCATTGGAGTTCAAAAACTTCAGTTTGACGGCCTTTCTGGATATAAAAGATGCTTTTAACAATGTCAGGTTAGCAGCCATCGTGGATGCTATGATGGATGCTGGCATTGATCCTATAATTATTGGATTCGTAAGAAGACTACTACGCCTACAGGAAGGCCATAGGGACGAAATGGGACTTAAATCCTCGCAACGTTCACTGGCTATTCAAGATGGTGATTCAGCCCATCTTGTTTTATGGAGTCGTGGTGTGGTGGAAAGCATTGAACACGACTACGAACCAATCCCGATTTGAGAGGATTTTCAGATGCAAGGCCACCTTGATTACAGGAGCCATGAGATCAACGCCCAATAAGGCACTCTTTACGATGCTAAATTAGCTGTCAGTTGATCTACAAGCTGAGAAATTTTCACTATTTGCATCCGTGCGATTGCATGCGGCGCGGGAGTGGAACCATAGATCATGGGGACATTCGGGGATAATTGGTACTTGCAGGGATATTCCCAACCTCATTGACTATGTCACTCCAAGACCATTCCTACAGAGGAACTTCGGATTCACGATTTTGGACCAAACGGAAATATCAATGGGATCTTCTCCTCTAGGAGAAGATCTGATCAATTCTCCGCTTGAGAAAATCACTCATTTCTTGCTACCTACGCTTATGATTATTTAAAGAATTTTCCCGATACCTTAACGTTTCTTCTGGGAGTTTGGAACAGCATATATTTAGAAATAAGAATTGGATCCCAGTTTGATACGTCTACTTGGCACGTTTTTAAAATAGCAAAGGTTTCATCTATTGTTGTTTGAATCTGTCTTATTGACTTTGATGTTTCACTTTATACGGCTTGAATTGTAAACAATTGTTTGATTTGTTGCAGAACTATTATTCGTGGATTTTCGAATCGATCTTATTGTGCTTTCTGATTCCAACTCAAAAGTATCTCCCACCAAATCAAATCTCTTCATGATTTGGTGAGTTTCCGCTCTCACTTTGCTCCGCAAATATTGTAATTTCTCTACTGGAGTAATTTCACGGTGTTTAGAGACCAGTGATTGAAATAAATCTCTAAATTCCGGCCACTTTGTATACCCATCTTCAAAGTATGGCATATCACGTGGCGGTAACTTCAGCGTAGTGCCCACCTGGCAACATTTTTTAGTTTCCTCTTGATTCAGTTTATTTGTCCTCTCAGATTGGTTTCGCTTATTCACCAATTATAGTTGCCTTTAAAATTTGATATTTTTCTGCAATTTCTTCATATTTGGCAGAAACCCTGTTTTCCTCAATCATGAAGGTTGCATAACTTTCTTTTAAGTTGTTCCCATCTCCTTTTCAATTCAGTTTGTTTTACCTCAAGTAAATGTTTTTTTAATAATTCTGCAGAAATATTTCCAAAATTTGTGACAAAATTCTCCAGTTGAATTGTCAAATTTACATTTTCTTCTTGTTGCCATTTTCACAAATAAATTTTCGCGCTTTTTTTTTACTATATGGTTATAAGTGTTACCTTTCTTCTTACTTGTGCTGCCCAAATTACTTTTTAAAGTTTAAACCACACAACATAAGCTTCAATAATTAATTCCCACACTTACCGTTTCCCTTTTTTTTGCACTGAAAACCCTAATTAGCAATTGCTCGTTGTCTTCTTCAATCTGTGTGGATATTGTTTTTATTATTTCTTATTTACCGTTTAAGTAGCAGATTACCTTTGTGTGTTGATTTGTTTTTTGTGTGCTTTTATTATAATTGTAAATTTTTTATTTCTTTACTGCACCACACTTTTTCTTTGCTCTTACACTGCAGTCACACGATCAAGTTTTTTTACAATTCTCTTTCAAGAAATTTACATATACTGTTTGTCAAAATTCACAAAAATTGTAAGCTGTGACGTAGGCTGCACGCAATTTCAAAGCAAGTTTTTCAACAAGATGTTTTTTTTTAACCTCTTCCACCGACAGTTTTGTTTCGGCGGCAATAGAGTTATATGCCTTAATTTTTAAATTATTCCGTCTATATGCAGGAATATTCATGTTCCACAGAACTGCATGCCTTCTGTATATCTCTATGAACTGCAAAACGTCGTTATATTTGTTTAATTTGTTCACAAACATATTAAAAAAAAAAAAAAAACAATACTGGCGGCAGAATTAGAATTCAAATTTGGAATTAAAAAACTCAGCAAATTTTAAAAGTGTGAGTGTATTGGTAAAAAAAATGAGAGAAATTTAAAAAATTGAATGAAAACTTGATCGTGTGACCCCCAAGTTATTAAAATGACCAGCGGTGCTTGTTAGTATTGAGGCGAAAAAAAAATTCTATCTGCATGTAAAGTTGACAACTTGTTTTCGTACATACTGTAAGTAGAGTTGTAATCATCAAAATTGTTGTTTTATTCTTTCGCTATATTACATACGTATGAATCACAGAATACTCCACAATGACAGTTCTAAAATCGACTTAACATCTGTTCTTACGAAAAACAGAGCTAGAGCAAAAATAATATTAAAAGATTGCAAAGCAATGTGTTGGTAGCAATAAATATATATTACTATTTTCACCATATGTTAACATCGTTTCATAAATATTTTTCTAAGCAAAAACAATCAAAATTTTTAAATTTTTGTTTAATTAAAAAAAAAATGAAGTAAATTCATTTATTTGAAAAAAAAAAATTTTATACAATAATTCTAATGATGTAAAGTATATTATAAAAAGCAAAATAACCAATTTAAAAATTCTTTTCATAGCAATATTTATGTTTTTCAGAACCTATGAAGACTGTTCGACAAGAAGCTGCTGGGGCTAAATATTCATTGTGATTCGTTTTTACTGCGCTTGGTATGTTTTTATTATTTATCTTTTATTTATTTTGTAAACTTTATTGTTATTCACGAAATAAACAAATATTTCGGTTTTATAATATTTATATTTATTGCAAATTTCTGTACATTTGTGGCTTTGTTTGTTTACGTTTTCACTATGAAAGATTGCTTATTACCGTTTCATTCTTTGGCTTTCATAGTCGTTCTCACAATACAAGTTTTATGAGCATACTTTTAACACTAAGTCTGGGAATACACGGTGAATTTAGCTTTGTAACTCTTGAGTTTATAGGAGGCAAAAAGGAAAGAAGAATGGAAGGGGGTACAGACTTGCTCGTACTCGGTAATTCAGCTTGAAGGCTGAATGAATAAGGATACTGAAATTCTCGAAACAAAATTTTTGTGTGGACACAACCCCAATTTTAAAAGAAAATTAAGAAAAAGTTGTGCAACTAAAATATTTTTAAGTGCTCCCGGGCTAACCAGTGATAGAAGAAAACGAATTTAAAGTTCGTACAAGGTATTGGTTTCTACAAACTTTCTTCCTTTTGCCTATAAAGACGAACTTTCATAGTGAAAAAGAAGACTTTAATATGTACTCGTACTAACGCATTTTGAGAGGTTTTCAAAATTCTAAAAATTTTAATGTGAAATTTTAAAATAAATCTAATATATATAGGATTGGCCCCACAACAGCAAAGAAGATCAGACAGACAAGCACAGCAACGAAACAAGACGTAACTAAAAGACAAAGTTAGCAACAGTCAACAGATACAGAAAAGCGATAACGGACGATAAGACAAAAAGACGGGGGGTTCTATTTTAACAGGCAAAGAAATAAGACGTAGAGAAGAGTGACTAACACAAAATATCAAACAAACATGTATTAAACAAAGTACATATATATATCTTTAATTAAAACATTGAACAATTACAAAATTAACATAAACATTTAATGAAATAATAAACTGAACATTTATAATGAATTTAAACATAAGCCAATGTTCTTTTATTTAAACTAAATCTAATTGTCGATCTCCAAATCGCAACTAGCGAATACGTAGGTATCTAATACCACATGTATTAAATTAAATTCAGATGCAAATCCACTCAAAAAGAACATATATGGACAGCAAGAGAATGAAAAGAATCCTTTGCATTGGCAAATTCATTTGTACAAATTCTATTTGTCCAAATGGTAAATAAAAATTAAAAACCAAATTATTTATTGAATTGTTAATTAATTAATTTTTTTTGTAAGTCCGGAACTGTAAAAACACGTAATGACGTTTTCTACTTACAACCAAAGCGATCTTGTGTACCAGATTCGCCTGTATGGTACTTTACTCAGACTCGCAGTAAATAGGCTTCGCAGAAAATGTTACATCGGGTAAAAATGTTGAAGGAAAATCCTGTTAATCACCTCAATTTTCAAAAAGATTGTTAAACAACGAACAGTACATTAAAATAAAAATGTAATTGCTGCTTAAAGCGTGTAATTTTATTTAAATACTAAATCATTTTCATATTTTTTTCCAACAGTAAAGACTGAAAGTAAGAGAGAACAATATTTTTAATAAAAAACATTATGTGTACTTAATGTTAAAAAAAATAATAACGTACTGCACTGTTTCTGTACAATTTATATATTATGTACTTTGAATTAAAAAAACCACTACAAAAATAGTTGCATACACTTTACAAAAATAAGACAAGAAAATAAACGTATGCATTTAAATAAAACAACACAAAAATTTTATATTTTATAATAATTGAAATAAACTTAAAAAAAAATAACAGTAAAGGACCAAAAACTACGAATAATTAACAAAATTGGTATTTTAAAAAAAGAAAAACTATAATTCAATTCAAAGCGTACTCGTACAGATGTACACAAAAAATTGATTTAATACAATTTTTTACATACATTTACATAAAAAATTATATGTATATTAGGGCGGGTCGATTTACACAAATAACAAAGAAAATCTTATTCTAGGGATCAAAATAAGAAACTTTGCCGAAGGAACCATACCTCTAAAATGTATATTGATGTCCCGACTTTTGATCCGAAGGGTCAAATTTTTAAAAATCTCACTTTGACCCATTTAAAGTGCCTCAATCGAGTCAAAATGTATGACCGACCCCCACTAACTTTGGAGGGCCAACCCACCTATGCCAGTGGCACATCCTCTGGAACCACCCCTGGGGGGTTCCCCAGGTGGTTCAATTACGTTATTTATATCATTCAAATTGATCATTTCCGTGTAACTTGTGCAATTATTGCATCCAGTGATATATTTTTATCGTTGAAAAAATCATTTAATTTGGTTGTTTTGTATTGAGCGGTTTCATGTTCCAGTCTTACGTAACCAATCAATTCAGAATTCGGTTCTCTCAAAATAACAATATGAGGTTCTAGGATGTATGATACTACTCATCAATTTTATGTCTCGTTAAAGTATAATCTTTTCTGCCATCGAATGAAAACGCTAACAAATTGTTATCATCTAACCGTTTGTCTGCATTTCTCTTTTTCTCTGCGAACTTTCGATTTATCCATGATGAGAGGTTCGCCATGCTTATCTTTCATTTTTAAATCTTGGAAAAGAGCGGTTCCTAATGCTGATGCTACTCTATCAGGCACACCAAATCTGTCACATATCAAGGCAAAGTTAAAACAATCGTATCTTTCTGTGTATTGTGAACTTGTGCTTGTATCGATATCTTCTTATCTTCTTGAACCGATGGCGGTGCGTATGTTGAATCATCGGGATCTTGGTATGCTGGCATTGATGACATAGACGTTGCTCCTTGCTCTTCAATTTCGATCATAAATGCAGCCACTGTTAGTCTTCTCTGATTATGTTGATCATGCATAAACTCTTTGAGGCGCTCTGGAACCAAGCCGCATGCACATGGAGATGCCTTCAAATCGCATTTACATGTTCCAATGTGAAAAATTGTTTGTAGAGATTTTAGAAACTCTGGAAATTTTGGGTTTTTCTTTTTGCTCTTGATTTGTTCTTGATATTTGTCAAGCAATCTATTCAATTTAATATATACTAGAGTCCTGTACAATTCAACATTTTCTGTAAAAATGTCATTCACAAAAATATAATCCATTGCTATATCATGTCAACTTAAGTAAGGTGTTATACCATGTTATGCCAATTCAAACATACTGTCTTAGCATTTCATTGCAACTTGCCTAAGCTGTTGTACCATGCTGTGTTTAATGGCATGTCTTTTAATGTTATTTTAGCAGCATGTTATTAATACTGCTTAATCTTGCCTTGTATGAAAAAATTTATTGTTCTGTATTTTCTAAATAAAGATTCTAAATTAATGCCACAATTCTGTAACCTTTATTTCATTCTGCTAACATTCTTTTAACGTCAATTACATACATTTTTCAATAGAAAAGTATAAGAAAATTTATGTTTTTCACATTAACAGAACGATCAAAAAGTTACAGAATTAGGGCACAAATCAAATAAATAATTGATGAAAAATGGTTTAGATTGAAAAATAAAACTTTATTTTTATAATCTATATAATGCTTACAAAATATTTTTTATTAAAATAACGACGGTATATTTTACAAGTTTTTAACAAAAAATAATAATACTCGTTTTTAATTATTTCATTTCAAAATTAAAACTTAGGCTCGGTCCCACGATATTGAAACTACGAACGTTCGCATAGACATATGTTAAACAAAAAAAAATTCTAATTTTTTTTATTTTCGATATAAACTGTGCAAACGTTGGTATCGTGGGACTGGCACTTAATGTGTAAAGTAAAATAATGGAACAAAATTTCACAAGTTTTTAAACAAAAAAAATTTATTCAGGTTTGAATTTTAACGGTCCGCTATTCTACTACCGTTTTTCTTTTACTTAATATTATTAGTAATACTACTGAAGCCTATTTAAAAATAATTAAATAAATTTTATTCGAAATATTTAGTCAATATTAGTCAACAGTAAATGTCCGTGGCTATTAATTTTTTTATATCAAATTAGTGTAGATATTTTTTTAATAAATGTATGCACGATTTCCTTACACACTTATTAATTTTTTTTATTTAATATCTTAATAAAGTTTAAAAGAATACTTAATTCGTTACATTATTTGCAGTTTTATTGTATATAATGAGCCATTTAAATGATTAGAAGGCATAGTTAATAACACATATGTCGCATTTTCTATGTTCATGTGTGCGAAATTACTGTAAAAACTATACATAGATTTGATTTCAATTTATTCGACAGTGCTTTCATATGTTATTGTTAAACATGTTCGAGCGGCATTGCATGAATTGACACTTGCATGATGCGACACATGTCGCTATGTTTTACAGTTCAACACTTGCAGGTCTCTAATATATACACAATTTTTCGCCATTATTTCCATACCAAGTTTTTCCCAAATTCCAATCAACTTATTTTGTAAAGGGTGCTTTTTATAGACGTATAGAATTTTAAACTGCAATAAAACAACGATGGATTATTCGATTGACATGAATTTTATTTATCCGAAAGATAATCTTGTGGCATTACATTTTAAATATGATCTCTGGCATATGACCGCCACGGCTGGCTCGGATGTAGTCCAATCTGAACGTCCAATTTTCGATGACTTTTTCCAATATTTGTGGTCGTATATCGGCAATAACACGGCGAATGTTGTCTTCCAAATGGTCAAGCGTTTGTGGCTTATCCGCATAGACCAATGACTTTACATAGCCCCACAGAAAGTAGTCTAGAGGTGTTAAATCACAAGATCTTGGAGGCCAATTCACAGGTCCAAAACGTGAAATTAGGCGGTCACCAAACGTGTCTTTCAATAAATCGATTGTGGCACGAGCTGTGTAACATGTTGCGCCGTCTTGTTGGAATCACAGCTCCTGGACATCATGGTTGTTCAATTCAGGAATGAAAGAGTTAGTAATCATGACTCTATACCGATCACCATTGACTGTAATGGTCTGGCCATCATCGTTTTTGAAGAAGTACGGACCAATGATTCCACCAGCCCATAAAGCGCACCAAACAGTCAGTTTTTCTGGATGTAACGGTGTTTCGACATACACTTGAGGATTAGCTTCACTCCAAATGCGACAGTTTTGTTTGTTGACGTAGCCATTCAACCAGAAGTGCGCTTCATCGCTAAACAAAATTCGGTTATGAAAATCGGGAACAACGGCAATCTCGTTTTGGGCCCATTCGACGAATCTACGCAAGCGTTGTTCAGGCGTGAGTCTATTCATGATGAATTGCCAAACCAAACTGAGAATAAATCACTTGACAGCTGTTAAATCGGTCGTCTTCTTGAACAGTAATGCCAACTTAAAGTTCTATACGTCTATAAAAAACACCCTTTACTTCAATAGTGCATGATTTATAAGAAAACTTTTATTGGACTGTTTTAGCACGTTCACTCAAGTAAAAATAATATCTCAAGATATCCAGATGGTTGGTAAATTAAGATCACTCAAATCAGTAGACACACCAAAAACAGTAACATCATGCTTGGGTATATGACTCATTGGGTTTTCAATAGTTGTTGTGGCTTCATCTTGCGGTGTACAGGATGGTGGATTCATTGTAATATGATGATTGTTTAAATAATAAACTATGTAGCTTACGCTTTGAGTAGTTGTAAAATACTGAATTTTTATTATAAAAAATTGGACTTAAATACTAAAAATGAGAACCTTAAAACTAAATAGTACATATGCGTACCTGATTTTAGGCATGCTCTTTACTGCATACAGCTACATATTGTAAACACATGGAAGATATATTTTATTACCTAGCTATCAGGGATTACCAGTATTTAACCCAAAAATAACACAAGATTCTTGTTTCATTTACATAAGTTCTGACTAAATAAATTTCTAAAGAGAAAAATAAACTCCAAAAATAAAAAAGCAATGCCATTTCGCTGATTTTTTCTTGTAGAGTGCCAAAAATGGTGATTTTTTTTAAATTTTTGTATAGGGAACCCCCCAGGGGTGGTTCCAGGGGGTGTGCCACTGGCATAGGTGGGTCGGCCCTCCAAAATTAGTGGGGGTTGGTCATACATTTTGACTCGATTGAGGAACTTTAAATGGGTAAAGTGAGATTTTAAAAAATTTTACCCTTCAGATCAAAATTCGGGGCATCAAAATACATTTTAGAGGCATGGTTTCTTCCGCAAAGTTTCATATTTTGATCCCTATAATACGATTTTCCTTGTAATTTGAGTGATTTTTTTGCCTCCATGCAAATCGACTCGGCCTAATGTATTTATATATATACTATTATAGATACCTAAATATTTTTCCAGTGTAATTTAATTTTTGTTTTGTGTAAAGCACTATTTTATTCACTATTCCGTGGTTCTTCTTCAGCACCACCTTCATATTCAATTCATCATCTTTATCCAAGTCGTGATTGTCATCGTCATCCATACGTATGTTAAGTTGGACAGTTAATAATAAAAAGTACGGTAAAACGACTGAAGACTGATTTAGCCTATCATTAACGATTTGGCAATCTAAACATGTTTTCCCTGAGGAGAAAGAATTAAAAATTTATTGTTAACAACTTACAGTATCTCATGTTTGTGGCACAAATAGTGCCGATTACAAAACAAATAGGTTTTTAGAATCAGTAAATCAGTAGGTTATAGATTTTGCCCATTAGGTCAGTTATTTCTTATTAATTTTGACCACCAAAAGCTTATTTCTGGTCAAATATGACAACTATTATACTAATATTTAGAAAAATATTTAGTTATCAAAAAGTTAAAAAAATTAGTAAACAGGACTGGGGGTTGTTTTGTTAAAATTTTGTCACCACTTTTTGATAAGTAAAAACCTTCGATCTAATCAGACTATAAATGTATATCTATAGTGTTTGGTCTATCGTTTCTGCAGATCACACTTTAATGTGGTTTTCTTATTAAAGAATAGTTTTCCTAACTTTTGTAAAAATTGTAACAAAACAATCTCCAGTATGTTGGTGTCTTGTTCTCCAATTTTTTCAAATGTTTACAAAACTAATTGTTGGCACAAAAACAAATTGTTTACTAACCTGTTTGTATCCAAAGGGAAAAGATGCAATTTGGAACCATCTAGACATCGTTTTATGCACACTGCTCATTTTCTCACAAATAAATAGTTTTAAAGGAATACAAATTAATAGATATAAATATTTTTATTAGAAAATTTTTCTTTTTTATACCCGTTTGTAATTTCTACACCCTACATGGGACACCCTCTAAAGTATATATATATTCTGGATCCTTATAAGTAGCGGAGTCGATTTAGCGATGTCCGTTTGTCCATGTGTATGTTGGAAACAACTTTCTGAAGTCCCTAGAAGACCTACGGAAAAGTTTAGCATGTCAATTTGTTGGAAGTTCCTGTTATAAGTTTCGTATTGAAATTCAGCCCAAATGATCCATAATAATCGTAATTTTTGTGGCAAAACTCAGAACGATCAGTCCACAAATGGTCGAGAAAAATTAAAAATATTACCGATATTTCACAATTTCATTAATATTTGCTTTGCTTTTGCTTTGTTTTTTATGCTGTCATGTGCGTAATGTTTGCACACACAAACATGAAACCTAAATATTTGTATATATGCTTGTGTGTTTGTTTAATGCAGCCATATTTATGAAAGAAATTTTTTTCCATTTTTGTCGTTAATTAAATATGTTTATGTTAAAAAATGCTTACAAATGTTTGCATAATTAAATTAAATTATATATAATTTGCCTATTAAATATATTTCTTGGAATTTCTATTTTTATTAATTTAAAAAATGTGTGCCTGTAGACATTTTATTGCTTTTAAAAATGAGGTTCTCATAAAGGATTGTTTCTTAGAACTTGTTAATTTTAGTTTCTTGAACTGAAATTAATTATTTATTTAGGATTAGTAAAAAAATTATTACTATGAATGTTTGTCATATCTTTTTCTTATAACTTAGTTGTAAGTTTATATGACTTTTTTTATTGAAAGGCTAGTTTTTTTATATAATTTTTTTATTGATAGGTTTATATGATCTTTTTTATTGACTCGGCCAGTTTTTTACTTTGAGGTCCTATCATAAAAATTGATTTTTATATCCATATTTCTCTCTATTAATAAATAAATAAATTTTTATACCCTTCTCAAAAATGAAATAAGTTTGTCATTACTTTTATTAGTCAGAGTCATCCAGGCATACACAATAAAAAAATGGGTCCTATACCTGGTATAAACAAGAAACTCGAAGTTTTTTAAAACTAAAATTTATAATCAATAAAATCTCATCAACAACCTAAAACTAACTACATCTAAGGCTTTTCATCAGAAGAGGCTTAAACTTTTTTTTACCGAAACGGAAAAGTACGAAAAAAAATAAAACAACCAATTTTAAGGTTCAAGTGAATAATCAACAATTCCACGTTCTTTATTTTTCTACTCTCTTAAATACTATTATTTTGTCTATTATTGCATTTTAGAAATAAAGTAATTGTTTGTATGATAATTATTATGAAATCAATAAAGTTATTGAACCTAATAAATTATTAAATATAAAGTTATTAAAATTGCTTATTAATATTATTTGGAATTAATGGTACATTTTGTTAACTATTGCACTTTCATTATTGGGAATGCACTTGGACAAACAATTCTTTGGAAAAATATAATATGTATGTATAAATATAAAGTTATTAAAATTATTGGAATTAATATTCTTTGCAGTTGGTAAAAATAATTGGTAAAATTCTTACTAAGTTAAAAAAACATGTGTATGTATGCATCAATAACAAGGGAATAGTGGGAGACTCTATAACAGCTTAACTGGAAAATTATCAACAACAACAATTTTTAGAAAACTAAGGCTTATTCACAAGTCAACAACAAAAGCTTCTTCTAATTTGTAAGTATTCTAAAAGTTTCAACTACTTTTTACAATTTTAACATCCGCAGCGCAACGTAGAAATGCTCTTCGACAATCCTTACAAAAATTACCGAGAGAGGAATTATGAACAAGATTTAGCCAGAAATGCGGAGATGATGTCTTTGCGACCACAAAATCAAGAGTTTAGAGAAAATGAACTTCGTACGAATAGAATTTCAAGGAGTTTAAGTAGAATTAGAAGGAATTCAGAACGAGTTAATCGGAGTCGCTATCAAAATAATATATCTCAATCAATTCGTAGATCTGATACCCTCCAGCGAGCTTTGGAACAAGCACGTAATACTGCTACGCATGCCTCCCGAAGAGAAATATTTGAAGTTAGAGAAATCGAACGCCAGCGGGATGCTCTAGCCCATTCTATGAGAAGAGACGATTCTCTTACACGAGATATTGAGCAGGAGCGTAACACATTGGAATATTCACTTCGTAGAGAAAATCCACAGTATAGGGAAGTTGAACGTGAGAGGGATGCCCTAGCCCGTTCACTCAGAAGAGCTATTGAACAGGAGCGCAACACATTGGAGCATTCGCTTCGTAGGGAAAATACAGAGTATAAGGAAATTTAACGTGAGCGGGATGCTTTAGGCCACTCACTTAGAAGAGACGATTCTCTTACCCGAGCTATTGAACAGGAGCGCAATACTTTCGACCATTCGCTTCGTAGAGAAAATCTAGAATATAGGGAATCTGAACGTGAGAGGGATGCACTAGCCCATTCACTTAGAAGAGATGATTCTCCAACTCGAGCGGCTGAACAGGAGATAAATATACTACGGCGCCGGAAATCGAGAAGAAATGATACAATTCAAAACTTATATTCTCTTCGTATACGAAATCATCCAGTTCGTAATTACCGCATGAATTCAGTTAACCGTACAAATGAAAATATAAGACAAGGCGAAAGGAATAGAAATTTTAGATTAACATTGTCACCCGAATCAAGGACGCAAATGTTTCAAGCAGAGGCACAGAGACAAGCGAACAGAATGCTTAACGAGTATAATTCAAACATGAAAAATGGACCAACTAAAGTTTGCATTTGTTGCGGTGGACTTTGGTTCCCTAATCAAATTAAGGAATTATCGATAGACAACTTTCATCATTTGCATCAAACTTTCTTTTTGGCTAGAGTGTTTCCTTCAGAAAATAATATTTACAAATTTTGTCAAACATGCTGCAAAATTATTAGGAGTGAAAAAATTCCGACAACTTGCCTAATAAATGGACTGGATTTTCCCGAAATTCCAAATGAACTAAAGGACTTGACACCTTTAGAAGAAAGATTTGTGGCTCCCAGAATACCATTCATGCGAATAGTTTTATTAGGATATAATCGCCAGTGTATTGTCAGAGGAGCTGTTGTGAATGTATCATTTTCCCTAGATAGAACTGTTAATGTTCTTCCAAGAAAACTTAATGAAACGGAAGTGATTCAAGTTCACCTCAAAAGAAGACTGCATTATAATCACAATTTTATGACGGAAACTATTCGTCCCAGGAAAGTGATTGAAGCAGCTCAATATTTAATAAATACGGAATTATATCAAAGGCACAATATTCGTATTTCAAACGATTGGTTAGACAACGTTGGTCAAAGTGAAGAAGTTTCTTTTATATCTAATGCAGAAGATCAAGGAGTTCTAGAAACAATAATGAATAATCAGAGCATATGGATGTAGAAGAGTTAAATCCTCAGGAAACACTTTTGGAGAACATTCCCGTCGAAAATATTCCTTTAGAAAGAATTTCTATTGCTCCGGAAGAAGGATCTTCTCCAGCTCACTGGGAAGGAGAAAAGAAAAAAGTTTTGGCAAAGATACGCCAGTTAGAACTACCAACCTTTTTTATCACTTTGTCTGCTGCAGAATCGCAATGGCCAGAACTATTAGTAATTTTAATGAAAATTTTGCATAATAGAACTGTTTCACAAGAAGAAGCAATGAGGTTGAGCACACAGGAGAAATACAACTTAATACGAATGGATCTAATAACATGCTCTAGATATTTTGATCAAAGAATACGTCACCTTTTCAAATATTTTAAAGCTTCTGCTGGCATTTTTAATGATCATAAAGTTATTAAATTTTATTGGAGAATCGAATTTCAGCAAAGAGGTTCTCCTCATGTACACGGAATATATTGGTTAGATCACTCTCCAATGTTTAATTTGCAGGACAGTGCTACTTTCCCTGAAGCAGTTGCTTTCATCGATCAATTCATTGCAACTGATTATTCGATAGCTGATGTGGAAAACTATATATCGTACCAGAAGCATAACCATAGTAGATTATTGGTTTGATTTATTTTTGGCCAGATTCAATTTTAGTTTGTCTTTTAATTTATTTTCAAGCTATTAGGCCTACATTTTCTTATGAAAATAAAACACAATTTTTATTTCATATTGTCCCGACGTTTCGTGAATTTTATGTTCACTTTTTCAAGGGATCTTGTCTATTTAATAAACAGAAAACATTAAACAATTTATTTTTATATAAAAACCATTTTACTTACAATATAAAGTATGTATGTGTATTACATT
Organism: Thelaira solivaga; assembly: GCA_947397855.1. Classification (NCBI taxonomy): domain Eukaryota; kingdom Metazoa; phylum Arthropoda; class Insecta; order Diptera; family Tachinidae; genus Thelaira; species Thelaira solivaga. The sequence goes on from OX377615.1 coordinate 9,334,409, forward strand.
GAAGTTATTGTTTTTTAATATAAGTTATATATTAATATAATCTTTAACTTTTATTATCTGATAAATTTTAACCAAATTCGTCTGTTACGTTATAAGATTGCCAATTTGTAACTTGCACTTAAATTGTCAGTGTCTTCTTTTTTGTTCATTGTTTTTCTGATTTTTTGTTGTATTCTTAAACTTTCCGTTGTAAACCGTTTTCTTTCGTTACTTATTTTGTCCAAAATTCTGACATCAAAATCAGGTTGATGTTTATTTTGTAATGTGTGTTGTGATAATGCCGTGCTTTCTTTTTTATTAATTATGTTTGTTTTGTGTTCTTTTATTCTTGTCTCTAGATTTCTTTTTGTAGTTCCGATGTATACTAAATCACAATTGTTTTTATCATCGCCTTTACAAGGTATTTCATATATGACATCGCTTTGTTGTAATTTTTGTATTGGTGTTTTTGTTCTTGTGAAAATAGAGTTTAATGTTGTATTAGGTTTATAACTTAATGTTATTTTATTCTCATTTAATGTGTTTATAATATGTTTGTTGTTCGTAAGGCCGGGGATGTATTTCGCACTGTAGTATTTGTTTTCAATTTTGTTTTTGTTACCATCCTTTTTGTTGTTTGTTAGCTTATATGCATTTATTAATGCTTTTATTAATCCATTGGGAAAACTGTTATTTTTTAATATATTTGAAATTTTCTGTATATTCTTTATGTGAAATTGTTCATCGCTAATGTCTAGTACCCTTCTTATAAAGTTTTTTGCTGTGTTTACTATTTGTATTTTTGGTTGATAAGAATTAAAATTGATTATTCTTCCAGAGGCTGTTTCTTTTGAATACCAGTCAAATATGATTTTGTTATTTTTCCGATGTAGTTTTGCGTCCAAATATGCTAATTCTCTGTTTTTCTCAATTTCAACTGTGAATTGGATTTTTGGGTGGAAGCCGTTTAGTGTTTCTAATATTCTCTCCACATTTTTAATATTTATTACAGCCAAGATATCATCTACATATTTGGCAACGTATTTGATATGTATATTTTCTTTTTCTAATTTTTTAATAGTCTCGTCTAATATGTTGTCTAAAAAGATATCTGCTATCGTTGGTGATAAAGGATTGCCCATTGGCATGCCGAATATTTGGCTGTAAATTTTTTCTTTAAACATAAAATAGTTGTTTTCATGAAGGCAGAATTTTAAGATTTCTATAAATTTTGATTTGGGAATTTTGGTATTTTCTTCTATTATGTTCCATTTCGCCATTATGTTCTTTATTGCCGTGTGCACTGGTATGTTAGTAAATAGGGAAACCACATCAAATGAAACTAAAGAATCTTGTTCATCAATCTTAATGTTTTTTAGTGTGGATTTTAGATTTTTAGAACTTTTAACATTGTATTTTTCTGATATTATGTTATTTAATATTTTCCCTATATGTTTGCTAAGATGGTAACATGGGACTTTCCCCGATGATACAATGGGTCTTAGGGGTATACCATCCTTGTGTATTTTGGGTAATCCATAAATTCTGGGAGCATTTCCAGCTGAGCAGTGAAGTACGCGTTTTTTCCATCCATCAATATATCCCTTTTTAAACAAGTCTGTTATTATATTATTGTTGATTTTAACTAATTTATTTGTAGGGTCGGCTCTAATTACTTTGTATGTGTTTCTATCCTCTAATAGTTTTTCAATTTTGGCGTTGTACTCTTCTTTATATAATACCACTGTTTTATTCCCCTTGTCAGCTTGTGTTATAATTATGTTATTGTTACTTTTTAAGAATTTTTTTGTTTTTTCAAAAACCGCTAAAATGAATTTATTCTTGGGACTGTTTTTTAAATGTCTTTTAAATCGTGTGACCATACTGGCGAGGTTCGTTCTCATTCCTTCCTTTTCCCCATGTGTGTTCTCCATTGCTTGTATACATTGTTCCATATCCGCTATAGTGTCTAGTGTTGAAAAAAGTTTTCTGTCGATTGGTAAAGCAAATTTTTTTCCCAGTGATAACAACCATTTGCATTCCCACGGTATTACTATGTCCGTTTTATTTTCAAGCCAGTGTTCATTAAATTTTAAACCAAATTTTTTGAAGGCTTTTTCCTTTATAGCATCCAATTTTTTTATTTGTTTTTCCTTTATGTTCTTCTCCATGTGTTTAACTCTATTCCCTTGATTATTAGTAAATGATTCAAAATCATTCGTTGAAAGAAAGTTTTCCATATGTTGTCTCCTCTTTTGTAGGGTTTTCCCTATTAATTTTAGGTCATTATTTGTCTGTGATATTTCCAGATTTAATAATTTCTTGTGAAAATTATATTCTATTCTATCCAACTCTTTATTAATTTTAAAACATTTAAAAAGTTTGGCTACTTTTGCTGTTGTATGTTTTGTGTGATCCTTACAAAAATTACCGAGAGAGGAATTATGAACAAGATTTAGAGTTTAGAGAAAATGAACTTCGTACGAATAGAATTTCAAGGAGTTTAAGTAGAATTAGAAGGAATTCAGAACGAGTTAATCGGAGTCGCTATCAAAATAATATATCTCAATCAATTCGTAGATCTGATACCCTCCAGCGAGCTTTGGAACAAGCACGTAATACTGCTACGCATGCCTCCCGAAGAGAAATATTTGAAGTTAGAGAAATCGAACGCCAGCGGGATGCTCTAGCCCATTCTATGAGAAGAGACGATTCTCTTACACGAGATATTGAGCAGGAGCGTAACACATTGGAATATTCACTTCGTAGAGAAAATCCACAGTATAGGGAAGTTGAACGTGAGAGGGATGCCCTAGCCCGTTCACTCAGAAGAGCTATTGAACAGGAGCGCAACACATTGGAGCATTCGCTTCGTAGGGAAAATCCAGAGTATAAGGAAATTTAACGTGAGCGGGATGCTTTAGGCCACTCACTTAGAAGAGACGATTCTCTTACCCGAGCTATAGAACAGGAGCGCAACACTTTCGACCATTCGCTTCGTAGAGAAAATCTAGAATATAGGGAATCTGAACGTGAGAGGGATGCACTAGCCCATTCACTTAGAAGAGATGATTCTCCAACTCGAGCGGCTGAACAGGAGATAAATATACTACGGCGCCGGAAATCGAGAAGAAATGATACAATTCAAAACTTATATTCTCTTCGTATACGAAATCATCCAGTTCGTAATTACCGCATGAATTCAGTTAACCGTACAAATGAAAATATAAGACAAGGCGAAAGGAATAGAAATTTTAGATTAACATTGTCACCCGAATCAAGGACGCAAATGTTTCAAGCAGAGGCACAGAGACAAGCGAACAGAATGCTTAACGAGTATAATTCAAACATGAAAAATGGACCAACTAAAGTTTGCATTTGTTGCGGTGGACTTTGGTTCCCTAATCAAATTAAGGAATTATCGATGGACAACTTTCATCATTTGCATCAAACTTTCTTTTTGGCTAGAGTGTTTCCTTCAGAAAATAATATTTACAAATTTTGTCAAACATGCTGCAAAATTATTAGGAGTGAAAAAATTCCGACAACTTGTCTAATAAATGGACTGGATTTTCCCGAAATTCCAAATGAACTAAAGGACTTGACACCTTTAGAAGAAAGATTTGTGGCTCCCAGAATACCATTCATGCGAATAGTTTTATTAGGATATAATCGCCAGTGTATTGTCAGAGGAGCTGTTGTGAATGTATCATTTTCCCTAGATAGAACTGTTAATGTTCTTCCAAGAAAACTTAATGAAACGGAAGTGATTCAAGTTCACCTCAAAAGAAGACTGCATTATAATCACAATTTTATGACGGAAACTATTCGTCCCAGGAAAGTGATTGAAGCAGCTCAATATTTAATAAATACGGAATTATATCAAAGGCACAATATTCGTATTTCAAACGATTGGTTAGACAACGTTGGTCAAAGTGAAGAAGTTTCTTTTATATCTAATGCAGAAGATCAAGGAGTTCTAGAAACAATAATGAATAATCAGAGCATATGGATGTAGAAGAGTTAAATCCTCAGGAAACGCTTTTGGAGAACATTCCCGTCGAAAATATTCCTTTAGAAAGAATTTCTATTGCTCCGGAAGAAGGATCTTCTCCAGCTCACTGGGAAGGAGAAAAGAAAAAAGTTTTGGCAAAGATACGCCAGTTAGAACTACCAACCTTTTTTATCACTTTGTCTGCTGCAGAATCGCAATGGCCAGAACTATTAGTAATTTTAATGAAAATTTTGCATAATAGAACTGTTTCACAAGAAGAAGCAATGAGGTTGAGCACACAGGAGAAATACAACTTAATACGAATGGATCTAATAACATGCTCTAGATATTTTGATCAAAGAATACGTCACCTTTTCAAATATTTTAAAGCTTCTGCTGGCATTTTTAATGATCATAAAGTTATTAAATTTTATTGGAGAATCGAATTTCAGCAAAGAGGTTCTCCTCATGTACACGGAATATATTGGTTAGATCACTCTCCAATGTTTAATTTGCAGGACAGTGCTACTTTCCCTGAAGCAGTTGCTTTCATCGATCAATTCATTGCAACTGATTATTCGATAGCTGATGTGGAAAACTATATATCGTACCAGAAGCATAACCATAGTAGATTATTGGTTTGATTTATTTTTGGCCAGATTCAATTTTAGTTTGTCTTTTAATTTATTTTCAAGCTATTAGGCCTACATTTTCTTATGAAAATAAAACACAATTTTTATTTCATATTGTCCCGACGTTTCGTGAATTTTATGTTCACTTTTTCAAGGGATCTTGTCTATTTAATAAACAGAAAACATTAAACAATTTATTTTTATATAAAAACCATTTTACTTACAATATAAAGTATGTATGTGTATTACATTGAAGTTATTGTTTTTTAATATAAGTTATATATTAATATAATCTTTAACTTTTATTATCTGATAAATTTTAACCAAATTCGTTGTTACACGCCAAATAAGTAAGCTCTACTTCAGTGTAGAGCACAATTAGGTTTAAAGAATTAAACGATAGTATACATTTATAAATCACAAATCATATGGCATGGTGAAGATGTCCGGCTAGCTCTAGCAGCTTGGTGTGTTTCTTGACCCGTGGTTTATAGCGTGCAAGCATATTACTGAGCTCTCCATGCCTATAGTACCAAGAGCTCAGTTAAATATCATGATAAGGAGAAAAAGAAAGAAAAGATAAGTCATATGAAGATGGTTGCTTGCTTTGCGTTGTTTTCGTGGATTTGTGTTTGTATGGCAAGCTGGAAGTGCCATACCTAGGTATTGTTGTGTTCCCTACCCGCGACCAATGACAGCACTAAATACCTAGAGATTTTAGTTAGCTGTCCCAAATAAAAAATATTTCACCCGAGCCGAGTATTCATCTTACCCAACACTTCCTCGCAGAATAAAAAGAAATTAACAAGTCATCTTGAATTTACAATTTATTGTAAATAAATTCTATATATATAAGGTTGAATTCATTTGTATTTTAAGTAGATGAATATAGGTACTAAATTAGGTTAAGGTATGTAGGTAAAATCTATAATAAGTATAAATGTAATTTTAATAATTTTAATGAAATAATAATAATAATAATAATATATGTATAAATAATGATACTTAAGGTTTTATCCAGTGATTTGCAGGAGGATGTAAGTCCATGCGGTTGTTGTCTTCTTAGTGATAAATTTGTTCGAAATATTTCCGGTTCACGTGTCTCCCTTTCTAGGCTAATAGTTGCAGATGTATTTATATCTTGAGCTTTGTATATGTAAACTGCTTCATTTAATTTAATTTGCAGACTTTGCCGGGTAAATGCTAACATGGCAAATGACGTTGAGTGCGTGTAAATTCTAGGTTAGGTAATTTATATTGGCGTAAGTATATGAGTGTCTAATGTCTTATAGTGTATGTATTTATTACAAGTATTTTTAGGTTAAGTATTTTACGTAAGGGTAAGTGTGCATGAGCTTTAGTATGTATTTTATTACAATCATTTTCAGGTTAGGTTTTCACATTAAGGTAAGTATAGTTATAAGTTTTTTTGTATAATGATTTTTTTCTTTTATATCATAAGTTTTAGTTCATAAGTTTTAATTTTTCTCTTTAATGCTTTTCATTTACATAACGATTTATTAACTTTTCTTTTCAGTTTACGATGATTTTAATAAGTTCATATTTCTTTGCACTAACACACATTGCATCACCCTTTTGTATCGATGACCGTAGCCATGCTCACTTTTTTTGTTTTCTTGGCAGGCATTTTACTTTCCTCGAAGAAATAATTTTAGTTTTATCAATTTAAGTAAAGGTTCTACTTTATACGGTCATGGAACACTTTTCCCATTTACTCTTTTTTTATATTACACTTGGGTACTGTACACCTTATTTTTTTATTACACACACTTCAAGCAAACGCTACTGAACACTTCAAACTTCAAAAACCAATTCCATTCTAAAATGCCTTCCTCAAGCTTTACAACCCACGCTATCACTTATTTCTTTTTGTTTGTCCTTCTACCTATGACTGATCGTGCTATGATTGGTCGAATTTTATAACGGGACTTTTCAGCATTGCCAGAACTCCTAAGCAAATAGATATAAAAAGAATAGAAGACAGGGTTGCATTTTAAAAAAAAAGGAAGTGTTCGGATAGAATAATAATCCGTGTAACCATGCCAGATCAGAAACTTTTGTAACAAACCTGCTTCGTATTTCGACCCCTGATCGACAGACGAACAGGAAGAGAAAGTTTCTCCTAGTGTATAATATCCATAGAAAGCCTAACGTGTGGCTCGACCCACGAAGCCGGGCAACATGCTTGACAGATTCAATGCTTATGGGCGAATATCAGCAGCGTGATATTTCCCTATGTATTTACCTTGGAGGTCTTCAATCTCATAAAGGGAATTACCGATTCTTTTCCTGATTCTACACTTGACAAATTTTGGATACAGTTTAGCATTTATGCCCTTTTTGAAATTACTTTGGGCGTGGTTCCTATAGAAAGCTTCTTGACCTTCCTTGAACGATACGGGTTTTGCTCTCATATTGTAAGTCCTCGAGGCTTTTTCATGAGCAATAGTGAGGTTCTTGTTTATCTTGTCCCGGATGTCTTGCAAATTGTCAGTTCGATCTAATATGGTGTCATCCGTTAGCATATTTAGTTTGTTTAGAATAGAATATGTAGAACCGTGTGAAATCATGTTTTGTCCAAAAGCAGCATAATAAGGAGAACACTGTATTGCTGAGTGAAGGTCGCTACGCAATATCGTTAAAATTTTGTGGATGTTTTGGTCCCAGTTAGTGTGGTCTGCGTCATTCCTAAGATAGTATCGAATTTTGGATAAAATTTCCCTATTTGACCTCTCAGAGGCATTCGACTGAGGTGAATAAAAACCGGTTGTAATATGCGTAATGCCATATGCTAAAAAAAATTCTTTTATTTCTTTGGATGTAAATTGTTTCGCATTATCCGTGTGGATATACTGTGGCACGCCATATGTGCAGAAAATTTCGTTTTGGAAAAAGGCTATAACACTATTAGAAGTCGCTGACTTAACAGGTTTAAGAAATAAAAATTTCGTTAAGTGGTCTACTGCAACAAATAACATGCTGTTTTTTAATTTAGAAGACGGATAGGGTCCTAAAAAGTCGCAATAGAGTCTCTGAAATGGGCGTTGTGTAACGTATTGGTTTCCCATGGGAGGGCGTAGCGATTGATTTGGTGGTTTTATTACTTTGCAAATATCACACTGGTTTACAAATGACTTGATATCTAACGTCATCCTAGGCCAGTAGTATTTCTGCCTAATTCTAAAAAGCGTCTTGGCATACCCACCATGGCATCCCTCTTCGTGAGCGGATTTGATAATGTCCCTAACAAGGCTTCTAGGAATCCATAACCTCCAAAAACTACATTCCTTATCTATCCCGTTTCGAAAACCTACTCGTTTATATATATAATTATCGGAAATACATACATCTGGCAAGGCCTGCTCGTTTTTGCGAATGTGGTCTTTCAATTCGTTGTACTCTGAACCATTAAACTCGGCTGATGTAAGGTCAATTTCAGGCAGGTTGCTACCAATATCTACTTCGTCTACATCGAATCGTGATAGCGCATCTGGTACAACATTTAAACTGCCTTTCCTATGCTCCATTACAAAATCAAAATTCTGAAGCTTGAGGCTCCATCTAGCTAGTCTTCCTTGCAGATCTTTTTGGCTCATTAACCATCGCAAGCTAGCGTGGTCCGTTATTATCCTGAAAGGAAGTCCCTCGACATAAGGCCTGAAACGCTTTACGCAAATTATGGCCGCTAGGCACTCCAATTCAGTGACCGTATAGTTGCGTTGAGCACTATTGAGTTTTTGCGATATGAGCGAAATTGGTCGTTCCTTACCATCGTCATTGAGCTGGTACAAGACTCCTCCTACTCCTATTCTTGAGGCATCGCATTGGATTATAAACTCTTTAGAAAAGTCTGGCTGTGCCAGTACGGGTGCTTTAGAAAGGGCAGATTTCAACTTATCTACAGAGTCCACTGCTTCTTGAGTGAGTCTAAAAGGCTTATTATTTTTGCGTAAACAGTCAGTCAGGTGGCCTGCCAAATCGGAAAAGTTATTAATGAAGGTGCGGTACCAATTGCACATTCCTACGAAACGTCTCACTTGGCGAGGAGATTTTGGTAGGGGAAAGTCAGCTATGGCCTTAACCTTATCTGGGTCTACTTCTAAATTCCCGTCACCAATTATATACCCTAGATATTTAATTCTACGCTGGCAAAATTTACTTTTGCTTACGTTTATAGTAAGATTTGCAGATTTTAAACATTGTGCAACTTCTAAAAGTAAATTAATATGACTGTCAAAGTTTTCGCTACAAACAAGAAGATCGTCCAGATAAATAAAAACATTTTCCCTGAATCTAGCTGGGATTACTTTATCCATTAAGCGGCTCATGGTCTGAGGGCCATTACAAAGACCAAAAGGCATGACTTTATATTGGTAGAGAGGCCTACCAGGAACTGCAAAAGCCGTTTTTTCCCTTGATGTATTTGTAAGTTTAATTTGGAAAAACGCATCCTTGAGGTCAATTCCGCTTATAAAGTGTGTATCTTTCAGTCGGCTAAGTAATCCGTTTATGTGAGGAAGAGGGTATGAATCCTTTTTCGTTACTAAATTCAGTTTTCTGCAGTCTAGACATAATCTTATCTTTCCAGGTTTTCGAACCGTAACAATGGGACTGCACCAAGGCGAGTTAGACTCCTCTATCACTCCTAATGCTAATAACCTATCAAGTTCTTTTTCAACTTCCTCTTGTCTAGGAGGAGAAAGTGGATAGTGTTTTGATTTGACTGGGGTTGCGTCGCCCGTATCAATGTTATGTTCGAGAAGGTGCGTGCAGCCAAGGCCTAAATTTTCATAAGCTGGAAATTTCTGAATAATTTCATCCAATTTATACTTTTGTTCTGGATTAAGATCGTGAAATGTGTTATCTGCTACATTTTCTCCCTGTAGGCTTGAAATTTGCGGAATTATATGAGGAGCAAGCGAGAAGTTTCTCCAGAAATCAACTCCGAGATAACCTTCCTGTTCTAAGGATGGTGCTATGTAAAAAGTCATCACTTTTGTGATTCCCCTAAAAGTTACTGGAAGTATGGAGTAGCCTAAAATTTCATTCTTGGATCCGCCTGCGGTTATAACATTGGACCTAAATTTCTTGACCTTTATGTTGTTTTTATTTACAAAGTCTAAACTATTTCTCCCCAATACAGACACGTTTGCGCCAGAATCTAAAAGACATGTTAATTCAGTGTTATATAATTTTAATTTGACAAATGGTCTGCCATCTTCTGCAGTAGTTAAACATGAGGATTCAATAATTTTCCTAAAATTCTTCCTAGCGTAATATCTAGTCCTACATTTTAAAATTCGAAAAGATGGTTTATTTACAGGCTGCTGGTTTTGAATTTGATATGATTTTTGCCTACAAGCATGTATAGAACTTTCCTTTATGTCCGGGTTTGAATAATCAGGTTTTGAAATTAATGTACTAGCTAGTTGAAAGGGTATATGAGGTGGGCTTCCCGGTGGGAGTACACACTCATTTTTAGAATCTTGTTCGGGATTTATTTCAGAGAACGGGCGTCCCCGACAGTTCGCTCGCTCCTTCGTCTGTTTTCCAAGTGTGGGTGGCTACACTTGGGTGTAGTAATACCAGTTTGACCACACTTGTAGCAGAATATGGATCGGCTTTCTGTTGGACAGTATATGTAGCTATGTCCCAATTCTGAGCAGTTCCAACATTTTATTCTGGAATAGTCTCCCTTGACATAAGGCTTGCTTATTTTTAATGCTTCTACCTGAGGGTCAAGCTCTCCATCTGAATCTTCAGGAATCTGCTCGGATAAAATTTCATTTATATGTTTTGAGCGATGTAAGTTTGAAGAAGCTTTATTTTCATTAAGACATTTCTCAGCCTTTCTTGCTAGCATGCGCAATTCCCCCATATTAGCGGGCTCCGAAACAAAAAGCATTACCTTAAGATCAGGAGTCACATTTCTCTTAATAATTTCTATTAATGACGTATCTGTCATTGGATTCCTAAGTTTTAAATTTAATTGCACGATGGCAGCATGAAAATCGTCATAGCACTCTCTAGACAATTGTTTACGAGTAGAGATCTTCAATAGTATCTCGTGATCTGTCTCAAGTGTGCCAAATTCTTTTAACAAAGACTCTTTCAGCAACAAGTAAGTCGCATTTGGGTTTTGTTTAATGAAAGTCCAGTACCAAGTCTCAGCTTTATTAGTCAGGAAAATATGAAAATTTGCCATAAGATAATCAAATGGGCATTGTGATCTTTCCCTTAGGGTGTCTATTTTAAATAAAAAGTCGTTAACGCTACTGTCACCGTTGAACGAAACTTTCCAGTCCTTTAATTTTAATAAAATTAGCTGACGCGTTTGAAAATGAACTGTTTGCGTTCCCGCCTAACTGGGCTGAAGTGCTGGCTCCATTACGGGGTCTATTCAGGGTTTCTCTAATAGAGGTTAACTCTAGTCTAAAATCATCCTGAGTTGTTCTCAGCATTTCTTGAAAATATGCTAATAGGTCCATATTTACGGATTGTCCCGATGCATCTTGGTTCCCTCCAGTAGCCATGTTCGATTGTATGTTAAATTTTTGGGGAATGTCAGTGAAATCTGCTGTCAGTTCTTCCGAGCTCACGTTCGTAAACTGAGGTGACTGTTTCTCGATGATGCTGGTTCCTTCTAATGTACAATCTGAGCTAGTGGAAAGTGACGGTGGTGAAGGCCGTAAGGCTCGTATACTTGTATCTGAATTTGCCTTTGCTAACTTGGTAGCACTAACTGAATTCTTTGGTATTACACCTGGTGCTTTAACTAATTTTGAAACTAACGTGCCACTGGTGGCAACTTTCTTGCCTCTGCCTCTAGGTGATGAAACTGATGAGTCTAGATTTTGTGCAGCAGTGGTGTTTGAACGTGTGCTTTTGTGCATAATGCACCTATTCGGTGATGCATTAGATTAAAAGAAAAGGAAGAAAAAACTGTGCTCCAATTTCCGCCTTACACGAAAAAACGAATTAAAAATGATTAAAAAAAAATTATGCTTTTATGTTCATTTGTATGATGATGAGCAAGTGTGTGTATGTGCAGGAGAACTTTGTTTTTCTTAAATAATAATAAAAAAATCTTGAATGATTTCCTTTTTTTTTTTCAAAGAATGCTTAATTGCAAAAATCTGTTATATGTTAATATGCATATATTGATATACATCTCTTTTTAATAAATTTATCAATTCTAAGGAAATATAATATATTTGAAATTTAAAAATTTTTTTTTTCTGTAAAGAAAACTAATCATTAATTATACGAGGAGTGTTGGGTTTCCGAACACCGCCGGGCAAAATAAACACATACGTGCGTACGCAGCATGTGTATGTGACAAAAAAAAATATTTATTAAAGTTGGTTGTGATGACGCTTGAAAGCTCATGTCTCCTTGAACTGCACCTGGCTAATGAATCCGTATAATAAAATATGATAAACGACAATTCATGCCTCAAGCACTATTTCCAAAGAAACAGGAGAGCTTTTGAGTATACTATAAGTATGTGTATTTAGAATGTATTATATTAAGTTATACACTTTTAACCAGGATCAAAATATTTCGCTACTTGACGTGCAATTCAGCTAAGCAAGGACTTAAATAAATCAATCCGGCATAAACTACCATTAAGATGCCGGGTCCCCGTAGCAACGGCAATTAATCGATTAATGATCGATTAACTCGGACTTACAGTTCGACGGCATACCGAATGACAATTTGAGATGTTATAAAAAGAATATATTCATATCATAGTGTCGTCTTGGAGTCGCAATTGATACTAGACTTTAGTCCAGTAATCAAGACTTACTTCCAGCCAAAACACCAGATAAACGTTAACATCACAAAACAAATAAACCCACGAAACAAGCAAAGCGTATATGATTATTCTAGTTAAATTCCCATGTTACTTCCCGTTTCACAAAGCAAAGCAACACAGAAAAAAAACCGAAATTGTTTTATCGTTGGGCCAACAAATATGTTACACCAACGATGACTTATATATGGATGTTTAAATTATTCTTTTGTTTCGCTTTCCGTTGGGCGCCAAATATGCTGCGCCAACGTTGAAGAAGGTGAAATATGTTTCTCAATTTGTTTATCGTTGGGCGCCAAATATGTTACACGCCAAATAAGTAAGCTCTACTTCAGTGTAGAGCACAATTAGGTTTAAAGAATTAAACGATAGTATACATTTATAAATCACAAATCATATGGCATGGTGAAGATGTCCGGCTAGCTCTAGCAGCTTGGTGTGTTTCTTGACCCGTGGTTTATAGCGTGCAAGCATATTACTGAGCTCTCCATGCCTATAGTACCAAGAGCTCAGTTAAATATCATGATAAGGAGAAAAAGAAAGAAAAGATAAGTCATATGAAGATGGTTGCTTGCTTTGCGTTGTTTTCGTGGATTTGTGTTTGTATGGCAAGCTGGAAGTGCCATACCTAGGTATTGTTGTGTTCCCTACCCGCGACCAATGACAGCACTAAATACCTAGAGATTTTAGTTAGCTGTCCCAAATAAAAAATATTTCACCCGAGCCGAGTATTCATCTTACCCAACACTTCCTCGCAGAATAAAAAGAAATTAACAAGTCATCTTGAATTTACAATTTATTGTAAATAAATTCTATATATATAAGGTTGAATTCATTTGTATTTTAAGTAGATGAATATAGGTACTAAATTAGGTTAAGGTATGTAGGTAAAATCTATAATAAGTATAAATGTAATTTTAATAATTTTAATGAAATAATAATAATAATAATATATATGTATAAATAATGATACTTAAGGTTTTATCCAGTGATTTGCAGGAGGATGTAAGTCCATGCGGTTGTTGTCTTCTTAGTGATAAATTTGTTCGAAATATTTCCGGTTCACGTGTCTCCCTTTCTAGGCTAATAGTTGCAGATGTATTTATATCTTGAGCTTTGTATATGTAAACTGCTTCATTTAATTTAATTTGCAGACTTTGCCGGGTAAATGCTAACATGGCAAATGACGTTGAGTGCGTGTAAATTCTAGGTTAGGTAATTTATATTGGCGTAAGTATATGAGTGTCTAATGTCTTATAGTGTATGTATTTATTACAAGTATTTTTAGGTTAAGTATTTTACGTAAGGGTAAGTGTGCATGAGCTTTAGTATGTATTTTATTACAATCATTTTCAGGTTAGGTTTTCACATTAAGGTAAGTATAGTTATAAGTTTTTTTGTATAATGATTTTTTTCTTTTATATCATAAGTTTTAGTTCATAAGTTTTAATTTTTCTCTTTAATGCTTTTCATTTACATAACGATTTATTAACTTTTCTTTTCAGTTTACGATGATTTTAATAAGTTCATATTTCTTTGCACTAACACACATTGCATCACCCTTTTGTATCGATGACCGTAGCCATGCTCACTTTTTTTGTTTTCTTGGCAGGCATTTTACTTTCCTCGAAGAAATAATTTTAGTTTTATCAATTTAAGTAAAGGTTCTACTTTATACGGTCATGGAACACTTTTCCCATTTACTCTTTTTTTATATTACACTTGGGTACTGTACACCTTATTTTTTTATTACACACACTTCAAGCAAACGCTACTGAACACTTCAAACTTCAAAAACCAATTCCATTCTAAAATGCCTTCCTCAAGCTTTACAACCCACGCTATCACTTATTTCTTTTTGTTTGTCCTTCTACCTATGACTGATCGTGCTATGATTGGTCGAATTTTATAACGGGACTTTTCAGCATTGCCAGAACTCCTAAGCAAATAGATATAAAAAGAATAGAAGACAGGGTTGCATTTTAAAAAAAAAGGAAGTGTTCGGATAGAATAATAATCCGTGTAACCATGCCAGATCAGAAACTTTTGTAACATCGTCTGTTACGTTATAAGATTGCCAATTTGTAACTTGCACTTAAATTGTCAGTGTCTTCTTTTTTGTTCATTGTTTTTCTGATTTTTTGTTGTATTCTTAAACTTTCCGTTGTAAACCGTTTTCTTTCGTTACTTATTTTGTCCAAAATTCTGACATTATCAAAATCAGGTTGATGTTTATTTTGTAATGTGTGTTGTGATAATGCCGTGCTTTCTTTTTTATTAATTATGTTTGTTTTGTGTTCTTTTATTCTTGTCTCTAGATTTCTTTTTGTAGTTCCGATGTATACTAAATCACAATTGTTTTTATCATCGCCTTTACAAGGTATTTCATATATGACATCGCTTTGTTGTAATTTTTGTATTGGTGTTTTTGTTCTTGTGAAAATAGAGTTTAATGTTGTATTAGGTTTATAACTTAATGTTATTTTATTCTCATTTAATGTGTTTATAATATGTTTGTTGTTCGTAAGGCCGGGGATGTATTTCGCACTGTAGTATTTGTTTTCAATTTTGTTTTTGTTACCATCCTTTTTGTTGTTTGTTAGCTTATATGCATTTATTAATGCTTTTATTAATCCATTGGGAAAACTGTTATTTTTTAATATATTTGAAATTTTCTGTATATTCTTTATGTGAAATTGTTCATCGCTAATGTCTAGTACCCTTCTTATAAAGTTTTTTGCTGTGTTTACTATTTGTATTTTTGGTTGATAAGAATTAAAATTGATTATTCTTCCAGAGGCTGTTTCTTTTGAATACCAGTCAAATATGATTTTGTTATTTTTCCGATGTAGTTTTGCGTCCAAATATGCTAATTCTCTGTTTTTCTCAATTTCAACTGTGAATTGGATTTTTGGGTGGAAGCCGTTTAGTGTTTCTAATATTCTCTCCACATTTTTAATATTTATTACAGCCAAGATATCATCTACATATTTGGCAACGTATTTGATATGTATATTTTCTTTTTCTAATTTTTTAATAGTCTCGTCTAATATGTTGTCTAATAAGATATCTGCTATCGTTGGTGATAAAGGATTGCCCATTGGCATGCCGAATATTTGGCTGTAAATTTTTTCTTTAAACATAAAATAGTTGTTTTCATGAAGGCAGAATTTTAAGATTTCTATAAATTTTGATTTGGGAATTTTGGTATTTTCTTCTATTATGTTCCATTTCGCCATTATGTTCTTTATTGCCGTGTGCACTGGTATGTTAGTAAATAGGGAAACCACATCAAATGAAACTAAAGAATCTTGTTCATCAATCTTAATGTTTTTTAGTGTGGATTTTAGATTTTTAGAACTTTTAACATTGTATTTTTCTGATATTATGTTATTTAATATTTTCCCTATATGTTTGCTAAGATGGTAACATGGGACTTTCCCCGATGATACAATGGGTCTTAGGGGTATACCATCCTTGTGTATTTTGGGTAATCCATAAATTCTGGGAGCATTTCCAGCTGAGCAGTGAAGTACGCGTTTTTTCCATCCATCAATATATCCCTTTTTAAACAAGTCTGTTATTATATTATTGTTGATTTTAACTAATTTATTTGTAGGGTCGGCTCTAATTACTTTGTATGTGTTTCTATCCTCTAATAGTTTTTCAATTTTGGCGTTGTACTCTTCTTTATATAATACCACTGTTTTATTCCCCTTGTCAGCTTGTGTTATAATTATGTTATTGTTACTTTTTAAGAATTTTTTTGTTTTTTCAAAAACCGCTAAAATGAATTTATTCTTGGGACTGTTTTTTAAATGTCTTTTAAATCGTGTGACCATACTGGCGAGGTTCGTTCTCATTCCTTCCTTTTCCCCATGTGTGTTCTCCATTGCTTGTATACATTGTTCCATATCCGCTATAGTGTCTAGTGTTGAAAAAAGTTTTCTGTCGATTGGTAAAGCAAATTTTTTTCCCAGTGATAACAACCATTTGCATTCCCACGGTATTACTATGTCCGTTTTATTTTCAAGCCAGTGTTCATTAAATTTTAAACCAAATTTTTTGAAGGCTTTTTCCTTTATAGCATCCAATTTTTTTATTTGTTTTTCCTTTATGTTCTTCTCCATGTGTTTAACTCTATTCCCTTGATTATTAGTAAATGATTCAAAATCATTCGTTGAAAGAAAGTTTTCCATATGTTGTCTCCTCTTTTGTAGGGTTTTCCCTATTAATTTTAGGTCATTATTTGTCTGTGATATTTCCAGATTTAATAATTTCTTGTGAAAATTATATTCTATTCTATCCAACTCTTTATTAATTTTAAAACATTTAAAAAGTTTGGCTACTTTTGCTGTTGTATGTTTTGTGTGATCCTTACAAAAATTACCGAGAGAGGAATTATGAACAAGATTTAGCCAGAAATGTGGAGATGATATCTTTGCGACCACAAAATCAAGAGTTTAGAGAAAATGAACTTCGTACGAATAGAATTTCAAGGAGTTTAAGTAGAATTAGAAGGAATTCAGAACGAGTTAATCGGAGTCGCTATCAAAATAATATATCTCAATCAATTCGTAGATCTGATACCCTCCAGCGAGCTTTGGAACAAGCACGTAATACTGCTACGCATGCCTCCCGAAGAGAAATATTTGAAGTTAGAGAAATCGAACAACAAACATATTATAAACACATTAAATGAGAATAAAATAACATTAAGTTATAAACCTAATACAACATTAAACTCTATTTTCACAAGAACAAAAACACCAATACAAAAATTACAACAAAGCGATGTCATATATGAAATACCTTGTAAAGGCGATGATAAAAACAATTGTGATTTAGTATACATCGGAACTACAAAAAGAAATCTAGAGACAAGAATAAAAGAACACAAAACAAACATAATTAATAAAAAAGAAAGCACGGCATTATCACAACACACATTACAAAATAAACATCAACCTGATTTTGATAATGTCAGAATTTTGGACAAAATAAGTAACGAAAGAAAACGGTTTACAACGGAAAGTTTAAGAATACAACAAAAAATCAGAAAAACAATGAACAAAAAAGAAGACACTGACAATTTAAGTGCAAGTTACAAATTGGCAATCTTATAACGTAACAGACGAATTTGGTTAAAATTTATCAGATAATAAAAGTTAAAGATTATATTAATATATAACTTATATTAAAAAACAATAACTTCAATGTAATACACATACATACTTTATATTGTAAGTAAAATGGTTTTTATATAAAAATAAATTGTTTAATGTTTTCTGTTTATTAAATAGACAAGATCCCTTGAAAAAGTGAACATAAAATTCACGAAACGTCGGGACAATATGAAATAAAAATTGTGTTTTATTTTCATAAGTAAATGTAGGCCTAATAGCTTGAAAATAAATTAAAAGACATAGTAGATTATGCCGAAGAGAAATTCGTGGACAAAAGATTTGTCGCTTTAATATACCGTGTAACGATCTTTTCATTTATTTAGCCCTGAGGAGGTAGCTCAAACGCCAAAAGAAAATGATTTCTCAGTAGTAACCTAAGGCTGTTATGACGATATATAAGTAGAAGTGGTTACTTAAATATTCGCGTATCAGGAAGGACTATGGGAGCCGTTAAAGCCGCTAGCAAACAGTCGGTTTGGGGTTCGCGTCCACCGTGAACACTTAATAAATATCGCCTCGGTCACAAAAAAAATTTTATTTTCACAGACTCCCGAGTTTAGTATTTATAAGTAGGGAAACAAACATTCGTAAATATAGGAAATAGCAGCTAGTTTTTCGATTTCTTTCTTTTTTCTCACTTCTTAACTGAAATTCATCTCGAGTTGTCTTTATGATGATAACTAGGACAACGTTCACGCCCTCCCTACCTTTGGTTTCCGGAACCGTTATTTTAACGGAAACCCCTTTTTTGATCTCCTGCAAGCTTACACCATTCAGTAAAAAATCTCTGATTCTCTATTTAGAACTCCATTCTACAATTTTTATTCATCAATATACATGTGGGGTTGAAATTAATATGACAGATGACAAATGACAGATAGTAGTTAATGGCGCGTTAGAGATGAAAAAAAGAGGAGTCGACAAGAAGAAGTAAAAGCAAAAAGACGTACGACGGAACCAACTGTTTTAAAATAAACGTGTTTAATTGATTATATTTTTTTAAAAGAAAACTAACTTTCATACACATTAAATATTATTTCTAAATTCATCATTTGTTATTCATTTATTTATCATTTAAATAAATAAAAGTAATAATATACCATAAATTTTGGGGACTCAGCCGTAATTGTGTGCGTGTTATAGAAGACTAAAAACTAAGAAAAAACACATACATAAGACGGAAAAATTGGAAGTTAAAGAAAAATAGACGGAATAAAATAAGATGGCGTACGCTTTGGGTGATTTTGTGACGGTTCGCAACAATTTGTATACGGCAAAACGTGGTGTTGTTCAGGCTCTACATAAGTTTGTATTTGAAAACGAGGGTGATCGGCAAAACAGACAGCGACTGAGGGAGTTCGTTGGTTTTGATTTTGGTGAAGACGACGAAAAATTCAAACAAAAGGCTGAATATATAAAACATAATTTGAGTGCTGCAGATTTGGTAGCGGTGTGCAACATTTTGTGCTTGAACTATGACGCAGACAATTTGTTTTTACACATATTTAAAAATATGCGCAAAGGAAATTTGTTTTATCGTAACAATAAGAGTAATGACGACGACGAGGCAAATTCTGAAGAAGGTCGCAGCGACGTAGACGACGACGGTGACGGCAGCGGTAATGAAGCTTGCAACGGCAGAAGAAGAGTGGGTAATCAAATGGGTGATAACGGTAGCATCAACAATATCAACGAAGTAGAACGAGGCAAGAAAATTGAAATAACGAATAAATACGTTGACAACAGTGAGAACGAAAGTAAAACATGTACAGTTGAACAGGGTAATGTATCATCTTTTAATATGCCAAGATTTTCCGTTAATTTCCATGACATTGAAGACACTATTAGACCATTTGATGGTAGTAGTGGAATGCCGGTAGATATTTGGATTAATGATTTTGAAGAAATTTCAGCAATAATGTATTGGGACGAATTTCAGAAGTTTATATTCGCCAAAAAGTCGCTTAGAGGTTTAGCTAAATTATTTATTGCAAGTGAGAAAGGTATAACAACATGGATTAAATTGAAACGAGCTTTGGTCAATGAATTTGAAAGTTCAGCCAATAGTGCACAAATACATAAAATGTTAACTGAAAGAAAAATAAATAAAGATGAGAGTGTCCAAGAGTATTTTCTGAAAATGAAGGAAATAGCTTCGCGCGGTAATGTAGAAGAATGTGCTCTAATTCAATATGTAATTGATGGCATTAAAGACTTGACCATAAATAAGACTATACTGTATGGGGCGTGTAATCTGAAAGACTTTAAAGAAAAACTTAAATGTTATGAAACGATGCAAGAGAGAAACTTTAAGCAGAAAAATGAAATCAAAATAACCAGTAACAAAGAACGTCCGTTAAAAATGAAAAAACTATTAATTGTTATAACTGTGGTGATAAGGGACACACATCTAAGAATTGCAAAAATAAAGAAAGAGGTATCAAATGTTTTAACTGTAACAAATATGGTCATATCTCGAAAGAATGTCCACTGAAACTCGAAAGAGCAAATGTGAGGCATTTAGCTGTTGAGAACCTAATGAAGGTAAATATAAAATTCTCGGACCAAGGATGGATGGCTTTATTTGATACGGGCAGTAAATTTAACATCATAACGGAAAAGGTGTATAATTCACTAAAGAAACCTAAACTTTCAAAATCCGATTTTTATTTAATTGGAACTACAACATCTAAAGTTAAACCAATAGGAAATTTTAAAACTGAGGTTCTGGTTGAAGGAGAAATTTATGATCTGACTTTTCATGTAGTTCCGTTTGCTTGTATCGACGTTGATGTGATACTGGGAAATGATTTTTGTACAGTTTCCGAAGTAACTATTAATCCTGATGGTTTGAAGATAAGGAAAATTAAAGAGGAAATTTCTGAAGAGGTATATGGTATAATGATCATGGATGTGTGTGCGGATGAAAATGTAAGTACTATTAATATTGATGAGACGGCTAGTGAATATGCTAAACAGAAAGTGGTTGAAATGATTGTTACGTTTTTTCTTTATCAAATCATTGAATTTGACAACCTGATGAACGACCGTACTGAGTACCCTACTGGGGATTCGTTCCCTTTGTTTTATTAACACTCTTTTATACGAAACAAGGAACGAAGCATACCGCAAGAAAATAAAATTCACGGTCAAGGTTAAATTTGAGTATTTATGTACGTATATGCAATTATAACATTGTGTCGTCATTTCATTTACTATTTCGTAGCTAATGAGTTTCAATGTTTGAAGGAATGCTCTAACAAAAAAAAAGTGAAAAAAAAAAGGAAAATATAGAAAGAAAAGGAAAAAATACAGTGGAAGGTTTTGGCAGGTACAGTCAGCACAAATCACTGCTGTAACTTAGTATTTCGTTGGATTTTTTTTCCCAGATTTCATCTGCTGGTAAGATGATTAAAAAAAAAAAAAAAAAAACATCCCCTATCTTAACATCATATATTAAATATATAATAATATATATATAATTTCGAAATAGGTCGCGTCTTTCATTACCCACCCTATTGTGTACTTTACGTGCTCCATCTCGTATGGTGTCACCCATCCTGGACGCCTAGAATTGCGGATATTATAATTGGACAAAAATTCTATTATCCAATCTGCATTAAAATAGCAAGCCACGTCATAGGTTGAAAAGGGTTTGGCAGAAGAAAGAAAAAGAAAGACAGGGAAAAGTAAGAAGAGAACTTGTGAAACTGGCAGAAAAAAGGAAAACTTTATGAAAATTTAAGATTCGGAACTAAAATTCGACAAGATGATAACCTATGAAGAAAAAAGATCAAGGAAACAATAGTGAAGAAGAAGAGACGATCAAACTTAACCTAAATGTGCTTTACACCACTGTGATTTTTTTTGTATTTTTGCACATGGTCTCAGACCTGAAATTACACTTGTTGGCCATTGTTAACCTCTTTGTTAAAACTTATTTCCTTACACGAGCTTGAATCGTGTATGTAATATAAATGCTTTCATAAATTTTTTTTTATTATTCGTAAAATTTAAACGGCTACAACAAGCAAAGAAAATCAATTTTAATTTGATTATAATTTTTAATTATAAAAGAGTAAAGGAAAAGAAATTTATAACTAATATAATAGTTATAATTTATTTTCATATCAGTTTCGTTAATCAGGCCTTCAGCCTCGTGTACACCTTATTTTGAATTTTGCTCATATTGACTCAATTATTGTTTAATTTGCTAGCCCTTTCTGTGAGAGTATAATTTTTTTTCCACGTAGAGAAACCAATGCAGTTTCGTCATGCAGTAGTTGCTGGGCCCATCAATGATGCAGAACACTACGTCACCCAACCACAGCTTAAGGGCATACGTAAATAAATCAACATAAACAAAGTGAGTAAAACTTCTTAAATTTTAATTGTATCTTTTACATATTCATATATAAAAATGTAATTATATTTGAATTACATATAGACTTCCTAATTCACTTCGTATGCAAAGCATAAGAAAATTGGAATTAAAAATTTTTCGGTACATAACCACATATTTGTGAATTGATCAAATTTATTTTTTTTTACTTTTTTATTATTGCTAACTAATAATACATTTATGTGAAGTAACGTATAAAAATAAAGAATATATTATTTTCTTTTGTTGTAATTAAACTAACAAAAAAATGAATTTTTAAATCCAACAAGCAGGGGAATGATGAACCGCTTTAGCGATGAGAATTAATCAGCGCTAACATTTTTTTTTCGGGACAGGTATGATAATACGGGTACGCTTTCCTGTCAAGGCGTCTGACAATCAGTCAGTGGGTGGGAACCAATGTACCCTACCTGGCGCAACAACTTGTCATGGTAAAAGTTTTGTTTGTTGGAGGAAGAGAACCATACCAAGTAATTAGTTTCTTTTTTTTCATACTATCGGTATTTTTTTTTTTTTTTGGCATGTTTAGTATGTTATGTGCTTACGCGTGATTGAACAGAAGGGTTGAGAACCAATTTTACCGAAAATATAGCTAGTCGGAATATCTGAACATGCCACTTAATTCATGTTTAATTATCGGAGCGAATCATTCACGGGTTGTTTTGAAACGCAATACTATTTTGATTATTATTCGCAATCAGGTGCGTAACACATATGGCGCCCAACGGAAACTTAATTCACCTCAAACCTCTTGTCTGCGATTTAGCTTAGTCCAGTATATAAGGCGGAGTCTCCGCGTACAGTTTTTTTTTGCGTTGAGACAACTGGACAGGTCAATGGCAAAACGAGAGGATTTTAATTCTCTATCATGGTTCTTTTCCTGGAATAAATCGAACAGAGAAAAAAAAAAAAAAAAAAAAAAAAAACTTTCAACCAAACCGGCTTAGGTATCTTAGTTTTAAAGAAGCAGAAAAAAAAAGACACATTTTTCAATTAAGACTTAATATTCGCTAGAACGCTGAATTCCTGAATTTAATGGCGGGTTGGGAAGTGTGTTTGATTGGAAGATTAGGACCTTGTTTACGATTGGGAGTCCCAATGTTTGGAGATGCTTTGCATTTCAGCATTGGTTGCCTCAACCAGAGCAAGCCTACTTGACTGGAATTGTTACTCGAGTCCATAAATAGAAAATTTTATGTTGCCGAGTATTGAATTTTAATCGCATCTTTACTAGGGTGATATACTGTCATTGGGGAGTTGTTCTTAGAAAAATGTTCTCTGGTGGTAGTGTATACCCGATTGATACATACATGCCGGCTGGTTGGTTCAAGGTTTTTAATAAAACTTCAATTTATATACAATGTTATTATTAACTTGTAATATTTCGTATAAGTGATGTTTTTTTTTCTAGTTGTTATTGTGGTTTATCATTCCCCTAATAAAATTATGATACCTTGCTTTATAAATACTTGTGATTTATTATAACTTAATATAATTAAATAATTACATAAATTATTAATTTTTGATTAATTACAATAGTTGTCCTTATCTATATAGAGTCCTATTATTGCATATAAACTCTGAGTTTATCATTATTTTTTTTTGTTTTTTTTGCTTATTATTTACAATACAAGTTGATTATTCGGTCACCTATTGATCTTCGGTGTAGGACAATTTTTCTTTTCTATTGATTTAACTATTCATTTTGTTACCAAATGAATACCAGGAATACATATCGAGGTCATAGACAAGGGCAGTCGGTTTCACGTAATAGCGCCCCTCGTGATAGCAATTCAGTTGATCTCCAGGGTAATGACAGGTCATCAGAGGTTGTACATTCACCTGTAAATAAGACGTTGCATTTCACAGACAGTACAAAGACTTCGTTAAATTTGTCATCTGCAGATCTGCTTCAAGAGATAGCTGCAATGGATAATCAAGGAGGTGCAGCTTCAGTAACGCTAGTAGGAGTAAGCTCTGATGGGACACCAACGAGATCTTCCCTTAATCCAAATGTCGAACCGTACGTTCATCCCTCACCTTATTTTTCTGTTAGAAATACAACGGTCCAGGATCGGACAACTTCTGTCAACACCCTTTTGCCTATGATCGAACAAATGATGAGAAATAATCGCGAGGAGATTCATAGGGAAATTTCGTCAATGCGGAGGGATGTGTCCCAAATGTTCAACCCTCAGAATCAGCATATACCAGGGAAACCAGCACCGAATTTTAACGCTTTTAAAGCACCGGACCATAACAGACCAGCCGATCCGCTTAGAATGGGCGAAAATGTGAAACTGGAGAAATGGAAGATTTCTTTTGATGGGTCTGGATCTGTGGCAGATTTTCTCTTCAAGGTTGAAACTCTGTGCTCTCGAACCGGATGCTCCGTCGAACACTTACTCTCGAACTTTCACATTCTGCTGGAAGGGCGCGCGGAGCAGTGGTATTGGCTCTTTGCGAGGCAAAATCGGAACGTAACCTATTCAGTTTTACGTGACTCCTTGACTAGAGAATTCGGTTATCTGGAATCGGATTACGAAGTTTTGTTAAAAATTTCGTCGCGAAAACAGCTTTATAAGGAAAGCTACGATGATTTCCATACTTCGATCGTGACTATGAATATGAGATTGCAAAACCCCTTACCTGACACTGCTCTCATAGATATCATAAAAAGAAATTTAAATCCAAATCTACGAGTTTTATTATTTAATTCAGAGCCCCGGGATATCAATAGCTTTAGGGATAAAGCACGAAGTGCGGAAAAGGTTTTGCGAGATACGAAATTTCAAAACCCAACTGTTGGACCCTTGAAAAATATAAGCGAAATTAATGACACTTCTGACGAGATTTCTGATATGAACATTATAGACCCTCAAGTAGAAGCAATTCAGCTACCAGGTCGAAGGACGAGAATTGATTATTCCGGTATCAAATGCTGGAATTGCATGTCGCATGGTCACTCATATATATATTGCTCCGAAGATATAAAAACTCCATTTTGCTTTAAATGTGGGCATAAAGGTGTATTAACCCCAAAATGCCCAAATAAACATGACTTTCAGGGAAATCGGAGAGTGGGCGAACTGGCTACCGGGGACACTCGTCCATTCCCTTCACCCCCGACTTTGCATTAACTCCTTGTGAGAAAACAGCAAACAATAATAATACAAATTCTATTATCGAAAATAGGAAATATTACAAAGATAACTGTACACAAACTTATGATTCATGTTACTCAGCCAACTTCAAAAATGATAACTTCACTCAGACCCAGAGTATAGACCCAGTTACAAATGCGAAAATTTGGGTAATGGAGAAAAATTCTTGCCGGACACCTAGCTTATCTATCTTCAAATGCCGACAACGTTTCAGGAGACGTAAATACTTTCGTAAACTCCTAGAGTCAACTATTATGTGTGGATCTGATGACAGACCCTTCTTGAAGGTGAAGGTTAATAATGATACCTTGGTGGGGCTGCTTGATTCGGGGGCTAATATTTCGGTACTAGGAAGGAATTGCTTGCACTTTCTTGGAAGGAACGAATTGACATATACACCAATTAATTCTTCAGTTCGCACTGCCAATGGCGCGAAGCAGAATGTTTTGGGTCTTTGCATTCTGCCAGTTCTTTTCAAGGGAGTTGAAAAATCTATCACATTTTACTTGGTCCCTTCATTAAGTCAGTCTGCTTATTTTGGCACGAACTTTTGGCGGGAATTTGCTTTGGCTCCTGACATTATTCCTGTGAATTTTAATAAGGTGTCAGAAATTTCTCAGGACCTTCATATAGAGAAAAATTTCCATGAGCTTAACCCCGAACAGATGTTGATTTTAGAGAAAACCGTTTTGGAGTTCCCGTCATTTGAAAAGTTGGGTCTCGGGTGTACGGATTTGCTGCAGCATCACATTGATACTGGTGATGCCGTACCAATAAAGTGTAAACATTATCCACTCTCACCTCCTAGACAAGCAGAAGCTTTTGAGGAAATCGATAGGCTACTGAAACTTGGGGTTATTGAGGAATCCAACTCCCCATGGTGCTCCCCGGCGGTACTTGTCAGAAAGCCAGGTAAGTTCCGATTATGTATCGATTCGAGAAAGCTCAATGACGTAACTAAGAAAGATTCCTACCCACTGCCCCACATAAATGGACTTCTAAGTAGGCTGAACGATACCTTCTTCATCAGCGGAATAGACTTAAAAGACGCATTTTTACAGATAAAATTGTCTGATTCTTCGAAGGAAAAGACTGCATTTGTGATACCGGGGAAACCACTGTACCATTATAAATATATGCCATTCGGCTTATGTAATGGACCCCAGACCATGAGCCGTCTTATGGATAAGGTCATTCCTTCCCGTTTACGTGAGAATGTGTTTATATATCTTGACGACCTGTTAGTTTGCAGCTCAGATTTTCAGTCACATATCCATCTATTGTCACAAGTGGCTTCGTGCCTTAGAGCAGCAAAATTAACAATCAACGTGGGTAAAAGTAAATTCTGTCAGAAAGAAATACGGTATTTAGGTTATATAGTAGGCAATGGATGTTTAAAAGTGGACCCAGCAAAAGTGGAATCGATACGCAACTTTCCACTGCCGAAGTCGCCAAAACAAGTACGGAGATTTATTGGTATGGCAAATTGGTATCGTGCCTTTATAAGCAACTTCGCCGATTTAGCTGGTCCATTATCAGACTGTTTGAAGAAGAGTAAGACATCGTTTTTATTGACTGCTGAAGCTAAAATGTCGTTTGAAAAACTTAAACAAGCCCTATCTTCAGCTCCAGTACTGGCTCAGGCAAATTTCAATAAAGAGTTCATAATTCAGTGTGATGCGTCTAGGGTTGGAGTGGGAGGAGTGTTATTCCAATATGACGACCAGGGTAAGGAACATCCTATCGCGTACGTATCGCAAAAACTCAACAAATTGCAGAGAAACTATACGGTAACGGAATTGGAATGTTTGGCGGCAATCGTCAGTGTAAACAGATTTCGACCATACATTGAAGGACTACCATTTCGTATCATTACAGACCATGCTTCTCTGAGATGGCTTATGTCGCAGAAGGACCTGAGTGGGCGTTTAGCGCGTTGGAGCCTAAAACTTCAGCGATATACCTTTACAATTGAGCATCGCAAAGGCTCTTTGAATATTGTGCCTGACTGTTTGTCTAGGCTGGATGTGGATGAAATAGCCTTGAAGAATTTGCCAGCAGACATAAACTTATCAGATGCAGAGTTTGAAGACGTCGAATATAAGCAGCTTAAAAGGACTATCTTAGATAATATGGATGCACTGCCAGATTTGTGCGTGTCGGGGAATTACATCCTGAAGCGAGTAAATTTTCAATCCTATTCTGAGGACAAAGATGATACCCCTTGGCGATTATGGGTACCGAACTCCTTGGTGAAAGACATAATACGGTCTGCCCATGATACCAGCACCACTTGTCATGGGGGCCTTACGAAAACTTTGGCAAGAATTCGTCAAAAATACTTTTGGCCGAGAATGGTAAATGACGTCAAGCTACACATAAGCAATTGTGATGTCTGCAAGGCCGTCAAGTCGACAAATATAATTTCAAAGCCTCAAATGGGCAATCAGGTTATGACATACAGACCGTTTGAAAGGCTGTATTGTGATTTTTTGGGTCCTTACCCATTTACGAAACAAAGGAAATCAGTAGTATTCATTTGCTTGGATCATTTGACTAAATTTATATTTTTAAAACCGCTGAAGGCTGCCACCACAGCGGGTGTAATTTTCTTTTTTGAGTCAGAACTATTCCCAACTTTTGGAGTGCCTAGGTGCATACACAGTGACAATGGCAAACAATTTGTTTCCAAAGAAATGAAGGAATTTTATAAGGTTTATGATATAACCCACATTACGACGGGCTTTTACGCACCACATTCAAACGCATCAGAGCGCGTAAACCGTGAGATCGTAACGAAGATTAGGACATTTATGCTGAGTCACAAGGAGCATACTGAATGGGATAAATATATTCCAAATATTCTGACAACCTTAAGAAGTGATTACCATACCTCAATAATGTGCTCTCCTTATTATGCAACATTTGGCCAAAATATGGTACAACATGGGTCAACCTATAAAATCTTGGATCAAATCAATTGCCTTGCCGGAGAAGATGTATGTATAGCCAATAACGTAGACAAATTATCAAAAATAAGAGAGAAAATTCGGCAAAATTTGTCCACAGCCCACGCAAAGGCCACCAAAACTTACAACCTGCGGAGTAGACCCATCCGATACCAAGCTGGTCAAACCGTTTTCAGAAAAAATCACGTTTTGAGTAACATGTCAAAGCGTATAAATAAAAAGTTTATGCCAAAGTATATTAAATGCCAGATAAAAAAATGTATTGGCACAAATTTATACGACGTTGAAGATAAAAACGGGAAATATATCGGAAAATACCATGCCTCAGACCTGAAGCTATAAATATTTACCCGGCTATTCGTGGGTCGAGCCACACATTGAACCAAACAATAATCAAAATAGTAGCACACATATGTAAACGTAAACATTAAAACCCTACTGCTGCAGTAGAGGGAGGAAGGGAAAGAAGGAAAGAAAAAAAAAAAAACTCTGTTCCTGTTCAAATTTGAATTTTGAAATCGACAAAATTTTCCAATTGGAAGCAGGTTTGTTACGTTTTTTCTTTATCAAATCATTGAATTTGACAACCTGATGAACGACCGTACTGAGTACCCTACTGGGGATTCGTTCCCTTTGTTTTATTAACACTCTTTTATACGAAACAAGGAACGAAGCATACCGCAAGAAAATAAAATTCACGGTCAAGGTTAAATTTGAGTATTTATGTACGTATATGCAATTATAACATTGTGTCGTCATTTCATTTACTATTTCGTAGCTAATGAGTTTCAATGTTTGAAGGAATGCTCTAACAAAAAAAAAGTGGAAAAAAAAAGGAAAATATAGAAAGAAAAGGAAAAAATACAGTGGAAGGTTTTGGCAGGTACAGTCAGCACAAATCACTGCTGTAACTTAGTATTTCGTTGGATTTTTTTTTCCCAGATTTCATCTGCTGGTAAGATGATTAAAAAAAAAAAAAAAAAACATCCCCTATCTTAACATCATATATTAAATATATAATAATATATATATAATTTCGAAATAGGTCGCGTCTTTCATTACCCACCCTATTGTGTACTTTACGTGCTCCATCTCGTATGGTGTCACCCATCCTGGACGCCTAGAATTGCGGATATTATAATTGGACAAAAATTCTATTATCCAATCTGCATTAAAATAGCAAGCCACGTCATAGGTTGAAAAGGGTTTGGCAGAAGAAAGAAAAAGAAAGACAGGGAAAAGTAAGAAGAGAACTTGTGAAACTGGCAGAAAAAAGGAAAACTTTATGAAAATTTAAGATTCGGAACTAAAATTCGACAAGATGATAACCTATGAAGAAAAAAGATCAAGGAAACAATAGTGAAGAAGAAGAGACGATCAAACTTAACCTAAATGTGCTTTACACCACTGTGATTTTTTTTGTATTTTTGCACATGGTCTCAGACCTGAAATTACACTTGTTGGCCATTGTTAACCTCTTTGTTAAAACTTATTTCCTTACACGAGCTTGAATCGTGTATGTAATATAAATGCTTTCATAAATTTTTTTTTATTATTCGTAAAATTTAAACGGCTACAACAAGCAAAGAAAAAAGTAAAGAAAATCAATTTTAATTTGATTATAATTTTTAATTATAAAAGAGTAAAGGAAAAGAAATTTATAACTAATATAATAGTTATAATTTATTTTCATATCAGTTTCGTTAATCAGGCCTTCAGCCTCGTGTACACCTTATTTTGAATTTTGCTCATATTGACTCAATTGTTGTTTAATTTGCTAGCCCTTTCTGTGAGAGTATAATTTTTTTTCCACGTAGAGAAACCAATGCAGTTTCGTCATGCAGTAGTTGCTGGGCCCATCAATGATGCAGAACACTACGTCACCCAACCACAGCTTAAGGGCATACGTAAATAAATCAACATAAACAAAGTGAGTAAAACTTCTTAAATTTTAATTGTATCTTTTACATATTCATATATAAAAATGTAATTATATTTGAATTACATATAGACTTCCTAATTCACTTCGTATGCAAAGCATAAGAAAATTGGAATTAAAAATTTTTCGGTACATAACCACATATTTGTGAATTGATCAAATTTATTTTTTTTTACTTTTTTATTATTGCTAACTAATAATACATTTATGTGAAGTAACGTATAAAAATAAAGAATATATTATTTTCTTTTGTTGTAATTAAACTAACAAAAAAATGAATTTTTAAATCCAACAAGCAGGGGAATGATGAACCGCTTTAGCGATGAGAATTAATCAGCGCTAACATTTTTTTTTCGGGACAGGTATGATAATACGGGTACGCTTTCCTGTCAAGGCGTCTGACAATCAGTCAGTGGGTGGGAACCAATGTACCCTACCTGGCGCAACAACTTGTCATGGTAAAAGTTTTGTTTGTTGGAGGAAGAGAACCATACCAAGTAATTAGTTTCTTTTTTTTCATACTATCGGTATTTTTTTTTTTTTTGGCATGTTTAGTATGTTATGTGCTTACGCGTGATTGAACAGAAGGGTTGAGAACCAATTTTACCGAAAATATAGCTAGTCGGAATATCTGAACATGCCACTTAATTCATGTTTAATTATCGGAGCGAATCATTCACGGGTTGTTTTGAAACGCAATACTATTTTGATTATTATTCGCAATCAGGTGCGTAACATGATACAAAATTATAAACCTAAAAAATGTAAAAATACTAATGTAGAAATGAGAATAATTTTAAAAGATGAGAAACCTATATTTTGTAATCCGAGACGACTTCCGATAAAAAGATTTATTGTTGAAAAGCAAATAGAAGAATGGTTAACAGAAGGAATTATTGAACTATCTGAGTCGGAATTCTGCAGTCCAATAGTTTTGGCAAAAAAGAAAGATGCTTCGTTAAGGTTGTGTGTAGATTTTCGAAGAATCAATAAGTTAATAGTCAAGGATCGATATCCTTTGCCTCTTATAGAGGACCAACTTGATCGTCTACAGAATAGTATAATTTTTAGCACTATTGATTTAGGTAACGGTTTCTTTCATGTTCCCGTGAATGAAGACAGTCGTAAGTACACATCATTTGTAACGCATAATGGTCAATACCAATTTAGAAAAGTTGCATTTGGTCTTTCAAACTCTCCTGGTATCTTTCAAAGACACGTTAATGCAGTGTTTCGTGATTTAAACCGAGAAGGATAGCTTTACCCTATATTGATGATATCATCATTCCAGCAAAAGACGAAGAAGAAGCACTATATAATCTAAAACTTGTGTTAGATCTTAGCAAAGACTATGGTTTAGACATAAACTTTAAAAATGTCAATTTTTAAAGAAAAGAGTACAATTTCTGGGGCGTGTTATTGAAAATCAAAGTATATCACCGTCTATTGAAAAAACAGTTGCAATGGTGAATTATCCAGTCCCTCAAAACCTAAAGCAGTTAGAAAGATTTTTGGGCCTCGCCGGTTATTTTAGAAAGTTTATTCCGAATTTTTCAGTTATAGCCAAACCACTCACCGATCTAAAAAAACAAGGTACAAAGTATATATTTAAAAATGAACAAATAAAATCGTTTAATGAGCTGAAAACTATTTTAAGTAATGGTCCCGTGTTAAATATATTTAATCAGAACTACCACACAGAGGTACATACCGACGCGTCAATAGATGGGTACGGCGCAGTGTTGTTGCAGAAGTCTCCAAGTGATAACCTTTTACACCCTGTTTATTATATGAGTAAGAAGACGACGGAACCAGAACGCAAGTATACAAGTTATGAGCTCGAAGTTTTGGCGGTCATAGAAGCGCTAAAGAAATTTAGAGTATATTTGATTGGTCTACGATTCAAATTAGTGACAGATTGCAATGCTTTTGCGAAGACTTTGGATAAGAGAGATTTGAGTACAAGAGTCGCTAGATGGATTTTGTTTTTACAGGAGTATGACTACGAAGTTGTACATCGTCCTGGGTCTCAAATGCGACACGTTGACGCACTTAGCCGACATCCAATAGCAATTATCGTAGAGGGTAACATCATTCCAAAAATTAAACGTCTGCAAGACCAAGATGAAGATCTCAAAACCATTAAGGACATTTTAGAGGATAGATCATCATATAACGACTATTTCTTGAAAGGATATATCTTGTACAAGCTCGTAAATGATTGTGAATTATTGGTGATTCCGAAAGGTATGCACTATGAAATAATAAGAAGAGCACATGAGAGGGGTCACTTTTCAATTAAAAAAACAAAAGAATTTATAACAAAAGAATATTTTATACCGAAACTCGAAGACAAAATTCAGAAATTCATCACTAATTGTATTCCATGTATCATAACCAACCGGAAGAGAGGAAAGCAGGAAGGTGAATTACATCCGTTATATAAAGAATCAATGCCGTTACACACTTACCATATTGACTACCTTGGACCTCTGGAATCTATAAGCAAGATGTATAATCATATATTTGCCGTCATTGACTCGTTTACCAAATTTTGCTGGCTTTATCCCACAAAGACGACATCAGCTAGAGATGCTATTTCTCGACTACAGTCACAAAGTTCAATTTTTGGAAACCCTTTTCAAATAATTTCGGATCGTGGTTCAGCTTTTACCAGCGACGATTTCAGAGCTTATTGCGAAGAAGAAAAAATTAAGCACATCCTGACTACTACTGGCTTGCCGCGTGCGAATGGACAAGTCGAAAGACTTAACAGCGTCATAATTCCTGTTTTATCAAAACTGAGTGTAGAAGACCTGTCGAAGTGGTATAGATTTGTGCCTAGAGTGCAGCTAGTTATTAACTCTACATACCATCGAAGTCTAGGTACCACCCCTTTCGAAATGCTTGTTGGAACCAGGATAAGAACCAAAGACGACTTCCATTTAGAAGAGCTCATCGAACAAGAATTGGCAGCTGACTATGATGAACACCGAAACGAAATGAGGCAGACAGCTAAAAAACAAATACTTCAAGTTCAAGCCGAAAATAAGAAAAGTTATAATCTTCGACATAACCACCTAGACAATATCGTTTGAATGATTGTGTTGCTATTAAGAGAACCCAATTTGGGCCAGGTCTGAAACTTAAGCCAAAGTATCTGGGTCCATATCAGATTATCAAGGTTAAGCATAATGATACGTACGATGTTGTAAAATTAGGCGAACACGAAGGTCCTAGATGAACTGCCACTTGTGCTGAATTCATGAAGCCATGGCCTGAATTACTTGATGATGAATCTGAAGATCTGTACCCGCAGGATGGCCGAGATGTGGGGTTGAAATTAATATGACAGATGACAAATGACAGATAGTAGTTAATGGCGCGTTATAGATGAAAAAAAGAGGAGTCGACAAGAAGAAATAAAAGCAAAAAGACGTACGACGGAGCCAACTGTCTTAAAATAAACGTGTTTAATTGATCACATTTTTTTAAAAGAAAACTAACTTTCATACACATTAAATATTATTTCTAAATTCATCATTTATTATTCATTTATTTATCATTTAAATAA
This sequence comes from Thelaira solivaga, assembly GCA_947397855.1. Lineage (NCBI taxonomy): Eukaryota > Metazoa > Arthropoda > Insecta > Diptera > Tachinidae > Thelaira > Thelaira solivaga. The sequence goes on from OX377615.1 coordinate 9,368,085, forward strand.
ATAAAAGTAATAATATACCATATACATATCTCATTGTTAATAACTATGCTTATCGTTAAGAATTATAAAATTGTTAATGATCAAAAAAATTTGTATATTCATTTTCTTAACATTTTTGATATTATATTAATTATTAATTATTTCTTAAATTTCATTGTAAACAAACCAAATTCAAAATTTAGATAAAAAATATATATATATATATATATATATATATATATATATTTGAGAGTGAACTGACCTATTATGCTGTGCTCTACTTAACAAAATATAAAAACTTTTATAGGAAGAGAAAAAAAAAAACTAAATTTTAGATACATATATATGTATGTACATATGCTCATGAGAAAAATATAATAATAAATTTTATATTGAAAACACTTAGCTAACGGAATATATTGTATTAACAGCGATAATGATGATCTTGCTTAAAATTAAAAGAAATGCTCTTTTGTATGAAATGCATACACAACAAAATTCAAAAAATACCTGCATGTCAATCATGATTGCTGTTCACACAACTTACATACATATACTTTTAATATTAGGAGTAATTAAAAATTATTGCACTCACCGCACATATAAATTGTCGATGTTCTTGAAGGCCTCCGAGATATCGCATACATGTAACGTTGATATGAAAATTATTATCTATATGTATATTTACAAATTATTTAATTTATTAACTTAAATATATTTTATGGTATACTTACAATAGTCAGTATACAATTAATACTCATTTTCTTATTATTATGAAATTAAATTTAAATGCTGTTAGCAAACAAATTACAATGATCTGTGACGATCATTATCATCCAATAAAAAACCAAAGCAAAAAAAAATTGAACCGCTACGCAGGCATGCTTCGACTTTATCTTATTTTAACTATGATATGAAAAATAGATTTTTGTTTCTTTACTTCCTAGTTCAATTTAATTTTATTTTTTATTTTAAGTTAGAATTTTCTAACCTTAAATTTTAACACACCAAGCATGAGCTTATGCAACCCAAGATTTGGGGTTAGATAAAGATAAGAAAAAAAGATGGCGGATGTATTATTTGCACTTTACCAACTTCCGGTTATTTCTAGAAGACTCTGACGGGTGTAATAATTCTTGTCCGGGTAAAGGCAAAATTTTCTTGAGGAACGAATACCTTGATATGTGACCAAGCAAATTTCTGATGCAATTCTTCCAAACAGTAACGTTATAGATTAACTGCGTTAAACAAACTCAGCTATGCGTGTGGTATATAATCCTCCGCTGTTACAAACTTCTTAGCTGACAAATATGGTCGCTTGATGGTTTTGTAGGGCAACTTCAAACAATTTAGGAATAACACACGTTTTATTATTTTATTTTAATGGTTATTTTTACTCTTATGAACTTTTCCAAAAAAAAAATATTTAAAATGTAACTTTAAATTATTGATTCACACTTAGTAATTACTTCTTGTAATTCAAAAGTTCTTAACACGTCAGCAGCTCAAACCAAAAAAGAATCATCTTTAAAATTTTCAACGCCACGAAAGTTCAGAGAAAAAGTGTCATCTAAGATGCATTTTTGTCAGTATGTAGGAATGTAGTATCTTATAAAAGTCAAAAGATAAATATTTATAAACACAATCAAAGTGCATAATGGCCTAGGCATTTATTGGCAACGCTAATATAAATGTGACATTAGCATTTTTTTGTTATAACATTCTGAATGATAAAGACGTGCTTATTGTAATATAATAGTACTTGTAATAAAAACAAAGAAACCCAATTTTCTTTAAGTTTTTTTAAAAATAAGAAGTTGTTGGGACAACCTCAATTGTTGTGCTTAAGTCAAGTTTATAAGCATATTTAAATTTTTTCTTAAAGTAAACATGTTACAAGAAAATGTTGCTAAAAAATAACTGTGTACTCTTACTTTAGAATCAAATACCAATTACTAAGTTGGCAAATATATTTGATTGGAACTTAGGTATTACAATCTAAAACAAATGGATTTGATTTTCTACATGTATTTTTGATATTTAGCTCAATGGACAAACAAATTGGCAGATGATCAGACCAAGTTTTCTCTTCTACTGAAAAATTTTTAATTGTGTGAAGTACATCTTGTGAAACTGCACATATGTCATTAACGGATGATCCTACACCGCTTATAAAGGTTAAGTTGCCGCATTCATCTCCTTTAACTGCACCATTTGCCACTACCAAGCCCATATCTTCACAAAATTCCATATACTTCTTGCCCTTGCTATTTAGCTCTTTGTCTTTTGATTTTCTTCAACCCAAATAAGCTGGACATAATTTTTGCACTTCTTCATCCACAAGTTGCTGTTTTTCCCCAATTCTAACATTTAAATCGCCGATTAGCATAACATTTCCCGCACCATTTTCAGTAAGAACGTCTTCTACTAAGCCAAAATCTTCATACCAAGACACACCACGCAAATACAATGGATATAAAATAAAATTTGTACCTTCTGCTGAAATATTAATTATGTCAATACCAGAGCTGTTACTAAACATGCATTGAATTTCCGATTGGGCAATACTCTCATTTACTCCATACATGCACCCACCAATAGCTCTCCCATATCGACTATTTCTGAACGCTGTCCTCCAAAATAAGTTGAGATTTTTTAAATACTTTTTAAAGTAATCAAATTTGTCTTCGTAAACATGAGTTTCCAATAATATAACAATATCAAAAGAGTTTACATAATTAAAAAAATCATTATATAATATTTTATTTTCTAAACCATGTATATTACAGGGTGGGCCAAAAGAAACCAAGGGGTGTAAAAGTTTAATAACTTTTTTGTTTATTAACTTTTTTTTATTTTTTCTTTCAGATTATATAATATACAAAATGGAAACTTTTTTACACTAAGTATGAAAAATGATGTCTCTTAAATGACCACCGTTTTCAGCTTCGCACTGATGGGCTCTTTTTAGAGCATTTTCCATAACATCTTTCAAAACTTGTGGCTGTAGCGTTCGAATTTCTGCAACAATGTTTGCCTTGAGTTCAAGGATTGTCTCTGGCTTGTTCACATACACTCGCTCCTTCAAAAAACCAGAAAAAAAATAGTAGGGTGCTGTCAAATCTGGCGATCGCGCTGCCCAAATAATTTCCGAATTTCGAGAAATTATTCGCTCTCCAAAAATTTGACTTAAAAGTGCCATTGTGTCTCGGGCAGTATGGGCAGTGGCTCCGTCCTGCTGAAACCACATACCAGGTCTGTTTTCAAGAGCAGGACGTAAAATATTTTATATCATAAAACGATACCGCTCTCCATTTACGGTTACAGCATTTCCATCTTCATTCTCGAAGAAGTAGGGCCCAATGACATTTTCAGATGTGATCCCACACCATACTGTACACCTGATGGGGTGCAATTGGCGTTGATGAATGGCTCTTGGATTTTGAGAACCCCAGAACCTACAGTTCTGCTTGTTAACAAAGCCATTCAAATGAAAATGAGCTTCATCACTCATAATCAAATTTTCAATAAAGTTGATTTCATTTCTGGCCAACTCTTGAAATTTAACTGCAAAATTTAGACGTTTCCGATGATCTGCGGGTTTTAATTCTTGGACCAATTGCACCTTATATGGGTATAACTGTAAATCTTTTTTTAAAATGCGCCGTAGTGACGTACGAGACATTTCTAGCTGAGCAGAACGCCTTCTGCCAGATGTTTCTGGTGCTTCGTTAACACTTTGCTGTACTCGTTCAATATTTTCCGCAGTGCGACTTAAACGTGGTCAGAGGGCGAAATTCTGACGTTAAAATGTCGACGATATGCTCTTTGCGTTAAAATAATTGATCTCTGGTTTAAATAATAAAATTCTATTGTTCTGGTTCTCTGTTCAGTTGTAAACCTCTCCATTATAAATTCTCCAAGTGTTGTCTATATAATCTGAAAAAAAAAATAAAAAAAAATTAATAAACAAAAAAGTTATTAAACTTTTACACCCCTTGGTTTCTTTTGGCCCACCCTTATAAGAAAGTACTTTTAAATTTTTAATAATAAGTTTTTGTTCTACTAGTTTTATTTTATTTAGGCATCTACTACAATTTTTAATTAGTTTTTTGAATTTATTTTATTAATATTATTTATATAAGTTAGGTCTATGCATGTTATACTATCCTCATACAAAGTTTTTAAAACATCTTCTGCCTTTTGCACACCACACATCAATACTTTATTTTTATTCCATTTAAGCCATTTTGACCCAATTTTCATTTTATCATTCCGAACACTTACACGGTGTGATTTGTTGATAAAAAGAATGTATTTTTTCAATTGCACCAATGCCTTTTTGTCCTGCAGTTTCTCAGCTCCTAAATCCAGTTCAATAGATAATGCTCTACCTTTAAGGTTTTTTGTGTGATTTAAAATCTCGTGTACCATATTCTCTGATTTAAATTCTACAATAACGGCCATTTTATCATCGCCTTCATATAGTTTACGTATATTTTCGAATTCAAACTGATCTTTTAAGATCCTCTTTGATTACTTTATTAATAGCTGCCTCCATAGATTGACTTTTGCTCACACCTCGTATTATTAAATTTCTTCTTTTCATCTGTTCCTCCATACGCATAAGAGTACTATGATCTTTGTTTTTATTTTCTTCTAACACTCGAATTTTGTCTTTAAGTATTTGATTTTCTCTAACAATATTATCCATTTTTATTGCAAAACTTTCCATTTTCTTTTCCATTTTTGTTTCAATTCTTTCTAAATCATGTTTAGTTGGTAAATTTTTTAGCTTTTCATCTAACATTGTTGACATCATACTCATAATATCTGTGATTGAAGTATTTCCAAATTTTTGTTCATTATTCATGACTTCTGGCGATGTTTCTACCAGCTTTCTTTTTGGTGTTGGTTCAGTTGATTGCATATCGTCTTTTTACCTGATCAGCTGTAGTTGATTTATATTTTTTATGATTTATTTGTTTATTGTACAAATTCAATGCATGTACACACTTTTAAAAAGCGGTACTTCTGTTTTTTTTTTTTTTTTTTTTTTTTTCGTTTTTCGTTTAACTTTCTGTCTATTTGTCTTTGAGTCGTTGTTGTTGTATGAATTTATATGTATATTTGTATGTATGTTTGAAGAGTTCTACGTAAATAGGTATCTGTTTATATTTATTTGCTTGCCTTTTATATTTGTATTTTAATTTATATTTATATTTTAATTTGATGACACTTTTTTTTTCTTTATTTTAGTAGTTTTTTTTTATATATTAAACTTGTTTTTTTCATTTATTTTAATAAATTTACTCCCGCGCATATTTTGGCACGTCTAATTATATCAAGGGTTACCAGATAACGTTTTGTAATATTTAAGCATCGTTTTAAAAAAAAATTTCCGACTTTATATTAACTGCTCATTACAACCGTACCCTCCCATGCCAAATACACAAATACTTTTACCACTTTCGGATGATATAGACGAGGAATTATTAAGGAAATAAAAACATAATTATGGAAATGTGCAAAATGTTTTAAATGCAAGTTTATCAGAAGAAAACATTGAAAATTTATCTTCATTTGAAAGTTTTTTGTCAGATGGAAGGATAAATCTGACGATAGAAGATTATATTTCTGCTATAAGATCTTCTTTAAAAAAAAAACCTCGTGTATTTTTAAAAAGATCGTTTAGAGATATTAATATTAACGCATTTAATCCAAAAATATTGGCAATTCAAAGAGGAAATATAGACATACAATTTGTACTGGATGTATATGCTTGCGTGTCTTATATTGTCAATTATATTAACAAATCGAACAGAGGTATGTCAACAGAGGTATGTTGCTACAGGAAGCAATAAATGAAATAAGAACGGGAAATGTTAGTGTTAAACAGAGGCTTCAACATATAGGAAACAAATTTATTTCTGCTTCTGAAGTTTCTGGTCAAGAAGCTTCATATAACATTCTTCGGATGCACCTTTCAGAGTGCAGTAATGGTGAAGTATATATCAACACTATGCCTCCAGAAAAACGCGTTCGCGTTTTGAAATCGATATTGGAGCTTGAAGAATCGCCACCCGATTCTATTAACATATTTAAAAAGAATATGTTAGATCATTACATTCAACGTCCGGATGTATTAAGTAATATTTGTTTAGCAAATTTTGCAGCTTACTATCGGTATGTCAAAATACCATGCACAACATCACATTTACAAGATGAGGATGATGGCTATGCAGAGAATGGTGAAATTAATATAGACGAAATAGGCATTCCATTGCGGTTAAGAGATAACTCAAGACATATGTATAAGCGTAGAAATCCTGATATCGTAAAATTTCCAAAATATAATGTGGATACAACAAGAGACGAATATTTCAGATGTCTTGTAATGTTGTACTTGCCATGGAAATGAAGAGGAAGAAATAACAAATATTAATAAAGAGCAAACTTGCATTACTCAAATAATATAATTGAAAGCTTACTCAGTAACGAAAGAACGACGTCTTTCGTATTCTAAGCGAAAGAAAACTAAAATGGTTTTCTCCAACTTACTTCTATGCGAACGATAGTGCGAAAGTTGATAAGAAAGAAAACGTAAGCGTTTTAATACAAAATCCGATTTCTGTCTATCGAAGTTATTGTCAACACTACGAACACAAATGTCAAAATCAGTCACTTGCTATTTTGTTTTCGTGTAATAAAATTTGTAAAATAAAAATAAAACATAAGGAAGTGTTAATGGATACTAAAAGGTACGTAAAGAAATAATATTAAATGAAAATAAACATATTAATTCAAATGTTGTTCTTGAAGTTCAAAGAAATCAACGATGGAGCAACTGCGGGCACTTGTGCTACATATGGAAGAGAATCCTGATGTAGCTAGAAGAATTCCAGTGTTTGGAGGAACAAAATTGTCGGCAGAGGAAGAGTGGAACAAGCTGTGCAAAAAATTGAACGCACTTGGGCCTTCAAACCGTTCTATTGGCGAATGGAAAAAGGTGTGTTTGTTAAAACATAATAGATGTGGTACAAATGAATTTCTCTATGTTTAATATTTAACTGCATTGTATTTAATATCATTTGTCATTAAAATTATGCTTTATTTACAGTCCTGGGCTGATTTAAAATCGCGGACGAAAAACAAAATAGCTGAAAACCACAAAAGCCAAATTCAAACTGGTGGTGGCCTCTATCGATATTCATGTTTAACGGAATTAGAAACGATTATTGATAGAACATTATCTATATCGTCAGCTGCAGCGTCCAGCTGCCCAGTGTTCGGTGCTGAGATCCAATCAATATATGAGTGCTTTTTAAAACTAGTGGAGTCACCAGCAAGGCCCAGCAAAACAATTGCGGTGGTTACTCCAAACAGAATTGAAAACACCAAGGATCTGCTATCATTAAATATACATCAACCATCTACCACTACTACAAAATGTAAGCAAGGTTGCCTAAGTGGCAGCGACAACGAAGTGCAAGTCTACCACTCAAGTAAAAAGAAAAAAATAGTCGACGAACAGCTGTCACTAATACGTCGACAGCTAAGAGTCGCTGAGCGAAGTGCAGCAACAGCCACCGATCACGCTAACTCATTCAAAAGAATGGCTGATGCTGCTGAAGTACAAGCTGAATCAGCTAAAAGAACTGCCGATGCCGCTGAAGCAACAGCAGCGGCCATAAAAGAGCTGTTAAAAACTACAGAGGGGATAGAAAATGCTTTACAGAACGTACTGACCTGATTCTTAGCAATAAAAAAAGGGGTTGCTGAAGTTGTTTAAATTAACAATTGGAATTATTCCTTTAAATATAATATAATAATAATATTAATTTTTGCATATAATTGGAGTTCAGAATTTTTTATTTCCGCTGTTGCTTCAGCGGCATCGGCAGTTCTTTTAGCTGATTCAGCTTGTACCTCAGCAGCACCAGCCATTCGTTTGAATGAGTTAGCTTGATTGGTGGCTGTTGCTGCTCTTCGTTCAGCGACTCTTAGTTGTCGACGTATTAGTGACAGCTGTTCGTCTACTATTTTTTTCTTTTTACCTGAGTGGTAGACTTGCACTTCGTTGTCGCTGTCACTTAGGCAACCTTGCTTACGTTTTTTAGTAGTGGTGGATGGCTGATGTATATTTAGTGATGGCAGATCCTTTTCATTGGTGTTTTCAATTCTGTTTGGAGTAACCACCGCAATTGTTTTGCTGGGCCTTGCTGGTGACTCCACTAGTTTTAAAAAGCACTCATATATTGATTGGATCTCAGCACCGAACACTGGGCAGCTGGACGCTGCAGCTGACGATATAGATAATGTTCTATCAATAATCATTTCTAATTCCGTTAAACATAAATATCGATAGAGGCCACCACCAGTTTGAATTTGGCTTTTATGGTTGTCAGCTATTTTTTTTTCGTCCGCGATTTTAAATCTGCCCAGGACTGTAAATAAAGCATAGTTTTAATGACAAATGATATTAAACACAATGCAGTTAAATATTAAACATAGAGAAATTCATTTGTACCACATCTATTATGTTTTAACAAACACACCTTTTTCCATTCGCCAATAGAACGGTTTGGAGGCCCAAGTGCGTTCAATTTTTTGCACAGCTTGTTCCACTCTTCCTCTGCCGACAATTTTGTTCCTCCAAACACTGGAATTCTTCTAGCTACATCAGGATTCTCTTCCATATGTAGCACAAGTGCCCGCAGTTGCTCCATCGTTGATTTCTTTGAACTTCAAGAACAACATTTGAATTAATATGTTTATTTTCATTTAATATTATTTCTTTACGTACCTTTTAGTATCCATTACCACTTCCTTATGTTTTATTTTTATTTTACAAATTATACAGCCTATTTCAGAATAAAGAAAGAACATCTTCATTCGCTTACTAAGCGAAAGAAAATGGATTTGCATTCCTGTTCTTTACTTCTATGCGAACGATGACTCGAAAGAATAAATAAAACGTAAATGTTTTCATAAAAAAACCGTTTTCTGTGTAACGAAGTTTTTGTCAACACTGCGAAAGCAAATGTCAAAATCAGTCACTTGCTATTTGGCTTTCGTTTATTATTAAATTGACTAGGAAATTTGTTTTTTACAATAAAAAAATTATTAAAAAAAAAGTGTTTTGGTTTTTTACACAGATGGATAACAAGAGGTAAGTAAACTATTAAAAATAAATTCATATTATTTACAATGATTTTTGTTTCAGCTTAAAAAAATCAACAATGAAGCAACTGCGGATGCTAGTGCAGCATATGGAAGAGAACCCCAATTTAGCAAGGGGTACTCCAGTTTTCGGGGCTAACAAAAATATGTTAGAAGAAGAGTGGAACAAGCTTTGCTCAAAGCTGAATTCCGATGGGCCTCCAACACATTCTATTCTGAGTGGAAAAAGGTAAGGTAATTTAACCTTAATGAGGTTTTTGAAGTATATTTCCAATGTCCTAGGAGTAACCAAAAACAAAAAAATACATATTGGTTTTGATAATGTATTTTTTCGTTTTTGTTCTTTTTGGGATACATTTTTAATTGTGTCTTAACAATTTTTATTTACAGTCCTGGGCAGATATTAAGTCAAGGACTAAGAAAAAAATTGCTGAGAATAAGAAAAGTCTAAAAGGAACAGGTGGCGTACTCTACCGATACTCAAATTTAACGGAATTGGAAGTGGCAATAGACCGAACACTGCATTATCATCATGGTAGAGACACCACCCAGATGCAGCAAATCTGTTGCGGTGATTACACCCAACAGAAACATCACTTCAGCAGAAAAAATTTCTCCAGCTCATGTGGGTAAACCACAGCCAGAAATTGCAACGGTTCCAAAACGTCAACAAAGTTGCTTGAGCGATAGCGATACCGAGAAAGCAGGTGGTCACTCAGCAAAAAAAAGGAAAAAGAGTGACGAGCAGTTGGCTTTAATACGGCAACAGTTGAAAGTCGCTGAGCGAAATGCAGCAACAGCCACGGATCAGGTCACTGCATTGAAAAGAATAGCTGATGCTGTTGAAAGGAGTGCTGTTGCTTTTGAAGCAACAGCACAAAGCATATATCAATTATTATTACACTTAATTGAAAATAATAAAAGGACATAAAAATTTTAGTACACAGTGAGTAATTAATATATGTGCATAAACTTTTTTGACTCACTAAATACATACATATCGTTACCTAATACGCAAAAGGCCTTAACTGAGATAAAAATAAAAATATTAAGTTGTTTTTTTAGTGTTAGATTTTTTTTAATGAATTAATTAATTTTTAAGTGTTTTTTTAATATAATTTTAATATAGAATTAACTATATTGATATAAAAGACTGTATTTTTTATTTTAATTTGTTTTTGTTGAATATTGTTTTTGTTTTGTTTATTGTTTTCATTAAATTAAATATAATAGATATAATGTATGATATATATAATATATTTTTATTACTTTGAATTAAAAAACTAAAATAAATATTAGATGAAATGACTTTTCAAAAACCATGCATTTTAATTAAGGATTTAAACAAATGTGTTGTCAAGTTATTTTTGAATTATTGTTGAGTCCATCAGTTCCTTTTTTTCAAAGAAAAAAAAAATTTTTTAATCAAAATTTAAAAAGTTATTAAAGTATTTTGCAACTTACAAATTTAACGCAATATTTCGTCTTATTGCTGCTGCACAAGTTTCCTCTTCCTCGACTGTATTTGATTCATCGTTAGAGCTATCATCCTCCACTTCAATTGCTGGTTCTGGACATTTATAAAATATGCACATGTTATGCAGTGCACAACATACGTTTATTATTTGCGTGGCCTTGTCGGGATTATAGTGCAAGCCTCGGGACCCTATGATACACCGGAATCTATTTTTAAGACTCCAAAGCAACGCTCTACAACATTACGTGCACTTGCGTGCTTTTTGTTGTACCGTCTTTCTTCAGCGTTACTTGGATTCCTAAATGGAGTCATAAGATACGGTTTCAACTTGTAACCACCATCACCTGTGTGTGTATTTAAAGATATAAAAATTATAAAATATATTTAATCAAAAATTTTTTAAATATTTAAAATTAAAAAACAAAATGGGCGTCTATAGGAAACTGATATGTGATGCACACACACTGAGATCTTTCAAATACAAAATTTTATGGATATAAAGTGGGCAATAAATTGCCAATTTAAAAAGGATATAAAATTATGTATAAATTTAAATTGAATTACATTATCCTTTTTTTTTCTAAAATCTTACCGAGAATCCACATATTTCTTTTTCCCATTTGAAAGTTGGAATGGAGGTTATCATCCACAAGGCTCTGCTCCCAAACAAACGCATCGTGGTTGGCGCCGGGATGCCTAGCGTCAACATACATTATGTTTGTTTTGTGGTCACATATCTGGCAATAAAAAAAAAACAATTAATTAAAATTTATTAATGTAAAATAGCATAAATATTTTTTTATTACTTACCACCATGGCATTTATGCTATAATATCCTTTCCTGTTGTAATAGAGGTGCTTAACGTCATCTCCTGGTGACTTAATTCTAATGTGCGTCCCATCGACGCAACCAATGATGCTGGGAAACCCCGTGGACTCATAAAATTGTTGTTTTATGAAACCTTCGTTTTCAAGGTGGACCATTTTTATCCACTCCCCACATATGTAATTTTCAAAGAAAACAAGGCATTCTGCAATACTTCGGCTTACCGATGAAGTGGATATAGAAGATAAGATTTCATTGCCCACTGTTTGCTGGTAGCTCCCAGTGGCCAAAAATCGTAAAAATTTAGCCAATTTAACATCGGTACGTATACAGGTGCTCTTGTATGACGGAGGACAATGTTTTTCGAACTTCTTCAAAAGAGCTCGGAATATGTCTTTCGATACGCGGAAATTTGAAGTAAATCTAACAAAAATAATCACTTTGCAATCAATTTATTTATACAAAAAAAAATAGGTACTTACTGGCTCGTGGGTAGCTCCAGAACATTGCAGTTATCACGCAACTGCCTTCGATTCAGTTCTACGTAGTCATCATCGTCGGAATCAATTAAAAAATGAACAGCAAATGTTAAATCCATTTCTTTTTTCCTTCTACACTTTACTGTTTTTTTCTTCTGTGCACTTTTTTATGTTTATTATTTTTTCTTGTGAACTTACAATGTTTATTAATTTCTTATGACTCAAAACAGCTGGCCACAGTTGTGTTCGTTTTCTTGCAGCTTAGTAGTATATTTTATAATATTAGGGGAAATCGCCAAGATACTATGAAATTTTTGATTTGGCACCATCTAAGGTTATTAAAACGTAAGAAACCAATGTTTACACACGTAAGAGCATGCGAACGAAAGTAGGTGACACTTAGAAATCCAATTTGATTCGAAAGTGAGTGACTAGCTTTCTTTCGCATAGGTTTTCTTTCTTCATTGTGAAATAGGCTGATAATGTTTTTTATTAAAAATATTGTTCTCTCTTTCAGTCTTTACTGTTGGAAAAAAATATGAAAATGATTTAGTATTTAAATAAAATTACACGCTTTAAGCAGCAATTACATTTTTATTTTAATGTACTGTTCGTTGTTTAACAATCTTTTTGAAAATTGAGGTGATTAACAGGATTTTCCTTCAACATTTTTACCCGATGTAACATTTTCTGCGAAGCCTATTTACTGCGAGTCTGAGTAAAGTACCATACAGGCGAATCTGGTACACAAGATCGCTTTGGTTGTAAGTAGAAAACGTCATTACGTGTTTTTACAGTTCCGGACTTACAAAAAAAATTAATTAATTAACAATTCAATAAATAATTTGGTTTTTAATTTTTATTTACCATTTGGACAAATAGAATTTGTACAAATGAATTTGCCAATGCAAAGGATTCTTTTCATTCTCTTGCTGTCCATATACGTTCTTTTTGAGTGGATTTGCATCTGAATTTAATTTAATACATGTGGTATTAGATACCTACGTATTCGCTAGTTGCGATTTGGAGATCGACAATTAGATTTAGTTTAAATAAAAGAACATTGGCTTATGTTTAAATTCATTATAAATGTTCAGTTTATTATTTCATTAAATGTTTATGTTAATTTTGTAATTGTTCAATGTTTTAATTAAAGATATATATATGTACTTTGTTTAATACATGTTTGTTTGATATTTTGTGTTAGTCACTCTTCTCTACGTCTTATTTCTTTGCCTGTTAAAATAGAACCCCCCGTCTTTTTTGTCTTATCGTCCGTTATCGCTTTTCTGTATCTGTTGACTGTTGCTAACTTTGTCTTTTAGTTACGTCTTGTTTCGTTGCTGTGCTTGTCTGTCTGATCTTCTTTGCTGTTGTGGGGCCAATCCTATATATATTAGATTTATTTTAAAATTTCACATTAAAATTTTTAGAATTTTGAAAACCTCTCAAAATGCGTTAGTACGAGTACATATTAAAGTCCTTTTTTTCACTATGCAAGTTCGTCTTTATAGGCAATAGGAGGAAATTTGTAGAAACCAATACAACCCTTGTACGAACTTTAAATTCGTTTTCTTCTCTCACTCGTTAGTCCGGGAGCACTTAGAACAATTTTAGTTGCACAACTTTTTCTTAATTTTCTTTTAAAATTGGTTGCGTCCACCCAAAAATTTTGTTTCGAGAATTTTAGCATTCTTATTCATTCAGCTTATTTTCTTTTTTACAGCTTTAAAAGAGAATTACCGAGTACGAGCAAGTCTGTTCCCTTTTCCACTCTTTCCCTTATCCCTCCTATAAGATTTGCAAAGCTAAAATCACCGTGTATTTACAGACTTAGTGTTAAAAGTAAACACATAAAACTTGTATTGTGAGAACGACTATGAAAGCCAAAGAAGGAAACGATAATAAGTAATCTTTCATAATAACAATAAAGTTTAAAAAATAAATTAAATAAAAAATACCAAGCCTGGCTTGTGGTGGATCGTTCGCTTCCAATGCTTCATAATATAGGAAATTGATTACTATATGTGTTTTTCAACCGTCTAAACATGATTTAAATAATGAATTGCATTAGCTATTGAGGTATTTGTATATAGTATATGTATAATAATACTAACTGTTAGATTAAAATGTTTTGTATTAAAAAATATTATGGTCCTTAAAACGTGAGTTGAGTGTGCACCTAATTGTTTACACTCCCAGATATGTTCTTCTTTTACAAGGTAACAATATATGTTAGTTAACAACAATTTAATTTTTTTTTGCATATTTCTGGTACATCGAACTTTAAATAGGTAAAACTAAAATTGCTTTTGTTTCATAATTTTTGTATTCATTGGAAAATGCCCAATAAGCAAAGTATTCTTAAAAGAATTCAAACTTAATTTAAATTGTGTTTTTTTATATTCTTTCATTGTAATTGTATTTATGGGGAAATGCCTAATAAGCAAAATTTATTATAAAGAAATTTGTAATTGAATTTATTGATAAATAAAATGATTGACTACGAATTTTTCAGTCGTAATCAAACACTCGCATTAAATTGTTTGTTTTAACTAAAAATTAAAATAATTTGTATACTAAAACGAATAAACATTACAAAAAGTGTTTAACTTTCTTTTTCTTGTTATGGAATATTATTAAATTTACGTGAGTTATTATCAAGTACAGAAAATTTGTATGCCACTTCATCTAGACGGTAAATCGTTCATAATAAGCATAGACTATTCAACTACACTCGACACCTTTTTTTCCGGCTTGGTAGCATTAAAAGGGCGATGCCAGATCTCAACGCAAAACAAAAAGGGATAGATAGAATAATCTTATTTATGTTTTGTCTCTTTTAGTTTTCCGTCAGAATTTACATTTTTTTTTTAAATAAAAATTATAACATTTAACAAATAGTTTGTACCAGATTGGATTGCAAGGCTGTAGAGAAAAAAAAAACGACAATAGGGGGCAGCAGACAAATTGCAACTCTGGGTGTGTGAAGTGAGGTGCGGCCGAAATGAAGTGTTTCCGGTGATTTGGTGAAGGAAGGTGGTGTTGCGGAAAAAAGAAAAGATTAATAAATACACTTACATATGTACGTATATATTTTTTTGTATTCGATGTTAATCGTTTCAAAAGCAAGTTTTCATTTCCTAAACCTAATAATACAAGTTAAATTTAGCATGCCAGACATGTATTTCACATTTTCGGCTAATTATGTAAATAATGGACTCGATTTAGGCCGATGTTTTTGTCAAATCAGTTTTTCCTCAAAGAGAAATTTTGTCTTGTTTTATCAGCATGTCTTGCGACCCGTGATTTTTACTATCAAAAAAACAATACATGAAAGTGATTATATATCGGTGTACTTTTGCCACACGGGATGAAATCTTATTATAACTGACATTACACATGTAAAGACGTATATGAAAATAATTATAAACTTCAGAAGAGAAATTGATCGTAAGCGATATTCTATTTGAAATAAAAAACAAGTTAGAGTACTATAGTCGGCCATGCCGAATCTTATATACCCTTTACTATTGTAAAAATTAATTTTTAAATACTATGACCTAATTCATAAAGTTAATATAAAATATTTTATAAATATATAATTTTTTGCTTATGTAATTAATTTTGATATATTCTATTTAAAATGTGTATATTAAACATAAAATATTTATCACAAATATTTATTATAAAATTCACAAAATTTTAAAATGATAATATTAGATGAAAACGAATACCTAAAAACCATTTCGCTATTCGCCAATAGCTTTTCAGCGACGTATTCCCAAAGTTTTAGATAAGCTTTATTTTCTTATGAGTAAAACCTATTTTTTGAAATAAGAATTAGTTGACACAAAAATTTAAAACAAAAATTTTAAAACTTAACATATTTTTATATAAATCCGTTAATACATAGAATTTTAATTGTTAAAAAAGCCATTCAAATAAATACGGGCATTCACTACTTTCAAGAGTGGCTCATGAGGCAAACAAAATATTTCAAAGAATAATTTCAGGCTTAAACTAAGTATGGGCTACATCTTTTAGAACAGTACTGACTGAAAATCGTCAAAAAGTGGGTTTAAAAATGGTTGTGGCCGGTCCAAAAGTATAAAGCTACTTTATTATATGTACAAATTTCAGATAAATCCGTTGGAAAACAACAATATGTATATTGAACAAACAAAAAAAAAAAGAATTTTATAAACATTTTTATTTTATTTACATTATTCAATGAAATAGATTATTGCGAGGAAGGTGATTTCTCTATTCATTATGTACAAATATTTTATAAAATGTTAGTCTAATTAGAGATCTTTATATATAGAGATATTTCATCACATTTGTTCAATGGTCTGCAATTCTTCTACCTAGATCTTTTCAATATATTATATGAAATTAATTGTATAATACCGCAAAAAATTTAATTTTCTCTTAAGCGACATTGTTTTTTTTTGATAACTAAAATATCTCTCTATTTGAATAATTTTCTATAAATTTATTTAGGGTTTGGAAGGTAGGAATGCTATTGCGCATAACTGCCAGGTAGTTAATCATCGCCAATTTATGCTGAACTCCGCAAGCGCCTACCAACTAAGCCCACTGCCCATTTTAAAGAGGAGAAATTGTTTATCATACCAGAACTACTTATCGTATTACTTCGCGATGGCCACCTTTCTTGACTTCCTCGCCCTCATCTATTTCAACGTTATGTTTACGTAATATCAAGGATAATGCCATCATGGTAGCTGTTCGACGTGAGGTAAATTTTAACTTGGCTATTAGAATTAATATTTGAAAATATCGAGTCAAGTTGTGTTCCATGTTTGGTGGTAGCCGCACTTTTGTCTACAAGGGAAACAAGTCCTTTATCATTTAGATAATTTTCCATGTTATTTTGGCCAATTTTGCGGCATATGTTGAAATCGCCTAGTACATAAACTTTATTGACAGTACTTATATTTTTCATAGAGTTCCATAATTTATTTTGCCTCTTGCAGTAAAACTGGAAATTGTGCTTGCGGAAATCTTGGACTTTTGTACAGTACTATGAAATATATGTCATTGATACGAAAAGCTATATATTGCAAAGCACTACGATTAAAAATTATTTCTTCTCTAAATAGATTTTCTGTATCTGCCATATTATTGGTTTTTATGTATATAATTTCACCTTTTTTTATGCCGCTATCTTATTTCCCTTTGATCTTCATTATAGCAATCAAGTCGGCTTAGCACCGAATAATTTTGCAGTACGTTACATTCTTTCGGAAAACTCCAAGTCTCAACCGTACATATAACGTTAGCTTCAGTTATTGTTGGATCTGTTGAAATGTCGTCAATGTGAGCTTGAAGACTGTGTGTATTTTGGTAATACAGTCTGAGTTTAAGATCACCATTTCGTACAAATTCAAATTCGGTACGTAACGCTTTTTCAGATCGTAAGCGTTTTAGTTGTATATTGACAGGATCCAAAGAGCTAAAAGGCTTTGGAGGATTAAAGTTTACAAATATATGAAGTCCTGATGCACTTGTAGCTCTGCTGCATGCTACATACAAGGCAGCTTTACTCATTCTGTTACGAGTGTGCACTACCACTTTAGGATAATTTGCTCCCTGGCTTTTGTGAATTGTTATACCTTCAGCTACAACTAATGGGAATTGAGTCCTTTAAATTTTTACGTCGTCATTAGTTTTAAATTGAAAAGTCCTTACACATTTTTCTACCGGTGTCAAAGATGGTTCTGATCTGTGAGGCTTTTGTCTACGTGTTTCAACACCAACCGTTTCGTCCGAAAACAGCATCCACAGAGTAGTTGGATTTTCTGCCTGGTTATTTGTGTCTATTTCCATTAAAATTCCTGCTGCTCCATTGACAAGGCCATCATTTAGGTTGATGTTCACCGTAATCATGTAACGGGTGGCCCAAATAAGACCAGCTGATGTGAAACACAAATCACTTTTTTATTTTTTAACATAATTAATTTTTTCTTTTTGAAGATTATAACTGAACTCTTGGAAATTTAAAATGAATACGTACAGTCCACAACAACGCATTAAAATTATCGATTTTTATTATTCTTCTCAACGATCAATTGTTCTGACGCAGCGAAATTATCGCCGTTTTTTTAACGTAAGATCAGCGCCCACATCTTCCATGATTACAAGTTTAGTTCGCCGTTTTGAAGAACTGGGTGCAGTTGCCGACCGTCCAGGAAGAGGTGTTCATCGAAATATTCGTACTGAAGACAACGTGGAAGCTGTGCAGCAGCCACAAAAATCATCGGCCCATATTTCTTTGAGAATGAGGATGAAACGCCAGACACGGTCTCCGGGGCTTCTTACATAACAATGATCGACAACTTTTTGCGGCCAATGGTGGAGCAACATCCTAATTTGTGGTTTCAACAAGATGGAGCCACTGCGCATACTGCTAGGCAAACTATGCACATGTTGCGTGAAATTTTTGGTGAACGCATAATTTCAAAAAATTCAGATTTCCCTTGGCCTCCTCGTTCACCAGATTTAACTGCGCCCGATTTTTTTTTATGGGGTTATTTAAAAGACAAAGTGTATGTTAACAAACCACAGACACTTGGACAGCTCAAGCAGAATATTCGAGACGAAATACGGCGCCTGCAACCAGAAACATTACGCCGTGTAATGCAAAATGCGCTAAAAAGAGCCAATGCCTGTTTCGAGCAAAATGGTGGTCATTTGCCTGATGTCATATTTCACACATAGTCACGTTAAATTTCCATAAAATGTATTTAACATATAAAAATAAATCATTTAAAAAAACCGTTATTACAAGAGTTATACGTGCTTAACATCACTAGGTCTCATTTGGGCCACCCTGTATTTAGCAGATTCTTTCAGTTTTAGTTTTCGACAAAGTCCTTGCGTTTCTGATGTCTTCATGTTTGATACCAAATGCAAAATTCGGTTCCACTTGTCTGCTGGTAAAGTTTCAGGCTTAATGACATCTACAGCATTTGATGAGTGCTCTTCTGTTAGAATTTGTCTCAGTCTCAATTAATTGTATTGTTCAGCTTCTTTATTTGACCAAAATAAATGAATTGCATACGATGGCAATTTGTTAATATTTTGTAAAACTCTAGACTTGATTAGTTGTATATGCGACTCTTTCATTTCTCCAATAGCCATTGCGTTCAAAGCTTGAGCGAAATGATGGTCATTTCCTTGTCTCATTATTTCAGTTAGTTCGTAAAATTTAAAATTGTCCCAGAGTCCTTCTGCAACAATAACTCCATATGGATTTGTTGTATTGATGCTAAATATCCATTTATCTAAAAGTGATATTCCTCCGAATGCTGCTGTGCTTTTAAAAATTTGCTTCAATCTAGCATCTATGTATCCAAGCATTCTAGCACCAACCATCGATATTTCATCAATAATAATAAGTTTTAAATCCATAAGTTTTCTAACGAGCGTGTTTATGGCGTCATTACTAAGGGGACGAATATCTCCAAAAAATTGGTTAACTGGTAGAGAGAATAATGAATGAAGAGTTGCACCACCTGTACCGAAGGTGCCTTTCCAGTTGGTGCGCTCAATAAAACTTTTATTAAATCAGGATTTGATCCTCACACCGAATTAAATCGTTCAGTCACTGACTAACATATAGTTTTTATTAGTCTACTCTTACCAACACTCGCTCCTCCACTGACGAATTCACAAAATTGAATATTGTCCAAAATATTTCTATGTAAATGATGTAGATATACTTTTTGTTTAATATTCAGTGCTCGTATTGATTCCCTTAGACTATCTTTGCTCAATAGAGGTAGTAGTATTATTAGTCTAATATCATCTGAATTTATATCCGGATTATTTCTTTCATTCTCATGAATAGTGTTTAAGACATTAACATCATCTTCAATTACTGGCAATGCTAATGCTCTGAATTCATCATCGATGAATTGATTGGTCAAATGATCTTCTTGTTGGTTGTCCTCGTTCTCCTCTTGAATACGTTGAATAATTTCATCTTGCTTTACTTAATGTTAAAAAAAATAATAACGTACTGCACACAAATATTACCAGCAAATCGTTCAAGGAAAATTAGTTTTAATTTCTGTTTCTGTACAATTTATATATTATGTACTTTGAATTAAAAAAACCACTACAAAAATAGTTGCATACACTTTACAAAAATAAGACAAGAAAATAAACGTATGCATTTAAATAAAACAACACAAAAATTTTATATTTTATAATAATTGAAATAAACTTAAAAAAAAATAACAGTAAAGGACCAAAAACTACGAATAATTAACAAAATTGGTATTTTAAAAAAAGAAAAACTATAATTCAATTCAAAGCGTACTCGTACAGATGTACACAAAAAATTGATTTAATACAATTTTTTACATACATTTACATAAAAAATTATATGTATATTAGGGCGGGTCGATTTACACAAATAACAAGGAAAATCTTATTCTAGGGATCAAAATAAGAAACTTTGCCGAAGGAACCATACCTCTAAAATGTATATTGATGTCCCGACTTTTGATCCGAAGGGTCAAATTTTTAAAAATCTCACTTTGACCCATTTAAAGTGCCTCAATCGAGTCAAAATGTATGACCGACCCCCACTAACTTTGGAGGGCCAACCCACCTATGCCAGTGGCACACCCTCTGGAACTACCCCTGGGGGGTTCCCCAGGTGGTTCAATTACGTTATTTATATCATTCAAATTGATCATTTCCGTGTAACTTGTGCAATTATTGCATCCAGTGATATATTTTTATCGTTGAAAAAATCATTTAATTTGGTTGTTTTGTATTGAGCGGTTTCATGTTCCAGTCTTACGTAACCAATCAATTCAGAATTCGGTTCTCTCAAAATAACAATATAAGGTTCTAGGATGTATGATACTACTCATCAATTTTATGTCTCGTTAAAGTATAATCTTTTCTGCCATCGAATGAAAACGCTAACAAATTGTTATCATCTAACCGTTTGTCTGCATTTCTCTTTTTCTCTGCGAACTTTCGATTTATCCATGATGAGAGGTTCGCCATGCTTATCTTTCATTTTTAAATCTTGGAAAAGAGCGGTTCCTAATGCTGATGCTACTCTATCAGGCACACCAAATCTGTCACATATCAAGGCAAAGTTAAAACAATCGTATCTTTCTGTGTATTGTGAACTTGTGCTTGTATCGATATCTTCTTATCTTCTTGAACCGATGGCGGTGCGTATGTTGAATCATCGGGATCTTGGTATGTTGGCATTGATGACATAGACGTTGCTCCTTGCTCTTCAATTTCCATCATAAATGCAGCCACTGTTAGTCTTCTCTGATTATGTTGATCATGCATAAACTCTTTGAGGCGCTCTGGAACCAAGCCGCATGCACATGGAGCTGCCTTCAAATCGCATTTACATGTTCCAATGTGAAAAATTGTTTGTAGAGATTTTAGAAACTCTGGAAATTTTGGGTTTTTCTTTTTGCTCTTGATTTGTTCTTGATATTTGTCAAGCAATCTATTCAATTTAATATATACTAGAGTCCTGTACAATTCAACATTTTCTGTAAAAATGTCATTCACAAAAATATAATCCATTGCTATATCATGTCAACTTAAGTAAGGTGTTATACCATGTTATGCCAATTCAAACATACTGTCTTAGCATTTCATTGCAACTTGCCTAAGCTGTTGTACCATGCTGTGTTTAATGGCATGTCTTTTAATGTTATTTTAGCAGCATGTTATTAATACTGCTTAATCTTGCCTTGTATGAAAAAATTTATTGTTCTGTATTTTCTAAATAAAGATTCTAAATTAATGCCACAATTCTGTAACCTTTATTTCATTCTGCTAACATTCTTTTAACGTCAATTACATACATTTTTCAATAGAAAAGTATAAGAAAATTTATGTTTTTCACATTAACAGAACGATCAAAAAGTTACAGAATTAGGGCACAAATCAAATAAATAATTGATGAAAAATGGTTTAGATTGAAAAATAAAACTTTATTTTTATAATCTATATAATGCTTACAAAATATTTTTTATTAAAATAACGACGGTATATTTTACAAGTTTTTAACAAAAAATAATAATACTCGTTTTTAATTATTTCATTTCAAAATTAAAACTTAGGCTCGGTCCCACGATATTGAAACTACGAACGTTCGCATAGACATATGTTAAACAAAAAAAAATTCTAATTTTTTTTATTTTCGATATAAACTGTGCAAACGTTGGTATCGTGGGACTGGCGCTTAATGTGTAAAGTAAAATAATGGAACAAAATTTCACAAGTTTTTAAACAAAAAAAAATTTATTCAGGTTTGAATTTTAACGGTCCGCTATTCTACTACCGTTTTTCTTTTACTTAATATTATTCATATGTTTTGTAATAAAAAGAAGAAAGAAGAAGAAGTAATACCACTGAAGCCTATTTAAAAATAATTAAAAAATTATCAGGAGCATAATTGCTTCCATTTAGTTTACAACCTTCTTGGACGAATAAGCACAATGAATATTTAGCTCATCTGCTGTCATTTGCAATAGTTTTGTTTTGAATGGAAGTCTTGTGCGCTTAAATATCAACGCAAAAGTGAGAGAAGTTGATATTTTCAGTATTAAAAAAAGAAAACGTAAATAAATTTTATAAAATTGTTATTGAAAATAATTTTTAAACAATTAATTTCTTTTAATCAATAGCTTGCCTTCAAAACTGGATTGCACTGATCGGAGTAGTTCAATATTTTTAGTATAAGCTACAAACATTTTTTTTTTAAATTTGACTTTCTTTTCATTTTTTATTTTATAAATACTCAAACATATTTGCAAAAAAAAAAAATTTCACAATATTTTCAGTTTTCAAATGCTTAATTGCGTAAATTTAATTGAATATGTGTGAACACCAAAATCAGTCACACAATTTAAAACTTAATTGACTTCATTAGCTTTTACGCGGAACAGGCTATTATCTTGTAACGAAGTTTGCTGCCGTGCTCTGTTTTCTTTTATATTTTGCCCCAGCAGCTTCTTGTCGAACAGTCTTCATAGCATACTGAAAAACACAAATATTGCTATGAAAAGAATTTTTAAATTGTTTTTTTTTTTTTTTTTTGCTTTTTATAATATACTTACCATCATTAGAATTAATGTATGACATTTTTTTTTCAAATAAATTAAGAATTTACTTAATTTTTTTAAATTAAACAAAAATTTTTAAATTTTTATTTGTTTTTGCTTAGAAATATATTTATTAAATGATGTTAACATATGATGAAAATAGTAATATATACTCGTATTTATTGCTACCAACACATTGTTTTGTATCTCTTAATTTTATTTTTTCTCTTGCTCTGTTCTTCGTCAGAACAGATGTTAAGTCGATTTTAGAACTGTCATTGTTGAGTATTCTGTGGCGGCAACGCTGAGCAATTGGAAGTTGGCTGCAAAACAATTGTTTTTTTTTATTTTTGACCAGCAATGACATGTTAGCTAGTTTTTACTAGAATTTAGCGTTTTTAACTCTATTTTTTTTAGTTCGTTTTATTAAACAGGATGATTAATTCTGCTGTAGAAAATACGCACCGCCAGCGCTCCTATTTAGGGATGACGCTTTAATATAAATAGAGGGCGCTCCGCTTTCCTCTCCAATTTAGTATAGACTCTAAAAAAAAGATAGCGTTAATCGAGCTATGCCTGTATTTGTTTTGACAGCATTTGTAGCTACACTCGTGCACGTCTTACCCCCGTTTCCACATTCAAGTAACCCTGCCTTTATACATGAAAGTACTGTCTTGCAAGTTGTGTATACATATTATCGCCGAAAATGTTCCAAAAAAAAGTTAAAAAAAAAAAAATAAACCTGTTATAAGGGTGTGAAGATAAATTCGTGACTTAAATACGTCCCACATCACTGTTAACTTTGTTCTACATACTGTTAAAAAAAAATGCAGTTTTTAAACTCTTTTTTTTTAAATAAAAATTACAAATATTCAATTTTTTTTTAAATAATATTAAAGAAAAAGCATCAGTTCAGCATTTTTTTTAAGAAATTGCGTAAATTTTGTACTCGTTAAGAAAATACATTGATTGAAAAATAGGGGTTTTTAGGGTATCATAGGCGGACAAACGGACAGACCTGAATGGGGTTGTGATATGTTCAAGGAAAGCTCCAAGGGAGTAGATTCCAAAACTGGAAACAACATATAGCCCCGTTTCTCAGGTAAGGTGAAAATGGGGGGTGGACTATACCAACATGGGTTTACAGTTTTTAGTGTAGGGGCCAAACGGACAGACCTGAATGGGGTTGTGATATGTCCAAGGAAAGCTCCAAGGGAGTAGATTCCAAAACTGGAAACGACATATAGCCCCGTTTCTCAGGTAAGGTGAAAATGGGGGGTGGACTATACCAACATGGGTTTACAGTTTTTAGTGTAGGGGCCAAACGGACAGACCTGAATGGGGTAGTATCCCCTTGCCATTAGTTTTTTTTATATGTAGAACTAAACTGTATGAAAAAACTCTTAGAATTTTTATTAAATTTTTGAATTATACCTCCTGTAAGTCAAAAAACAAACTATATTTGTTTTTGCTTAACAGCAAATTTTTATTTAAATGAGCAATTTTAATCTGTTCGTATGAAAAAAGGTATATTTCTTGGGGAAAAGATATTTTTTGAATGAACGAAGACCACTTTTTATCTTGTTGCATTTCATAAATATAAATCTATAAAGTGGTCCTTATGACGGTCAAATCTTCGAAGAGATTCTGATTTCATTTTTCGTGACATGTCATCGCTTATAAGGTCTCCCATATTTCCCATATCTCTTAGATTTTTGGACATGGCAATCAATTGACTATTTCTGTACTGAGATGCATATTGTGTCTTTAAATTTTCTTTTGCAACTCTCCTGCGAATACCTCGTACTTGCTGCAATTTCCTATTGTGTGGCGGGTGAATTATTTGTTTTTTATTTGAAAAAACTTTTATTAATATTTTATCATTAAAATTTAAAAAAACCTTAAACATATATCTTCGGCAAAATTTGACGTGCATACATTTTCCGTACAAACGAATTATAGTGTTAGTTTTATTGAGCCCATGGCTAGAAAAATTTATTGGGCAAATATTGTTAAATTTTTTATAAGTTTCTCTAACAACGTCTTCAATATATTTTATAAACTCTTTTTTATTACTGATCTCTTCTTTATTTAAAAAAATAATTTTGTTTTCATATCAAAATAAAAACTATTTATTTTATATTCAAAAATATTTTTTTTTTATTATTTTTAACTAAAGTTTTCACATACTTTTGTAAAAGGACTTTTTGTGTTGGGTTTTTCGGTACAGATATTTTATTTCTTAATACGCAGTATTCTTGAATTTTTTCACTATCACCAGTTACATCAATATCTGATAGTTTTGTTGAGCTAAATATAAAATTTGATAAGTCTGCTATGTCAACGTTTTCTGAAATGTTCGTTTTTAAAACGTCAGACAAGTTATCACTTTTATCTACAGTTTCTTCCGTTTTATATGCTTTTAGGAGGTCTTCAAATACTAATTGTATAGAGTTATTAGAATTAGTTTCTTCTACATTACTTAATTCTTTGTGAGTTTCCAAAACGGCGGGACAAAATTCTTTATTTAAAACATTATTTCCATTTTTCGAATTCTTCCAATATTTGGTTTCTTTTAGTTTCATTCTATAAAATATATATACATATGTATAAAATAAATTCGCATGTTTTTATAAAATAAAATATAAAAGTATTCATGTGTATATTTGTGTACATAAGTATATATACTGGCTCATAAAATTAAGTCATTTGGTTTGTGTTTTACAAAACAAGAATTTTCTCAAGGAAATAAAAACTTTCTTGTACAAAATGCAAGTTAATAATTTATTTAAATTAAGGTAATTAATGTCTGCAAAATTCATAAAAAAGGAAATATTATTTTTAAAAGAAAATTTAATTTCTATTTATTTTCTTTAATATAAAGTTAATATTTCCTTTTTTTTTGTTAGCATTTGTCTTTTTTCATCCACCAGCAAAGCTCTGATCTACCACACGATAGACAGGATGCGTAAAACAGCGTTCGCAACATCTAACTTGTGTTGACGCATGCTTGCCGTTTTTTATGCAACTTGTTTATCGTGTGGTAGCATTTGTCTTTTTTCATACACTAGCAAAGCACAGACAGGCAAGCATGCGTCAACACAAGTTAGATGTTGCGAACGCTGTTTTACGCAACCTGTCTATCGTGTGGTAGGTCAGTGCTTTGCTGGTGGATGAAAAAAGACAAATGCTAAAAAAAGGAAATATTTGGTATTAACTTTATATTAAAGAAAATAAATATAAATTAAATTTTCTTTTAACAATAATATTTCCTTTTTATGACTTTGTTATATAAGCACAAGATGGAATAAAAAAACGTATTTTTGTGTTAAAATGCGAGTAAAACTTTAGTACGAAAAAAAGTTTTAATTAATTTGCAGATATTAATTACCATAATTTAAAGATGTTATTAACTTGCATTTTGTACAAGAAAGTTTTTATTTCCTTGGGAAAATTCTTGTTTTGTAAAACAAAAACCAAATGACTTCATTATATGAGCACAAGTGTAAATGTGGCAGTATGAAAAACCCGCTTCTCTTTTTACAGGACTACAATTTTAAAAAGCCCTAAACGTTTTAGTAAATTTTAATTAAGTCAACTTATGTGATTAAAAAAAAAACATAATGCTGATGATGTGAAAAAAAAATTTCTTTAATAAAGTTTCTAAAGCAATGTACAAAAAAATGAAATTAGAAGCAACATTTTTGATACATTGTTTGCCCTAAATGTAGAGAGTTACTTTTCATTTTTGAGCGTTTTTATTTTTTCTTTATTTTTAACACTTTTAATTATCTGTATAGTTTTTATTTGCCGTCGGCATACATAGTAAAAATGGGAATTCCTAACATGGGACTATATAATTTTCATTGGTAGAGTATTTTTGTATTAGTAAGTTAATTTTTTTTTAACAATATAAATCTGCCAATTTTCTTTGCTTGTCTTGCGTAAACACTCAAGGTTTAGGAAGGAATTAAACATACGCCCCACACTGATAGCTTACAACACTACCCACTCATCTACGCGGCAATGTGTGAGTGAAGTTTGAAAACTATGTATATGTGACGCGCAAAATAGAAAGGGACCTAACGGTAAAAACCAGTTTTGTTCAGGAGAGCCATTTTGAAGATTTAAATACGTGTATCTTTGGTGTACTTCACTTTCATAAAACACGCATATCTCTGGGAGGGAACACTTTTGGGGCATGGGATCGGTCTCATTCGATGCTCAGATGTTGTCCACATCAAAAAAAAAAAAGTGAAAATAGATTTTTTTTTTTACCCTTAGATCCCTTTATCTATGCGCTGTCACAAATAAAGCTTTGTTCTTTTTTATAAAAAAGCAAATAAGCCCAAAACGAATCATTAGTAAATAAAGTAAAGATACTGGAAAATATCGACAAAGATGCACTTTTATATTGCTTCTTGTTTAAAAAAATGCTTTGAAAATTAGAACTACCCCACGAACAAAGGCTTTTAATTTACAAGAATCTACTGTATATGGTATATACGGTATAAATACATAACACTCACGAAATTAGAAAGTTATGCGGATGTGTATGTGTAGTATTTTATTGTAGTTGCCTTAGATAATAAACACATAAGTACTTACCAAAGATGTGACTATGGCACATATTCTTTTCTTATTTCTAATATTATTTCCAATCCTTTGTACAAGGCTCTTACTTTTGCTTGTTTTTAAAACAGATATGAAATGGAAAAACTCATCAAAAAACCCATTCTTTACATTAAAGCTTTTAAATACTTCTTTGGGAATGGATTTGTATTTTTTATTAAAAAAGAAAACTTTAACCAAGTTAATAAACACAAACTTAATCATTTTTATTGTAATAGTCACAATTATAAAACGTCTTTCTACAGCACCAGTTGCACGACAAATAACAAATAAAAAAAAGAGATCAAGCTTAGGAGTATGCACGTGTGTTCTGTACGCAAATGTCGAGACCGTTAGAAATAAAGATGGAAAGCTGCACATACAACACATTTAACAATCATTCAAACATATCGTTATATGATTTCATGAAAGCCCTAAGTTATTAATCCTTTTTTAGAAAAGCTAAAAAAATTTGTATTATTAAAAATTAACAACGGTTTTCCAAGTTTTATTTAGTAGAATCTTCATTTGAAGAATACTATTTTTAATTGTTTATTTTAAAATATGTGCAACAAAAAAATCTGGTCTGGCATCTTGCTATAAAAAATACTTCGTCTATATATACACCCAACAAACCATATAGCAATCAAACTAATATAAAACTTTAAAAAATAAGTCTTACTTTACTATTTTTGTCCAGTCATTTTGTTTATTGGGAGTCGTGCGTAATTTTTACTAACACAAGCTTAATTTGGCCATACAAATATTATTTGTCGATGTGCTTTTTGATTTGTTGGATGAGCATGTAAGAAACATACCAGCATGAGTTTGAAAATTTTCAATTACAATGGATTTGTTGGATATTAACAGCCTGCCTAGCAACAAAAGGATTACTAGTCGGCGTTATTTCTTTTTTATTGTTTTTATTTTATTTTAGTTTTTTGTAATAAAAAATTTTTATTTAAAAAAAAACAAATGAATTAACTGAATTTATATTTTTTATTACCACCCATTCTGTCCGTTTGGCCCCTACACTAAAAACTGTAAACCCATGTTGGTATAGTCCACCCCCCATTTTCACCTTACCTGAGAAACGGGGCTATATGTCGTTTCCAGTTTTGGAATCTACTCCCTTGGAGCTTTCCTTGGACATATCACAACCCCATTCAGGTCTGTCCGTTTGGCCCCTACACTAAAAACTGTAAACCCATGTTGGTATAGTCCACCCCCCATTTTCACCTTACCTGAGAAACGGGGCTATATGTTGTTTCCAGTTTTGGAATCTACTCCCTTGGAGCTTTCCTTGAACATATCACAACCCCATTCAGGTCTGTCCGTTTGTCCGCCTATGATACCCTAAAAACCCCTATTTTTCAATCAATGTATTTTCTTAACGAGTACAAAATTTACGCAATTTCTTAAAAAAAATGCTGAACTGATGCTTTTTCTTTAATATTATTTTAAAAAAAATTGAATATTTGTAATTTTTATTTAAAAAAAAAGAGTTTAAAAAACTGCATTTTTTTTAACAGTATGTAGAACAAAGTTAACAGTGATGTGGGACGTATTTAACTTACGAATTTATCTTCACACCCTTACCTGTTATTGTACATGACAACTAAATTTCAAATGCACCACAAACGTTGTCACCAATTGGACCGCAGCACACAAACACTTATAAATATGCGTTCAGAGTGAGGGATGAAATTTCCAGATATTTAACAACAGATGGAAATGTGGAATTTCAATGGAAAAAAATAAATATAAGTTAAATTGTTGATTTTTGTATTGAAATTATAATATAAGTGAAATTAAAACGATAAATAAATGAATTAAATTAGAACCAATAAAAAACACATTATTTCAATTAAATATAAATTTTATTTTATATTTGAAGTTAAATTAATCAATTCAGGTACATATGCTATTACAAAGCATTTAAAAAAATATAATTATAACAACATAATAAATAAAATAAAAGGAAATTCATTACCAAAAAAATAATGATATAAATAATAAAAAATAAAAGAAAAATTCAATAATAAAAAAAACTTGAAGGAAAAATTATATAAATTCGTAGTCTTCGTTTAAATTAACTTCTGTGTCTAAGAGTGCTGACTGAATAATGTCAGAATTGGAGGAGAAACTAGATTCCGATTCGGGAACAGTTATTGCACGGAAGTGGCTTTGGCGAATGACTTTTATTTTTTGTTGGCTAATTAGGTCTTGAATATTGCTCATAGTTCTGTACGAAATTTTCAACGGCAACTTTTGCAGTTGTTGCGCAATGCTTGCTCCAAAAGAATTAAATTCGTTGACATTTTCTTCCAAAATTTTTTCTATTGCTTTATCTAAATTATTCGTGCTTTTATTAGGTGTTTGATTTTCTTCATCTTCTTCTAACACATCATCATTCCAGTTATTCAAAAAAAAAATACAATTAATAAATAGAGTTTCATGTCCAAGGAGTGGGAGGATGTAGCTAAATATGTGCAAGACATATTACGATGTTTTGTCTTTTGATCAACATTCAATGCAACCATACAACAGTTCTGCAAAACTAAATACTTCACAGGACATATTTTATTAAGGCATATGTCCAGCACGAACGGTGGTGGAATGCGCTTTAAAGACGTGTACAGTTCACTCAAATGCACCAGTTTCTGTGTTTTTCAGTGCGTATTAGTGAGTTTTGTAGCGTTTATGGTATGAGCTTGTATTGTTATTCTCTTTGCTAAATAGAATGTGAGTGAATATAGAGAAAATTAAAGAAACACATTCCAATTATTTCCATTTGCTCAAACAATTAAAGTAGATGTTAAGGCAAATACTATAAGTTACTTATTGTATATTGAAAGCAAACATTCATACATGCATACATGCTTCATTCGTACATTTGTATTGAAAACAAAAACAAATTTTTGTATATTTTTGTTTTCAACAAATGTACGAATGAAGCATGTATGTATGTATGGAGCCGAGCCGTAAATATCTGTTTACACAACAAATTATTTGAAAACATTTGTAGTACAACAGTTATTTGAAGCAGAGAAGCAAATAAATTCCTCACTCGTTGCAAAATTATTTATAACTCTGAATATTTGTATGAGTTGTGTGCAAAAACAAAACCATATCATATTTGTGATACTCATTCTCTCCCTTACACCAGCAGTAACAAATATTTGATATATTTGTTTTGACAACACTTGTAGGTACACTCGTGCACGTCTTTAATGCGCTTTTGAAAAAATATACAAACAATTTTGGATAGCAAATTGAAAATTATTTTGTGCTTTTTAGCAATTTTCAAAATCAGCACAAACAAAATAGCACATCCTCTTCAGTATTAAACAATTACTTACCTCACTTGAATTGTCCATTGTTTTTCTAATTACAATGGAACTGTCCAGAAACCTCATCTCGTTGTACCACGCTAATGTTGAGCAGTATTTATCTTCCACTCCTGCACCAGATTTCTTTAAATAATTTTTCTTTTTCCCCGGTGTATGTTGCACGTAAAGAGCGTATTTTTTATTAATTCGACCGGCTATGATTTCATACGCTTTAATTTTTAAGTCATTTCGCTTGTATGACTTGTTATTCATATCCCACAAAATTGGATGGGAACGATATAAATTTATTAATTTAAAAATATGTTTGTGATTTAATTTTGGTTCCATTTTGATTACATATAGTTTAAAGAATTGTTTACTTTATAATTAAGAGTTACCATGTTGACAGAAATATAAACTTGTATGGAAAAAGTTGGCATTAATAATATTTCTTATTTTTTTTATCATATTTAAGGACGAAAGCGATATAATTTGTGTTTTTATATCTATTTGAAGAGAACAAATTGTAAATATTTTTTGTTTACAGAAAAAATATAAATATTTAAGTTATTCTTTTACCACAATACAAAAACTTTTGTTAGCTTTTGTCAACACCGTGAACACCAACTAATAATTTTGTTGTTAGTATTTTTAAGTCAAAAATATGAAATTGATAATTAAATTTAACTTTTGAATGTGTTTCTGGGTCATTCCATTCTTGTTTTTATTTATTAATTTTATTATATATGCTAAATGTCAATTACTAACGTAACTTTTATATTTCCACAGACTAATACATTAATTTAAAACTCATACTCGGTAGCACTGTTTCTCATATTTCAATTTACCCCCCGTTTCCACATGCAAGTGCAAGTTCGAAAAACTCAATACACTGTCACTTTTTCACTAACCACTCATGAACTGGCAACCAAATTCATTTGCAAGTAAATTTTTGACACTTGCAGCAAGTAAATTGATAAATGAGAAACAGTGCTACCGCGCATGAGTTTTAAATTAATGTATTAGGCTGTGGAAAAATAGAAGTTACGTTAGTAATTGATATTTAGCATATTTAACAAAATTAATAAATAAAAAAAGAACATAATGACCCACCAACAGATTTAAAAGTTAAATTTAATTATCAATTTCATATTTTTGACTTAAAAAATACTAACAACAAAATTTTTAGTTGGTATTCACGGTGTTTGCGACGCGGCAACACTTCATTCATATATTTTTATTCTCTATATCAATGGCGTAGCCACTTTTTCATTAGAAGTGAAGCCGTTGCCGATATTTTAAAAATGAACTTGCACTGTTCTGTATAGACACTCATACAATTTGCAAGACTTTCGATATTTTTTCGGCTTTTTCGTAGTTAATACGTATACTCAACTTGCAAGCAATTACTTGCATGTGGAAACGGGGGGTTACTTGCTGCAAGTGTCAAAAATTTACTTAAGAGAATTTGGTTGCCAGTTCAGCTGCAAGTTCGAAAAATATGAGTGTGTTAGTGAAAAAGTGAGAGTGTATTGAGTTTTTCGAACTTGCACTTACATGTGGAAACGAGGGGTTAGCGATTATTTTTAATTATTTTAACTTAAATGAATTATTTATTTTATTACTAACAAGAAAATAGGTATTCATTATTTTAAACAATATTTGCCATTTTACTAAAAATTCTTTTTTATAATGTTATTATTATAATTTTTTTAATATTTAAGAATGCTTTAAAAAAAATCATTGGAATAGTTATGTAGGAATTTCGCTTTTCAAATTTCATCTTTGCTTACTTTTAAAATTTATACATATGTCACAAAAAATTTATATATAGGTATGTCTATTATAGCAACAAAACGATCGTTTAAATTTTGTGTAAATACTTTAAAAAAACAGTGTATTTTTGTTTCGCTCTTTGTGTGTCTACTGCCGCCACAACAAGATAAAAATAAATATATAGTATACAAAAAAGTTCTGAAAATTATAATTAAATAATGTGTCAAACAAAATGTAAAACAAAAGTATATATATTATATACATATATGTTTTTACGTATATACCTATACGTAAA
Organism: Thelaira solivaga; assembly: GCA_947397855.1. Taxonomy (NCBI): domain Eukaryota; kingdom Metazoa; phylum Arthropoda; class Insecta; order Diptera; family Tachinidae; genus Thelaira; species Thelaira solivaga. The sequence goes on from OX377615.1 coordinate 9,401,166, forward strand.
CACATTTACATGCATAAAAACATAAGTAAATTATTTGCAAATGTTTTAAAACAATCACAATTTAAAAAAAAATTCTTAAAAAAATTAAAAACAAGAGAATTAAATAAAAAAAAATAAATATTAAATGAATCACTTCATCAATATTGTTTTCAGAAATATTTAATATTAAAAAAAACAAGAAAAAAAAAAACAAAATATATGGAACATTGAATAGTGTATATAAATATTTATCATCGATCTATCATCAACAGTACGAATTCTTAAGTTTCAATTCAAAATGCATATATTTGAAAAACCGAGGTGAGTTCCAAGTTCTATCTACGCACTTTCACAATGCTTTAACTGATATCTGAATTTAATTTTTGTTTTTAATTAGAAATTGTATGTAGTAAATATACCTTTAAATTTTTTGTATATTTATTGCTTAGCTTAACTATATCGTTTGAGCATGAGGTAAACATTTAGCGATATAAATTTATATGTACGAGTATGTTGGTTGTACTCAATAAAACTAATAAAAAATTAACACAACTAAGGAAAAACTTTTCAAACTTAAATATTAAAAAAGTTGTAATACTTTATAGAGTAATAAATTTTCATGTATTGTATTTTCAATAAAATGTACACAAACAGATCTGTACAACATAACGCAAATATTTACATTCATTCAATCGTGAATTACATGTGTAAGTGAAAAAGTGTCATTTACTATGTGCTTTTATAAAAGTCAATTTTAGTCAATCACTTATACAGGGCCAAAAGAAACCAAGGGGTGTAAAAGTTTAATAACTTTTTTGTTTATTAACTTTTTTTTATTTTTTCTTTCAGATTATATAATATACAAAATTTTTTTACACTAAGTATGAAAAATGATGTCTCTTAAATGACCACCGTTTTCAGCTTCGCACTGATGGGCTTTTTTTAGAGCATTTTCCATAACATCTTTCAAAACTTGTGGCTGTAGCGTTCGAACTTCTGCAACAATGTTTGCCTTGAGTTCAAGGATTGTCTCTGGCTTGTTCACATACACTCGCTCCTTCAAAAAACCCCAAAGAAAATAGTCGAGTGCTGTCAAATCTGGCGATCGCGCTGCCCAAATAATTTCCGAATTTCGAGAAATTATTCGCTCTCCAAAAATTTGACTTAAAAGTGCCATTGTGTCTCGGGCAGTATGGGCAGTGGGTCCGTGCTGCTGAAACCACAAGAGCAGGACGTAAAAAATTTTCTATCATAAAACGATACCGCTCTTCATTTACGGTTACAGCACTTCCATCTTCATTCTCGAAGAAGTAGGGCCCAATGAAATTTTCAGATGTGATCTCACACCATGCTGTACACCTGATGGGGTGCAATTGGCGTTGATGAATGGCTCTTGGATTTTGAGAACCCCAGAACCTACAGTTCTGCTTGTTAACAAAGCCATACAAATGAAAATGAGCTTCATCACTCATAATCAAATTTTCAATAAAGTTGAATAATAAAATTCTATTGTTCTGGTTCTCTGTTCAGTTGTGAACCTCTCCATTATAAATTCTCCAAGTGTTGTTTATATAATCTGAAAGAAAAAATAAAAAAAAATTAATAAACAAAAAAGTTATTAAACTTTTACACCCCTTGGTTTCTTTTTGCCCACCCTGTAGTGTTTTTATACTACAGCACATCTTATAGTGTTTTTACACTAGAGCACATTTAACATCTACCATCTATTCGGTGAGATGACAACATCTTCCCATATAAAATGCATGTAGAAAAAATCAACATCTTCCAACATCTTTACAAGATGTTCCTATCTCATTTTGTTTCACTCAACATCTTTCGATAATTTTCGTGCCATCACTAGAAAAATGGCAATATTTTCGATTTTAGTGGCATCACTTATACAGTAACATTTATTTATACATACATAACATAAGTATGTACACATATTAAACAAAATAAAAATTCAAATTTTGAAGCCTAATGGATTTGATCTTGCAAAGCAACAATAATGAATGATTTTTCTAAATTTATTTTAAGATATTTTTTGTTTTCGAAAATTATGCGTCTTCTTTTCTTTTATTTTTCGACAGTTTAGTTGATGGTAGATGTTGGTAGTGTAAACAACTTTTTAGAGGAATGCGTGGAAGATGTTGAAAATGACAAATGTTGTTTACACTCACAACATCTACCACCGAGCAACCAGAGGTGTCAGAGTGCAGAAAATCGCATTTTGTCAATGTGATTTGAAAGCACAAAAAAGGTGTTCTGTGCACATAATTTTGTGATTTCAAAACGTTCAGCTAAGGCACTTACGTTTTCAAATCATTTGGTTATATTCGCGGTTATTATAGAACAAACGTTGAAATAAATTACTTAAATAAATTAGTGTTCTTTGTTAATTTTAAAGAACAATTAGTTGTTTTATAAAAGAAAAACACTTAAAAATTAAAAAAAAAATAAAGACACCTTTTTTGCTGTATAATTTTTTATTTGCTCTTGTGCTTTCTTTTGTGAACAAAACAAAAGAATCAGCTGTTTTTTTGTGCTTTGAAATAGATAAAATCACACAGAAAAATACAAAAGCAGTGTGATTTACAGAACAGTGCAAAATCACACGTGTGATTTCAAAACCACATGTGATTTTCAGAACAGACCTGATAGTATACATTTTCTTTCTGTCTTTTTTGCACAAGCTCAAAATTTTTATTTTATTTTGCTCGGATATTTCTAAAAAATTTACACTTTCATTATTTACATTCCGTAAACATAAATTTTAAAACATGAAAATTTGTGTTAGTTATCACTTTTACATTAAATTGCATACTTCATAACAAAAAACGTAGATATAAGTACTTCCGCCATGTGCATTTTCATTACGGAAATAACTTTTTAATTAATGTTTTTTAAAACAAAAAATTTTTCATTTTGCTTATTTTCTTTTATTCGTAATATTAAAACACTATATCTGTCTCTTACATACAAAGCTCAAATAAAAAGCTGAGTTTTACAAATTCTAACCTTAAAAGTTTCATCTCTGTACCTCTTTTCTATAACTCTCGCATCGAGAAAATTTTCACAAGAAACAATAGAATTGCACAAAAAACAATGAGAATTGAAACAAAATGTCATTTATTACACAAAAGTGTTTCTGTAATTTTTCTTTGTCAGTCATTTTTGTGATTTTGACGTACTTTATTGGAAAAATGCTAGTACAAGTGTTTCTGTAACAAAATTTGGCAAAAAAAAAGTCTCACTAGAACTGTAATGACAAAATGAAAATTAATAAATTTAAATATTAGTTTAAATTAATAAATTACCTAAAATAAATCTAGTGGAATAATTTTTGTAGCTAAATATTGAAATTTTATGTGTATTCTTTGTTAAATTTTTTTTGTGTGGCATAGCAAATTTATAAAGGTGATGGCATCGCACCATTTTAAAATACTTTTATTTACATTTTGTACTAACAAAATTTGTAACAAACAAAGATGTCATGTAGAAGTATATTCATCTTATACCATGTTCACACCTAGGTTTTTGAGCGTGTTTTAGCGAAATGTTGTAAAACAAGAACACAGCCGTTCACACCAATTTTGAGATGTTTTAGGTCAGCTGATATTATTTTATTTATTGATTTTATTTAATTTTATCAAGCCACAAATATTAATATTCGAATTTCAAGTAATAAGTCTCTAAATTACCATTTTTTTGGTCACCAAAATATTTTTGACGTGTCGCCACCTATTAACACTGAATATACTCGAAATGCAAATGCAACCCTGTCCTTGAAGTGTTTTTATCAAAAACTCGTCGTTTGAGATGTTTATTAAAACATTTAAATGTATGGTAAAACCTGATAAAATTGACTGGTTTTAGCTCAAAAACAGGAATGAGTCATTAAACACGTTCAAAAACCTAGGTGTGAACATGGTATTATATAAATTCCTCTTTTTGTTGACACTATATTGTATTTGACATTTAAGTCATTGGAAAATTCAAATAAAGACGTAACAGCTTTGCATTTTCTCACATTAAACTACAGAAACACTTTTTACTCACAAATCGAGAAACGGTGGAATTTTTTGTTTTACACTTTTCTATTTATGTGAGAATTCTCGCATATAGTTACAGAAACGAGCCAATGGTTGCTTAGTGCTTGTGCTCCGTATTTCATTTTAGTGAGCGCTCTTCTTAGTTCAAAAATTAAAAAGGAATAGTTGGTTTATTTAGTTAATTTGATCTTTTGTATCTTTATCACTTATATGTATTAAACACATTCGAGACAGCAGGCTACCGACTACAACCTGTCAAAAATAGAATACATGCGTGTTTTTACAATTAATATAAAAACTATTTAAAAGAAATTTATTTTCAGTGAATTTCAACAGCACAAGTCAACAATGAAATGTAAGTATTAGCTTATAATACTCGTATATTCCAATTGGAAATTTTTATTTTATAAATTTCTATTACTTTTGTGTTTTAGGAAATATATTAAAGGATGCCCCCGGGAGAGAAGTGGCATAAGCTCCAGATAGATGCAGTGAAGTACGCATATAAGAATATGAATTGTCACAGTGTTTGTGAATGTTGCATTTTTTAAAACAATCAATTTCACTCAAACATCAAATTTAAAGATGCAGGCAAATATGTTAAATACTTATTATTATTATTTGTCTTATTGCTTTATTTATTCTTAACTTGCAAAAATAAGAACTAAACTTATTTTATGAAATCATCCCAAGAAAAGCTTTGGTTACAAAGTGAAACATGTAAATTTAAAAACAAAAAGAAAGGTTAGATTTTTTTATGTTGTATTTTTTTTAACTTGTGATGAATTTCATACCACTTTTTTTTGTAATCAAGTTTTATTTAATAATAATTCAACATTTTTTGGTGGTGTTTCTGTGAAATTGATTTATGCATTTATTTTAATAATATCAATTGTTTTTGGCCAGTTTGTCGCAGGTTTAGTAGCAAAGCTATATCTCGTAGCGCTTTTAATAAAAATGTTATTTAGGTACTATCAAGCAATATTTTTAATAAAACGAGTATTAAGCTTAATATCATTGACCAGGATAACTCGAAACAAATTTATAGGAATAATATATTTATGTACATAAAAATATGTATATTGTAATTCAATTCAAAACATTGTTTAAGTTGTTTTTGTCGATTTGCTTTTATGTTTTTAATGTATTATACTATTATTTTAAAAAGTTAAATAAACTTAAATTAAATAAAATAATGATGATTCACTTTAACTGAATATTTTTTTATTTGTGATTTTCTTTATTTAACACTTTATTGAAACAACGATCTTTTGCTGGCTTACAAATATTTTATAATAACAGCAAAAGGCATTAGCAGGGGGTTTATTATAATATTATATGTATTTCGAATCGAATCGAAAAAGCTTTCGAAGAGAACTATCAATTTGAAAAAAAAAAAAAATAATTATGTAAAACATTCGAAAAAAATTCAAATCTGTAAAATTACCCTCAAAGTTGTTAATACAACTCTGCTACGTATTAGATTTGTCTTTCCAATTACAAATTCTTTTTGAAAGCCATTTGGATTTGAATCGAAATACGTGTTTTTTTATTGTCGCGCAATTAGGTTACGTTAGGTTATTTTATTTTTACAACAAAAATATTTTTAAAAATAAAAACACAATAACCGAATATTTTATAAGACTGTATTCATTGATGTTGGAACTAAGACTAAAATATATTTGTTATATTTTACATTTTATATTTTTCCCAGCTGTCGCAATGTCAGCGGTCATTTCTATTTTCTTTTACTTTTAATAAGGTTTATGCTGACTTGCAACAGCTTTACAAAAACTTATTAAGTACACATAATTGTATTAAATTTTATTAACCTACTTAAACCCTTATTAATTCTTAAAAAAAAATACTTAAAAATACGAAATTCATACTTTGTTTACATTACAAAATTTATTGAACAAACTCACAGAGTGTATTGAACTCTTGTTCTATTTATGTTTGTTTTATTGTTTATAGAAAGAGATAATTCTATCAGTGGTGGTTTGACTATTTATATATGTAACTTGTGGGCATATTTCTTACTATTGCACGAATCGGCTTCCATTCCACATCCATTTTCATCTCTGTTGAAAATCTTTTGTAATAGACCTGACAGTAGGCTTCTGTAAGTATAGAGAGCAATGGTAGAAAAGAACATTTTATTGAAAAATATTTTAGATATGTGCGAACAAGGAAGCTGCAGGTAGTTGCTGCTTCGCCCGACGTTTCAATTCGCTTATATGCTACCATAAAATTTAAAAAATTTATGTATATGTCGTCCCTTGTAAATGGAAACGTGTTGTCTTTGGATTTAATATTTTGTAAAACCCGTTTCTATAGCACAATACGTTTCTTCTTTTCGCAAAATTGCTTTTCAATATCTAGTCACGTTTATTAATATATTTTTATAGTTATGTGTCCATTTATTACTGTAATAAAAAAAATTTAAAGATAAATAAGGGAATATTTAAATATATTAAGTTATAAGAAAAACCACTTCAGCGCCTTCTCTTCTGCAAGAGTCCATTTCTTGGTTGTGCTAAAACGCAACCGTTTACATTTTAGCTTGAATATAAGCACTTCTTAACTTTAGCTATTTATATAGTAAATAAAAACTTACCTCAATATGTTCGGATATACCCATATTTTATTTATTTACATATTAATATATGTAAGTAAATAGGGCACACAGACTTAGTCTAATAAAAATTAAAAATAAATAATAAAAAGAAACAGCTATTGCCGTAATACGAACTGAAAATTTTTTTGAACGGCGACTGGTGGAAACATGTTCAGTGGATGCCGGCTAGTTAGGTTATAAAAGCCAAATATTTTCAGTTGTATATTTTTGGAAATTATTTAAAATTTTTTTTTTATATATGAAGATGTAATGTAATACAGTGTAAACAATTTTTAATCGTCCTTATATTCTTTGTATATTTTGGCGGCGCCTTTTGAATATTACCGACAGCTCGACTAAAGACTACATTCAACTCAGATATCTACTGCTAATTTATGACAAACCATAAACGCAGCTCTAATAGTGTTTTCAGGCTGAGTGAACTTAACATAAATTCGGTTTTAACATTAAATCCAACTCATAAAAACTGTATTTACCATACAAAGTGAATTTAATAAAACCACATTAAAAGCTTTTTTGGAATTGAATTTAAGTTGGATTTATGAAATACAACACTGTTTTTGTCCGTTGAGTTCAGTGCTACCAAGTTTAAAAGTTCTATAAATATAGCAACAGCTGCTAATGTTATTGATTGAAATAATAAAATAAAAACCATTTCAAATATTTTCCGAAGAAATTGCTTTCAATGGCAGCAGCAATAAAAGCATTTCGAAGAAAACGAAGTTTTTCGATGAAAGACATAGAAAATATGTGTCTCGTAAGTATATTTACCAAAAGTCACACATGTTGTGGCTGCTATACAGTTGGTCAAATAAGTTTTGTACAAAGTAATGCATCAAATACACTTATTTCTATGAGAAATTGTTATTGTTTTGTAGAAATTTATTTGATACACTGTATATTAAAAACTGAATTTAAAAAATTTGCAGTTTGAACGCAAAATCATCTGCTGATGAATTTAATGTTAAATTTAGCATTTAACTTTCAGTCGGGAAACAGTATAAAAGTCATTATTTTATGACTATTTTTGTTCACAGCCCAACAATAATTTTTTTAACTATTGTAAAATATTGTAGGATATTATGACCTGATAAGACACCGTTTGAATAACCCATATATGTTTTGTTTGCCATCATATTTTGTGATACTGCTGGATCTGGTACTACCATCATTTATTCTGCTTCGTGTCTGTGATAAACATTTATTTATTAGTATTGCCATTCAAACATACTGATTATTAAATCATTGAGTGTCCAATGTTAAATGTACTAATTGCTTAATTACTACTACTAATGAGCGGATAGTGTCATGTTGGTTGTGTGCTAAACATTTTCATTTGGAGGCTCGTGATGATGATTCGTAGCTGATCCTCAAAAAATTCTGCAGTGGACTTGTCCTACAGGCAGGAACATAAGTAATATGTTATATTTTTAAAAAATTCTAAAGAAAAATTTTGCAAAATTAATATCGAGTTTTTGGTTTTACAAAATAAACTCAAAAAATTTGGCGTACTCTTTAATAGCTACCCGAATTTAGATAAATTTGTTACAAAGACTGCTCAACAAAATTCTTCAAATAAGCATAAAAAGCCTAACTTGAATTCTACTGTGCCAAAAAATTTTTAAATTGTCACACTCATTGATGTTAGTTGTTCTTCCTCACAATTTAATGCTGAATCTATTTCTACACCTTCACCATCATTCAATACTTTAAATATGTTGGATCCATATAAATCACTTCCTGTTATTTCTGATACTTCACATGCTCAAAATCGAAATAACGCCGAATCTTTAAGACATACTGTTTCCGTACCATATAAACCACTGAAAGCTGTTCCTCCAAAAAAATCTGTTTTTGTTTCACGCTTATCTTCTGAAACTACTGCTGACGATATCACCTTTTATATAAAAGAAAAATTGGAAACGGACTTAAATGTTTCTGTATATATATAAGTATGTTTTTTCTGAGCCGAGGTCGATAACGTCCTTTAAAATTAGTGTTCTGAAAATTTATTTCTGACTTTAATTGACCGTAGCTTTTGACCAGTAAATATATTTGTTCGTGAATTTATACATAATAGAAGAACTCCTGCACGATTACTACCAGCTGACCTGAATATTCCAAAAAACTAAATACTTTTTTGTGATCATATTTCTATAATTTATCAATATGTCCGTGGTTTAAATACGAAATTAAGTACAATTTACAATCAAAGTTTTGCTTTTACTTACGATATCATTGTCTAACTGAAATTGATAATATACTAAATTCTAAACTTCTCTGCGACAACTATCAAATTTATGGACGGGATGAAAAATTTTTCATTACATTTTAATATATTCCTCCAACTTCGGCTAAAATGATTTACACTAAACATTTTTAGGCTATAAATAACGTAGCTCATTCTGCCAGTCGATTATATTATAGCTCTTGGTGATTTTAGTATGCCGTTATAATCATGCGAATTTTCTCCTAATGTATATCATTTTGTTCCGTCGATGTCAGGAACTAGATTGTTTCATTTAGACTTTGTCAATTCTCTTTTCGATCTAAGTCTTTATCAACTGAATGATGTCTGCAATGTCAACTGGACATTACTGGATTTAGTATTTATAAATGATTTAACTTATGTCACCATAAATTGTTGTTATCCATTTTCTAAGTCTAAAGATTTATACAATTCTACTATAAAAATTTCAATGCCAGTTACTTCTACTTCAGTTTCTTCATTTTGGAGTGCGAAGAGTAAGTCTTTTTGCTTTAATAAAACAAACTAAATATAATATTTTTAATGAACTTGTGTATAGCACTCACTGGGATAATCTTTTTATAGACACTGATCGAGCTAATAACATGCAATGCATCGTTGCTACATTTAAAAAATATACGAGTATATATGTATATGACTCAGTTTACTTAAATCTTCTAATTTTAAACGCGTTGGTTCACCGTGGAACTCCAAACTTCTTTCTGCAGTTAAAAATAAAAAGAACAAACTTTATAAAAAGTATAAATTGTCTCAATCTTTTGCTGACTATGCTAGATATTCTGTTGCTCGTGGTCAATATAACTCAATTAACCAAACTTGTTACTACAGCTATTTAAATCAGCTAAAAAAAATTTTAAATCTGATCCAAGGATCTTCAATAAGTTTGTAAATTTAAAAAAGAGATTTACCTCCTTTCCAACTATTATGCAGTATTAGTTTATGGAATCTGACGATGATCTGTCAATTTGTAATTTATTTGCTGACTTTTTTCGTCTACATATTCTGATTTTAATTTGTTGCCTCTACAATATCAATTTCATTTCTTGATAAATTGACGGTGGTTTATGGCTTAAAAAAACTGAAATTTTCATTTAACTGTGAGCCGGATGGAATCCCGAGCTGTTTGCTAATTAGATGTGCAGAGGCCCTAGGAACATCACTTACTATTATTTTCAATTGACTCAGATATGATTATTTTCTTGATATGTGGAAGGATTCTTTCATTATTCCATTATACAAAACTGGTATGAAACGTAATATCGAAAATTATAGAGGCATCGCTAAGCTGAGCACCATTCCGAAGTTTTTTGAGAAGATAATAACTGAACATCTTAGTCACCAATTATCATCTGTACTATCTCCTTTTCAACAAGGTATACGCAAAAGGCTGTTCGACAACCACAAACCTTATGCAGCTAACATCATTTTTCCATCGTGGATTTGTTCAACAAAAACAAACTGATGTAATTTACACCGATTTTAGTAAAGCATTTGATAAAGTCAATCATAGTTTACGGATAAAAAACCTGACCTGATGGGATTTACATCAAAGTATTTAAGGTGGATTAAATCATACTTGTTAAATAGATTACTGTTTTATCTGGTGTGCCTCAAAGTAACCATGTTGGCCCACTGTTATTTTCTTTATTTATAAATAATCTACCGAAAATAATAAAAGTTTCTCATGTCATAATGTTTTGTGGATGGCGTAAAAATTTTCCTGAGCTAAATGGTGTGATCGTAATTTTATGAAAGTAAATAACAAAAAGTGTAAATATATGTGCTTCTACCGTGGTAATCATTTAAGTGTTAACTATGCTTTGAATAGCTAGCAGCTTGATAAATTAACATTAGTTCTGATCTTGGAATTTTACTTGATGTGAAGTTAAATTTTCTACATCATATTTCTACAACTATTGGTAAAGCATGTAGTTTCCTTGGATTTATAAAACGCTGAGCTAAGTAGTTTTCTGACCCATATATAACCAAAAAGCTGTATACGTCTTATATAAGACCTATTCTTGAATATTGCTCAATAATTTGGTATCCGACATATATGGTTCATGTCAATAATATTGAATCCGTTCAAAAACAGTTTTTGTTATTTTGTCAACGTGGTCTATATTGGGATCCATTAAATCTGGTACTTTATACCAATAGACTTGCTCACATTAAGCTGCCAACTTTCAATAGTCGCAAAATAATGCTAAATGTCACTTTTATTTTAAATTTGCTAAAAGGAAATGTATGTTCTGATTTTTTGATTAGCAATATCTTTTGAAATGTTCCTTCACGATTTACATGTCATTATAACCCTTTATTTGTAAAAGTATTCAGAGCAAATTCTGAATCTCTTTTAAGAATTTGCAATCATTTTAATATATTTTATAAGCATGCTGATTATTCATTAAATATTGATATGGTTAAAACTAATTTAATTGTATTTTTAATAAATTAATTGTGATATTTTACAGTCTGGAAGGATCTTGAATCCATAGACGTTATTAAAAAATAAATAAATCCCCCAGTTTTTAAAAATTTATCTTTATGCCCGGTTGGGAGACAAAAAAAACGATGTCTTATAAATAGGAGAATTTATTAGTTTAGATACATAATATTCGTTGAAACTGATGTGAATAGTGGGCGTAATGGTATAAACAGCTTGTTGCTTCTAAAGACGCTATGGTGCTGGACAGCTTATAAACTTCCGCTCTAGTAATAAACATTTTTGTAATATACTCGTATTTATTTCTTATTCATTTTCATTTGAGGTTGAGATGTTAATAAAAACTTATATTGGAATCTGTGATCGTCATCATCAGTGTTGTGGAAGAGAAACGGTATATACAGAAGTTTTTTTCATGATCTGTGCACCGACCCACAATATTATTTTCATATGATGAGAGCAATTAAGATAATAAAAATAAAGAAAAAATTTAAAAATTTTGTAAATATATTAAAATACTATTTACAATTATAAATCATACCTTCAAAATATCACTAGAACAGAATACCAATACCCTTATGCCACAGTTGATTGCCGAAAGTATATTTATCATTGCAGTTCACCTAAAAACTTATATACAAAGTAGAAGTTGCGCTGATACTGCCTGTGTTTTTATCAGCCAAATTACCTTGTAATAAACTTGCTGACAGAATAAGCATAGCACAAACAAAATTATTTAATATAAACATTTTTTATTTTCAAAATTAACTTGCCATTCAATAAATCCGTATTCCTTTACCCCCCAACCACACGAGGCAATATGTTTAGCAATTATTGCCGTAGCAACTGAATATACACTGACACATATTTGGTATTGTCAATAAAATATAACAGTTGCTACGGCAATAATTGTTAAACATATTGCCTCGTGTGGTTGGTGGCTTACTGTAAACCTTGTATACCACTCAGCTCAAATTAAAGCTTTAATCACACTATACAGTTTACTTTAAAAAAAATGTTGATTCAACGAGTGTATCAAACTTAAGCCCATTGAATACAGTCAATAGTAACATTATGTTCCTGGCATCATTAAGTTCCAGACATGATCACCGAGTGACGAAATGCAAAGGAAGAATCGGCACTACAGAAAGTAATAGTTATTTTGTTGAATGATAGGATTTTTGATTGCAACGTGAACACAGTTATATACTCGTAGGCCACTAGGTTGAGTATCAGCGGCGGACTTAACCACATAACACATAATTGGGAACGTGATAAGATAAGACAGCATAAAAGACGAAACATAATTAAAATTATTAATATTTAATAATGGAAAATTTTATATTTTTTAATAATAATATTTTTATTGAAGCGCTTAGGAAATTTTATTTTAAGTTTTGATTGATTATTTTATGCAATAGCTGATTGTTTTATAATATTACCAAATCAACCCGAAGAAATTGCTGTTTAGGTCAGGAAGAAGAAGAATATCACTCTCCCGAATTCTCTCTCACTTGTCTGAATTTTGTGTACGCCAACAGTTTTGGGTAAATTTGGGCATCCGCGGTCTCCCAAAGTAGAGTACGGGAACGCAGTTTATTAACTTTTTGAAGTTTTGTTTAGTTTAAGCTTCAGTTTAAGAATATTATTTTTAACTAGCATTTAACTCGCTACTTCGTTAGCGAAATACCATATTGTTATTAAAAAATAAAAAGTACTATTACAGTATATAAATAAAAAGTACCGTTTTTTTCTCTTAATTATTTTTCGTTAAGAGTGACGCATCTAAATTTAATGCTGTCGTGTTATCAATAGAATCAAGTGTGCTGGTGCAAATACCGGATGCTGTTTTAAATCCTCCTGAAGACAATAAATCACCCTTAGCATGAATATCATTTCCCTCGATTTTTGTTCACTTTCACTGGGATAGCAATTATGAATGAATTCCCTGCAAATTCCATTTATCGTAAATAATTTTTTTCCCTTGTTTTGTTCACTTTTTTGCTTTAATCTGTTCACTTACTTTTTGCTGGCGAGCACAAGTATTTTTGTTTATTTTTTTCTTAAAATTTAATTTAACAAGCAGAATTTAGCAATTTTTTAACAAAAGAATTAAAAAATGGTTGTCCACCTATAAAAAATTCATTTATTTTCTGATAAAATCGTTTATCCACAACAGCTAACACCTTTACTACAAGATCCATTCATAAATTGCTTCAATAAAAAAAATTTTTTTTTGCTCTTAAAATCTTATAAAACTACAGAAATTTTTTATTTATATGCACTGGCCACTGAAAACTGCTTAACCTTTACACCTTAACACCTTTATTACAAGAACCATTCGTAAATTACAAAAATGTATTGTTTTGCTATTGAAAACTTAGAAAATTTAATAAATTCTTCTTTATTATACATTCACTCTGCACTGATAACGTGTACAAAATCTGACGTGAGATTCCCGATAGCAATTTTCCCTTCGAGGGGAATGAAAATTTCGGGGGAACAACAATTTCACTTTTATTCATGATAGCGGTAAATATGTAAGTCTTAGAAAGTGTATAGTAGAGCGGTACTGCGAAAGCGAGCAAAAAAAGACCCAGAAACTGATATCGAAAATTGATTTAGGGGATAAGCGGCCGACACAACTGTTAAATGAATTAAGCACGCTGTCAAAAGATAAAGTAACTAATGATTTTTTAAAATCATTGTGGCTACAGCGTTTGCCGGCGCAAGTCCGAGAAATTTTACAGGCATCCATGCTAACTTAACCGAATTAGTGAAGATAGCCGATAAAATTATTAAAGTTGGCGAATACCAGCATTTGGTGGTCGTATCTGCTACACAGCATACTCATAGAGACGACTTGGACAAACGCCTAGAACGAATCGAACAACGCATAAATAGTCAAGAACACTTTTTGCAGCCAACGGATCACCGATCAAAACGTGCGGCGAAAGGCGCAAATTTGTATGGACGCCGTTAGCTGCGCAATAGTAGGCTCAGATTTTTTAAAACACTATAATACCTTGGTTGATGTAAAGGCGAGCAAAATTATTGATCGCACAACGTTACTTGAAGCTAAAGGCCATCCCAGACGTATGTCTCGTGATCAAATTTTGCCATTCAAATCACAAAATAAATTCTCCCGACTGTTGCGCAAGTATAGAAGCCTCGCAACTATTAGCGCAAACAGACGACCTATTGATTCTACAGTAACCCATCACATTTCAACCAAGGGCCCTCCTACATACGTTAGTGCACGTCGTCTTTCCGGTGACAAACTACAAGCTGCCAAGAAAGAATTTGAATATCTGATGGAGATGGGCATTTATAGACCGTCAGAAAGTATTTGGGCCAGCCCACTGCATCTTGTAAAAAAAAGCAAGTGGTGATTGGCGGCCTTGTGGTGATTACCGTGCCTAAAACAACATCACCATACCCGATAGGTACCCAATACCTTATTTGCGAGATGTAACAAGCATACTCGTACTATATGGGAAAACAGTTTTTACCTCAATCGATCTGCAAAGGGCCTATCATCAAATACCTGTCAAACCATGTGATATACACAAGACAGCTATTATTACTCAATTTGGCTTATTTGAATTTTGCTTCATGACGTTTGGCCTGCGGAATGCAGCTCAAACATTCCAGCGCCATATTAACGAGGTCTTAAAAGGACTCGATTTTGTCTTTGCATACATAGACGACATTCTTATTACATCGACGACAGAGAAAGAGCATTCAAAACATCTTTGCATAGCCTTGAAACGCCTACGTCAAGCAAATTTAGCAGTCAACTTTGACAAATGTAATTTTTATAAGAATGAAATTTTGTTTTTAGGTCACAAAATTAGCTCTGATGGTCTTTTGCCACCCGAAAGTAAGGTTGATGCTATACGAAAATTTGAGAAATCTGAGACTGTTAAAAATTTTAAAAAGTTTTTAGACATGCTAAATTTTTACCGTCTTTTTATGCCTTATGCAATAAAGAACCAAAATATTTTACTAGATTTGGTACAGGGAAACAAGAAAAATGAAAATAGCACTATTAAATTGACGGCTGCCACAATGGCCGCTTTTAAAGCATGTAAGAATGATATTGCAGACGCAGCCCTGTAGACTCTTACGACGGACGCTTCTGATAATGCAGTTGGGGCTGAACTTAATCAAATCAAAGAGCTCTCGGCGATATACCAGGGCATTCAACATTTCAAATACGCACTTGAGGACAGAGAGGTCATAGTATTTACTGACCACAAAAAGCTTCACCGCGCAGAGCCCGATAATTAGATTTCATAGGTCAGTATACGGCTGACATCCGGCACTTGCCTGGGTCAGATAATCAAGTAGCCGATTTTCATTCTCGCATAAATGTTTTGGAAAGTAGAGAGGTAAATTTTGAGGAAATGGCTGAACAGCAAAATAACGATAGTGAATTACAACAAATAATAGGTGTGCTGATACAACAGTTAAATATACTAAGTTGGCATTCCCAAATTCTACGAAACAACTTTACTGCCACATTTCCAAAGATAGAGTACGTCCGTACGTCGCAAAAAATTGTCGACAAACAGTAATTAAAAAGTTTCACTCTTTTTCGCATCCTGTAATAAGGGCGACAAAGTTGTTGGTTGCCAACAACTACATTTAACCATCAATGGCGTCTGATGTTGCTGCGCATGAGCGTTCATGCAACCATAAGTCATTATACAGGAGAAGATGCTCGTTTTGAGCACATAAACATTGACATAATCGGGCCTTTGCCAACATCAAATGGTTTCCGTTACTGCCTCACGTGTTTCGATCGAGTTAATGAAAGTGTTGGGTGTTAGGCATTTGCAAACAGCTCTTTATCACCCGCAAGCTAATGGCATTATAGAACGTTGGAGTTTTGTACTGCCGATGATTCTTTTGGGCATGCTATCTGCAGTTAAGAGCGACATAGGGTTAAGCCTAGCAGATATGGTTTTTGGAGCTTCTTTACGGGTTCCAGGCACATTTTTGATTCCCGGTAAAAGAAACATTACGGAAACAGAATTCGCCCAACAACTACGAAAGTAGTTTCACGTCGGCCCACTACGACACGGACCTAGCAAAAATTTCGTCGGGTCAGCCCTAGCTAATTGTAATCAATGAAATGCAAAAATGTATATAGATCGCCTAAAGGCTGCGTACATTTTCGGCGATGACAAACAACCAGCTGAAGAACCATTGTTAGAGAACGAAGCAGAACCAGAAGAAACAGTGCAACAGGATTTTTCAAGCAACAAGGCAACTGAAGACACCAGCATTCCGAAGACGAATCGGGCCATGTCAAAAGGTTATAAAAAACATATGGATCTTATCTTTGTCCTTTTGCTTTTTATACATTTAATACACATATATAAATATGTATGACAATGTAATTCTAATCATTAGCTTATCGTAAACCGAACATAGAGGTCAAAAAATATTAAATTTTTTAAGCACTCCAAGAACTCAATATTATATTGTAAAAATATTACTCTGAATTTAAAAATAAATAAACATTGAATTAACAAATATTTGAGTATCTTTTATTAGAGAGTGACTTAAAAAACTACATTGAGGCTTCCACGCCACCGAAACAACAAATCTTAAAAAATTTAATAATTTCTTTGTTCGTGGAAACTACCACTATGTTGGAGGAAAATGCAACAGAACGTATTTGTATGAAGTGTAACGAGTTGGACAATGACAGAATGGTTGTGTGCGATAAATGTGATAAATGGTTCCACTTTGATGGTGTGGGTATAAATATCGAAATAGCAGATTATAACTGGAACTGCGAATCATGCGACAACAGTCCATCTGCCGCTACTAATGCCGAACAATTAGAGTTTTTCGGAAATCAACCTAGTTCATCTTCGTCACCAAAGGCACCATCAACGACTATTGCACCACTGCTCGTCGTTACAGCCTCACACCGAACCCTGACAGAGCACGCACGAATGGCATCTATGCATACTGCGCCTCTAGTAGCAACTGCTGCAGGTGCTCCCCAGATTGACTCGTCATCACCTTCAATGAATATGGTTAGACACCCACAACTACACACCGTACCTCAGCAATACATGATGGCATTTTCAATTGCGAAGCCTATGCCCCATACAGCAACGTACATGTAATTTTATAATGCAACAGCTCAATCATACGCTTCTAATAATCACCCAGTGGTGACGCCCACAGGTTAGGTTAGGTTAGACAGGCTGGGCTCACTTGGGTCCTCTGACGTGGTCCCTTTGTGATACCTGTATAGAGGAAAATAAAGAAGAGGAAGGGTAGTAATAGAAGAGTGAAGGAAAGGAAAGAAGATAGAGAAGACAGATGGAGAAAGAGAGTGAATCCATCACCCAAGCCAACTGCTACTTCTAACGAAGCCATATAGCATGTCGACCCTTACATTCCACAGCGCAGTGAAACTCTGTAGACGTCGCTAACCAAAGTGAATCATGTGCCACTCTTGCAGGGCTGGACACCGGCAGAGAAGGCGTTCCATAGTCTCCTCCTCTTCCTCGTCCTGACAACTTCTAAAGTAGTCGTTATATCGCAAACCCCTTCTTCTAGCATTGTTGCCAAAATTACAGTGGCCTGTTACTACAGCCACCACATTTCTCAATCGGCTCTTTGTAGTCCCAATAAATCCCTACTGCGATTGCTATCAAGCCTAGGCCAGTTAATCCTCGCCATATTACACGTCCATTCTTCTATCCATCTGGACTGTGCCCTTCGCAAAAGTATGCTCTCGATCTGCTTTTTACAGATCGATAGAGGTTCTATGGTTCCACTCTCGCGCCGCATGCAATCGCATGGACGCAAATAGTGCCAATTTCTCAACCTGTAGATAAAATGGCAGCCAATTTAACGCCGTGAAGAATGCCTTATTGGGCGTTGATCTCATAGCCCCTGTAATCAAGGTGGCCATGCATCTAAAAACCTTTTCAAATTGGAATCGGTTGGTTGTCGTGCTTAGTGCTTTTCACGTCACTATCTTGAATAGCCCGTGAACATTGCGAGGACTTAAGCCCCATTTCGTCGCTATGGCGTATATCGCTCTTTCCAAGGGAGTTTCCCATCCAGAATCACTTCTAGGTATTTTGCACTGGCAGAGCCGTTAAGTCTTGGCTATCTAAATGCGGGAACCTTGTATCTACCCGTGAATAATACAAGTTCTGCCTTGGTCGGATTGCGGTTAAGTCCCACTGACTTATTCCAGTTAGTGATGATTCTAAGCGCCATCTAAATTCTCAGGGATAACGTATCCAGACAGATTCCCGCTATCGCAACTGCAACATCGTCCTCCTTGAGGTGTGCCCCTTACGGCCGATCTAGTTATCCCGGCCTTACCCATCGAGGATTCTATAATCCTCCCCGAAAGTAGTCTTCTCACGAAACCAATAATCACAGGAGCAATGCCAAAATCCATCAGAGCATCCACGATGGCTGCTGACTTGATATTGTTAAAAGCACCTTCTATATCCAGAAAGGCTGTCAAAGTGAAGTTCTTTAACTCCAATGTAGCCCACAAGAGTGTGCAATGCTGTTTCAACCGACTTGCGCTTCGTATAGGCATGCTGAGAGGTTGACAGCAGGCGATCGTCAATCGACATCCGAATACTGATGTCGATGAGCCTCTCCAGCGTCTTTAGCAAGAAGGGTGTCAGACAGATTGGCCCAAAGTCCTTCGCTGTCACGCAAGACGTTTTCCCTACCTTAGGGATGAAAATCACCTTGTCCTTTCTCCAGCTCACTGGGACATATGATCATACGAGGCATGCGTTATATATTCCCAGCAACCACGCAGAAACTACCCTAAAGTTCCTCTGTAAGTCGGCAGGTATAATACAGTCCGGTCCAGGGAATTTATAAGACTGAAAACTGTCAATGGCCCATTTTAAGGAATCCGTTTCTATTCTCGTAGAGGAGAATACCCTACGGTATTGAGTGTTATCGCCCATTGCATCCGAAAGCGGAGAACATCCCGGAAAGTGGGTGTCCATCAACACTTCTAACGCCTCATGGCTACTAGTAGTCCACTCCCCGTTGGAAATTTTGAGAGAATCTTGCGTAGCCTCTAAAGAGCTCTTAATGTTTTCACAAAAGACTCTCCAGGACTTACGCTTTGCATTCCTCACCTCATATTTGAAACTGTTTACAGAAGCTTTATGAGTGACCAGTTGGCTGTTCTCTTAGCCTCGTTGAACAGTTTCCTGCATCTCCTCCTAGATGCTGCTACGGTGGTCTGTCCCTTTCCCTGTGTACGGAAGGTCTGCAAGACCTTATAGTGGCCTCTTTGAAGGCCTCCGACAGCTGTGCTACAGCGCTATCTATGTCCTCAACGCTGCTCAGGGGTTGAGGCTCGGCGAGAGTCTGGTTAAGGATGTTTCCTTGAGACTCCCAGTCCGTTTTCCTTCTATTAATGAAAGAAGTTACCGGTGTTCTCATAGTATGTATACCAAATTCGATATGGCGATGATCGGAGTGTGAACAGTTGCTCGACACAAAATGTGTATAATCTGCGCTCACCAATGTAACAGCCAGCACCTCCTGTCTGTTAGCAACTACGAAGGTCTAAAATAAAGTCAAAAATGCACTGACCTCTCATGTTGACGTCTCCACTGCCCCACACTGTGTGATGCGCGTTGGCATCGTCCCAATTACTAATGGGATTTATTTAGCGGAAAGTCAGCATAATCATGTGCCATATAGCTCAGTTGGATCCAGATGGTTGTTCCATCCTTCTCCCATGTCGCGCTCATTGTGTCTTCATCACTGTAATCAGAGAGAATGCAGATATTAAGATGCCTTTTAGCCAAAATGCAGGTTCGAATCCTACCTGTGCAATTTGCATATAACAATTTATTGCTTTTTGCGCTGAGTCCAAGAACCTTGCCACCATGATACCAGGGTTCCTGTATCAGCGCCACATTCTCGTCCCGCTCTGCAAGGCGAAGGAGCAAAGCAGCAGATGCTGCCTTGCAGTGATGCAAATTAATTTACGGAAACCTCCTTGTCATCACCACAATAGATGCTCAGCTTGATACTTCCGAAACCGCAAAATACCTTCCATTGCATCTGTCGTAGTGGTGCCAAGGATTCCTTATTCAGGACCATGACCACTTTCCTCTTCTTACCTTCAGGAGCGCCAACCTTAACAACCTTCCAATCATGGCTAGGTAGTGTATGATTGCCACTCCTGATGTAAGACAGGATTGTGTTGGGGTCGTGTAGCTCGGATGAAATCGTCATGATGGATCTCGGCCTGCAAGGTATATCGCAGACCGGTATCATATCTAATCGCGCGCCCGGCCACACTTCCCCTATTGCTGTAACAGCCAACTTGAGTAAGTTGGCTGATCGCTCATTGGAGCAGGTTAGGAGCTTTATTTGCCCTGAAACCAGCCTGCATCTAAGTTCTGCTGAGTGGAACCCGGATTCACCTCAAGAATCCTGAAGTACACCCCAAGCAGCTTCTTCTGTATCATCTCCCATTTTGCATGGGAGATGGCTCCGTCACTGTCACTATAGTCGACAATAGCCCGCACGAGTGAGTTCTTCGCAACTTCACTGAAGGGCCTCTTGACAACTCTTGGGCTTTTTAGTCGCCGGTTGATTACTCCGCTGAGTAGCTGCCTCATCCCCCGATTGCTGTTACTTTGTCGCTTCAGGAACTGATGAAGAGGCGCCCAGTTCAGCTAGGCGCAATCTTACCCATGCCAAAGAGGACTTTTGCTCGCTTGCTAGCGATTCCATAGGCTTACTGCTATGCTTATTTATAATACGCGCGCCAGCTCGCCTTTCTGCAAAAGTCCTCTTTTGCGATTGTGCTTCTAAGGCATTGGTGGATGTATACGACCCTGATGTTTTGGGTCGGTCCTCACTAACTGCTCCACTGACCGCCTTGGATGTACCCGCCGCTGGCGTAAAGACTTCCACTGCGTCAGATCCACCTTTGTTGACGGAGGTTGCCAAGCCAACATTGGTGGTAGTCAACCCGCCTGTTACAGCGGGTGCTCTGCAATCGGCCAACTTGGTTTTCCCTTGTTGGCTTTTTGCGTTGTTTTTTTTTTGGTTTATTTGTTTCCATAAAAAATCCAACGAGTATGCCCGTAATGGTAAGGACCATCCATGCAGTGACGGCATACATGAACTAGGCAACTGAGGTTACAACCGGCCCGTGCCCTAGTACCAGAGGGGAGCTGTTAGCGACTAGTTCTCCTTTACCACTTACTAGCCATTCATGTTTTGGGCACTGCTACCAACCACCTTAATATCACAAGTGGGGGATTAGGATGTGGAGGAAAGGAAAGGAAAGGAAATAATAGGTAATGCGATAGTAGGATTGGGGTTGTATATTTTGGTGCGCGAGTGTCTGCATCAGATGGTCGGTCAGGGGCCATGGATGACACATCGCGTTAGATTATGTCATGTGTGACTCCTGTTCTTCTCTTGAGGCAGACACCACCCCCAACCGATCTGTGTGACCCTATATTATAGTAGTCAAACAAACCGACCAGAGGATCTTCTATCTGCCACCTGGGGACGCGCCCGATGGGAGATATACAACTCCTCAAGTTAAGTGATAAATTCTCAGTATTTTTAAACGCAAGCCGCACGTAACCAAAGCGATTACGTACAAAGACAGAGAAAGCTACAGATTGATAGACTAGAAGAGGAAAGGAAAATTCAGCAAGAGTTTCTAGATCGAAAATATAAAATATTGTCAGGGGACAACAACCTACAGGCCAGTCATAACGGCCAGCAATCAAACCACACCAACTCGCAAGAAGCACCAATCGGTATGAATACTATGCCAAAGTATAACGCCTACCAGGCTGGACCTACACCTTCACAGCTGGCCGCAAGGCACACTATACCACGTGAAGTACCATCTTTCAACGGTGACCCCGACGATTGGCCTCTTTTCATAAATAGCTTTCAGAATAGTCCAGTAATCGCTCGGTTTTCCTAGGCAGAGAATTTGATGCGTTTGCAAAATTGTTTAAAAGGTAAAGCTAGAGAGTTAGTAAAGAGCAAATTACTCATGCCCGCGCTTGTACCTGATATTATTAATACGCTGCGGTTGTGTTTTGGCCGTCCGGAACATATATTGGAACGTGCTATAAATAAAGCAAGAAATATGCCACCTCTACGCAACAAGCTAGAGGCATTAATTGAGTTTGCACTGAACGTGCACAATATAATCGTGTGGGTTGCATTCACATTTGAACAATCCGTTACTTGTTAAAGAACTCTTACAGAAATTACCAAATCAGCACAAACTGAACTAGGCCATGCAGCCGGTAAAAATAGCGCCTCGGTAAATACGCACATTCAAGCTTCAACGACTTCGGGCAAAAATTGTGTTACCTGTAAAGCCAATTCACATAAATTGTATCAATGTGACAGATTCAAAAAGATGCGGCTAAACGAGAAATGGGAGGTTGTGAGACAAAACCGCTTATGTCGTCAATGCCGTAACCAGCACAGTCGAAAATGGAAAAAGAATGCGGTGTATCAAGCTGTAAGTACAATCACCCAATAAATAAAATCGTAAGTAGAAATGAAATAGAAGATATGCAGCGGAGTGCACAATAAACAAATGAATGAAAGGCGTCCATTTTTCAGAATTTTACGAAATCGCTTGCATTCTAAAAATAATATTATTAATACATTTGCCTTTTTAGACAAAGGATTTTCCGTCACATTAATAGACAGAAACATTTTCAGCAATTTTTAATTGAACGGCTTGTCCGATCCTTTATGTCTTAAATGGACAGCTGGTACAACATGTGACGAGAATGAATCCGTCAGAGCGTCTATTAAAATATCTGGCATTCTCAATAATACACAGTTCACATTTAATGATGTTCACACCGTTGAGCATATGGACTTACCGTCGCAAAATTTAAATGCGTCAGATATCGCTAGCATTTAAAAGGGCTACCAATTCAGTCTTATGAAAAGGCCAAACCTATGGTGCTAATTGGTGCCAGCAATTGGAAAGTAGCGATTCCTACAAAAATTCGTGAAGGCAAATGGCAAGATCCAATTGAAACCCTTCTAGGATGGACATTACAAGGAGGAAACGATTGCAGCTCAACTGAATGCAGATTAAACATACGAGTACACACATGCGCCTGTCAAAAGAATTATGATGAGCTACGAATTATTTCAATTTAGAATCGCCCAGCCCTTCTAATTTACTTTCCGCAGCAGACAAAAGTGCAATAGAAATGTTAAAAACGACGTGTAAAAAAGTAAATGGACATTTCGAAGTTGGTTTTTTATGGAAAAATAGTGACGCACAATTGCCAGATAATTACGATATCTCTTATCAGCATCTTATGTGTCTTCACAGAAAATTTGCTAAAGACGAACAGTTGAGACAAAAAATGCAAGATTCTTATGGTGGCACCATGGTGACGACTTACATCAGCCTAGTAAATACGTCATGCAGGCATTGACTTTCGGCTTGAATTTCGCATCCTGTATCGCGCACTACGTACGGGACACCAACGCAGAAAAGTTTAAATCGCAATTCCTCCGTGCTGTAGAATCAATTAAAAAACATCATTATGTCGATGATTTGATCGACAGGCACCGTGAAAAGTGCTACAAAATTGGCGAAGGACGTAGCAACGATTCATGCAGCCGCCAACTTTCATATACGCAACTGGACTTCTAACTCAGCTGACATTTTAAAACAACTATCAGATACACCAAAAGAATCTCAAAATGCCAAACAGTGGGGAGCTACTGAAGAGGTTTTAAATATGTATTGGAGCCCAGTCGATGACATTTTTAAATATAACTGTAGGTTTGCCCGCCTACGCCGCGACGTGAAACGCAAGACATTGTGCCAACTAAAAGAGAGTGTTTACAAGTCCTAATATCGATTTTTGACCCGCTAGGTATTATACAATAGGTCTTAAAATTTTACTGCAGGACGTTTGGCGTTCAAATATAGGTTGGGACGAACCATTACAAGAAATGCTATACACGAAATGGCGTCAATGGAAAACCAAAATCATGGATGTTAGAATTCCACGTTGTTTTTCTTCAATACTTCCTGAGGCAGAAAGAATAGAGTGGCATACGTTCGTTGATGCTGGCGAATACGCTTATTCCGCTGTAATTTACCTGCTTGCTCAAAACTGCAAGTCTAAAGTGGCCCCGCTATTACCATTGTCTATACCTAGGATGGAATTGCAAGCAGCACTAGTCGGTGTACGACTGGCAAACAAAATAAGAAAAATTCGCTGTTTACGCACAACTTCGAATTAGTGGTGGTCAGATTTTAAAACGGTGCTAGAGTGGTTACACATGGACCCAAAAAATTTTGCAGCAATTTGTTATGCACCGTGTAGGTGAAGTCTTAGAGCATTCCAATGTCACGGAATGGAGGTGGGTGCCAACAAAATTAAATTCCGCTGACATTGATAAAAAATTGTAATTTTATTATCGCTAAGGGCTATAGTCGCACTGCGACCTTTAAGATCTATGTTATTGTGCAGCCCAGTTCCTAACTACAATCCGAAACTCCTTACGAATCTCGTAATTGCTGTAGGACTAATCTTGCCTAGATCTCCTGGGACCAATGCCCCACTACCTAAGCAGCTTATTCTGCGTCTTCCTACCGCTGGGCACTCGCAGAGAATGTGTTCCGACGTTTCCTTTGTTTCGCGGCAGAAACGACAGGAGTCGTCTTCGGGGTTGATGAGTCTCTTTGACTGCCGTATGCCCACTTCGGCCCTCCTGCAGTCTTGTAGACTTCGTTTCTCTTCCTTGCGTAGAAGGGCACTAGTGAAGTTGTTGGTCACCCCGCAGAATGGCTCTGGACCTATGAATGGGGTATCCGCGCCCTTTTTAGCCAGATAGTCCGCCATTTCATTGCCCACATGCCCTTCATGACCCGGCACCCATAGCAAGGTAACCGTGTTTCTCTCTGCCAAAGCATTGAGAAGTTTATAGCAGTCCCAAACCAATCTTGATCGAAAAAAATAGCCCGCCAAAGCACATAGAGTTGCTCGACTGTCTGAGATTATATATTCCGGTACCACATGTGCCCCTTCGTAAACATTCCCTAGCACATAGCTCTAAGGCGTGGACCTCCGCCTGAAAAATGGAAGTAGTTTTTCCCATTGCAACTGCCCTACGGAAACGTAGTCTTGCAATTTCTGCACCAGCACTGCCACCTTCCATTTTGAACCCATCAGTATACCACAATTGTCGATTTCGGTTCAGTATTACGTCACCTTTTCTCCAAGCAGAGCGGTCATTAATGACCACTTCAAAACGCCTAGAGAATGTGAGTATCCTATCCATCCTATCAGAGACGGCAAGGCATGGAGAATTCCAAACAGATTCCAAAATTTTCACATGCCCACTAAGACTGCCCTCTTTAAAATAGGATAGACTAGGTAGCCTTAAGGCGGAACTAGCTGCTACTCTCCTACTTACAATATGCAGGGGAGTGAGCCCAGTGATCATACCCAAGGCTAGTGTAGGGCACGTCTTCATCGCCCCCGTTACACTCAAACAGGCTATTCGATGCACCTTGTTGAGGATTATCTGAGCCTGTTTTTGTTCTACCTTTGGCCACCATACCAAGGAGGCAAAAGTGACCATCGGTACTATGATGGTTTTGTAGGACCACACCATCATTTTCCGTCGTAGGCCCCACCTTTTACCATGCATTCTTTGGCACGCAAATTTTGCCCTTAAGGCTTTGCCAGTTATGTATAGTAAATGTTTGTTCCAAGTAAGAGTCTTATCTAGAACTACTCCCAGATATTTCATCTCCTCGGATATCGCTAAGTCAGTGTCCACCAATTTTAATGTCCCTAGACTTAACTTCCTCCTTCAAGTGAAGGGAACTACTTTGGTTTTATTCGGATTTATCGAAAGTCCCCTCTCCTGACACCATCTGTGAGTGGTGTCGAGAGCCGTTTGGATTCGATTGGCAATCACAGAGTCTAACTTGTCCCTGACCATGATTATCAGATCGTCCGCAAAGCCCTGAACCTCGTATCCGAGAACGCCGAGTCTCCAGTAGCACATCGGCGACCAATAGTTATAAGAGTGGCGATAAAACGCCCCCCTGGGGGCATCCTTTCGTTGATCTAACAAATAAGATTATAGTCCTGTTACTCAGCATATTGAGAACCCAGGTATTTCCTTCCTTTTATTGTAAAAAGCCCCTGTAATGTCAACCGACGTACATAGGGCTATTTCTTTACCAACCAGAGCCTTTTCGATCGTGCTCATTAGGCTGTGCAGTGCAGTCTCAGTTGATCTGCCTGATTGGTAAGCATATTGTCCAATATGACTGCTTTCGGTATAAAAGCAACCCTTGCTCTGCCGCAGTGTTTATTTAATACTCCTAATTCTGGGATCGTTCTAAATACGAGTATATTAGTCAAACTAAGTGCGAGCACGTCAACATCTTGCCTGAGTAGGCACGGGTGTATGTTGTCCACACCTGGAGACTTAAATTGTCTAAACGTAGAAATAGCCCATTCAGGTTTATTGACGATGAAGATTTTACGGGCCAGTGAAAGTTCCCTTCCGCGCAGAAGTCAAGGACCTAATGCCCCTGACATCTTCACTGTCCCCTTCACTGTAGCGGCACCCGGAAAATGTGTGTCCAGCAGCTGTTCCGTTTCTTCCAGGCTCTCCGTAAAACTTCCGTCAGCCTTCTTAAGTGTAGAAAGGTTATTTCAGTGATCCTTCGTAAGAGATTTATGTAGTCTAGCAGCTGCTGGAATGGTTTCAATCTCCTCACAGTGCCTCCTAAATGAATCTCTCTTTGATCTTCTCAAGGCGTTGTTATATGCCGTTAAGCCACTTTTATAACTTAGCCAATCCCCAGTGATGTTTACTCTATTGAAAAGCTGGCGAGCAGTCCTTCGTAGGGTGCTCAGCTCTTTATTCCGCCAGGGAACATTTCTGGAACGTTTCGTCATAACCAATTCACAGCTATTTTCATAGGCTGAGGTTATGATGATTTCCAACTTGTTAACTTCAAGATCTAGTTCCTGAGATTTAGTTATCTTTTCATTTAGGCACACTATGTCTTGTTCTAAATGAAAGTTATACAATGACCAATTGGTCTTTCTAACATTACGTATTGCGAAAGTGTCTTCACCTTCTCCCTTCACGTAAAATCGAAAATATCGATGATCTGACAGGGAAACTTCATCCAATACTCTCCAATTTGAAATGTTGTTTGAGATAAATGCACTAGCCAGGGTGAGATCTAATACCTCCCCCCTTATCGCATTTACAAAAGTTGGCTCATTACCTCTGTTTACTATAACAATATTATTAGTTATAATAAAATCAAGAAGTAACTCACCTCGTGTGTTGATGTCCGTGCTCCCCCATACCGTGTGATGCCTGTTAGCATCACAGCATACCACCCACTGTAGGTTACAGTTTCGACAGTACTCCGTAAGCTGCTGAAGCTCACTCGATACCACCTCTTCTGCGTCCCCACGGAGGTAGACGGAGGCCAGGACAATAGTTCTCCACCCATGGGCACTAGGCACTTCTGCCTGTATAGCCACAAGATCTCGTTGCATAAGCTCTGAGATAGGGAAAATTTTAATGTTCCTTTTGACCATTAAAACTGCTCTAGGTCGGTCAACGCTTTCGTCGTAGATCAACCTACAATTTCTTGTCTGCAAACCGTTATCTGTCCGTTTGCGGCCCACGGTTCCTGAATGGGAACAAAGTTCAGACATTGTTGTTCCACCAGAGCACTGAGCCCGTACGAGGCTGCTATCGCCCGGTGAAGATTGATTTGCAGACAACGGAGATTGTCCATGGAATCATTGTCGGCGGAACCTATTGCCCCCACCCCCAATGATAATTTGGCTTCCAGAAGCTATATGCTGCACCTTTGAAGGTGTTCAGTCCATATTTTCATTCTTTCCACTCAATTCCATGAAAATATATGTATATATATATATTGTATGCATTTTAGTCACCTATGAGTGCCAACATAGGAAGGCTAAAGTTAAACCGTGGGTTCGCCAGACCTTGCACGGCGTTCGCTATTAAGCTTGGCTGTACCCCGCCAGGCAAGCCACCGGCATAGCTGTTCTACCGTGGCTTGGGGGGTTTGTTTTGGTTAGATCTGCTCACACTGTTAAGACCATGCCCCGACAGTATAGTGTGGTCAAATCAAACCGAGGAGTTTTGACATGACCTAACTGGTTTCGAGTCATTGGTCAAAGATAGCCGCACTGCCCCTAGGGGCTGACCAATTCGCTGGAGTTAAGACAATGACTCTATTTAGCCTAACGTCTAACTAGGAATTCCAAATGGTTTCAGCCTGCGCGTTGGGGTAGTTCTTTGTATAGACCTTAAGTATGATCCATGGTTGTTGCCATGTTTCACACCTCAGATCACAGCAAGCCTCTACACCATCAAGGTGACTACCCGTCAGAGAGGAAAAAATAGTAATAAAAAAAGATATGCTATTAAAACAACACAACGAAATGAGTTTCTTCAAGAATTCCTAATCCTCAAGAGCGGAGAAAATATAAGAAAACAAGCAATTGTATGACGGTGGTATTTACCTGTTTTTATTTTGTTGTTGTTGTTAGTTTAACCAATAAACTTCAGCAGTTTCTCTTATTCAAACAACAGCCTACTAGAAAGTATATTTGTTTTTATTTAAAACTAATATTTGTATTCTGGAAGTCGAGAAATTCCCCTTTCAAATACTTTTTCATTAAAGTTGTTTTTACAAAGTTCTCTTTTATATAAATATATTTTCAGATTTTAACTTTTAATGTTCTACTATTAAAATAGAAAGTATAACTTTTAACGTCTCACTTTTTACTAAATAATAAAATTGTATTTCAAATAATTTTTTGTCTTCTTTTAAACAGTTTTCTTTTTACTTCTTTACATAAAGTAACAAAAAAATGATTTTTTTCTACTATGTAGAACTTATTAATTATTGTTTCATTTTTGTCTCATTGATAAATGCGAGTGCAAATTTATTTTTATTCGGTAATTCCTGGAATTTTTATATAAAAAATAATATTCTGTTACTTTAAGCTAACGACAGGTAATAAATATTACAAATTTTTCTTCATCGCTATATTCAGCTTTTTCTTCATTTTAATCGTCTTTATTGATGTTTTTTAAAATGTAAGTTCTAGGAAAAAAAAAAGTACAGTGAACTCCAAAAGTTATTTTCTATTAATTATAATCCCAAACATGTTCGTTACCTTATATGTTAGTAAAAACTAAATTTTAATAAAATTTCTAAGGAAAATCAGCTTTATTTCAATTTTTTATTCAACAAAAATCAGCTGTTTTCTGCTGTCACATACAATTACGTAGCAAATTTTTGTTTTTAACAGATTGATCCGTAACAGAACAGAACAGAACAGAATAATTAACTATTTACACACATATGTTTTTAACAGAAATCGATCAGCTGATTCATAACAGAACGGAACGTAAAGACTAATTCTGCCTTTAAAGCGAGGGGTGTAACAAGAAAATTCAATTTTTGTTTTGTTCCGTCATTATAAAAAAATTAATCCTTTATGCATTAAACACATTTGAGACAGCAGGCTACCAACTACAACCTGTCAAAAATAGAGTACATGTGTTGTATGAAAATGATTGTTTTCACGACAGCACGGCTACGTGGCTACACGACCACTGTTGTAGCTGTCGCCAGCTTAGGTTAATTTCTATTTTCGTCGGCGGCAATGAACAATTTACTGCTCCCAGTTTGAAAATATTTCATTTTATTTGACAATCTTTTTTGACTCGCACAATGATTAATTACACAAGTTTCTTTTGTAGTAAAAATATGTATATCGTGCTTATTTTTTAAGTTTTAAATAACAAAAAATAATAAAATACATTTCATCATAATAAAGGGTGTTTTTTATAGACGTATAGAACTTTAAGTTGCTATTACTGTTCAAGATGGCGACCGATTTAACAGCTGTCAAGTGATTTATTCTCAGTTTGGTTTGGCAATTCATCACGAATAGACTCACGCCTGAACAACGCTTGCGTAAATTCGTCCAATGGGCCCAAAACGAGATTGCCGTTGTTCCCGATTTTCATAAGCGAATTTTGTTTAGCGGTGAAGCGCACTTCTGGTTGAATGGCTACGTCAACAAACAAAACTGCCGCCTTTGGAGTGAAGCTAATCCTCAAGTGTATGTCGAAACACCGTTACATCCAGAAAACCTGACTGTTTGGTGCGCTTTATGGTCTGCTGGAATCAATTGTCCGTACTTCTTCAAAAACGATGATGGCCAGACCATTACAGTCAATGGTGATCGGTATAGAGCCATGATTACTAACTTTTTCATTCCTGAATTGAACAACCATGATGTCCAGGAGCTGTGGTTCCAACAAGAGGGCGCAACATGTCACACAGCTCGTGCCACAATCGATTTATTGAAAGACACATTTGGTGACCGCCTAATTTCACGTTTTGAACCTGTGAATTGGCCTCCAAGATCTTGTGATTTAACACCGCTAGACTACTTTCTGTGGGGCTATGTAAAGTCATTGGTCTATGCGGATAAGCCACAAACGCTTGACCATTTGGAAGACAACATTCGCCGTGTTATTGCCGATATACGGCCACAATTGTTGGAAAAAGTCATCGAAAATTGGACGTCCAGATTGGACTATATCCGATTCAGCCGTGGCGGTCATATGCCAGAAATCATATTTAAAATATAATGCCACAAGATTATCTTTCGGATAAATAAAATTCATGTCAATCAAATAATCCATCGTTGTTTTATTGCAATTTAAAGTTCTATACGTTTATAAAAAACGCCCTTTATAATTCCATCAACGTCTTTCCCTATGTATTGCTATTAATATGAAATTGACTTTTGCTCTGCCGGCGTTATATCTCCTGTTATGATAGAAATACATCAGATATAGACACTACCTAAACAATTGCTGCTGCCTCTTATAAAATAATTAAGTAGCTGGCTACACTGCGACATTTGTAGCCAACGTCATATGTAGTCGTTATCCTGTACCTCGTTTCTATAACTCTCGCATCGAGAAAATTTTCACAAGAAACAATAGAATTGAACAAAAAACAATGAGAATTGAAACAAAATGTCATTTATTACACAAAAGTGTTTCAGTAATTTTTCTTTGTGAGAACCATTTGTCATTTTTGTGATTTTGACGTACTTTATTGGAAAAATGTGAGTACAAGTGTTTCTGTAACAAAATTTTGCGAAAAAGTCTCACTAGAACTGTCAAAACATCTCACATTTTAAAATGCATGAGAGAAGGGTGCGAAAGTAATGACAAAATGAAAATTAATAAACTTAAAACTTTAAATTAATAAATTACCTAAAATAAATCTAGTGGAATAATTTTTGTAGCTAAATATTGAAATTTTATGTGTATTCTTTGTTAATAAATTTTCTTATTTTTTTTTTTTTGTGTGGTATAGCAAATTCAAAAAATTTTTAACAAACAAAAATGTCATGTAGAAGTACATTCATCTTATATAAATTCCTCTTTTTGTTGACACTTTATATTGCATTTGACACTTGAATCATTGGAAAATTCCAATAAAGACGTAATAGTTTTGCATTTTCTCACATTAAGCTACAGACACTTTTTACTCACAAATCGAGAAACGGTGGAATTTTTTGTTACACCTTTTTCGATGTGAGAAGTTCTCGCATATAGTTACAGAAACGAGCCACTGCTGTCTCGAATGTGTTTAATGCATTATAATCATTATTCAGTTTTAAATAAATTTTATCGAAATTTCGTGTTGATGGGCATAGAATAGGAATTCAGTTTAGACCATTAGTTTTTTAGATTATGCTTCGTAGAACTTGTTGCAAATTGCCTATTTTCTATACAATTTTCCATAACTTCAACCTGCGTAATGTACATATCTATAAATGTATGTTCTTATATTCTCTCTTCCATTAAAAAACAAAACGCAGGTGTAGCAATTAGAATTGCAATTCTGTTTAGACAAGAACTTAGTAATAGACTTATCAAAAGTAATCAAATCAAATCGTAAATACTTCAATTTAAATTCATATTTTGAAAACCTAAAAATGAGTTTTAGGTACAGCCATGGCAGAATTGTACAAGGTAGCGACAAATCTACAACAAACATTAAAATGCAAAAACAACAGGCGTCTCTTTTCTCCTATATGTTAAACACATATATTTACTACTAAAGGAGAAAAAATCAATAGCGGTTTTCACTCTTAAATGCAAACTACCCTTGCAAGTCTTGCCAATATTGCAAGAGTGGCAAAAAATTTAAAATTTTTCACCTCACAACAACAAAATATTTGAAACTGAGATTTGGTTTTATATAAAACTACATGAGTAAAAACAAAATTACAAGAAATTTCATACAACAAATTTCATTGTAAATTTTAACGACGATGCGGCGCGGCATTAAGTTTCAAAAATGTACTGCGGCTTAGCTTATGTCGTACTCTGTTCTTTATACGCGTTTCATGTATAAAAAAAGAAAATAAACAAAGAAAATGATGAAATTCAATTTCATTGAGAGCATTGTGAACTAGAAAATTTATGATTTTAGATTGTTCTGATAACTTTGGCATTGCCCTAACAGCAAGCATTTAATTAATTCGCAATTAATAGGCTATTCAGACATACACGTTAATTGAACAATTAAGCATTTTAC
This sequence comes from Thelaira solivaga, assembly GCA_947397855.1. Taxonomy (NCBI): domain Eukaryota; kingdom Metazoa; phylum Arthropoda; class Insecta; order Diptera; family Tachinidae; genus Thelaira; species Thelaira solivaga. Next base: position 9,434,277 of record OX377615.1, read on the forward strand.
GCAATTATCGCCTTTATTGAGCTCAATTTACCATACAAATTTTAATTAAATAATTGCGTAATTAAAAATTGATTGCAACTCAAAAGTGAGAAAAGTTGATATTTTCAGTATTAAAAAAAGAAAATTTAAATAAATTTAAAAATAAATGTTATAAAAAGAAAATGGCAGCCGAAGTTACCGGTAGATAAATTTTATAAAATTGTTATTGAAAATAATTTTTAAGTAACGAATTTCTTTTAATCAATAGCAGCAAAATCAAAGAATAAAAGGATTTAGTGGACGAAGGGTAGTAAAATCGCCCTGTTTGATTTGTGGCCAGAGCGAATTAATTTTCCAACACCAAATAGCTCAGAAGCTACTCTCCCCAGATGAATTGATTATGAACAATGCGATGGCTATACGCTTTGGTAATGGAATCGCACTTCGCCACGTTGCATCCATTTTTTACAAATTGTTAAGCAAGCCACATAATACCTCAAAACGAAAAGGACTTTAAAAAAAATTATCATCATTGCAATTGCAATTGACTTTCCAGAATAAAGATTCACGATTCTGTAAATTCAAAAATATTTTTGATTAAAAAGAAATACAAAAATATTCCAATTAATTCTACTTACCAACTTCCACAAAGACCTTGCAAGAAGCAATTGTTGCTGTTTTCTTAACTTATGAAGGATTAAATCGTTTTCTTTCTTTTTTTTCTTAACAAAACTAGTTTGCCTTCAAAACTGGATTGCACTGATCGGAGTAGTTCAATATTTTTAGTATAAGCTACCAACATTTTTTTTAAAATTTGACTTTCTTCTCATTTTGTATTTTATAAACACTCAAACATATTTAAAAAAAAAAATTTCACAATATTTTCAGTTGTCAAATGCTTAATTGCGTAAGCTTAATTGAATATGTGTGAACACTCAAATCAGTCACACAATTTAAAACTTAATTGACTTCATTAACTTTTACGTCTGAACAGGATATTATTTTAAGGAAAAAAATATATATGAGTGTTTTGTTTATGTTTATTCTCTATGAAATCAGCTGTGATGATTTTTTTGGTACAATCGTAGAATAGGTCTCTCACGCATTGTAGCAAGAACTAAATGCAAATTTGATTTAATTGCACATATGCCAAAAAGAGTGAATTCCGCTATTGAAATGCCATTCTGTAAATATAGATGGCATTTTTTTTCATTTCTTTTATAAATTTTTTTTTTCTTCTTCCGGTTTTAACAGTGTAAAGAATGAATTTTGTACTTCAATAAAACTGAACTTTATATTCTAAATTTAATTAAAACATCCTTCGTTTTTCTAGAGGTTATGGGCCCAGATTGGATACATAAGAAGTTGTAACGGTTCAGTATAAGGAATATTTAATAAATAAAGAAAGATGGCTGTATAATTAAAAACATCAGTAGCCAAGTTAAATGGTGAACATTATTTCACATGGAAATTTAAAATCGAGACGCTGCTGATTAAGGAAAATATTTGGAGTGTTTTGAATGAAAGGAAGCCTGAAGTAAGTCCAGAAAATTGGATCAAGAGGGATAACATGGCAAAGGCTACAATTTCTTTATCTGTAGAGGGTGACCAATTACATCTAATACGGCAGTGTTCAACAGCGGCAGCTATGTGTCAAAATTTGCAAGACTATCATCAACGGAAACGTGATGAGGCAAATTTGTAGTCTACAAAGTTACAATTTAATTACAGCCTTGGAATCACGACCTGAAGCAGAATTAACAGTTACTTATGTTGAATCTATATTAATTGAGGAATATTCTAGACGAAGATCAGGTAATACAGCAGATGTGCAAAAGGCTACAGTAATTTCCAACAAAAAACACATCAATAGTACTGAATGTTATTTTTGCCATAAGAAGGGCCACGTAAAAAAGAATTGTTAAAAAAAACGAATGGAAAAAGAAACAGCAAGGAGCATACGTAGCGAAAAGTAAAAATTATTGTTTAGTGGCAACAGATAATTGTGGCAAATGGATTATATATTCAGCTGCCTCTTGTCATATTTGTTCTGATGAAAATCTTTTTATAAACATCAACAAAAATTTAAGACAAGAAATTATTCTTGCTAATGGTGAAAAGATCACTTCAAGTGGTGAAGGTAAAATTAAAATTAAATTTAAGAATGATTACTTCACGTACAACAACATAACTTTTGAGAAAGTTTTGTATGCACCACCAGTTAGTATAAATATTTTATCATAAAGCAATTAACAGAAAAGGGTTGCCAGATAGTTTTTAAGAAAAATAAATGTGTAGTTCGTAAGAATGGTGAGATGGTAATGTATGCGGATAAACATTATGTAGGCGAAGAAAAACAATTAAATATGTTAAATGTGTGTGGAGTCAATTGTATTCATTATTGGCATAAAGCTCTAGGCCTTAGGCATGCAGATGCTATAAAGACTATGCAATCCAAATTGCTGGTGACAGGTATGAAAATAAAAGATTGTAATAATAATGACTCTTGTGAAATATGCCCAATTGGAAAATCCAGTTGCACACCTTTTCCCACAAAAACTGGGATGAGTTCGGATGGATTATTTGATATCAAACATACTGATTTATCTAGTCAATTGGAAACGGTAACACCGAGCGGTAACAGATACGTACTAACTTTTATTGATGATTACAGTAGATATGTCACATTAACTTATTAAAAAACATAAATGAGGTTTATAACAAATTAAAAAATTTTGTTTCACTAATAAGAACTAATTTCAATAGGAAGCCAAAATTCTTCAGATCTGACCGAGGTAAAGAATATCAACAAGGATATAGTAAATTTTTTAGAAAGCGAAGGTATTCAAATGCAGTACTCGTACACAGCAGGCTACAGTCCGGAACAAAATGGCGTTGCAGAACGCAAAAACCGATATCTAATGGAAATGGTCAGATGTATGCTCGCTAACGCTAAATCACTAAAAGAAATGTATTGTGAGGCTATATATACCGCAAACTACTTGCAGAATCGCATTGTTATACGAACAACAATTGTCACACCTTACGACCGACTATATGGAAAAGTGCCGGATTTGAGTTATTTGAAATTATTTGGTGAGTCTGGTTTCGTTCATATTCCTAAAGTAAAAAGAAAAAAGTTAAGTGAAAAATCTAGCAAAATGATACATGTCGGATATGAACAACAATCAAACTTCCTATCGTATGGTAGATAAACATCGTAAAATGCATATTTCAAGAGACTTAAATTTACTGGTAAAATAGAAGGTTTTCAAGAAGAAGAAAATAAAGATCATGAAGTTGAAGTAAAATTTGAAGAATTTATTAACGAAATTGAAGAAAATTAAAACAGCGATGATGAATATGAATTGACACTGATTTTGAAATCAATATTGAAAAACGAAACAAGATGTAAGAAAATCTGAATGTACTACCAAAGGAAAAATTCCGTAGCGATATTTAAATGTAATCAACGAAAATAATCCAAAAAGTTATAAAGAAGCTATAGGTGCTGAAAGTAGAGAATGGTTACAAGCAATGAAAAATTAAATAGACTCGATGGAAAATAACAAAACGTGGATTCTGGTAGACAGGCCAACCGAGTGTAATATTGTAAGGTGTAAATGGGTTTATAAGAAAAAAGCATGGTGGAAATAGTATAGAATATAAGGCGAGATTAGTGGCACAAGGTTTTTCGCAGCAGTACAGTGTCGACTATGTAAAAGTTTTCGCACCTGTCGTATCACACACTACTTAAAGAACTTTACTTGCAATTGGCAGCAAGCGTAATTTACAAATTCACCACATTGACTGCAAAGCAGCATTTCTTAATAACAAATTATATGAAAAAATTTATATGAATCAACCTTAAGGATTCACAAGAGAAGGAAGATCATGGAATTAGATGATACATGAAGTTTTAATAGGATCAGATTTTCGTCAAAGTAATCTGGATCTATGTTTATATGTATGTTCCGAAGCGGTTGAATTGACATTCGTGTTGATCTACGTCGATGACATACTGATCACATCAAAATGCGAAAAAATGATCGAAAAAGTTAAAGATATTTTCCGTAAAGTTTTTAAAATTCATGATTTATGACCAATAAAGCAATACCTTGGCTTACAATTTGAAAGATCGATACAAGGTTATTATTTTATCACATAATCAGATTATATTGCAAAAATACTAAAAGAAAATGGACTTGCAAATACGAAAAAATCATCCGTTTCTCTAGATCTTTCCTATCGTAAATCGCAATTGGAATAGAATTTATTGAACAACAACGAAAATTATCAGAAACTTATTGGAAGTTTACTTTATACAGGGTGGGCCAAAAGAAACCAAGGGGTGTAAAAGTTTAATAACTTTTTTGTTTATTAACTTTTTTTATTTTTTCTTTCAGATTATATAATATACAAAATGGAAATTTTTTTACACTAAGTATGAAAAATGATGTCTCTTAAATGACCACCGTTTTCAGCTTCGCACTGATGGGCTCTTTTTAGAGCATTTTCCATAACATCTTTCAAAACTTGTGGCTGTAGCGTTCGAACTTCTGCAACAATGTTTGCCTTGAGTTCAAGGATTGTCTCTGGCTTGTTCACATACACTCGCTCCTTCAAAAAACCCCAAAGAAAATAGTCGGGTGCTGTCAAATCTGGCGATCGCGCTGCCCAAATAATTTCCGAATTTCGAGAAATTATTCGCTCTCCAAAAATTTGACTTAAAAGTGCCATTGTGTCTCGGGCAGTATGGGCAGTGGGTCCGTCCTGCTGAAACCACAAGAGCAGGACGTAAAAAATTTTCTATCATAAAACGATACCGCTCTCCATTTACGGTTACAGCACTTCCATCTTCATTCTCGAAGAAGTAGGGCCCAATGACATTTTCAGATGTGATCCCACACCATACTGTACACCTGATGGGGTGCAATAGGCGTTGCTGAATGGCTCTTGGATTTTGAGAACCCCAGAACCTACAGTTCTGCTTGTTAACAAAGCCATTCAAATGAAAATGAGCTTCATCACTCATAATCAAATTTTCAATAAAGTTGATTTCATTTCTGGCCAACTCTTGAAATTTAACTGCAAAATTTAGACGTTGCCGATGATCTGCGGGTTTTAATTCTTGGACCAATTGCACCTTATATGGGTATAACTGTAAATCTTTTTTTAAAATGCGCCGTAGTGACGTACGAGACATTTCTAGCTGAGCAGAACGCCTTCTGCCAGATGTTTCTGGTGCTTCGTTAACACTTTGCTGTACTCGTTCAATATTTTCCGCAGTGCGACTTAAACGTGGTCTACCGGTTCGAGGCAAATCTCTTACGCTGCCATGTTGGTGATGACGATTAACTAAGCAACGAATCATCGCTTCAGAGGGCGAAATTCCGACGTTAAAATGTCGACGATATGCTCTTTGCGTTAAAATAATTGATCTCTGGTTTAAATAATAAAATTCTATTGTTCTGGTTCTCTGTTCAGTTGTGAACCTCTCGATTATAAATTCTCTAAGTGTTGGCTATATAATCTGAAAGAAAAAATAAAAAAAATTAATAAACAAAAAAGTTATTAAACTTTTACACCCCTTGGTTTCTTTTGGCCCACCCTGGATATCTCTAAATTCACGACCATACATAACAGCTGCAATTATATGACACGGGCGTGTCAAAAACAAACTTGCTTTGCCCTCTCTTGAACAGAAGCAGAGTTTGTAGCACTTGCTGAAGCGACAAAGGCGACATTATGGTTAAAGGAGCTTTTAGCTGATTTCGGAGAAGAGATTAACGAACCCATAACAATCAACGAAGACAACCAGAGTTGTATTAAAATAGTTAAAGGATTCAAACTAAATAGGAGAACAAAACATATTAATGTGAAATTTCATTTTGTGAAAGATTTTGTTTCCAAGAATGTAATTCAATGCCAGTATTGTCCAACCAATGAAATGCAAGCAGACTTGCTGACAAAGCCACTTCCGCCACATAGAATAAAAGACCTTAGAAATAAGTTAAAGATTTTAGATAATTTAGACTGAGAAGGGGTATTGAAAGCCACTCTGTTCTTACTTAAACATTCTAAATATAGATGGCAGATTTAGATACTTTTTATTTTGACATTTCTTTTATAACCTTTTTTCTTCTTCCGGTTTTAACATTGTAAAGAATGAATTTTGTACTTCAATAAAACTGAACTATTCTAAACTTAATTAAAACACTTACACTTTCTATGTAGCCTCGCAAACAAATTTTGATGTTTACTAAAGATAGCAGGAGATGTACGTACAGGTGTATGCATCCCGAAAAGGCGAATTTATTTTTTACCGCACTGTCAAAATTTTTTAAGAATATTTTTTTAACTTTTTTTGTGTTCTTTTTTATTTATATAAATAATATAATAAAAATAAATATGTACTTCGTGATTGAGAAATTTTCTTTTCAGATAAGTTATAATAAATTAATTGTAAATGGAAATCAATTTTGACAATTCGTGTTAAAACAGCTGCGGGGCGAATTGTCTAATGCACACAACTGTACAAGGTAAACTCGTTAGAGTATTCGCTCCTCAACTGTTCGAATTCGCTAAGAACCTTTATGTCAAAATTTGTAATTTTATATGAATGTATTTGTAATTATTTTAAATGTGTTTGCAGTTTTATTTGCATGTATTTGTGTTTTTTGACTTGTGTTATGTGCTTTTGTAAAGATATTCAATAATTGTTTTTTTTTTGCATAGATGCAGATAAAGTACAATAATTAAATCAAAATAGATATAAGATGCTTGTAAAACATTAAATTTTCTGTTAGTTCAAGAAAATTGAGAAAAATCATACGAAAACATTTGTGTTATAGAAATTATAATAATTTTCCAATGTCTAGATATGTCCATTGGATCGGTGGTTGGAACTTAACATTTAACATCATTGCTAAATTTACCAGACTGCTTGGCTTTTAAATATTGATACAATGTTGCAGCCTTTAAGGTGTTTCCATCAATCTTTTGAAAACCATCGCCATCTCCTTTAGCATTCCATAAACTTCAAACCATAGCCTCTCTATCACTCACTGGCACTTCTAAAGCAAATTGATTTCAAGGAAAATTAACTATTTTAAACATTTGTCACCATATTTCGCACGTAATTCCGTCAATTTCTTGTAATTGATTTGTGTTAAACCACACCAGAAGCATGTCACTCTATGCTGTTACCCTGCCCGGTGACACTGTGCCTGCGTCCTGTGCAATTTTAAATTGTTTTGAAACAATCCATTTTTGGTATTATATATTTTTTTTGCAAGGTAACTTATCTTTAGCAAGGTAATTCATATTCACTTAAACTTACAATTTTTGTTTTATAAAATATTTTTTTTAAATTTTACAAAATAAACAAAAATTGAATAATTAATGTACGTGTAAATGTTTTGAATGTGTTTATTAGTCTACATGTAATCTGTACGTGTAAAATGATTTGTATGCATATGAACTGCTTTTGACAGTCCGTTGTTAAGCGAATTGTTTTTTTCGCCTTACAACTACCTTCTGAATTTGCCTTGTGTACAACCATGGTACAATAAAACAAGTATAAAATTACAAGAACAACTGGGTTTTTTTCATGTAAGCAGTTTTGCGGTTGTCAAAAACAGGTGACTAAAAAAGCAAAAAAAAATAAGTTTTTATGGTTTTCTACTATGGACACTAAGCAACCAGAGATGAAACTTTTGAGTTTAGAATTTTGAAAAACTCAGCTTTTTATTTGGAGTTTGTATGTAAGAGACAGATATAGTGTTTTAATATTACGAATAAGAGAAAATAAGCAAAATGAAAAATTTTTTGCTTTAAAAAACATTAATTAACAAGTTATTTCCGTAATGAAAATGCACATGCCGGAGATTCTTATATATACATTTATTGTTATGAAGTATAGAATTTAATGTAAAAGTGATAACAAACACAAATTTTCATGTTTTAAAATTCATGTTTACGAAATGTAAATAATGAAAGTGTAAATTTTTTAGAAATACCTGAGCAAAACAAAATAAAAATTTTGAGTTCGTGCAAAAAAGACAGAAAGAAAATGTATACTATATCTGCACTCTGACACCTCTGGTTGCTCGGTGCTATGGAGATGAAGAATTAAGTTACTAATATATTGAACAATTTAAATTAATAAAATAATATATTATTTTGCTGAAGTGACATCAATTAGACGCAGAAAATAAAATGCAACACGATTATTTATTGCAATTTAAAGGCTTTTAAAATACTGCCAACACAAATAGGCCTCCAGCATAAAGTAGTGTTAACTCACCAACACATTTCACAGTTTCCAGTACCACCGGAAGACTGCGCGATCACTTCGCAAGACTTAATCTATGACATTTATTTATTTATTGTTATTAAAGTCTATGGATACAAAATCCTTACAGACAGTTTAAAGCGTATATTACAACATAAAACGATATTGAATAATTTTCAACAAATTAATGATGATAATAAAATATAATCTTACACTTGAAATGAGTAATATATTGAATGGCACAAGTGATAGTTCTACTATGGGCGTGGTAATGGCAATGGCTTACCTGAACCAGCAATTGTAGGCACGAACAAGCTGTTTTTTTTAACTATAGAATACTATCAACGGTATTGGAGGGCATTGCTAATTCTATTATACCCAAACGTGCTCCGCCAAACTATTTTAAATCTGTTACTGGACAAAACCAAGATTTGGATAACAACAATGATTTTTAGTTCTGCCATCATCTACAGCAGGCAGATGATCACTACAAGTGGTGTTATAATTTCCGCTTGAAGTCTATAGCGGCTATTTGTGTATGTAAATATTTTGCCAGTCACTTCATGGAGTATATTTAAATATAATTCGAAACCAATAGAAGAGGGTTTGCAAATGGAAAATGCCGACTATACTCCAGAGACTTGCGCCGAGCAAAGATTCAGCGGCGGCGGCTCGTGAAAAATTTTTCGGCAGCGGTGAAATTCGGCGTAAAATCGGCTAAAAGCATATGTCGCACATTTCATTCAAAAGGCTGTGAAGAAAACATACCGTGAAACCACTAGAATCAGCATACTTTTGCTCGGGGGTGATAAATGTAGTAGTAGGAGAAAAAAGTACCATTTTACGGAAATTCGCAACTATAAACTAAGCAAAAAAGTATGATATTTCAATTCCATATTGTTTCAGTATAAATATTCAGCAAAAAATTAAAAAAATGTAAACATTGCGAAGCACGTGCTAGTGCACATATAAATTTTTGTGATAATTTAGTTTTAAGATATTTTTAATAATTACGTATAATAATAAATAAAAAATAAAAATTTTAAATTAACAAAATAAATATTACGTGTGTTTTATTTCATTTGGAAGTGAAAATTGTTTAAAAAACAGTACCGAGTGGAAATAATAATTTCAGGATTACTATTTATATGTCTGCCACGGTATGCTGCTCCATAAAATCAAGAGTCGACGAGTGCCGAGAATTTTGGAAATGGTTTTTGGAAAATAGACAACCTCCAAATCGATCTAGCTAGGTGTCATTTTCCAAAAATTAGCCGTTTCTGAGATATACCCCCCCTCAATATTGAAAAGTGCCATATATTGATACAATAGTATGTTACACCCTATAATTTATAATTGACGAGTGCCGAGAATTTTGAAAATAGTTTTTGGAAATTAGACACCTTCTAAATCGATCTAGCTAGGTGTCATTTTCCAAAAATTAGCCGTTTTCGTTTTTAAGCTTATTATAAAAATTACAATTAACAACCAAAAAGTATTTGAGAACAATCATTATAAGTCTACCGCATTATACCTAGCAGATACTATAAAACTATTGTATATAAATAAAATTCTCAATCAAATGTTATTCATTTCTTCTTTATTTTTTGAATGGTTAATATTAATATTAATTATTAATTATTAGTAAGTTTTATTTGACTTTTTTCTTTTTAATTAAAATGGCTATTTTGTTAAGCTTGAGGTCTTATTTTTCAAAAATTTATTTTTATATCGATATTTCGCTCCAATTTTTGTAGCTTCTTCGGGATATAATTATATTTTATATTATATTTTATAATTATATCCTGAAGAAGCTACAAAAATTGGAGCGAAATATCGATATAAAAATAAATTTTTGAAAAATAAGACCTCAAGCTTAACAAAATAGCGATTTTAATTAATTATTAATAAAATATTAATCTTTATTTGTGCTTAATTCCAGAAATTGTGTTGGTTTTAAAATTTATTCTTTTACTCATGATATTCTCATGAGTTATTTATTTGTACTGAACCACTGAATAAAATAGTATTTTACACAAAACAAAAATTAAATTAACCTAGATAAATATTTAGGTATATAGTAAAGGGCTGCATAAGCATACTTGAAAGCAAACATGTGTAATATTTCAAGTATGCTTGTGCAGAGAAATACTGCACAAAAGTCTGTCAATAAACCCTTAATAAAAACATAATATTTTTTATGAATTTGGGGGTTAGTATATATAAATTTTAGTTTTTCTTGTTTTAAAACTCCAATATTGTTAATTATTCATTCATTATTGTTATTTTTTATTACTAAGTTTATTTATAATATCAAATTTTTGTGCTGTGGTATTTAAATATTATATATGTTTGTTTTCTTGTTTTATTCTTGTAAAGTGTATGCAACTACTTTTGTAGTGTTTTTTTAATTCAAATGCATGTATATATAAATTGTACAGAAACAGAAATTAAAAGTAATTTTCCTTAAATGATTTTTAAAATTGTTGGAAAAAATATGACAATTAATTAGTATTTATATAAAATTACACGCTTTAAGCAACAATTAAATCTTAAAAAACAAATTATTTTAGTGTGCTGTTTATTGTTGAGCCATCTTTTCGAAAATTGAGACGATTAACTTGTTAACATCGCTATATGAATTTCCTTCACCATTTTTACAGAGAGCCTGAGTAGAAAACAAAAATAAATTTAAATTATTATTGAATTGTTATATAATTTTGTTTTTACCTTTTATTTACCATTTGGACAAATAGAATCCGTACAAACGAACTGGACAACGTAAGGGATTCTCTTCATTCTCTTGCAGTTTCTATACTTTCTTTTTGAGTGGATTTGCATCTGAAATTAATTTAATACAAATTCATTCATTCTGTTGAATGTTTTCTTTTCCTTCTTATTTTTAAATAAATAATAAAGTTAAATTTGTATTCTCTTTTTCCCTTGGCTGTTTATGTTTTTATTTCGGCAAAAGCTGAAGGCTAACACTCGACAATATTGTTATGCAAGTTATGGGGCCGGCTGGCAATAGAGAAAAATTGATTTACAACGAAATGGAAGTCATTAGAACAAAAGCGAAGGTGGCTGAGATACAAATGACACAGCAAAATAATAAAAAAAAAATATCATATAAAAATTGGACAGATGATGTTCTTGCATGCAATAAATTTAATCCTTTAAGTTCAATGAATAGAAGTTTCATAAATAAAAAAAAAAATTACAAAAGTTTGCTCCCGATACTGCGTTAAAGATTTTCTGTTAAAAATATCTGTGAAATATTGAAATTAAAAAAAAAAAAGTAATCCGACGTCTACGATATCCCTCCCTCGGACAGCGAGTTTTAATGGGCCACTGTAAATTTAGCAACTGTAAAAGTTGTCAAAATATGAACAGTAGTGCGGTTCAGTAACTTTTATTACAAACATTCGTATCGAAAAAAACAAGTATATTCGACAGAATAGAAATCGTCAGGGCTGTCATAGAATCCAAGTCGGTTTTGCAAACCAATATTGGTTTCATTTGGTATCATGAAACCAAGTCGTTTTTGTTATTTTCGAAGACAAATAAAACCGAAGTTCGAATCAGTTACTCTATATGTACATTAGTTTATTTGTATGAAATTTTTTATGTAAATGTTTGATAACAATTTTGATAAATCGTAGGGTTTTCGTTTAAATAAAAATAAAAACGTGTTTTTTTATTAAAAATTTTTAATTTCAAATATATAATTAGTGTCAGTGAAATAAGTAGTGAAATAAAATCATTTTTGCCGTTGTAGGATTTTTATTATTAGAAGAAGAGCGCTCGCAGAAAGTAAAAAGAATATTAATAAATTACCGGTTAAATAAAGAAGCTTTCCGCTGACATATTTTTGCCGTGAACCTGCGCTTTTTATTGATTCAGCCAACTGTTGTCAAAGAGGTCATACAGTTGGCTTATCATGTTTTGTAAATTCTTTCGCAATGTCAGGATATTTTTCTTTAAAATGCATAATTATTGAGTTTTAGGGCAATTTTTTTTGTTAGAGAAAAAAAATTTGAGTAAAAATTTATTTGTGTAGAATTAATATTAATTTACTTAAATTTTTATTAAATATCTAGCTGCATGTGAAATTTTAATGACAAAAGTCCGTTTTAGTCACTTGCTTTATTTGAAATTAAACTAACCAACAACTGTCAACTGATTGGTTTCAATCCAATACAAAACATTGATTTCTGTGACACCTAAAACCGACATTAATTCTAGTTCGAAAATGAAACCGACAACATTAGATTTCATGACACCAAACTAATTTTTTTGTCAGTTTCGAATCCATTACCGACAACATTGGATTCTATGACAGCCCTGCGTTATTTGCAATCATTATTTTGTGTTGTTAATTTCGGCGCAAACTTTGAAAATTTTTGTGAGAAAGTTACTGAATACTGAATTCGATATTATATTGTACTTTACTTTTTTTTTCAATACGAATGTTCGTATTAAAAGTTGGAAACCAATTTACCACACTTTTACGTACTTGAAATTCGTTTTGTTCTCTCCACACGTTAGTCCGGGATCACATAGGACAATTTTCGTTGCACAACTTTTTTTTAAATTGGGGTTGTATCCACACACAAATTTAGTTTCGGGAATTTCAGTATTCTTATTCATTCAAGCTTTAAAAGGTAAGAGTAGACAACTTATAGTTTTTTTCTTTCTTTTCAAATTAAATAATCTTACCCAAAACGTAAATATTATATATTAGGAGCATATTCGGTTCCATTTGGTTTACAAACTTATGCAATTATTCACCAACATGTTGCAGACAAATGAAGAATGTTTAATAAAAGAGTTGCAAAACACAGTAAACGATAAAGATGCCTTCAGCAAAAATATATGGGAACCCTCCGCACAACTTAATGATAAAGAAGAATTAAGTTTGTATAAAAAATACTACAAATACATTAATTGAATTTATTTCAAAAGGTATTACTGTATCAAAAGTTGGGCATAGCCTGTAAAATTCATCCGCAAATGAAGAACAAACTAGAAGAATATCTGTGCAAATTAATTGAGAAGGTAAAATAGAACGCACGTTTAACCGGCAGACTCTCCGTTTAAATTTGAGACGTTTTAAGGCAAGGTACCGTTTCCTGCAATACAAAAAAAAAAAAAAAAATTTCATTATAAAAATCATAGCAAAAATCTTGTACCAATATTAAGTTTAATGAATTTAGGAAAAACCCTAGACATAAAAAACAAAGATTATGACAATACAAAAAAAAAAAAATCAGAAAATATCACAATCACTTGGTGATTGTTTGCAGAGAGCATCGTATTCTGATATGGAATTTGTTAACATTACGTTTACAAGCGGTTCTAAAATTAAGTGTAAAACACTTGACATTTGATCCGCAAACAAAATTAGTGGCTGTTGCCACACATAATCACCCCTATCATGAATAAAAGTGAAATTGTTGTTCCCCCGAAATTTTCATTCCCCTCGAAGGGAAAATTGCTATTGGGAATCTCACGTGAGATTTTGTACACGTTATCAGTGCAGAGTGAATGTATAATAAAGAAGAATTTATAAAATTTTCTAAGTTTTCAATAGAAAAACAATACATTTTTGTAATTTACGAATGGTTCTTGTAATAAAGGTGTCAACTTTTATTGTTAAGCAGTTTTCAGTGGCCAGTGCATATAAATAAAAAATTTCTGTAATTTTATAAGATTTTAAGAGCAAAAACAAAATTTTTTTTATTGAAGCAATTTATGAATGGTTCTTGTAGTAAAGGTGTTAACTGCTGTGGATAAACGATTTTATAACAAAATAAATTAATTTTTTATAGGTGGACAACCACTTTTTAATTCTTTTGTTAAAAAATTGCTAAATTCTGCTTGCTAAATTAAATTTTAAGAAAAAAACAAACAAAAATACTTGTGTTCGCCAGCAAAAAGTAAGTGAACAGATTAAAGCAAAAAAGTGAACAAAACAAGGGAAAAAATTATTTATGATAAGGGGATTTAACAGGGAATTCATTCGTAATTGCTATCCCAGTGAAAGTGAACAAAATTCGAGGGAAATGATATTCATGATAAGGGTGAATAATGAATATAAGTTATTGTTTACAAATTTTAAGCGATTTACTTAAAATAATTGCGTTTCATTACAATTTTAATACATTTATTCCAAACTAATGTGCCGCTGCCTATTTATCAACGTCAAAATTTACCAAATTTGCATGGTATTGCCTGGATACCACGACGTTATCCCCAGCAAAGATCGATTAATTTGAACTGGCTGGCTCAGCCTACTTTATATTTCTTAACTGAAAAACAAGAAATTGGGGTTGTATCCACACACATATTTAGTTTCGGGAATTTCAGTATTCTTATTCATTCAAGCTTTCAAGCGACTTGTCTTCTTTTTTTACAGCTTTAAAAGGTAAGAATAGACAACTTATGGTTTTTTTCTTTCTTTTCAAATTAAATAATCTTACCCAATACTAAATAGTATATATTAGGAGCATATTCGCTTCCGTTTGGTTTAGAACCCTCTTGGATGAATAAGCACAATGAATAATTAAGCTCATTTGCTGTCCATTACATTCTGTTTTCATCGGCGTTTTTAGTCATAATCCATTATGTCTATACATTAACACTAAATGTGCAGTTTAAGCACATATTGGTCTGGCTTTCTAACAGGCTGCATAGTTTCTGGCTTCGGTCATTGTACCATTTCTTCACTACATTGATGCATTATTGAGTTATTATTGTGGTTAAGGAAGTGCAGGAAACAATATCGGCACCACGTTTCCGTCCTCGAGTACCTCTTCAATAATATAAACAACTTATCTTGTAAGGATGTTAGCTCCCGTGCTCCGTTTTTGGAAACTTATTTTGATCCAGCAGCTTCTTGTTGAACAGTTTTCATAGGATGCTGAAAAACATAAATTGGTTAATTTGTTACATTAATTAATAAATTGTTACATTAATGTAACACATTTTAATTTAAATAAAAAAGAATATACTTAATTTTGTCAAAATAAATAAAAATTTTCATTATTCACTGTTCATAAAATATTTTTATAATTATAAAGCACTTTAATTTAGAAAAATTTTTCAATGCTTGAAAGACATTTTCTTTCACAGCTTGACACATATTACCAGATCGTTAATAAATGCAACTAAGACAAAATGAAATTGGAACATTATATAGTACACGGAGAAAACTTAAAAAAACATAAAATTTGCTTAATTTTTGTGAAAATATATATGATTATATAAAAATTATATTAAATATGTTAAATTACGAAATTAATTTGCTCCTTCTTTTACATAAAAGTAGTAATTTAACTTTTTGTAAATATTTATGTTTCGTATTTATCTGTTCCTATAATTTTGTAGAAAAAAGCTGCCAGACTTGAGATTTTAACTCTAAGCTAGAAAAATTGTACACTATAAATATTATAAAAAAATTTAAAGTGACATAAAGGATTCCTAATGTATGTATGAATTTCTTCAAAAGAATAATATATAACATTACCTAATTTTAAAAAATCCATTACTAATAACACTCTATTTAGAAAATCTAGACAATATACTTTCAATTTATTATAATAATTGCTGAACAAAAATTGTGATATATTCCCATGTCTAACATAACATAACACTTAACATAAATTTGTTAGGAATGAGAGAAAAATCATCGTCAGAGTAGCAAGGGAATATTGCTTATTGCTTTTCTCATGTTAAAGTATAACAACACATATTTATGTTAATTCATAATTATAACGTAATTCCATTTTTACATAATGGATTTGCAGAAGTTTCAATAAATTTTTATAAGAATATAGCCACATGATTTATTTTTTTAGTGTCCAATAATAAAAAGGCACTATCAAATTTCTGAAAGCTCCTTTTTTACTTCTTGCTGGCGTCAATTTATATAAATGGCAATAATTGATAAACAAATTTGACATATTATATTTGTAATAACTGTTAACAAAAATTGAATAGCAATTATTGCAATGAAACTGAATACTCTACCCTTGATATAACATTGCTAACATATTTATGTTAGGTATAGACGGGAAGTAATAAAACATTAAAACTAATTCAAACATATTAGACATATTAACATGATATTACCAAACGTAAAAACATATGTTTCTTGACGAATTTAATTGTATTTCTAAATCTCTTGTATTTTTTTATTATAGCTTTAGTTGATTTGAAGCTATACGAGTAATTTAAATACATATTTTTATTTGAAATTAAAAAAATTTTGAATTATTTTAATTTCAAAAATGTAATGTCTGTTTCAGAAAATGATTAAAAAATAATTCTGTTAAATAGTGTATGTATTCTTATTATGTATTTATACGAAAATATATGTTAAAATAATCTTTACTAAAACACGTTCCATATGTATACATAAGTTTTTTTGTGGAATTTTTGGGGTTTTTTTTTCCAAAAAAATCGGAAAAAGTTATCCGGCATCTCTACTTTGAAATAAATGAAAAAGAAACATAAATACTTTTTTTTACAACAATACTATTTTAAGGTACTTTTCATCCTTCCCTACTATTTTTACAACTGTGGGTCAAAGTATGTTGTTAGAGTATGTTTTCTTCACATTGATTTCATTCAAAGAATGCGTAACCCCCCGTTTCCACATGCAAGTAATTGCTTGCAAATTGAGTATACGTATTAACTACGAAAAAGCCGAAAAAATAGTCGAAAGTCTTGCAAATTGTATGAGTGTCTATACAGAACAGTGCAAGTTCATTTTTAAAATATCGGCAACAGCTTCACTTCTAATGAAAAAATGGCTGCGCCATTGATATAGAGAATAAAAATATATGAATGAAGTGCTGCCGCGTTGGCAACACCGCGAATACCAACTAAAAATTTTGTTGTTAGTATTTTTTAAGTCAAAAATATGAAATTGATAATTAAATTTATTTTTCAAATGTGTTGGTGGGTCATTATGTTCTTTTTTTATTTATTAATTTTGTTAAATATGCAAAATATCAATTACTAACGTAACTTCTATTTTTCCACAGCCTAATACATTAATTTAAAACTCATGCGCGGTAGCACTGTTTCTCATTTGTCAATTTACTTGCTGCAAGTGTCAAAATTTACTTGCAAAAGAATTTGGTTGCCAGTTCAGCTGCAAGTTCGAAAAATATGAGTGTTAGTGAAAAAGTGAGAGTGTATTGAGTTTTTCGAACTTGCACTTGCATGTGGAAACGGGGGGTAAGCAAGTAAATCCATGGAAAAATCACAATTCATGCATTTGACTTGTGCCCCATAGTTCATTTTAGTGAGCTTCTTCTTAGTTCAAAATTTAAAAAGGAATAGTTCGTTCATTTGATCTTTTTTATCTTTATCACTTTTACCACCGAGCAACCAGAGGTGTCAGAGTGCAGATATAGTATACATTTTCTTTCTGTCTTTTTTGCACGAACTCAAAACTTTTATTTTGTTTTGCTCGGGTATTTCTAAAAAATTTACACTTTTATTATTTACATTTCGTAAACATGAATTTTAAAACATGAATTTTAAAACACGAAAATTTGTGTTTGTTATCACTTTTACATTAAATTCCATACTTCATAACAATAAACGTATATATAAGAATTTCCAAGAAATTTTTCATTTTGCTTATTTTCTCTTATTCGTAATATTAAAACACTATATCTGTCTCTTACATACAAACTCCAAATAAAAAGCTGAGTTTTTCAAAATTATAACCTCAAAAGTTTCATCTCTGGTTGCTTACACTGCAGTCACACGATCAAGTTTTTTTACAATTCTCTTTCAAGAAATTTACATATACTGCTTGTCAAAATTCACAAAAATTGAAAGCTGTGACGTAGGCTGCACGCAATTTCAAAGCAAGTTTTTCAACAAGATGTTTTTTTTAACCTCTTCCACCGACAGTTTTGTTTCGGCGGCAATAGAGTTATATGCTTTAATTTTTAAATTATTCCGTCTATATGCAGGAATATTCATGTTCCACAGAACTTCAGGCCTTCTGTATATCTCTATGAACTGCAAAACGTCGTTATATTTGTTTAATTTGTTCACAAACATATTAAAAAAAAAAAAAAACATAACAATACTGGCCGCAGAATAAGAATTCAAATTTGGAATAAAAAAACTGCAGTCAGCTGTTTTCTTGACTGTAATTTGAAACACTCAATTGAACGAAAAATTGAAAGCAAACTCTCAGCAAATTTTAAAAGTGTGAGTGTATTGGTAAAAAAATGAGAGAAATTTTAAAAATTGAATGAAAACTTGATCGTGTGACCCCCAAGTTACTACGTAAAAGCACAAAGCAACCAGAGATGAAACAATTGAGGTTAGAATTTTGAAAAAACAACGTTTTATTTTATTGAGAGAAAATAAGCAAAATGAAAAATTTTTTGTGTTAAAAAACATTAATTAAAAAGTTATTTCCGTAATGAAAATGCACATGCCGAAAATACTTATATCTAAGTTTTTTGTTATGAAGTTTGGAATTTAATGTAAAAGTGATAACAAACGCAAATTTTCATGTTTTAAAATTCAAGTTTACGAAATGTAAATAATGAATGTGTAAATTTTTTAGAAATACCCGAGCAAAACAAAATAAGAATTTTGAGTTTGTGCAAAAAAGACAAAAAGAAAATGTATACTGTCTGCACTCTGACACCTCTGGTTGCTCGGTGGTAAAATGATGTTGAATAGGGGTTGAAAGGATTTTTTTACGAAAATAGAAAGCAAAACAAAATTCGAAAAATTTTCAAATTTAGTTTTCGATTTCTTTATTATAATGTAATTCAAAAAGAAAAATTTTTAAATTTAGTTTTCGATTTTTTTTTATGATGTAATTCAAAAAGTATTTTAGTCACTATGGCTAAAAAAAATTAAGGTTTAATTTTAACATCTTAATATCAAGCTTTTTAGCATGCATAATACATTTTCTCTTCTTCAGTTTATTTGTTTTAAATACCATTTTTGTAAAAGAAAATAATTTGCAACTTCGTCACTGTTTCCATTTAAGTTTAGTTCGTTCGTTCATTTAAAATGATCAACAGGCAAATAAACTATAGAAATTAAAAATACGGACTAGTTCGTGCAGTTCAAATAAGTGAATAGTCCAATATGAATAGTTCGTTCGTGTACTACCCAAAACTACATTGCATTAATAATTCACAGAATCAATAAATCTTTTACAGATCTTGTTTTTTAAAATCATTTTACATATGTCATAACATTTTCATTATAAATCTTTGAATTAGGTAAAAGAATAAAATTCAACTAATTAGGTAAAAGTGGAAAATTGTACATTGTTTTAACTCAAAGATTTGTAAAAGTCATAATTGTCGTGGATAAAAAGAACTCTATATATTGCTAGTGTACTTAGATAGCTTCTCTTTGCTGTCAACAGAGACCCGGTACTTGAAAAGGCCTCTTCCGAAGTTGCGCTGGTTGACGGAACACACAATATTGAGGCAGCTAGTTTAGCTATATTAGGGAATTGCTAAAAAAATATATATTCACCCTTATGGCGAATCTCAAGGGAATAAATTCGAGGGAATAATTTGTTTATTCCCATGAACAATAATTTGGTATCGCCAATTGTTAGGGAGTAAAATACATTTTCGAAACATATGTGGCTATTGTGAATTGATGTAGTTTCATTGTTTATGTTTTTTTTTTTTTTTGTAATTTTCTTAATAAATTGTTATTATTCAATAAAATGCATAGTATTTCGCTTCGATTTATGTTATTTGAAAAAGAGAAGAAATTATTGGAGAAAATAAAAAGACGGAATTTAAGAGATGCATCAAATGCATTGTGTTTACCAGGAACAATGTAAGTGAAAACATGAATTGTTAACATTACAGTACATATAAATAAATTCTTTGCAGGTTCTAAGAACATTTTCTAGCTAACAAAGCAGCTTTTAAATACCTTTTAGATATGTTGAACCAGAACTGCCTACCAGAAAGCCGTCGTGCTGTGTAGCTTTCAACATGTCTACGATTTTTATAGGATACAAAAAATTAAAAAAGAAATATTCTTTAGAAAGATACGAAATCTTAAATCTAAAAAATAGTAAATCACATTTGTGTTATTTTTGGTTGTACTTCATGTATCACAAAAAGAAAATTTAATAAAAAGGCAAAAAAAATTCTAATTCATAATTAATATACGTTTTTAAAACTAAAAAATTATCACATTCTTACTTGTTTACAGTCCATCATTGCTATTAGATTGCTTGATTTTCAGTTAATCGAATTTTATTTGCCTGCAACAATTCTAAATTTTATTCCCAAACAAAATGTTTGTGAAAAATGTCGGCGATGCCAATTTTTTTTTCAACATGCGAATTTTTTCCCATGAAAATAATTCACGATTGCAACTTTAGGGAAAAGCGAAATATTTCGAGGGAAAAAATATTCACGATAGGGGTGATTGTGTTCTGGATAATTTTGTTTATTTGATAGATTTATTTACCTTTTCATTTTCTTTCCACCAAGCAAATGCTTCACGGCCTTTTTTTGAATTAAATTAAAATAGTTTGTAATTTCTTTTTTTAAAGGGTTTACGTTATTTGGTTCGGTTGTTGATGCTACAAACGATGCAATGCAGCTGCGGATTTTATTTCTTTCCGGTTTCTAGAAGATAATTAAGAAAAAAAATATTCGCATATGGCACCTTAAAACTTACTACATTTATAAAAAAATAAGAAGAGGTTCCATTATTTATAGCCTTGTTAGTGTTGTCACAAGAAAACCTAGGTGAGCGAAAGCAAAGCACATCCTACTAATATTATAAAGCTAAATGGATTTTAATGAAACTTTACAATAATTTAGCTTATATGGTACACCAGAATAACACAATATAACGATAGGGGTCAAGTAAGTAGGAAAAAATTATTCTACAATCGGCGACATGTTTTGGCGTGCGCCACAAATATCGTTGAAGTTACACATATATAATGTATGAACGATATGTTTATCATAAATAGTCCTACAAAAAAGTCCGCGACAGCATATGTCTATCTCAAATTAGAGAACCATAATTACAATAGAAATTGATAATTTATTTCTAATACTTATTTCTTGGTAATTATTGACTGTATTTATTTGGTTGGTTTTTTTAACAATTAAAATGTCGCTAAAAATTGATACAAACGCTTTCTAAGGATACCGACCAGGCCGGGGAGACCGGACAAAAACATCTATTTTATATTAGAAGTGTTTTGAGCCTATAAGATTTTTTACAGGCAGTAGCGAAGAAATTGAAACAAACCAATATATTCACCCCTATCGTGAATATTTTTTCCCTCGAAATATATGTGATAATTTTTTAGTTTTAAAAACGTATATTAATTATGAATTAGAATTTTTGTTGCCTTTTTTATGTGCCTGTTTATTAAAATTTTTTGTGATACATGAAGTACAACCAAAAATAACACAAATGTGTTTTGTTTTTTAGATTTAAGATTTCGTATCTTTCTAAAGAATATTTCTTTTTTAATTTTTTGTAAAATCCGTAGACATGTTGTAAGCTACACAACACGACGACTTTCTGGTAGCCAGTTCTGGTTCAATATATCTAAAAGGTATTTAAAAGCTGCTTTGTTAGCTAGAAAATATTGTTAGAACCTGCAAAGAATTTATTTATATGTACATAATGTTAACCATTCTTCATGTTTTCACTTACATTGTTTCTGGTAAGCACAATGGATTTGATGCATCTCTTAAATTCCGTCTATTTATTTTCTCCAATAATTTCTTTTCTTCTTCTAATAACATAAATCGAAGCGAAATACTATACATTTTTTTGAATAATAACAATTTATTAAGAAAATTACATAAAAACACGTAAACAATTAGGTTAGGTTAGGTTAGGTTAACAGGTCGCCCGAAAGAAATAAAACAGAGCTGGGCTCACTTGGGTCCTCTGACGTGGTACCTTTGTGATACCTGTATGGAGATAGTGATAGCAGAGTGAAGGGGAGGAAAGAAGATAGAGAAAGAAAGAAAGAAAGAAGTGAGTGAGTCCGTCACACAAACCAACCACTGCTTCTAATGAAGCCATAAAGCGTGTCGACAGCGCAGTGAGATCCTGCAGGCGTCGCTCACCGAAGTGGATCATGCGCCGCTCTTCCAGGGCCGGACACTGGCAGAGAAGGTGCTCCACAGTTTCCTCCTCCTCCTCGTCCTGACAACCTCTACAGTAGTCATTAAAACGCAAACCCATTCTTCTAGCATGGTTGCCAAAGTTGCAGTGTCCCGTTACTACAGCCACCACATTTCTCAGTCGGGCTCTTTGGAGCCCCATCTCTTTTTTACAGACCGATAGAAGGATGCCACAGGGTGCATTGGCATCTTGCTCTGCAGCCTCGACCCTTCCCTCGCCAGGCTATCCGCCCTGCAGTTTCCCATTGAAGTCCCATGTCCACGCACCCAAATGGATGTGATCACCGAATGCTCTGCCATTCTATTTAAGGATGTGCGGCATTCTTGGACCAGTTGGGATGTCGAATAGACACCCGCTAAGGACCTGATTGCAGTCTGACTGTCGGTATAAATGCGAATATTCCTGCCAAATACTCCATGATACCACAGCCAGTCTGCTGCTTGTTTTATAGCCATGACTTCAGCTTGTAGAGTGCTGCATTGATTAGGGAGTCTGAAGGATATACTAATCCCAAACTCCTCAATATAGACTCCACCTCCAACTCCATGACTATTCTTGGAGCCATCGGTAAAGACATCCAGATCTTCTCCTGTATGAGAAGATCCCATTGAGATTCCCGTTTCGTCCAAAATCGTGAATCCAAAGTTCCTCTGTAGGAATGGTCTTGGAGTGACATAGTCAATGAGGTTGGGAATATCCCCCCCAAGTACCAATTATCCCCGAATGTCCCCATGATCTATGGTTCCACTCCCGCGCCGCATGCAATCGCACGGATGCAAATAGTGCCAATTTCTCAGCTTGTAGATCAACTGGCAGCCAATTTAGCATCGTAAAGAGTGCCTTATTGGGCGTTGATCTCATGGCTCCTGTAATCAAGGTGGCCATGCATCTGAAAATCCTCTCAAATCGGGATCGGTTCGTAGTCGTGTTCAGTGCTTTCCACCACACCACGACTCCATAAAAAAACATGGGCTGAATCACCATCTTGAATAGCCAGTGAATTAAGCCCCATTTCGTCCCTATGGCCCTCCTGCAGGCGTATATCGCCGCATTTGTCTTCGAGGCCTTTGCCTACACATTCTCCTTCCATGAGAGTTTCCTATCCAGAATCACTCCCAGGTATTTTGCACTGGCAGAAAGGCTCAATTCCGAGCCGTTTAGCCTTGGCAATCTGAATGCAGGAACCTTGTATTTTCCCGTGAATAATACAAGTTCTGTCTTTGTCGGATTGACGTTTAGTCCCACTGACTTACTCCAGTTAGTGATGATTCTAAGCGCCGTCTCCATTCTCAGGGATAATGTATCCAGACAGATTCTTGATATCGCCACCGCGACACGGTCTGCATATGCCACAGTTTTGAAACCCATGGAATCCATCCTCCTGAGAATAGAATTTATGGTTATGTTCCATAAAAGCGGTGATAGGACCCCTCCTTGAGGTGTGCCCCACGTAAACCATTAAATTACATCAATTCATAATAGTATGTTCGACTTGCCACATATGTTTCGAAAATGTATTTTATTCCCTAACAATTGGCGATACACCAAATTATTGTTCATGGGAATAAACAAATTATTCCCTTGAGATTCGCGATAAGGGTGATTGTTTCTTCTGCACAAAAATCCACTCCAGTGGTGTGAAACGGCTTACTTGGCCTAACTCGACTAATTGGTAAGTTACCCATTACATGCTGGCTCAATTTCGGTTTCATTTTAAAACATTGTAAGCATTTTGAAATTATAGTGCTTACCAATTTACGACCACTAATTGGCCAATACTGCTGCTTAATTGAAGCTTTAAACATTGAGAACCTGCATATAATAGCTTTTTATAAAAGTGCGTAACTAGGGATGTAGTAAAGGGATCTTTTTTTGGTAGAATAATGGGATGTTGGGCATTAAAATCAAGAGCGGAGTGCTGGAGACGACCACCCACACGAATTAAACTAAAAGAATCAGTTACTGGCATCAGTGAACGAAGTTTGCTAGACGATGGTAAATTAGATTTTGCTTTCAACGCCTTAAACTCTTGTGCAAAATGTATAAGCTGAATATTTTTAATCAAAAGACGAGTTCCATTCTGGACTTAAAGTTAAATTTTAGTGCCTCAATTTGGAATAAGCAAATTTAAAAACATATGAAAATATTCGTTGCATTTTTGTAAAGGAATTGTAATACTTACACTCAAGGCAAATTCATAGAAGGTAGGTGCAAGGCGAAAAAAGCAAAATTTTTCGACCGATATGTCAAAAACATTACACACACATACAAAAAAATTGTACACGTACACATAATACGTACACTAATCAATACATACAAAACATTTACACGTGCACTAATTTTTCAACTTTTGTTTATTTTGTTAAACATTTAAAAAATGTATTATATAAAATAAAAAGTGTCTTAATTTTAAGTGAATATGATTTGCCTTGCTAAAGATGAGTTACCTTGCAAAAACAAAGGTATATACGAGTATAATACCAAAAGTGGATTATTTCAAAACAATTTAAAATTGCATAAAGCACAGTCACAAAGTCACAGGGTCACAGCATAGAGTATCGTGCTTCTGTGGTTTAACATAAAACAATTACAAGGAATTGCATGAAAAATATAGTGCCAAATGCTTAAAAAATTTTCCTTCTAATCAATTTGTCTGTGATGGAGATGGTTTATCAATTACTGAATGTTAAAGCAGATATGTGATCAATATTTAAAAGCCAAGCGGACTGGTACATTCGGCAATGCTGTAAATGGAATTTCACTAAGTTTTTGGTTAACAAAGAAGTTATTCCTGTTAATTGTTACACTCCAACCACCGACGCAATGAATATTTTTTAAAGACGAAAAATTATTATAATTCCTACAAATTTTTTCCTGTGATTTCTATCAATGTTCTTGAAATAATCGAAAGTTTAAAGTTTTACAAGCATTTTATATATATTTTGATTTAATTGTTCTGCTTTAACTCCATCTACATATATTTACATTTATTAATTTATTTTGCACCTTTTGTACCATAAACATACTTGCAATACTTTTATAATAAAAATTGATTTTAAATCTAAAAAATGTGTAATGTGAAGCATTATTATTACATATAAGAATACGTTGCCACCATAAAGATTCAGAAAATCTTAACAGAGCCATTTAATAGTTGAATTAAAATGATCGTATAAAGTTTTTTCCAGCATTTTGTGTATCATTAAAGAATATTTTATTTATTTACTGCACATTATTATTATGTGCTTAAGTAAAATATATACATGTAATATAATAATATTTATTACATCTTAACTAATAATACATTTTTTAAGTAGAAAGCTGTTAAATACTGTATTTTTGTTGCTCAAAAAAGGTACGTTATATGATATTTAGTTAATATAACTATTAATTAATTATAATTCATTATTCTAATAGTTAAACATTAATAGTTTATTTTTGATTAAGAAATACTAGTAAAACTAATTTTTATTAGCAGCAGTACTATTTCTACCAAATGTAATAATTCTTCT
This sequence comes from Thelaira solivaga, assembly GCA_947397855.1. NCBI lineage: Eukaryota > Metazoa > Arthropoda > Insecta > Diptera > Tachinidae > Thelaira > Thelaira solivaga. Next base: position 9,460,254 of record OX377615.1, read on the forward strand.
CATTTTAGTGCCATAGAATGTTGTTCATCTGGGAGAAATTAAAATAAGTTTTTTCATAGTTTCTCAGTAAAATGAGCAAGCAAATTGTACTAATTACATTCACCAAAGACCTCTGTTGATTATCCTTTTCAACAGCAACATGTTGGGGTGAAAATTTTCAAACTGCTGATATAACTTTGAATAACGTTTCATTGTTGTCATTTGCTGAGCCAGTTACATACTGAAATGTTAAATATAAACTGATTGTAAATGTTTTTAATTGTTTAAGACAATTGTTTGTGTGTAGAAACCAGGCTTTTAAAAAATGTTATATTCCTGGTAGAAACTGTAAAGAAATAAAATTATTGGTACGTTAAAAATATAAATTTAAATTTTTGAAAAATAACGTACCTGCAACATTAACCTTGTACCAAACATGGTGGCCAATAACAATAGTCTTCTTCCATGTAAAGAGTGATTTTTTTGCTATTATCTTTTTGGCAACACTAGTTTTGACAGCTCACGCACGTTTTGTATCTTGTGTCACTGTCAAACATCTTCAGTTTGGTCTATAATTTAATCATGAATCGTCTTACAAACGAACAACGCTTGCAAATTATTGAATTTTATTACCAAAATGCGTGCTCTGTTAAGAAAGTTCATCGCGCGCTTCTTCCATTTTATGGTCAGTTTAATCGACCTACTGACGCTTCTATTCGGGCTATTGTAACAAATTTACATTGTTGGACATTAAACCACCAACACGCTTACGTAGAGTGCGAACTGAAGAAAATATCGCAGCCGTATCGGCCAGTGTTGGTGATGACCGTGAATTATCGATTCGGCGCCGTTCGCAGCAATTGGGCCTCTGTTACTCCACTACGTGGAAAATTTTGCGGAAGGATTTGGGTGTGAAGCCTTATAAGATACAACTGGTGCAAGAATTGAAGCCAAACGACCTACCACAACGCCAAATTTTTGGTGAATGGGCTCTTGAAAAGTTAGATGAAGATCCACTTTTTTATCGAAGAATTGTGTTCAGCGACGAGGCTCATTTCTGGTTGAATGGATACGTGAACAAGCAAAACTGCCGTATTTGGAGTGAAGAGCAGCCAGAAGCATTGCAAGAGCTACCAATGCATCCACAAAAAACAACCGTTTGGTGCGGATTATGGGCTGGCGGCATCATTGGGCCGTATTTCTTCAAAGATGATGCGAATCACAACGTTACTGTGAATGGTGAGCGCTACCGTGCGATGATAACAAACTTTTTTTTGTCCAAAATGGAAGAGCTTGACTTGCATGACATGTGGTTTCAACAAGACGGTGCCACATGCCACACAGCACGCGAAACAATGGACCAATTGAGAGGCGAGTTCGGTGAACAGTTTATTTCACGCTTGGGACCAGTCAATTGGCCGCCCAGATCGTGCGATTTAACGCCTCTAGACTATTTTTTGTGGGGCTATGTTAAGGTTAATGTCTATAGGGACAAGCCCGCTTCGATTGACGCACTGGAAGCCAACATTGCCAACATTATTCGTGAGATACCGGCCGAAATGTTGGAAAGAGTATGCCAAAATTGGACTAAGCGGATGGACCATTTGAGGCGCAGCCGCGGCCAACATTTGCATGAAATAATCTTCAAACATTAAATTATATCGACCCAACTATCGATCCAAATAAATATTTCATGCATTTTTCTGAATTTTATGTGTTTTTTTTTTTTTTTAATTTCCGATAGTTCTTATAAAATCACCTTTTATTAAATCAATGCCCAGAATGTTGAGAAGGTAAAAGTGAAAAAACTCCCGGGGAATTATTATTCATAATTGGGCTGAATAACACATACCATTTTATGGGTGGTGACAGCTAAATGGTATTAAACTCGATAAATTGTGTAAATACCTAATAATGTGACTGACTGTGTTGTGTTTCTACATGAAATAGTAAGTTTAGCCAATTTGGGCAATCTATAAATTCATAAAAACAAAAAGTAAAAAATAAAAATGTTGAAGTTTTTACATATATTTATACTTACAAATGCGATCATTTGATGTAAATGAAACACCACAAATTTGACTCCAACGTTTTACCCTTAACATATTTTGTTTTGCACGATGCACACTTAACCATTTTGTTTTAATATTGTTGCTTTATATTATTAAAATATTTTACAATATTTAATATTTATTTGTATATATTGTATATTATTATTATTTGTATATTTTACAACGAATTAATTTTAATTTTATAAAAATTATTTTTTAATTTCTTCACAAAAGCACAGAACACAAGCCAAATAACGCAACTACATATAAATAAAATTACAAATACATACTTATTCAATTACAAATAAAATTACAAATTTTCACAGCTCGGCACTGCGAATTCAAAACAGCTGAGGAGCGAATACTCTAATGCGATTACCTTCTATGAATTTGCCATTGCTTACACTGTATCGACAAATCTGATACTGAAGTCGTTATCAAAACGTTTTTGAGCCGCTCTGGTAGCTTAGCTATAAAATCAAAATTGTTAGGTCACATTGAAATTGTTAGGCCATTTTGAAAGCCTTTAAATTTCAATAAATAATCGTTTTGCATTTTGTTTTTCTGCGTCTAAATAATGTCACTTCAGCAATGTATTATTTTATTTTATTAATTTAAATTATTCAATATTTTAAGTAACTTAATTGTTCATCTCATTGGATAAAACCTTAAAAAACACATTTATTTTTGCCTTTTTAGTCACCTGTTTTTGACAACCGCAAAACTGTTTACATAAAAAAAATCCTGTTGCTCTTGTAATGTTGTACTTATTGTAGGGCCTGCATTACCTGATTAAGCAGGCTTCAGACTATTGTATTTAGTATTGATACATGTCAAAAATTTGTGCATTAAGTAAAAATCCAATAGTGTGAAAACAAAATGTTAAGCAAGTGTGGTGAAATACTTAAATATTTTTAGCAGTATTATGGTTTTTGTTATTTTTAGAATTTTTTCTAAGCTATAACACTGCTCATATTATCAGGGTGCCGCATTTTGTATTTATTTGAAGTGTGATGGTATGAAAACAGAAAATATTTTCCTTTAGATTTTTTGACAGTTTATTTGCTTTGCATCTGATTTCGGTCCCACTCGATCTAATGAAAATGTTAATATTCTGTATTATAATGTGAAACCCGCTTTATTTATACCATGCTTCCTCTGCTCTTGGCTGACAATATACTACTAAAATACTTCGTCAATTTAAATGCTACGGTCTCGACTAATTTGTGTAAATTAAAGTTAACGAAATTACGAAAATATAAAATAATACGAGTAAAATACTCCGTCGACCTCATTTAACTACTTAATAATAATAATAACTATGATAATCCAATCTGCAGGAGCAAAGTTCGTGTGGAAACAAAAACTCTGCTCCCTGAGTTGTTTTATGTATACTCTAATTTGTACTTAATGAGAATTAGATATAAGTGTTAAGTTAAGTATGTAATAGTGTTTTCACACTTAAAGTTAAAACCTTGTTTTAACGTTAAAACAGCAGATTTTGTGTTCACACTGTATGTTTAATAAAATCAGGTTTTAACATACAGTCTATCCAATAAGTTTTTACAAAATTAAAAGAAAATATCGTAGAAACAAGTGCACATGTTGCAGTACTTTTTTTTATTTGTGTAACAATTATTTGACAGACTGTACACAGCTGTTTTTTATTATGCAGAAAGAAAAATTATTATAATGTGGTCTAAAATAGAAATTATTTTATACATTGTAAAAGAATATTTAAAAATTGTGGACCTACTTTTACAAAATGAAGAATTTCATTTTTAGCCAGCTCAGCAGCAATATCTTTGTATATGTGGGAGTTCTTTCTATTATCTCTTAGATCATTTATTTTTTCTTCCCATAGCTCGATAAAAAGAAGTTCGTTATTTTCCGTCTATAGGCTACGTTTCCTTTTGCACTTTTTTATTTTTGCTGCTGCGTCCATTATTATTCACCCCTATCGTGAATATTTTTTCCCTCGAAATATCTCCCTTTTCCCTAAATTTGCAATCGTGAATTATTTTCATGGGAAAAAATTCGCATGTTCGAAAAAAAATTGGCATCGCCGATTTTTATTCCCGTGAGTTTTTTCCCAAAAGTATTGTGACATTTTCCACAAACATTTTGTTTGGGAATAAAATTTAGAATTGTTGCAGGGGCAAATAAAATTAGAGAAACTGAAAGTCAAGCAATCTAATAGCAATGCTGGACTAAACATGTAAAATGTGATAATTTTTTAGTTTTAAAAACGTATATTAATTACACTGGTCGACAAAAAAAAACTTTTTGTGTGTAACATGAAAACTTTTGTCTTGCTATGTTTAGGACAAGGATATGGATAATATAAATAAAATTAGAATGCTTCCAATACGAATAGTTTTTTTGTAATTAGATGTTATATAAATTTAGAAAATTTGAGATTTTGTTAACAAAAGTAAGTTATTTTATTATGTTACAGTATTAATTTAAATAAAATTTTATGATTTTCTGCTGTATTTTGCTTCAGGGTCATCTCGTTGTAATGTCCAACAGTAATCCGCTAGCATACGTCGACTCCACTTGCCCTGGTATCGTTTTTCCATGGTAGAAATGTCTTGGTGGAATCTTTCACCATGTTCATCGCTGACGGCGCCCAAATTTTCAGGCAAAAAGTCTAAATGTGAATGAAGGAAGTGTATTTTCAATGACATATTACAACCCAAAGCCTTATAAGCAGATAGCAGCTCCGCGACAATAGTTTTATAGTCATTTGATCGGTGATTTCCTAGAAAATTGAAAGTTACTTTCATGAAAGATTCCCAAGCAGATTTTTCCAAATCACTGAGTTTTTCTTTAAACATGTCGTCTTTCATCAATTGTCTGATTTGTGGGCCAACAAATATGCCCTCTTTAATTTTTGCCTCACTCAATTTAGGAAACTTTTCCTTCAAATATAAAAAGCCGTCACCACTCCTGTCCATATTTTTCTGGTGGTTCTGGTACAGGTAGTTCCTCACTATGAGGGATCGGTCTTTTAGCAGATGGCAGGTCAGGATATGTTATTTTATTTTTTGTTTTAATTGTGATACTTTTCGTATCAGTAACACAAAAATAACAATCAGATGAGTGATTCGTTGGTTCTGTCCAAATTACGGGGATTACAAATGGCATAGATCGAGATCTCCTCGCCCATCCAGTAAGAAGACCCACACATGTTACACAGCAGATGTGTGGAACCCACGCTTTGTCTTGCTGTCCGACGGCAAAGCCAAAATACTGTTCATATAGCTTAGTTTTAAAAGTAATGTTACCACAAATATAACAAAACCTGTCAGGATCATTTTTGCACTTTCTTAACATTATTTAACAGTCGCTTAACTCAATAAATAGAAAAAAACACTATACTATTCACATAAATAAAATCTCTGAATGCAAAAGTGGAACAAAAATGGTTAATTTTAAATTTTACGGGTAGTAGCTGTAACACGAAAACTAGAACTGATGGAATCAAAATAAATACGGTGATAAAATGAGGGTATTTAGGTAATTCCAAATTGGTAAGTACCTTTCTTGTTACAAAATTTTGTTGACCAGTGTTATGAATCAGAATTTTTGTTGCCTTTTTTATGTGCCTGTTTATTAAAATTTTTTGTGATACATGAAGTACAACCAAAAATAACACAAATGTGATTTATTGTTTTTTAGATTTAAGATTTCGTATCATTCTAAAGAATATTTCTTTTTTTTTTTGTATCCTATAAAAACCGTAGACATGTTATAAGTTACACAACACGACTTTCTAGTAGGCAGTTCTGGTTCAATATATCTAAAAAGCATTTAAAAGCTGCTTTGTTAGCTAGAACATGTTGCTACAACCTGTAAAGAATTTATTTATATGTACTGTAATGTTAACAATTCTACATGTTTACATTTACATTGTTTCTGGTAAGCACAATGGATTTGATGATTCTCTTAAATTCCGTCTTGTTATTTTCTCCAATAATTTCTTCTCTTCTTCTAATAACATAAATCGAAGCGAAATACTATGCATTTTATTGCATAATAACAATTTATTAAGAAAATTACAAAAAAAAAAAAACAATTAAACAACATCAATTCACAATAGTATGTTCGATTGCCACATATGTTTCGAAAATATATTTTATTCCCTAACAATTGACGATACCAAATTATTGTTCATGGGAATAAACAAATTATTCCCTAGAATTTATTCCCTTGAGATTCGCGATAAGGGTGATTATTACAAACTTTGGTGAAATTTGATTTTTATCAACAGATATTTTATTTTATCAGCAGTTTCAATTTTTTAACTGGGTAGCACTTAGTTTTTGGCACTAAAAGCAAGGTTGTATTTTAATAAACCCACTTTAAACCAATTCAGAAATGGTTTTAAGATGGTTTTAACAAAATTATTTTGTATGGTAAAACCAGGTTTTAACGATTGGTTTTAATTTTAAAACCAGGTTTTATTAAAACCATCCCAGTGTGAAAACACTATTACGGAAGTAAGCGAATTTTGACAGCTATCGAAATCAAAACGAAGACAGCAAAAAATGTCCATCTGGGTTAAATGGTTTATAGGCTATTCAGACATACAAGTTAATTGAGCAATTAAGCATTTTACGTAATTATCGCCTTTATTGATCTCAATTTACCATACAAATTTCCATTAAACAATTGCGCAATTAAAAATTGATTGCACGTTAATGAAGTAAAAATGCAACTCTTTGTTGTGCCCTTAAATATCAACTCAAAAGTGAGAAAAGTTGATATTTTCAGTATTAAAAAAAGAAAACGTAAATAAACTTAAAAATAAATGTCATAAAAAGGAAATCTCAACCGAAGTTAACGCTAAATAAATTTTATAAAATTGTTAGTAAAAATAATTTTTAAATAACTAATTTCTTTTAATCAATAGGTTGCCTTCAAAACATTTTTTTAATTTAACTTTCTTTTCATTTTTTATTTTATAAGTACTCAAACATATTTTCAAAAAAAAGTGTCACAATATTTTCAGTTGTCAAATGCTTAATTGCGTAAACTTAATTGAATATATGTGAACACCAAAATCAGTCACACAATTTAAAACATAATGGACTTCAATAACTTTTACGTCTGAACATGCTATACCGTGTATTGTTCTGCACCATCATGGTGCAATTCGCCCCACAGCTGATTTATCCTAAGTTGTCAAAATTGATTTTTATTCATAATTAATTAATTTGAACTTACCTCTAACAATGATTTTTCAATCATGAAGTTCATATTATTAATTTTTATTATATTATTTATATAAATAAAAATGTTTGTTAAAAAAATTACTTGAACAATTTTGACAACTTGGTAGAAAATAAATTCGCTTTTGTTATGATTTCCTGGATACACACATCTGTATAATTTCACTATGTGCACCATTAAGCAAGGATCAAGGCTATGAATTCGCCTTGACAAGGATTATAAATGTCAGTTGTTTATTCTGGATATGTTTTAAAAACAACTCTGTCAAAATAATAACTGCATAATAGTTATATGTTTGTATGTAGATATTCTGACCTAAGACTCCACCCTTATATTTTAAGTGCCTGTCAAGGGTTGTTACATACATGTATATTTCAAACCATATAACGTAATGCTTAGAAGAAAAACTAACTGGAAAAATCTCTATACAAAATCGCTCTGTGAGCAAAGTGTGCATTTGTATAGATTTGATAACCTAACGGTAAAATAACACAAAAAGAAATAAGCTCAATGTTTAGTAATATATACTCCAAACGAAGTCAAAATTTGTTTTTAACAATAATAGCTTTTTAAAAGTAAGTCAAAATATTAATCGACAGCGTCAATCCAATTATAATTCTCGGTAACTGAACATTATTCCACCCACTTAAATACAACACCAGTAAAAAATCAATTATTAGGCTCAATGTGGAAGTGAAATTTGTAATGAATAACAAATAAGTTAAATAAAATTAGCCGTATAAAATTATTTAAAAATTTATTTATGCATATAAGAAAAGAAAGAGAAAAAATATATTTAATGTAAAAACAATATTAAAACAATATAATGAAATTTAAGTTAAATTCACTAAATTTGCCTTAACAAATTCGAATTTGTTTAACATGCACCTAGAGACTTTACTAAAGAAACACACACAAACATATAGTTAATGTTTGAACAACGGTAATGTCACGTAAGTGATTTAAAAAAATTCTAATATGCATATCCATACTTATAAAAATTTAACATTTCAAAAGTAAGTCAAAAGACAGTAGGTGTACGAGTTTTAAGTATTACCAGCCTACATTAATATTTTTTCAAGCAAAGTATTTTATCAATACTTAAATTTTGAACCAAAGAACACAGCTCAATGCATCAATTAAATAATTGTTTACATGTAAATATATATATGTATGTATATATAAAGGTAACAATATATTCAAATTTTCACACTGAAGAAAATTCTTTCCTAGCAGCAGCAATGCCAGTTGAACGAAATTATGTTTTGAATAAAATTATAGCTTTGTGTTTTTTTATTTTGGACATTTCTGCATTTAACTAGTTTATAAACTTATAATTATATTCTGAAGAAGCTACGCAAAGTTGGAATGAAACATCGTAATAAAAATAAATTTTTATAATGAAAAAAAAAATACATTTTAAAATAAAATAATATAGGCATATTTAGAGGACAGAAAGAAAGTGACAGAGACAGAGAGAGAAAAAAAAGCTAGAGAAGGTAAATAAAAAATTATATATACTCATTCTTTTGTTTGTATGATGTAATGATGATCTACTTGCAGTACGATTTGTAGTAACGTGTATCACAAAACGTACTACCACTCATACTTCGTGAAGTACGTATTTAAGTATCGTCTATCATCAGCATATGTGTATAATTTAATAAATATTTTTCTTATGAAAAGATATATCTACACACAAATATGTATGTCTGTAGACATGTATGCTTTATTAAAATTATTTTTTTAATAAAGTTGGGGAAAAATTAAGATTTTTTATACAATTAAGATTATTATAAGTTATAAATTATAATCATAAAGCTAGACCTTTCATAAGTTTAATCATGTGCTTGTGATTTGGAAATTACGTATGCAAGGATTTAAGGAATGTGCTATTAATTGGATAAAGTCATGCGGCTCCGTTCTGCATTCCGAATCCGAACATAACATTTTTTATGTTTTTGAAATTATTGGCGGAGTTAAAAACCACAATTCCATATATTTTTAATTCCGCATTCATCCGTTCCGCGATTGCCGAAAGTATATTTTTTTTTTTTTGCAGAAGCAAAATTTGCAACTATTCATACCGTTGCTGCGGTACCGTGGCGGTATTGCCATATTATCGGTTCCGCAATATAGATAAATTTCTTCATTTTGCTCACGCTAAAATTTTCTCACGTATCCCTGCGCTTACACAGGAAAGTACTTTCTTGAAATTTTTGTATACGTATTATGAATAAAAATTTCAATGAAATAAGCTACTTTCTCGTAAATTTCTTGAGCGATTACACAGGAAAGTGAAAATTCATTTTTAAAATGTCTTCGATGCGAAGAGCTAAAAAAAATTGCATTAAAAAATAGAAATGAAAAGCCAAAATAAAAACAATAAAATTTAAAAGAAAAAAACGGGGATTAGAACAAGGTTATTTATATATATATACATTTATTGTATTTTGAGTATTTAATTTTGTCTTCATCTTCACTGTTTTGTTTGTTACCTAAATAGAATTACCATCCCTATGACAATAACAAATTTATAGGGCAATAGTTGGAAATAATTTTTATTGTTAATTTTTTATGAGTTTATTGCTATAAAAAATAGTACAATTAATTTAATATATACACAAAACCAGTTAAATGTACAATTATAATTTTACTACAATCCTGTACAATTGTTTTAATCTTTTGAAAGGGTAACAGTGTTATCTATTTGTCATTTTACTTTCAGAGTGCCAAAAAAATTACTTTCTTGAAAATATCGTTGAAAGCTAGGTGAAAAGTACTTTCAAGAAAGTACTTTCCTATGTAAAAGCTAGGATCACAAATCTAAGAAAAAATACAAAATTTCGCAAAAATAAAATGTGTTTTAGCTTAATTTGTTTTGTTTTTTAAAAATAATGTCTTTTTATTTATTGAAAATTAATTTTCTTTTTGTTTATTTAAAATTGATTTTGATTTTTAAAAATGCAAGTTTTTTCTTATCAAAAACAGCGGAAAAATTAACGCAATCCATTCACAATATACAAATTTACAATTAGATGAAAAAATTCAAAGAATTATAGAAATTTGCATATCGATCGATATATCTTTCCACGAAATTTTCGTTTCCGTGCGGATTCAATATTACCACCCATAATAAAAATATATTATTCCCGTGCTATCTGGAGTTCCACAAGGTAGGCACCTAGGCGCTTTATTATTTTTGTTATTTACACAGTGAAACATTTATGAAGTCATCGAGTGAAAACTCCTTCTCGTCTGGAATTTCTTGAAGTACTTTTTGAAAGTAACAAAACTATACAGTGGGTTTTTTCTACTTTAGCTACCGCTCGGATTTTATTGCCCTATGAGCCTCTAGGCTAAAGCGGGTGCTACATTATCAATTCAACGTCAAATTATGCATTTGCACTGGTGAAAAGATTAAATTGGCTGATACACACATCAAATTTATTGATATCAACCTCATTTACAATTTGCCGTCGGCAAAACACATTACATAAAATAGCACATTTTGCCGTCGGTAACTTGGGCACCGAGCAACCAGAGGTGTCAGAGTGCAGATATAGTATACATTTTCTTTCTGTCTTTTTTGCACGAACTCAAAATTTTTATTTTGTTTTGCTCAGGTATTTCTAAAAAATTTACACTTTCATTATTTACATTTCGTAAACATGAATTTTAAAACATGAAAATTTGTGTTTGTTATCACTTTTACATTAAATTACATACTTCATAACAATAAACGTAAATATAAAAATCTCCGGAAATAACTTTTTAATTAATGTTTTCTAAAACAAAAAATTTTTCATTTTGCTTATTTTCTCTTATTCGTAATATTAAAACAATATATCTGTCTCTTACATACAAACTCAAAATAAAAAGCTGAGTTTTTCAAAATTCTAACCTCAAAAGTTTCATCTCTGGTTGCTTAGTGACTTGGGTGTCACACGATCAAGTTTTCATTCAAATTTTTTACCAATACACTCACACTTAAAATTTGCTGAGAGTTTGCTTTCAATTTTTCGTTCAATTGAGTGTGTCAAATTACAGTCAAGAAAACAGCTGACTGCAGTTTTTTTATTCCAAATTTGAATTCTTATTCTGCCGCCAGTATTGTTTTGTTTTTTTTTTAAATATGTTTGTGAACAAATTAAACAAATATAACGACCTTTTGCAGTTCATAGAGATATACAGAAGGCATGAAGTTCTGTGGAACATGAATATTCCTGCATATGGACGGAATGATTTAAAAATTAAGGCGTATAACTCTATTGCCGCCGAAACAAAACTGTATGTGGAAGAGGTTAAAAAAAACATCTTGTTGAAAAACTTGCTTTGAAATTGCGTGCAGCCTACGTCACAGCTTTCAATTTTTGTGAATTTTGACTAGCAGTATGTGTAAATTTCTTGAAAGAGAATTGTAAAAAAACTTGATCGTGTGACTGCAGTGTAAAACACTTTAATTCTGATTGTACATAAAGAAAAAAAAATGAGATGGACACAAAAAATTTTTTATTGCTATTGCATTGGTACTAGCAATAAAAATAACCAATTTGGATGAAGGACTGAAAAAAATATATGAAAAAAATTTTTCTTCCATTTTTATTTCTAAAATTTCCACGATGTGCACTCAACCTTAAGGCCTATTTAAGCGACCGTAAATGTAAAAATGTAATTGTAAGCGAAATGTAGCTAAAAATGTACCGTTGTTGCATTTATAGAAATATTAAAATGTAATTATAAGTTTTTTATAGTAAACATTGTTACACTAAGCAAACATGTATACATACATAACAAACAAAAGAATCTCCAAAAAATAATATTCTTCTTTAATAATATAAATTTTTCATCGTAAACAATATTAAATTACTATATTGTACTAAATTAAATTATTTACTTTATTATTATTGAGTTTTATGAAAATTATTTTTTTATGAAAAGAACAAATTAAATAAGCTGCACAGCTTTTCAAAACATTGATGATTTATTATGTTCACATTATTTGCGACTGCATGGAAAAAGTACCAAACTCTTTCTAATGATATATAAAAACAATACTTTAATATTTATATAATTACAATTTTATCATTAAAAATACATACATATTTTTTACATTTGTTATTTTCATCATTTTTTATTATCTGTTTTGTTTACCATCATATTTTGTGATACTGCTGGTTCTGGTAATACCAACGTTTATTCTGGTTCGTGTCTGTGATAAGTATTTATTTATCAGTATTACCATTTACATATACTGAATATTAAATCACTGAGTGTCCAACGTTAGATATGGAGTTTAGATATGCTAATTGTTTAATTACTACTTCTAATGAACGGATGGTATCATGTTGGCTGTGTGTCAAACACTTTCATTTGAAGTGTAGTGGCCTTAAGGGTCGAGATGCAGATTCGCTGGCTGATCCGCAAAAGTTTATGCAGTGGACTTGCCCTTCATGCAGGAAAATAGGTATTGAATTTTACAATATTTTTAAAAATTCGAAAGAACAGTTCGACAAAATTAATATCGAGTTTTTGGTTTTGCAAAATAAACTCAAAAAATTTGGCGAACTCTTTAACAATTACCCGAATTTGGATAAATTTGCTGCAAATACTGGTCAACACAGTTCTTCACCTAAGCATAAAAGGCCTAACTTGAGATCCACTGTGCCCAAAAATTCTGAAGTTATCACAATCATTGATAAAGATATTGCTTCACCATCTGTTGATGCCAGTTGTTCTTCTTCATAACTTAATACTGCATCTATCTCTACGCCTTCACCATCATTTACACATTTGGACACGTTGGACCCATATAAATCATTGCCTACTATTTCTGAAACTTCACCTGCACAGGATAGAAACAGGTCCCAATCTTTAAAAGACACTGTTTCTCTACCACCTAAGCCACTGAAAGCTGTTCCTCCTAAAAAATCTGTTTTTGTGTCTCGATTATCTTCTGATACTACTGCTGAGGATGTCACGTTTTATATTAAAGAAAAATTGGAAACGGATTTAAATATTTCTGTATATAAGTATGTTTTTTCTGAGCCGAGGTCAATAACGTCCTTCAAAATTAGTGTTCCTGAAAATGTATTTCAAACTTTGATGAATCCTAGCTTTTGGCCAGTGAATACATTCGTTCGCGAATTTATACATAATAGAAGAGCTCCTGCGCGCTTACCACCAGCTGACCTGAATATTCCAAAAAACTAAATACCTTATCTGACCATATTTCCATCATTTATCAAAATGTTCGTGGTTTAAATACGAAATTAAGTACAATTTACAATCAAAGTTTTGCTTGCACATATGATATCATTGTTCTTACCGAAACCTGGCTTGTTGGTAATATATTAAATTCTGAAATTCTCTGCGACAACTATCAAATTTATAGACGTGATCGTGGAAATAATATTAAAGGTGGTGGTGTTCTTATTGCAGTTGCCAATCGTTTATCTTCCGAACCTCTAAACAATGACCGTCCTTTGGATATTGAGTTTATAGGTGTCAAAATTAATTTAAAATACAGGAAAATTTGCATTACCTCTTCCTATATTCCTCCAATTTCACCTGAAATGGTTTTCACAAAACATGCTGATGCTATAAAAGATGTAGCTCATTCTGCCAATCAAAACGATTATATTATTGCTCTTGGCGATTTCAACATGCCGTTATTATCATGGGACTTTTCTTCTGATGTATCCTATTTTATTCCGTCAATGTCAGGAACTAGACTATTTCATTTAGACTTTGTCAATTCTCTGTTCGATCTAAATCTTTATCAACTAAATGGTGTCTATAATGTCAACTCGAAACTACTGGATTTAGTATTTATAAATGATTTAACTGATGCCACCATAAATCGTTGTTATCCGTTTTCCCAGCCTGAAGATTTATACCATCCTACTATAGAAATAAAACTTTCAATGCCAGTTACCTCTACTTCGGCTTCTTCACTTGGGAGTGCTTTAATAAAACAAACTATAATTTGTTTAATGAGCTTGTGTCTAACACCCACTGGGATAATCTTTTAACAAACACTGATTCAGCTAATAACATGCAATACATTAACACCATTGTTGAAACGTTTTATAAAACAATATATATGTATATGACTCAGTGTATACCTACTTCTTCTCAATTTAAACGCGTTGGTCCACCTTGGAACTCCAAACTGCTTTCTGCTGTTAAAAATAAAAAGAATAAACTGTACAAAAAGTATAAGTTGTCTGGATCGTTTGCTGACTATGCTAGATATTCTGTTGCTCGTGCTCAATATAACTCTATTAACCAATCTTGTTATTACAACTATTTAAATAAGCTGAAAATTAAATTTAAATCTGATCCAAGGACTTTCTATAAGTTTGTAAATTCTAAAAAAAGATCCAACTCTTTTCCAAATATTATGCAGTATCAGGGTATTGAATCTGATGATGATCTGTCAATTTGTAATTTATTTGCTGACTTTTTTTCGTCTACGTACTCTGATTCTATTTTTGATGATTCTAGTTCTTTGCCTCTACCTGATCTATCGTATCCACCGGTATCAATTCCATTTTTTGATAAATTAACAGTGGTTAATGGCTTGAAAACACTGAAATTTTCATTTAACTGTGGGCCGGATAAAATTCCGAGCTGTTTGATAATTAGATGTGCCGAGGTCCTAGCAACCCCACTTACTATTATTTTCAATGAGTCAATCAGATATGGTTATTTTCCCGATATGTGGAAAGATTCCTACATTATTCCATTATATAAAACCGGTATGAAACGCAATATCGAAAATTATAGAGGCATTGCTAAACTGAGCACCATTCCGAAGTTTTTTGAGAAAATAATAACTGAGCATCTTAGTCATCAATTATCATCTGTACTATCTCCTTTTCAACATGGTTTTCGCAAAGGCTGTTCTACAACCACAAATCTTATGCAGCTAACATCACTTGTCCATCGGGGATTTTTTCAACAAAAACAAACTGATGTAATTTACACCGATTTTAGTAAGGCGTTTGATAAAGTCAATCATAGATTGCTAATAAAGAAACTTGACTTTATGGGTTTTACACCTAGCTGTTTAATGTGGATTACATCATACTTGATAAATAGAAAGCAAAAAGTTCATTTCAAAACCTTTTCTTCCAAGCCGATTGCTGTCTTATCTGGTGTACCGCAGGGTAGCCATCTTGGCCCACTGCTATTTTCTTTGTTTATAAATGATTTACCGAAAATAATAAAATTTTCTCATGTTTTAATGTTTGCTGATGACGTTAAAATTTTCTTGAGCTATAATCGATTTGCAGATCACCTTTACCTACAGAATGATCTAAATGCATTTAGCGCCTGGTGTGATCTTAATTTAATGGAATTGAATCACAAAAAATGTAAATATATGTGTTTCTACCGTGGTCAGCAGTCATGTGTAAACTATGCCTTAAACGGTCAGCAGCTTGAAAAAGTAACTATTATTTCTGATCTTGGAATTTTACTTGATGTAAAGTTGAATTTTATTCAACACATTTCTTCAACTGTTGCAAAAGCACGCAGTCTGCTTGGTTTCATAAAATGCTGGGCTAAGGAGTTTTCTGACCCGTATATAACAAAACAATTGTATACATCTTTAGTAAGACCTATTCTTGAATACGGCTCGATTATTTGGGATCCGACTTATATGGTTCATGTCAACAATATTGAATCTGTTCAAAAACAGTTTTTGCTATTTTGCCTACGTGCTTTACATTTTGATCCATTAAACTTGCCACCTTACACCAGTCGACTTGCTCTCATTAAACTTCCAACTTTAAAAAGTTGTAGAATTATGTTAAATGTTACTTTTGTTTTAAATTTGTTAAAAGGAAATGTTTGTTCTGATTTTTTGATAAGTAATATCTTTTTTAACGTTCCTTCAAGATTTACACGTCATTATAATCCTCTATCTGTAAAAGTATTCCGAGCTAATTATGCCAATTCTGACCCTTTTTTGAGAATTTGTAATCAATTTAATAAATTTTATAAACATATTGATTATTCATCAAATAATGATACTGTAAAAACTAAGTTAATTGTATTTTTAAATAATTAATTGTATTATGCTACAGTCTGTAAGGATCTTGAATCCATAGACAATAATAATAAATAAATAAATAAATAGAATGTAACTAAAGCAAATCATGAAATAACAACAAAATAATGAAAAGAAGAATATCTAAACATTTTATTGTAAAAGTGAAAATAAATAGAAACTGTACCAATTAAATAATAAATAAAAAAGAAGATAAAGAAAATAATTTTGCGTTTTTTGTGTGATTGCTGCATCAAAAGGAAAGGTTCATCTTTAAAATATATTCAACAACAAGCGTAAGGTTAACTTATAAATATGTAGATGCACCATTATAAGCTATCAACAACATACTGTTTTTTTCAACTTATAGCCCTTAAAATGGTATTCAAGCGTAAATTGTGATATGTAATAATTTCTATATGGAATTTAAAAGTTTAATAAAATATTAATCTTTATTTGTGCTTAATTCCAGAAATTGTGTTGGTTTTTAAATTTATTCTTTTACTCATGATATTTTCATGAGTTATTCATTCAGAACAATAAGTACTGAAGGGAATAGCACATCTATATGAACCATTTCGTCAGATGCTACTCTGATTCCTCAGTAGATTACTCCCAACGTTTCTTGCAAACATTAGAAAATTTATATTGTAAAAGCAATTGACTAAATAAAAATTATTTATCAATATTTACAAAAAGATTCAAATATTCAAAGAAAAACCTCAGTAAGCATTGAACTGAATAAATAAATAAATTTACCAACCAACATTTTAATATTTAAAACTATATATTCTATTTTTATTCTTCTCTTCTCTTTTACATTCGAATGGCAGGTGGGTATTACTGAATGTAATTAAAGAGTATATGAAAAACAAAAACAAAAAATTATAAAAAATAATAAAAAAAACATAGGGTTTCTCTATAATGAGCACTTGTACAGGGTGGGCCAAAAGAAACCATGGGGTGTAAAAGCTTAATAACTTTTTTGTTTATTAACTTTTTTTTATTTTTTCTTTCAGATTATATAATATACAAAATGGAAAATTTTTTACACTAAGTATGAAAAATGATGTCTCTTAAATGACCACCGTTTTCAGCTTCGCACTGATGGGCTCTTTTTAGAGCATTTTCCATAACATCTTTCAAAACTTGTGGCTGTAGCGTTCGAATTTCTGCAACAATGTTTGCCTTGAGTTCAAGGATTGTCTCTGGCTTGTTCACATACACTCGCTCCTTCAAAAAACCCCAAAGAAAATAGTCGGGTGCTGTCAAATCTGGCGATCGCGCTGGCCAAATAATTTCCGAATTTCGAGAAATTATTCGCTCTCCAAAAATTTGACTTAAAAGTGCCATTGTGTCTCGGGCAGTATGGGCAGTGGCTCCGTCCTGCTGAAACCACATACCAGGTCTGTTTTCAAGAGCAGGACGTAAAAAATTTTCTATCATAAAACGATACCGCTCTCCATTTACAGTTACAGGACTTCCATCTTCATTCTCGAAGAAGTAGGGCCCAATGACATTTTCAGATGTGATCCCACACCATACTGTACACCTGATGGGGTGCAATTGGCGTTGATGAATGGCTCTTGGATTTTGAGAACCCCAGAACCTACAGTTCTGCTTGTTAACAAAGCCATTCAAATGAAAATGATTGATCTCTGGTTTAAATAATAAAATTCTATTGTTCTGGTTCTCTGTTCAGTTGTGAACCTCTCCATTATAAATTCTCCAAGTGTTGTCTATATAATCTGAAAGAAAAAATAAAAAAAAATTAATAAACAAAAAAGTTATTAAACTTTTACACCCCTTGGTTTCTTTTAGCCCACCCTGTATATATATATATATATATATATACCACAAGACCCCCCACCAACGACTACAATACGCTCACTAGAGCTATGCTCTCTTTAGCAAAATTTCTCAGAATCACCTATAGATTACGTTTTTGCTATACGCTTCATCAAAAAAATTAACCCGCCCTAATAAAGGGTGTTTTTTATAGACGTAGAGAACTTTAAGTTGGCATTACTGTTCAAGATGGCGACCGATTTAACAGCTGTCAAGTGTTTTATTCTCAGTTTGGTTTGGCAATTCATCATGAATAGACTCACGCCTGAGCAACGCTTGCAAATAGTGCAATTTTATTTTGAAAATAATGGTTCTGTGCGGAATACGTATCATAAGCGAATTTTGTTTAGCGATGAAGCGCACTTCTGGTTGAATGGCTACGTCAACAAACAAAACTGCCGCATTTGGAGTGAAGTTAATTCTCAAGTGTATGTCGAAACACCATTACATCCAGAAAAACTGACTGTTTGGTACGCTTTATGGGCTGGTGGAATCATTGGTCCGTACTTCTTCAAAAACGATGATGGACAGAACGTTACAGTCAATGGTGATCGGTATAGAGCAATGATTACCAACTTTTTCATTCCTGAATTGAACAACCATGATGTCCAGGAGCTGTGGTTCCAACAAGACGGCGCAACATGTCACACAGCTCGTGCCACAATCGATTTATTGAAAGACACGTTTGGTGACGTTTTGGACCTGTGAATTGGCCTCCAAGATCTTGTGATTTAACACCGCTAGACTACTTTCTGTGGGGCTATGTAAAGTCATTGGTCTATTTGGATAAGCCACAAACGCTTGACCATTTGGAAGACAGCATTCGCCGTGTTATTGCCGATATACCGCCACAAATGTTAGAAAAAGTCATCGAAAATTGGACGTCGAGATTGGACTACATCCGAGCCAGCCGTGGTGGTCATATGCCAGAAATCATATTTAAAATGTAATGCCACAAGATTATCTTTCGGATAAATAAAATTCATGTCATTCGAATAATCCATCGTTGTTTTATTGCAATTTAAAATTCTATACGTCTATATATATAAATATATATATACCATAGAATAGATGTGCCCTAGATATTTAATTTATTTAAAAAAAAATTTCACTTTTTCGCGGATAATGTAAAACCTATTTCTGACAATAATCGAAGTGCCTTTTCTACACGTTTAACAAGTAATTCTCTGTTTGGAGCACTAATTAATATGTCGTCAAGTAAAACTACTACTCCGTCCAATCCGGATAACAAAGAATCAATTAATTTCTGAAAAATTGCTGGAGAAGATGACAACCCATGAATTAAACGTGTGTAGCGGAAAAGTCCTTTCGACTTTGAAATAGTTGTATAGTTTCGGTATGAATCATAGAGTTCACTTAGCTGATAAGCAATAGAAAGGTCAAATTTCATATACTCTTCCCCACCATTAAACTGTGAAAATATTTCTTCTATTCTAGGCGAGGTATATTTATCAACATTTAAAAATTTATTTAGAGTGACCTTGAAATCCGCACAATTACGAATAATTCCGTCTTTTTTCCAAATTGGTACGATTGGTGTCCCCAATTAAACGAAATATTCCTATTGTACTCTTCACTCACTTGAACTGAAGGAACTAGGCCGTTTTTTAAATTCAAATAGTTCATTTGTTTCCTCTTCATTTGAAATGAATGAATTTCCATCTTTTTTTTTAACGAAAATTGTATTAAAGATAAACTAATTAAAGAAAAGAATTATATATAATTCTACCATTCAATTCTGTTATAAAATAGTTTAATGCACGCTAAAAACGCAATTTAAACTTATTTTACCATAAAGCCTTTAATATTTTTTAGCCATAGTCGCTTAAATAAATTTTGAATTAAATTATTAAAAAAAAAACTCAAAAATAAAATTTAAGATTTTTCAAATTTTGTTTTGCTTTCTATTTTGATAAAAAAATTCCTTTCAACCCTTGTTCGATAGCATTTTACACAATGAAGAACGTTCAATGACAATCAAGAGTACAAAAGTGATACAAAAGATAAAATGAACTAAATAAACGAACTATTTCTTTTCAATTTTTGAATTACGAAGAGCGCTCTTTGAAATGAACTATGGAGCGCAAGCCTAATACCTACTAATTTATCAATTTCTGATTCTACTCGTTCTCTTATAGCTAATGGCACCGGACGTGGTCTGAAAAATTGGTGTAGCTCCTTCTTTTACATTCAATGTAGCTTGACTACCTTTAAACAGTTGAAGACTACCATCGAAAAATTATTTAAATTTTTTTCTTTTTCATAAACCGGTTGTAAAGAAGCATAATCTAATTTTGCGAACTTAATTTGAAAAATTTTCAGAAAATTTTTTCCCAGTAATTTTTTACCATACACAACACCCACAGCACATTGCCCTACCGGATATATATATATAAATATATATAATAAGTTAACGAACAACTTAGAAATGGAAGAGAAATCAGCTTGGCCTCTAAAGGTACCTCTATGTTGTTGGTTATTTTAACTTTTTTTCTTTTCTCTTTTTGACTACATATAATTTTTGATCTCAATACGGAGTTATAGTGTTTTCAGACTGAAAGTTAAATACTGAATTTAACATTAAATTCACCAACAGATGACTTTGCATTCACACTGCAAATTTTTTAAATTCAGTATTTAACATACAGTGTATCAAATAAATTTCTACAAAACAATAAAAATTTCCCATAGAAATAAGTGTATTTCATGCTTTACTCTGTACAAAACTTATTTGACCAACTGTACAGCAGCCACAACATGTGTGAACTTTGATAAATACACTTACGAAACACATATTTTCTATGTCTTTAGTCGAAAAACTTCGTTTTCTTCGAAATGCTTTTATTGCTGCTGGCATTGAAAGCATTTTCTTCTGAAAATATTTGAAATGGTTTTTATTTTATTATTTCATTCAATAACATTATCAGCTGTTGCTATATTTACAGATCTTTTTTACTTGGTAACACTGAGCTTAACGGACAAAAATAGAGTTGTATTTCAAAAATCCAACTTAAATTCAATTTCAAAATAGCATTTAATGTGGATTTATTAAATTCACTTTGTATGGTAAATACAGTTTTTATGAGTTGAACTTAACGTTAAAACCGCATTCATGTTAAATTCACTCAGTCTGAAAACACAATTAGTTGAATTTTGGTGATTGATTAAGAGTTGTAAAGTAAAAATTTGCTGACATTGAATTTCTAAAATTTCTAGTAAGAATTTGCAGTCAGAAATTTATAAAATTATTTTGTAATTAACATTAAAAAGTAAAATAAATTCAGAAATTCTCGAAATTGGTTTTTAAAGAAAAATTATAAAAGATATGAGAAATGAATAACTTCCACATAGTGGAAATCACATTGACAAATAAAAATTAACTCGAGAACATTTAAGAAAAAA
Organism: Thelaira solivaga; assembly: GCA_947397855.1. Classification (NCBI taxonomy): domain Eukaryota; kingdom Metazoa; phylum Arthropoda; class Insecta; order Diptera; family Tachinidae; genus Thelaira; species Thelaira solivaga. The sequence goes on from OX377615.1 coordinate 9,481,851, forward strand.
TTTAAAAGACAAAACGGTACTTGGGTTTTACACCTAGATGTTTAATGTGGATTACATCATACTTGATAAATAGAAGGCAAAAAGTTCATTTCAAAACCTTCTCTTCCAAGCCGATTGCTGTCTTATCTGGTGGGCCATCTTGGCCCACTGCTATTTTCTTTGTTTATAAATGATTTACCGAAAATAATAAAATTTTCTCATGTTTTAATGTTTGCTGATGACGTTAAAATTTTCCTGAGCTATAATCGATTTGCAGATCACCTTTACCTACAGAATGATCTAAATGCATTTAGCGCCTGGTGTGATCTTAATTTAATGGAATTGAATCACAAAAAATGTAAATATATGTGTTTCTACCGTGGTCAGCAGTCATGTGTAAACTATGCTTTAAACGGTCAGCAGCTTGAAAAAGTAACTATTATTTCTGATCTTGGAAAATTCCAAGATGATGTAAGTTGAATTTTATTCAACACATTTCTTCAACTGTTTGAAAAGCACGCAGTCTGCTTGGTTTCATAAAACGCTGGGCTAAGGAGTTTTCTGACCCGTATATAACAAAACAATTGTATACATCTTTAGTAAGACCTATTCTTGAATATGGCTCGATTATATGGTTCATGTCAACAATATTGAATCTGTTTTGCCTACGTGCTTTACATTTTGATCCATTAAACTTGCCACCTTACACCAGTCGACTTGCTCTCATTAAACTACCAACTTTAAAAAGTCGTAGAATTATGTTAAATGTTACTTTTATTTTAAATTTGTTAAAAGGAAATGTTTGTTCTGATTTTTTGATAAGTAATATCTCTTTTAACGTTCCTTCAAGATTTACACGTCATTATAATCCTCTATCTGTAAAAGTATTCCGAGCTAATTATGCCAATTCTGACCCTTTTTTTGAGAATTTGTAATCAATTTAATAAATTTTATAAACATGTTGATTATTCATCAAATAATGATACTGTAAAAACTAAGTTAATTGTATTTTTAAATAATTAATTGTATTATGCTACAGTCTGTAAGGGTCTTGAATCCATAGACAATAATAATAAATAAATAAATAAATACCATGGTATAATTAATCAGGTAATGCAGTCCCTACAACAAGTACAACATTAGAAGAACAACATGGTTTTTTTTTTTGTAAACAATTTTGAGTTTATCAAAATCAGGTGACTAAAAAGGAAAAAAATGTGTTTTTTTAAGGTTTTATACCAATGAGATGAACAATTAATTTACTTAAAATATTGAATAATTTAAATTAATAAAATAAAATAATATATTAATGAAGTGACATCAATTAGACGCAGAAAAACAAAATACAAAAGAATTATTTTCTGCAATTTCAAGGCTTTTAAAATACTGCCAATACAAACAGTTCTCCACCACAAAGTAGTGTTAACTAACCAATACATTTCACAGCTTCCAGTGCAACCGGAAGACCGTGGGATCCCTTTGCAAGATTTAATCTATGACATGAGTAATATATTGAATGACACAAGTGATGGTTCTTCTATGGGCGGTGGTGATGGCAATGGTTTATCAGAACCAGCAACTGTAGGTACTACTATCAACAGTATTGGAGCGCATTGCTAAGTTTACTATACCCAAACGTGCTCCGCCAAAATATTAAAAATTCTTTCGGATAACAATAATGATTTTTAGTTCTGCTATCATCTGCAGCAGGCAGATTATCACTACAAGTGGCGTTATAATTTCCACTTGAAGTCTATAGCGGCTATTTGTATATTTGTGTATGTAAATATTTTTGCAGTCACTGCATGGAGCCTATTTAAATATAGTTCGAAGCCAAGCTTCTCACTCATTGACTGGCTAAAAAATTTTTATAAACATTATAAATATGTATATATTAAAGTACTTGTAGCTATTGAGAAAATTTACTTACTTTCTCTTAGAGTTGCTTTTTCATTAACAACTTCATCTGGTTTTTCTTTGCCAGTTAGTTCTTCCCATGAGAAGAAAGACGCAGAGCTTTGTAATGGCTCTATCGAGACGCAACAGTCCTTTACATTACAATCGTCCTCTTCGTTGCTTTGGACTAAGCCACAAAATCTAAAAATTGAATGGCAAAAGAGCACATTTATACGTAACTAAAAACTGATAACATTTAAATTTTATGCTAACATATTTAACACGCACCACTTCACACAAAATTAAAAAACTTTAAATTGCAAATAGTGGTCGGAAAAAATAAGGCTTGTTGCTGCTAAATTTTTTCCACTGGTCTCACTCTACCTGGCTCTTATAGATGAGTCTTTTGGCACACGAAACAAGGATCCAGTTCTTTTTTCGAATTTTTTTTTGCACAACGTACAATATCACATTTTTAAAGTTTGTATTCATATTTATTTATTATTTGCTTAATTTTTAATACAGTTTTTTATTCAAAATTTTGCTTTCACACCGAATTGATTTTTATGCAGTTTATTTTACTATAATGTTTTATTTAAAATTACAATACAAATTTTTCACACAATAAACTTTTAGTTGGAAAAATTGAAATGACGCTTTGAAAATGTAAACAAATTTTGACAATCGCAGAATAGAACAGCCACAACAGAAAAAAATGTCCAGCTGGGCGCACTGCATTGCCTGATGGTATTATACAATGTGATGTACCAGAAACGATCAGCTGAGAAGGCAACATTTACATTTCTACATTTACGGTCGCTTAAATAGGCCTTAAATGTAACCAAATTTAGCTAAAAATGTAACCGTTGATGCACTTATAGAAATGTTAAAATGTAATCATATATTTTTGAAAGTAAACTAATAACCAAAAATTATTTGTACATAAAAAAAAACTTTGAACAAATATTGTTTCTTTTTTTACTTTTTGTTGTTTTATGTGCGTGTGTTAAAAACTAATATAATATAATGGATGGTGAAGATTTGTTTATTTGTTTAAACTTTTTGTGTTTGTGCAAAATGTACAGAAATGAAAAAAAGCATACGCGCCGGGTAAGAAGATGGGGTGTTCGACCAATTAATAGAGACTATATTGTCATTGGTTATAATAAAAAAGTCTATCGGAGCATGAAAAAGTCTGATGAGGAACAATTTTTTATACACACGCGGATGACTCCCGACTTATTTGACTTACTATTATCTTTGGTTCGCGCTGAACATACCAAGAGCCAAGATAACGAATTGTTCCAGAAGAGAGACTTTCAATAACCTTGGTGTAAGAAATTATTTCTATTTTGTGTACATGCGTATAATATATAAGTTTATTCTACATATTTGGGTTATGGCTGTTCATTTCAGTCTATAGCTTGGAAAAAGTACAATCCGGTCGATAGTATTAGAAACTTGTGAAGTGTTGTGGCGGTTATTGTCGCCACTCTTTTTAAGTGAGCCAACAACATCGCAATTTCAAGATATTGAAAAAGATTTCAACATTCTATGGAACATGCCCAACTGCGTGGGAGCTATAGATGGCAAGCACATAGCTATTAAATGCCCCCCAAAGAATGGCTCCATGTTTTATAATTACAAAAAATATTTTTGTTTGGTATTAATGGGAGTGTGTGATGTCAAATATACTTTTACATCAGTCAGTGTGGTAGCCTAAGTAATGCAGGTAGAAATATAGATAAATATACATATACAATATGTTTTTTTTAATTTATGTCTTATTGACAAAAGTTATTAATTATATCTTTTACAGGAATATTTCGCTTATCACCATTTGGGGAATCCGTCATTTCTGGCAAAGTACCTGTGCCACCAAATAAGCCTTTAAATTCGGGCTGTGCAGATTCTTTTCCGCATTATTTTGTATGCGACGCTGTATTTCCATTGCGTAGTATTTTGATGCGTCCATATCCGGGAACAAATTTAGATTTAACTAAGAGAGTTTTTAACTACAGGCTTTCACGAGCCCGGCGTGTAATTGAAAACTGTTTCGAAATACTCTGCGCACGTTGAAGAATTTTATTAACGACAATTGAAATGATACCAGACAATGTCGATTCAATTGTGTTGGCTTGCACAGTTCTACATAATTTCATTATGTTGAACGACTTCAAAAAATGGTATTGTCCAGCAAACTTTGTGGACCGTAAGACAGAAGATGGCTCGCTCCAAGAAAGAGACTGGAGAAACCAATTAAGAACTAGCGGTGAAAGGTCTATGAGGTCGGTGTCTACCCATATTCGACGATCCACTCAAACCGCAATAGACTTGCTCAATATTTTTGCAGTGAAGGGGCTATTCCCTTCCAGTATAACTTGTGAAGAAAAACTTTTTATATTGAATTTTATATTAATATATTTTACATTTTATTTAAAAAAAATTAATAAATTCTACTTTTCTTAAAACTAAAAAATAACTTCAACAACAAAAAACAAAAATTAAATACTCAAAACAAACTGACAAAATATATAAAGGAAAAGAAAAACTATTTAATAAAAACAAAAACTATACTTCAATTTTAACAAAAAAAAAAAAAATTCAATTGACTTAAAAAAGCAGTCTTTATATGTACATAAATATATACATATATGTCAGGTATGAAGTCCTAAAGAGTTTAACAAATGGAGAAAGAGGAAAGGGAAAAATGAAAAACTATCATGGAATTTTTATTCATTTCCAATTTTTGGCCTTCATTTTTTTGTCCATGACTAACGACGTTACCCTTTTCACCGCCACTATCTGTTTCGTCTCGCTCATTGTACGGATGGTTAAAACAATCATCTTACCGAAACCATCGAGAGCATCTTCCTCTTTCGGCTATTTTATTCTATTTTTCTTCGTTTTGCTTTTGCCGGTGTACTTGGCAATGGTGAAATCGGTTGAAATAACAGTTCTTCTTCAGAAATTTCCTGCAATGGAGACGCTGAAGCTGTTGATAGGACTGAAACTGGTGCAGAGGAATTTATTGGCGATTGTGAAGCACATTTATAAATAATTTTTGAATATCGCATTCTAAAAATTAACAATATAAACATTTATAAGTTCACAATCGAAATAAATATTTATTTAATTACAACTTACGGTCGCGGAACAATCTAAGGAGCTACAAGCTCCATCGTGCTCATTAGGGGCCATGGGGATATATACTTAGCGCCACTACCCGATTACCTGCCTCTTTTCTTCCACATAACTGTCCCGCAGGCGTGACCACCTTTTTTGGCATATTTCTTCAACAAAAAAGAAATATTCTATATTACCTGGGTATTCCGTTTCAGTAGAAATTTGTTTCCATATGTCCCTTTCTTTGTATGGGATCTTGTACCCCGGACAGTATTTATTATATAGGCATTCATTTGCCTGTACCAGCACAATTAATTTTTCATCATTAATTATATATGTATATTGCACAAAAATTACTATTTATGTAGTATAAAACTATTGCTTTTAAATCACTTTATTTTTGTTTTTAACATTGAAATTAAAAAAACAAGTGCACTATAAAACAGCTGTTCGAAACATTGATGAGTATTTATTGTGTTCACATTATATGTGATTGTTTGCAAAAAAAAAGTACCAAAACATTATTTTGTAAAGGGTGTCCGAACAAGAACGCAAGATTTAAATTTGGCGCCATTCGAAGTGTCATTGTTTGATATTTGAACAATTGTTATTGTTTGCTAGTACAGGGTGGGCAAAAAGAAACCAAGGGGTGTAAAAGTTTAATAACTTTTTTGTTTATTAATTTTTTTTTATTTTTTTTTTCAGATTATATAGACAACACTTGGAGAATTTATAATGGAGAGGTTCACAACTGAACAGAGAACTAGAACAATAGAATTTTATTATTTAAACCAGAGATCAATTATTTTAACGCTCATTTTCATTTGAATGGCTTTGTTAACAAGCAGAACTGTAGGTTCTGGGGTTCTCAAAATCCAAAAGCCATTCATCAACGCCAATTGCACCCCATCAGGTGTACAGTATGGTGTGGGATCACATCTGAAAATGTCATTGGGCCCTACTTCTTCGAGAATGAAGATGGAAGTGCTGTAACCGTAAATGGAGAGCGGTATCGTTTTATGATATAAAATATTTTACGTCCTGCTCTTGAAAACAGACCTGGTATGTGGTTTCAGCAGGACGGAGCTACTGCCCATACTGCCCGAGACACAATGGCACTTTTAAGTCAAATTTTTGGAGAGCAAATAATTTCTCGAAATTCGGAAATTATTTGGCCAGCGCGATCGCCAGATTTGACAGCACCCGACTATTTTCTTTGGGGTTTTTTGAAGGAGCGAGTGTATGTGAACAAGCCAGAGACAATCCTTGAACTCAAGGCAAACATTGTTGCAGAAATTCGAACGCTACAGCCACAAGTTTTGAAAGATGTTATGGAAAATGCTCTAAAAAGAGCCCATCAGTGCTCTTTACTGGAGAACAGCATAAACACAACAGCACCTAATAATATAATACTCGTCGATTTTAATGGGTGGAGTCCTTTGTGGGGATCATCCACAACAAAACATACACATTTTTCCACACATCACACATTTACAGCAGTAGACATTTTTCTTTGTAGTCCAAATCTATTAACAAAATTATCTTGGGAGGTGGACGACGATCAACATGGTAGTGATCACAATCCAATAATAATTCGACGGGAGCAAAATAAGAACATGTCAGTTTTCGCTAATAATTTTAAGACAAACAGGGCTAACTGGCCTTTATTTTTAACATAGCTTGACGAAAAATCCTCAAAAAGACCTAAGTCTTCTAATGTCAATAAAGAAACGGCATTAATTACAAAATCAATAATGACAGCAGCAAACAAAAGCATTCCAATCAGCCGCCCCCACAAATCTACACACTTTACTTTCTGGTGGAATAAAGAGTTAAATGAACTATGGGAGGAAAAGATGAATATATGGAAGGAAATCAAAGTTAAACCAATTTTATCCAATATCATCCAATACAAAAAACTCAACGCACTTTTTAGAAGGAAAATCAAAGATGCAAAACTTCAGGCTTATAAACACTTTACTTCAAATATATCTCCCAGTACTTCAATCCAACAAATATGGCGAACCGTCACAGCTTTTACCGACAAAAGGTCAAATGCGCATTATATTCATGCCATAAAGAAGCCAGATGGTTCTATTACAACGGAAACACAAGAAATTGTAAACCTACTTGCCAGACAGTTTGCAACCACATCATCAAATGCAAATTTCAGCACAAATTTCTTAAAGTATAAAAGCCTTTCAACAGCTTTTGAATATAAGCCAAAAATATAACTAAGTCTACTAAAGAGATTGAAGCCCCCTTTTCAATTTTCGAACTAGAACTAACACTTAAGGGAACAAAAGATAAAAGCCCTGGTGCTGATAAAATATCATACTCAATGATAAAAACTCTTCAAATAATTTTAAAATGCGAGTAATTAACCTTTATAATGAAATTTTTTCAACCGGTGTATTACCTCATAATTGGAAAAAAGCCGAGGTTATCTGCATACCAAAACCAAACAAAAGCAAACAGGAATGTGTAGAAGGTACGAGGTTAGTAAAAAATGACCATGGACAGCGAAGGGAGTTCATTAATTGGGTATTGGAGAGACAACATGAAAATGCTGATTTTGCCGATAAAATCATCTTCAGTGACGAGGCCCATTTCCATCTTGATGGCTTGTGAACAGCTGCTTGCAAGGCAAAGACGGAAGGGATTTCTGCATCGCATAGTGACTGGGGACATAAAATGGGTTCATTACGATAATAACAAGCGTAGAAAATCATGGGGATATCCCGGCTATGCTTCCACATCGACGGCCAAACCGAATATTCGTAGTGTATTACGAGTTGTTAAAACCGACTGAAACAATCACAATATAAAAATAATTCAAACACAAAGTAAATTTATCAAAATGAGTATGGTGCGTTAAAAAATTTTTAATAAAAAACATTTTTTTTGTTCCTAACCGGGGGTTGAACCGCGACATCTGCAGTTGAAAGACATTTTTAAAACTCATATGTACAATGACACGTTCCATATATTTTATGAAAGTTTTCATTGATCTAATGAAGCGTGTCATTGGCTGAAAAATAATTAATTTTTTCAGTGTACACATAGAAGAGCCGAAGAACAATGCTGATGTGTCATTTATATTAAATGTAATAAAAGGTGATTTTATAAGAACTATCGGAAATTAAAAAAAAAAAAACACATAAAATTCAGAAAAATGCATGAAATATTTATTTGGATCGATAGTTGGGTCGATATAATTTAATGTTTGAAGATTATTTCATGCAAATGTTGGCCGCGGCTGCGCCTCAAATGGTCCATCCGCTTAGTCCAATTTTGGCATACTCTTTCCAACATTTCGGCCGGTATCTCACGAATAATGTTGGCAATGTTGGCTTCCAGTGCGTCAATCGAAGCGGGCTTGTCCCTATAGACATTAACCTTAACATAGCCCCACAAAAAATAGTCTAGAGGCGTTAAATCGCACGATCTGGGCGGCCAATTGACTGGTCCCAAGCGTGAAATAAACTGTTCGCCGAACTCGCCTCTCAATTGGTCCATTGTTTCGCGTGCTGTGTGGCATGTGGCACCGTCTTGTTGAAAGCACATGTCATGCAAGTCAAGCTCTTCCATTTTGGGCAAAAAAAAGTTTGTTATCATCGCACGGTAGCGCTCATCATTCACAGTAACGTTGTGATTCGCATCATCTTTGAAGAAATACGGCCCAATGATGCCGCCAGCCCATAATCCGCACCAAACGGTTGTTTTTTGTGGATGCATTGGTAGCTCTTGCAATGCTTCTGGCTGCTCTTCACTCCAAATACGGCAGTTTTGCTTGTTCACGTATCCATTCAACCAGAAATGAGCCTTGCCGCTGAACACAATTCTTCGATAAAAAAGTGGATCTTCATCTAACTTTTCAAGAGCCCATTCACCAAAAATTTGGCGTTGTGGTAGGTCGTTTGGCTTCAATTCTTGCACCAGTTGTATCTTATAAGGCTTCACACCCAAATCCTTCCGCAAAATTTTCCACGTAGTGGAGTAACAGAGGCCCAATTGCTGCGAACGGCGCCGAATCGATAATTCACGGTCATCACCAACACTGGCCGATACGGTTGCGATATTTTCTTCAGTTCGCACTCTACGTAAGCGTGTTGGTGGTTTAATGTCCAACAATGTAAATTTGGTGCGAAATTTTGTTACAATAGCCCGAATAGAAGCCTCAGTAGGTCGATTAAACTGACCATAAAATGGAAGAAGCGCGCGATGAACTTTCTTAACAGAGCACGCATTTTGGTAATAAAATTCAATAATTTGCAAGCGTTGTTCGTTTGTAAGACGATTCATGATTAAATTATAGACCAAACTGAAGATGTTTGACAGTGACACAAGATACAAAACGTGCGTGAGCTGTCAAAACTAGTGTTGCCAAAAAGATAATAGCAAAAAAATCACTCTTTATAAGTTCCTGGATTTTAATAAATGAAATTTCATTGAATGTACCATAGCGATTGCCTTGTTATTTTGTACCTCTGTTGGTCTCGTTTTATAGAGCTAACTATGCCGATGCGGATCCGCTTAACACGGAATGACAAACATATATATACCTTTTTTATCCCCCCCTGGTTGTGTCTTCTTGGTGAATTACCCCACCTAGATGTATCATTATACCGGAGGTAAAAGCTAGCTGACCTAGCAGAATATCGTTCGGTATCCGACCAGTGACTCTACAGACTGGTACCACGGAAATCGGTAGCTCCATGGACGAAGCCTCATTAGATTGTTGGGTTAAGAGCTGATGCTCACAATACGATTGAACAATGAGTGCTCGCAGTCTGTGGATCGAACTTCGTTCCAACCCTATAGGGTTTAATGGATGATGTTCTGGGAACAACATCCCTGGTTTTTTGTTCGGTCTGTGGCCTTCGTGGACACCGGACATGAAGATGAGGCGAAGTATGTATCCCGTTATTGGCGAGGTTCCCTTCGGAGGTACACATGGTGGCTGTGGTCGCTACCTAAAGATATGAAGGAAGTGAGGGACATATTTACCTGTTGCAGGGCGTCATGTTGCCTCGATGTGCTGTTACAAAGCTACAGAAAGCTGCTTGGCGGCTCGGTTTTTAGGTCGGCCCAACTCCCTCAACAAGGGAGGTGTGTGTAATGTAGCTTTAGCACACATAATTTGCTATCTTTGGCTACTATTGGTCAAAGGGGCAGAATACCACCCGTGGTTTAACAGTGGTGAGATTAGACCCAAGGGACAGCTGGTTGCCAAAATCATATACTCTCATACCCTTTTTACTTTCAGTGAAGGGTATAAAAATACGGTGTTTGTATATGTTCAAAAAATGTTTTTGTTCTTGAATTTTCTGATAAACTAATAAAGTATTATAATTATATATAAAAGAAGCATTTAATTTAAGTCACCATTACAAAAGAAAATTTTATACTTAATCAAAAATTAGCTATTAATTTCAATAATGACAAGAAAACTCAAGCTAAATTTTAATACCATTTAAATAAAGGGCATTACTGTTCAAGATGGCGACCGATTTAACAGCTGTCAAGTGATTTATTCTCAGTTTGGTTTGGCAATTCATCATAGTGTAATTATATTGAGTGAACGCAACTCGTCAGCTGTTTTTTCTTTACATTTGTTTTTTGTTAGACTTGAATAATAATTTTTTTTTTCATTTTGCTTTGCTTGTTTACGAAATAATATTTTTGTAGTACATAGTATAACTCATAACAATATAAATTTTGTTGAAAAGTGGTTTTGAATGTAAAATTTTATTTATTAATTCTTATGCCAAATTTTGTGAAAAATCTTTTAAAAATCTTATAAGACAGTGGGAAGCACCTTTATTTAAGTGCTTATAAGAAAATTTATTTTAAGAAACGTGTTGATTCTGTGCCGCCAAAGCTGTTATATGCAAATTTTTTTAAGCATTGTGGAAAAAAAATTTATTGCCTGCCCAATTATTTGTGAAAAATCTTCTAAAATTTTTATAAGAAAGTGCAAAGCAACTTTATTTAAGTGCTAAATAATAAATTGATTAAAAGAAACGTGTTGATTCTGTGCCGCCAAAGCTGTATTTGCAAATTTTTTTAAACATTGCCGCAAACAATTTTATTGCTTGCCCAATTATTTTCGTGTGCAGTGCAAACTCTAAATAAAAATTGTGAATATAAAAGGTGATTTTATAAGAACTATCGGAAATTTAAAAAAAAAAACACATAAAATTCAGAAAAATGCATGAAATATTTATTTGGATCGATAGTTGGGTCGATATAATTTAATGTTTGAAGATTATTTCATGCAAATGTTGGCCGCGGCTGCGCCTCAAATGGTCCATCCGCTTAGTCCAATTTTGGCATACTCTTTCCAACATTTCGGCCGGTATCTCACGAATAATGTTGGCAATGTTGGCTTCCAGTGCGTCAATCGAAGCGGGCTTGTCCCTATAGACATTAGCCTTAACATAGCCCCACAAAAAATAGTCTAGAGGCGTTAAATCGCACGATCTGGGCGGCCAATTGACTGGTCCCAAGCGTGAAATAAACTGTTCACCGAACTCGCCTCTCAATTGGTCCATTGTTTCGCGTGCTGTGTGGCATGTGGCACAGTCTTGTTGAAACCACATGTCATGCAAGTCAAGCTCTTCCATTTTGGGCAAAAAAAAGTTTGTTATCATCGCACGGTAGCGCTCACCATTCACAGTAACGTTGTGATTCGCATCATCTTTGAAGAAATGCGGCCCAATGATGCCGCCAGCCCATAATCCGCACCAAACGGTTGTTTTTTGTGGATGCATTGGTAGCTCTTGCAATGCTTCTGGCTGCTCTTCACTCCAAATACGGCAGTTTTGCTTGTTCACGTATCCATTCAACCAGAAATGAGCCTCGTCGCTGAACACAATTCTTCGATAAAAAAGTGGATCTTCATCTAACTTTTCAAGAGCCCATTCACCAAAAATTTGGCGTTGTGGTAGGTCGTTTGGCTTCAATTCTTGCACCAGTTGTATCTTATAAGGCTTCACACCCAAATCCTTCCGCAAAATTTTCCACGTAGTGGAGTAACAGAGGCCCAATTGCTGCGAACGGCGCCGAATCGATAATTCACGGTCATCACCAACACTGGCCGATACGGCTGCGATATTTTCTTCAGTTCGCACTCTACGTAAGCGTGTTGGTGGTTTAATGTCCAACAATGTAAATTTGGTGCGAAATTTTGTTACAATAGCCCGAATAGAAGCCTCAGTAGGTCGATTAAACTGACCATAAAATGGAAGAAGCGCGCGATGAACTTTCTTAACAGAGCACGCATTTTGGTAATAAAATTCAATAATTTGCAAGCGTTGTTCGTTTGTAAGACGATTCATGATTAAATTATAGACCAAACTGAAGATGTTTGACAGTGACACAAGATACAAAACGTGCGTGAGCTGTCAAAACTAGTGTTGCCAAAAAGATAATAGCAAAAAAATCACTCTTTATTTATAAAAAGGGTGGAAAAGGGTCAAATCACTTTTCAAGTGCCCACAGATCCAAATAGAAAAAGGAAAAAACAGTTCAATTCCAATATTTACTCATATGTCCAAAAATAAACACAACACAATGCACTGCACAAATACTGGCGACAAAATTACTTTCTCCTATGAAATTAATTAAATTTATTGCACTATTTTTATTATTTTGTTTTTTTATTACTATTTTTTTGCATTACGAATGATAGCTATGTTGTTTATGTTGAAATATTTTCTTTCAACCCTATTTTTTATATTTCTTTTGTTTCTTCTCTTTCTTCATTTTGACATGGTGCGCCTACTTCGTATAATTATACTATGGCAATTCATCATGAATAGACTCACGCCTGAACAACGCTTGCGTAAATTCGTCCAATGGGCCCAAAACGAGATTGCCGTTGTTCCCGATTTTCATAAGCGAATTTTGTTTAGCGATGAAGCGTACTTCTGGTTGAATGGCTACGTCAGCAAACAAAACTGCCACATTTGGAGTGAAGATAATCCTCAAGTGTATGTCAAAACACCGTTACATCCAGAAAAACTGACTGTTTGGTGCGCTTTAGGGGCTGGTGGAATCATTGGTCCGTACTTCTTCAAAAACGATGCTGGCCAGAACGTTACAGTCAATGGTGATCGGTGTTATTTTTTATGAGCAACGCTATACCCTGTTTATTGGAAAAATGAGTATTATGAAAATAAGAATTCTAGTGCCGTAGGGACTTTTCTTTATTATTTATCGCAATGTGAGTCTCCTGCAGTACGAAAACGTCAAAATTATATCTTTTATTAAGTAATTGTAAGTTTGAAAAATTGTGCTTATAACCATTTATATTCCACTGTAAGATTTTCATGAAAAAAAGGGTAGTTAGGTCATAAATTACTACAGCAGAGGACTCCGTTGTTTATCTTAAAAATCCATATCGTTAAAAGTTTTTCTTTTTCTATTTGTGTATTATTTGTTTCAGGGGTTTGAGGTAGTTGTTCAACTGGGATACTTTTAATGAAGTGATCAGGAGATTACGTTGTGTTTATAAATTTCCTTGATTCAGATATTGATGTTCTATTAATAGTAGAGTGTTTAATTATTTCTTGTTGTTTTAAATATGTTGGACATTGTTTGTTTGTAGATTTGTGATGAAAATTACAGTCAATGCATTTTATTTCTTTGCATTTCATTTCATCATCATGCGCATGTTTTACGCATCGGTACACTCCTGCATCTATTTTTAGTATGTCAAATACGGTGACAAGATTTGCATTGCATAGGTTTTGGTATGTAATGATCTACTTTGACATTTTGGAAACCTATTTTAATTTCAGTTGGCAGCTTGTATAAATCAAAGAATAATATATGAAGGGGAGAGCTTTCGATCTTGCCATCTATGAGTTTTGTAATTTTTTGTACCTCAGTAACGTGTTGATCTGCTAAACCGTTAGTTATCTCCGTTTCTGACAGGTTTTTCAGTTCCGGACAGTATATTACCCCTTTCACGGTATTCAACTTGTCATGATAGGAGCATGTGATATCGCATATATTATAAAGTTTTTTTGTTTTTATTAGGAGCTCGGCTTGTCTTTTAGTAGTGGTAAGTATGAGGAGGTTACCATCTCGTGCAAATTTCGTAATTTTTCTATGGTTCTCAGATATCAAACCATTTAGGGCTTTACTAAACAAGAAAATGTTTAGAGTATTTGAAGGTTTTTCTGGATTTTTACTCTTTATTATTACAAATTTTGGATTTTCTTTATTATTTATTGGGAAATAATTTAAGCTTGGGAAAGCATTGCTTGACATATTTCTGTTCGTATTTGTTTTTTTCCTTGGCGGGGAAGCATCGTCCACGGTGCCCGCAGGTGGTGCACTGTTCATTTTTTGTTTATCGAAAGCTTACTCAGTGTGTAACACAATAAGATCACGCACAAATAGGAATGAAACGAATTCTTTGTAGTATATAAAATTTGATTGATTGAAAGGTATCAACTACAGGGTGGGCCAAAAGAAACAAAGGGGTGTAAAAGCTTAATAACTTTTTTGTTTATTAACTTTTTTTTATTTTTTCTTTCAGATTATATAATATACAAAATGGAAATTTTTTTACACTAAGTATGAAAAATGATGTCTCTTAAATGACCACCGTTTTCAGCTTCGCACTGATGGGCTCTTTTTAGAGCATTTTCCATAACATCTTTCAAAACTTGTGGCTGTAGCGTTCGAACTTCTGCAACAATGTTTGCCTTGAGTTCAAGGATTGTCTCTGGCTTGTTCACATACACTCGCTCCTTCAAAAAACCCCAAAGAAAATAGTCGGGTGCTGTCAAATCTGGCGATCGCGCTGGCCAAATAATTTCCGAATTTCGAGAAATTATTCGCTCTCCAAAAATTTGACTTAAAAGTGCCATTGTGTCTCGGGCAGTATGGGCAGTGGCTCCGTCCTGCTGAAACCACATACCAGGTCTGTTTTCAAGAGCAGGACGTAAAAAATTTTCTATCATAAAACGATACCGCTCTCCATTTACGGTTACAGCACTTCCATCTTCATTCTCGAAGAAGTAGGGCCCAATGACATTTTCAGATGTGATCCCACACCATACTGTACACCTGATGGGGTGCAATTGGCGTTGATGAATGGCTCTTGGATTTTGAGAACCCCAGAACCTACAGTTCTGCTTTTTAACAAAGCCATTCAAATGAAAATGAGCTTCATCACTCATAATCAAATTTTCAATAAAGTTGATCTCTGGTTTAAATAATAAAATTCTATTGTTCTGGTTCTCTGTTCAGTAGTGAACCTCCTTCTGACCATTTATCATCCGTATTTTTTTGTAAAAACTTCTCACATTTATAAATTTTATGGTCACCATTGTATATAAAACATTGATTACTTTTCGTCTCCGAAGGGAAGTTCGTATGTAAAACTACCTTCCGTTTTTGTTCCGGTTGTTATGACTTGTCATCACTTATCATACATAATATATTTGCCGTCTCATGTATTCAATTGCTAAAATTAATAAACAAAAAAGTTATTAAACTTTTACACCCCTTGGTTTCTTTTGGCCCACCCTGTATTTGTAAGAGCGCAATTTAAAGACACAACTAATTATAACGATAGCTGTCGAAAGACTGAGTAGGGGTTTATATTCTTGCGGTCCTTTGAGTAAAAATGTGTTCAGTGATACATTATCCACCGTAGCTGCTGCGTCAAAAACCAAACGTAGTTTGCCTGGTTTATTAGGATTTATGACGGCGAAGTGTTTCAAATACCAAGTTCTAGAATTAGATTCATCGGCTTCGGATTGCGAAAGTTTTCGGGCATATC
Organism: Thelaira solivaga; assembly: GCA_947397855.1. Taxonomy (NCBI): domain Eukaryota; kingdom Metazoa; phylum Arthropoda; class Insecta; order Diptera; family Tachinidae; genus Thelaira; species Thelaira solivaga. Next base: position 9,497,656 of record OX377615.1, read on the forward strand.
CCTTTTCAATATAACCTTTAATAGCACTCCTGTAATTGGCGGCGAATTCAGCATTGTGACTCATTTTCTTTTCTATATTTATCAATCTTCTAATGGCCATGGGTAAGCTATTGGGCAATATTATGTTATCATCTCTCCAGAGCAATCCCGTTTGAAAGTGACTATCAACGTAGGTTGTCGTTTCGTTTAATATTTTACGGGCTCGTTTATCATCGTCGCTTTCAACGGGAGGTGCTGGACGAACGCCAAAACTATCAGTTGCAAAATATGCATCTATCATTTCATTTATAGTTCGCTCTTTGATGTCATTTATATAAAGGCATGTGGCCTGAGAATCATTGTTACTATTGAGCCATTGTGTGGGCCATATACAGTCCACCCTAATTTAGTATTTATGACGTATGGCCCTTTTTCGTACAGTTTTATTGTCTCGGTCACTACACCTAAGTGTTCATAATTGAAGCCTATAAGTAATTCCGGCACGGCATTTGAATATCCATCATTAATGAATATAAATTATTCAAAATATTTTTCAAATCCGGTCGGTCAAGACTTTGAACCGGAAGACTCAGATCTGTAAAGGTATACACATCTTTCAATAAATATTTTTCGTCATTATTAGTTCCGCTAATCATTGTATTCTCCTCCATAGAACCATTTCGGAGCCATCCCAATTCAATACCACTCGGTTTACCCTTTAAACTAAGTTCGTCATTAATGACATATTCATTAAAATCACAGCTGAGGCGTCATCAATAATAGCATATGTTTGAATTGTTTGTCCAGGCCCACGCATTATTGTAGGCAGAATTTTAAATAACACCTTTGGTGCATCATCTTTTATTATACAATTAAGAACTGATCGATTTCGGCTGACTGGTTCCACTGAAGGCAAATCTGGCTCACTAATTTAATGCAAAAGTTTATTACGCATTTTTTTTACAATTGGTGTATGAACATTCTCGTTTGAATTTACATTCACGACTGGCATAGTCTTAATTTAGACATGAAAAGCATAATTTAAGGCGTTTTACTTCTGACCATTTATCATCCGTATTTTTTTGTAAAAACTTCTCACATTTATAAATTTTATGGTCACCATTGTATATAAAACATTGATTACTTTTCGTCTCCGAAGGGAAGTTCGTATGTAAAACTACCTTCCGTTTTTGTTCCGGTTGTTATGACTTGTCATCACTTATCATACATAATATATTTGCCGTCTCATGTATTCAATTGCTAAAATTAATTACAGTGGGGTATGGTGTGATAGAAGATGTATAGTTGACCCATTCAATTTTTCTACTCATAGGCAGCTTTGACACCAACTCCTCAATTAAATTTGGTCAGATGTTGTTGCACACCAGCTGACTGTAAAAAACAGATAAATTGCTTACTTTACACTGCAGTCACACGATCAAGTTTTTTTACAATTCTCTTTCAAGAAATTTACATATACTGCTTGTCAAAATTCACAAAAATTTAAAGCTGTGACGTAGGCTGCACGCAATTTCAAAGCAAGTTTTTCAACAAGATGTTTTTTTTAACCTCTTCCACCGACAGTTTTGTTTCGGCGGCAATAGAGTTATATGCCTTAATTTTTAAATTATTCCGTCTATATGCAGGAATATTTATGTTCCACAGAACTTCATGCCTTCTGTATATCTCTATGAACTGCAAAACGTCGTTATATTTGTTTAATTTATTCACAAACATATTTAAAACAAAAACAAAACAATACTGGCGGCAGAATAAGAATTCAAATTTGAAATAAAAAAAACTGCAGTCAGCTGTTTTCTTGAATGAAATTTGAAACACTCAATTGAACGAAAAATTGAAAGCAAACTCTCAGCAAATTTTAAAAGTGTGAGTGTATTGGTAAAAAAATGAGAGAAATTTTAAAAATTGAATGAAAACTTGATCGTGTGACCCCCAAGTTAGTCACTAAGCAACCAGAGATGAAACTTTTTAAAAAACTTTAATTAAAAAGTTATTTCCGTAATGAAAATGCAAATGTCGAAAATACTTATATTTTTTTTGTTATGAAGTATGGAATTTAATGTAAAAGTGATAACAAACACAAATTTACATGTTTTAAAATGAATGTTTAAGAAATGTAAATAATGAAAGTGTAAATTTTTTAGAAATACCTGAGCAAAACAAAAATTAAAATTTTGAGTTCGTGCAAAAAAGACAGAAAGAAAAAGTATACTATATCTGCACTCTGACACTTCTGGTTGCTCGGTGCTTTAGTTGCAAGTGATATAAATTTCCCTATAGCTGACTCAGAAATCGGTGCTAGTTCATTTATTATCTTCAATTGGCTAGCTACCAATTGCTCCGGACGACCAAAGCGGAATGCCAACTATTCCATGACAACTGTTAAATTGCTTGGATGAATTAACAACGATTTTACAGTCTCAAATGCTACACCTTTGACATTTTTGCAATCTCTGACAATTCTCAAAACTTGTATATCTATATTCGTCGATTGATGGTAAGAGACTAAGAACATCGGCCACATTTCTGGCTCTCCACTAAATTCCGATAAATCTTGCAATTTGCGTGGGATATAATTACCCTGATTTAAACTCATTGCTGGAACTCTGATATGTAAATTTTCATTTCTTGATTATATTTGTTATGTGGCTGCCAGAGTACATACCACCGAGCAACCAGAGGTGTCAGAGTGCAGATATAGTATACATTTTCTTTCTGTCTTTTTTGCACGAACTCAAAATTTTTATTTTGTTTTGCTCAGGTATTTCTAAAAAATTTACACTTTCATTATTTACATTTCGTAAACATGAATTTTAAAACCTGAAAATTGGTGTTTGTTATCACTTTCACATTAAATTCCATACTTCATAACAATAAACGTATATATAAGAATTTCCGGCATGTGCATTTTCATTACGGAAATAACTTTTTAATTAATGCTTTTTAAAGAAAAAAATTTTTCATTTTGCTTATTTTCTCTTATTCGTAATATTAAAACACTATATCTGTCTCTTACATACAAACTCCAAATAAAAAGCTGAGTTTTTCAAAATTCTAACCTCAAAAGTTTCATCTCTGGTTGCTTAGTGGTACATAGCTTTGAAAAACATTACCATATTGACAATTAGTTGCCATGACCAAGGCGAATTAATAACAGGTGAAATTTTTGGGACAGCTGACTATTTTTTGCTGCTGCATTAATCAAGGCAAATTCATACAAGCTATACTCGGGCAAATTCGCTGTGAGAACTAAACACCGAGAATGTCAAAAATAGTTTTTTTTTTTCAATTTTTTTACGCTTTTTTTTAATTAGTTCTTAATGTTTTCGTATGTACATACATATATACCTATCAATATTTTTACGGTACAAATCCATTTTTATTGAAGGTATGCATGTATGAAATATTTTATATATTTATTTTATTCAATTTAACAATTGATATTATTTTTTATGAAAATGCAGAAAGATTGATTTTAACCCCAGACCATAAAATAACATAGACATGTAAAAAGTGAGTGATGCAAAAGGCCCAAAACATCTGATTGCTTAGGATCTATGAAAGAGACAGATATATTACACATTGTTTACGAAAAATAGGAAAATGTATGAAATTGAAATTAAAAAATTATAGAAAACAAAACTTTTATTATAAATTTATTAAATGAAAATTATTAAAATTTCATGTTAAAGTGATAAAATCAGTGCACGGATAAACTGCTTTTTGAAAATGTGTTGAAAGATGTGTGTTTGTTACAAGAAAAATAAAATAAACACATAGCTCTTTGTCTTACCTAGCTTACAGCAAAAACTCATCAAACGATTGTGCCACAAGAATATCATGAGGAAAACAATACATTTCAATAACTCAACACAATTTTGGAATAAGCACAAATATAGATTAATACTTTGATAATACATATAAGTTTTAATAATATAATTTATATTAAAATAAAACAACTAATTATCATTTTATTTATTATAGTAAAAAACACAATATCATCCCCTAAAATAACTTCACAATGACAACAATTTTGTTTTATTTCTAAAAACACTACAACACTTTGCGTGCATTTTTTTGTTAGTTTATGCTTTTGTGCTTTTTGTTTTTTTAGTAAAGTTATTTCAATTACTATTGTTATCATTAATTTTTAGCAAACTTAGAAATTAACACAAAAAACCAACCATTTACTCAAAAGTTTCACCAATTATGGTTTTTAGCGGTAGAAAAAAGGCAATGAGAGCATTAACAATTGCTGTGACTATGTACAAGGGACAAGTATAAAACGCAAAATTTTATAGCTATCCTTTTTCAACTGTCTAGTCTATTCTAGTTTATGCCCAGACACTGGTTTGGTGGAGCGATCACTTTCGGAGAAATCCCTTTCCCCTCATCAGCACCATCTTTGTCACCAACTATGGGATGCTATGTATTGTTAACTTTGAGTATTTAATTTAAGTATCAACAGAAATAGAATACGAGAATTTTTTGAACTCTCATCACAATACACAGCTTCAATTAAATTCAATCTTTCTTACACTGCAGTCACACGATCAAGTTTTTTTTGCAATTCTCTTTCAAGAAATTTACACGTACTGCTTGTCAAAATTCACAAAAATTGAAAGCTGTGACGTAGGCTGCACGCAATTTCGAAGCAAGTTTTTCAGCAAGATGTTATCAAGAAAACAAATAAAATTTATTGCTTCCTTGAAATTATTGGAAGAAATAAAAAAAAACAATAGAAACTAAAGAAAAACAGAAGGCGGAGAAGAAATATTGGGTAAAACCATTATTAGTAAGAAGGTATGTATTTCTAAATGTTAACAAACACACATGGAGTTGGCGTAATAAATGTAAAAACAATTTTGTTTACTTAGGGGGAGCATGATTTGGAGGCGCACATGTTAGAAGATCTGGTGTGGGAAGACGATGATGCCGAATTCAGAAATTTTGCACGTATCGATGTGGTCAAGTTTGAGGTGAAGGAAATAAGATTCCTTATTTCTTTATTGGAGACGACGCTTTTGCTCTGGACAGGCACATGATGAAGCCATATAGCAGAAGTATAAGGTTAAGCGTGCCGCAAGAAGTGTTCAACTATAGGCTTTGTCGGGCAAGAATGGTGGTTGAGTGTGCATTTGGTCGGCTCGCCAACAGGTTCCGTATATTTCACCGTCCTATGGAAGTACAACCAAAAACAGTCGACTCCATTGTTAAGGCCTGTTGTGTGCTTCACAATTATTTGACAAAACCTCGAACGGCAACAGGAGACACAGAACCAGTGGAACAATTAATCGTAGAAGCGTTTTCCGCAATTGGAAATCAAAGCCACAAAACATACAAGCTTGCTTCAAGAATTAGGGACGAGCTTTCCAGATATTTAACCACATATGGTAATGTAGATTTTCAGTGGCAAAAAATAAATATTAAATAAAAATCTTTCAAGTAAAAAAATGTGTTTTGCTTTACTCTATTACCTGGTTAAAAGTTTCCATTTGATAAGAGTTGTCCACAGTTTTCCGACGAATTAGAGATGCGTCGATGAACGACATTTCATTGAACCAAAATGCACTAGGAGTATATACATTTTCAGTGGCGCATCCGGATTTTTTTGCTGCTTTCAATTTTAGCTTTTTCGGCACAGTACGACGTTCGAAATGACTTTATTTTTTTTTTAACCTCTTCCACCGACAGTTTTGTTTCGGCGGCAATAGAGTTATATGCCTTAATTTTTAAATCATTCCGTCTATTTGCAGGAATATTCATGTTCCAGAAAACTTCATGCCTTCTGTATATCTCTATGAACTGCAAAGCGTCGTTATATTTGTTTAATTTGTTCACAAGCATATTTAAAAAAAAAAAAACAAAACAATACTGGCGGCAGAATAAGAATTCAAATTTGGAATAAAAAAACTGCAGTCAGCTGTTTTCTTGAATGAAACTTGAAACACTCAATTGAACGAAAAATTGAAAGCAAGCTCTCAACAAATTTTAAAAGTGTGAGTGTATTGGTAAAAAAATGAGAGAAATTTTAAAAATTGAATGAAAACTTGATCGTGTGACCCCCAAGTTAGTGCTACCACCGATGTATTTCATTATTTTTTCAATATTATAAGTGCTACCACTAGTTGAATACTTTTTGTACTATCAATTTTTTGTTGGTTAGTACAATGTACAATTTTTTTGTTGCATTTATATGTTATCATATTCCGCAAAAAATAGTCAGCTGTCCCAAAAATTTCACCTAATGTGAATTCGCCTTGGTATTAATATACTGATTATGTTAAAGTTTGTTTACTTTATGAATAAAAAAAAAACTATTTTTAAATTGTGTTTGGGAAAATGACTGAATTATTGCGGAAAATATTTTTTTAAAACACACATTATTCAATAAACAATAAGTATATAAAGCTAAAAACAATTTAAAACTGTGCTTTTTGTGAAAAAAGAAAAAAAAACAATGCATTGGAGCAATACACACAATACTCTAAATAGTTAAGATTTAAAAAAAGCAGAAAGCACATACGAGTATTTACTATTCGAATATAGTGATTTTATCCAACTTGATATTAGACGTTGTTTATAATTGTCATGTTTACGTTTCAGTAAGAAACACTCATTTCAAAAGAAAAAAAATTTATGCGCATTAAACAATTTCAGTCTTCATTCTATTACTTCATTTAGATAAAATGGGTTTTTAATGAAAGGAAATCACAAATATTTCTCTAAAAAAAGCTTTATTTGTTATAAGTTTTTTAACACCAATCCTGCATGTTTTTTATTTGTACGGAACACACACGCCACTTAAATCTTATAAAAAAAAATTAACACTCAAGATGGGGGCAAATTATTTCTTTGTTTTGCCAGTAGCTTTTTGAGCGGTCTTCTTGGGAGCCGATTTGCTGGTATCCTTGGCGGCAGACTTGGCAGGTTTCTTCTCAACCTTGGTAGTTTTAACAGGTTTGACGGGCTTAACGAGCATTTCACGTTGGCTTTTTTAAGCTCTTACAATTTTTTTTTCTTCAATGAGGAAAGCCCGAACAATACGTTCGCGTAAGCAGCCATGACACTGAACTCCACATATGTACGAGCAACAGTCTTTTGGCGAATGGGGCAGATGCCTCTTAATTTTTCTTTACATTGACCACACTTTGGAACAATCTTGTTATTCTTGACATATTGGTAAACCAAACGTCCACTGGGGTACGAACACTGAAATAAAACATTTACTTTAGTTATGTTGTGTACTGCTCCATAATAAATTGTTTACTTGCATACGTCTCCTGTTGGATTTAGTGTTGTAAGAGAGACGTCTTCTTAAAGTCAAACGTTGAACCATTTTTTCGGCTATTTCCACCACAAAATTTTAATAAACTTTTTCATAACAGTCAAACGTTACGACTTACGTCTTCGTCTCACATATGACCATAAGATAAGGCAGTGCATGTCAAAACATAGCGTTGTATAGGTTGGTACATCGCAATAAAATTAAGTATAAAAAAAATAACACCGACATGGCGCATTTTTCCAAGGAATAAATACTGCCAAGCAGGCTAAAACTCTTCTATTTTAATTTACAGTATATAACTTTAATAATTAGAAGTTTTTTATATTGTAAAATAAGGAAATCCTATTGTGTGGAAAAAAAATTTTTGGTTTGTAGAACCACGTAAGTAGGAAAGCAAAAAAAAAATCAATTTTAATTAAGGCTCACGTGTACATTTTAATTTTAGAATACGTGGCATGTGAGAAAATCTTTTTTACATTAAATTCAAGCTAAATTTAAAGCCAGAGAAAAGTACTCTGTACTGAAACTAGCAGAAAAAAACAAAAGTGCAGACAACTGAGGAACATAGCTTGATTCCAGGTACAAGCTAGGCAGCAACAGAAACCCACACTAGAGGAGGTCTGTTAGTTTTTTTTTAAACCTTGGATCTTTTTCTTGGGAACGGGTAACCCTCAGCAGAAACCCGCAAAGTTTTATGTTCCTGACTGCTAATATGAAGTGGAATAAACTTACGTATATACATATATATATATATATATATATATATATATATATATATATATATATTTTTAAAGCTACGTAACATTTGGGAGCAAAATATATGTACCTCCATATATTGTTGAGGATCATTTCAATTATAAGAAATTGCCATGAAGAATAATTAAACAAAAAAAATATTATTCTCAGAATTTTTCCTTAGACATTGTCAAGCAAATAATAGAGGTACATCAAAAAGAATGCAGATACAATTAAATATGATGATCATATAACTTTTCCAACAATATCTAGATGCAGCCCAGCGAAAGATCTTTCGACGCGGGATACCATCTTCTACCGTAAGTCCTAACATAGTTTTTTTGTATTTGCATTCAGACAGCCTATGACTGATAGTGAACGATCATACATTCCTGTTAATGAATTCGTTTTTCTTTCAAAACATATAAAACAATTTACGTGGTAATCGATGATCATCCACTAATAATATAAACGGAAAAAAGGGCAAAAGGAAAAAAACAGAAATTTAAATGAAATAATTTTGCTATCACTGATATTTACGAGTTTATTTATTGCTCATGTGCAAAAAAAAAATATAATTATAAACATATAAATGTTGTTTTCGTGAATGATCATTAAAAACCTTCGTCATGTAAAAAACACAAAATTACAAAGAACTATTTATGCGCAATAGATAGCACATCACAAGTGTCGTAGACTTGCAAATGAATGATCGTAAGTTCAACCCCAATCTCAGGTTGAATTATTTTTTTTTAATGTATAATATAAGTTTTTTTTAAATAAGAATATGGAAATTAAAGTTCTAGAAACAAGAAAAAAATATTCTAAATCACAAATTAAAATTAATAATAGAAGTTAAGAAAAAATTTGAAAATTTTGATTATTAAACACAATTATTTTTTTTGTTAAGTTTATAAATAAGTAAGGCTTGTAAGGAAAATAACAGTACAAATTAATGAATTAAAAGAAAAAAAATAGTGTACTAGAATTTTAAAGTCTTCCCAAAATTTACTTAAAATGTAAAGTGGCTAGGTGGTATAGCAGAAGCATGCCAGCTTATAAGACATAATTTGTAGGGTTCAATGTAATTTTTAACTTCGTTTTCAATAGTAATTAATAAGATTTGAACAGAAGAGAAAAATAAGAAAAAAAAGGTTATTTTTAGTTATACATATATATTTCGCTCTAATGTTTTTTTGCACTTTCGGCTATGTGAAATGAAATATGATTGTATTATCTGCTAACAGAATCTGTAAAGTTAACCTTAAGATACTTAAAATATGAGAAAATAAATATTGTGAATTCAATAGATTGAGTATGCTTAATTAATTTCCGACTAGCGAAGCAAATAGTTTACATAGATATGGGATCATGTTGCAGAAGGCCGAATTTATTAGCATGATCAAGGTTGGGTGGGTAATCAGTACGTTGAAACATCTAACTACGTACATATTTAACGAATCCAAATCCATTGCCCTTTTGATTCCGCTCTTTTTCTATATAGTTTTTTTTCTTTATATTTAGATTTATTTTAATCTTCCCATAACAAAACATGCAGAAATAAAATAATTGTATTTGTAGCCATGATTTTATTTACTGACACGACTTAGCCCCGAACCTCCCCATTAGCCGACGAGCCGCATGCCGGAAATATATGCATGCTAGTGCTATAGTCTATCCATGTCAGTAGAATTTTCTTTCCCTTACATCGTTAATTGCTACACAAATCTTAATAAAATTTTAAAACTTACGTGATGTTCCAGAATTAGGACATTAATACAAAAAAACTTTCAAAATTCAAAAGATTCAACAAACCAAATGATTTGAGAGTAAATTTAAAATAAGCTTACAAACATAAGCCTTATGCTTGAGTAATGTTGAAAAACTGCATCTGCATCTAAAAAATGTGGAAATTTAATTATTACTTCTTTAGTAAAAATTAACTTACTTAGTATTATCTTTGTTGTGCTTAATTTCGCACATTTTTAGTCCCGTTATCTTTCCAGCATAACTTTCCTCTGCTAAGCATCGTTCGTCCTTAGCAATATTTAGTGTTTGCATATAGTTTTATATGTATATTGTAAAATGTATTAAACTTACAGAAGCAGCAAATTTCTATTTTCATGCTATATTGAATTGTATTTTAAAACAAATTTTATTTGTTACTGATTTATATTTTACCTTTTATTTATATTGTCCTTTGTGTTCAGTATTGTTAACAGGCAATGTGGCTTCGTCAGACACTAATTATTCACCCCTAGTTTTTTTTTTTTTGGCTCTTTTCTCTTTTTCCTGGGAAAAATATATATACATTTATAATTTATAAATAAATAATAATTACCTTCAAAATTTGCTATATTTTCGTCAATTTGTTGATGGTGTGTTGTGGACGTATTGTATATTCAAATACTGTTTATATATGTAGTAGTTAGTTCTTCAATTTGACGTGACAACTATTTTTGACATTCTCGGTGTTTAGTTCTCACAGCGAATTTGCCCGAGTATACCTTGTATGAATTTGCCTTGGGTGTGTACATTACGCAATTCCCCCCGCAGCTGTTTTAACACGAATTGTCAAAAGTGATTTCCATATAGAATTAATTTTAACTTACCTCCAAAGATGATTTCTCAATCACGAAGTACATATTTATTTTTATTATATTATTTATATAAATGAAAGAGAACATAAAAAAGTTAAAAACACAATTCTTAAACAATTTGACAGTTCGGTGAAAAATAAATTCGTCTCTTCGGGATGCATACATCTGTATAATTTCACCATGCACATTATGGCGGGTCGATTTGTATGGAGGCAAAAAAATTGCTCAAATTACAAGGAAAATCGTATTCTAGGGATCAAAATAAGAAACTTTGCCTAAGGAACCATACCTCTACAATGTATTTTGATGTCCCGACTTTTGATCCGAAGGGTCAAATTTTGAAATTTGAACCGATGTCAAAAAATTCACACACACATACAAAAAATTGTACACGTACACTAATATTTCAACTTTTGTTTATTTTGTTAAAAAAATTAAAAAAATTTGTTATATAAAATAAAAAGTGTCTTAATTTTAAGTGAATATGATTTGCCTTGCTAAAGATGTGTTACCTTGCAAAAACAAAGGTATATACGAGTATAATATCAAAAGTGGATTATTTCAAAACAATTTAAAATTGCATAAAGCACAGTTACAATGTCACCGGCCAGGGCTGCACCTTGTAAAAAGTTCTCTTGGCACTACCCGTATTTTTACTGTAATCAGCTGTTTATATCCAGGCCGGCTGTCAAGAAAATAGAATCGGCGGTGTTTTGTAACTAACTTATAGGGTGCTAGACGATCAATCATTCAACGTCAATCATGAGGATGTGTGCGTGTTTTTTAAAGATGGGCGTCACACGTATACGTTGTGTGCGAATTTGATGAAAATCAAAAGTAGTGAAAACGTTCAAATGAACGTTTTTAAATCTTCCTACAGTTGGGCGACAAGTGGGAGATATGTGCCAGTTATAGGAAGATCTTAATTATAATTGGGCTCGCAGGTATGGAGCAATTATAATTAAGTAGGGGTTATAGGGTAACACAAAGAAACAAGGGAATTAGTTTCTTTTTGAAATTAGAGTAAGTTTTCGGATATTTACGAGTTTGTACTTACTTATTGTTAGGCTAAGTTAGTGCACAGTAAATTGGGTATTTTTCACAGAATGAATTAATTTTATTATAGATTTTAGAAACTCCTTCACAATTATTTAAACTAGAGCTTAGATTTAATTTTGGAGTAAATTTAATTTTAAGCATTGTGTAGGCTTAAGTTAATTTTAATTAACTTTAAATTTCAGCACTGCAAAGACTAAATTAATTATAGAGCCGTTGTTGGCTGATTAAAGGTAGATTAAGAAGTGTTGTGCGAAATTGAGAAGTACTTGTTTTTTCTTAGTTCAATTTCATTTTATCTCACTCTCAACTTTTCATATTGTAAAACTACATATCTACATGTAGCTTATATTATTTGTAATTGCATAGTTGTAAATAAATTGATTCATCAAAAGGAAAAAATAACAAAATATAATAAATTAAGAATAAAAGATAAAAAATAATATTAGGAAAACTATTTTTAATTATTGTCCAAAGCAACTTTGGACAACTAGTTTGATTTTTGCGCAAAATTTGCTGGTCTGCTACAATGGCAAAATTTGCTGGCCTGGCACCACTTCTGTAATCATAATTTTTTTTGGGTAAAGTTAAGTGCACATCACTGAAATTTTAAAAATAAAAATAGAGGAAAAAATTTATTCATTTTTTTTTTTACAGTCCTTCATGCAAATTGGTTTTTTATTGCTAGTATCAATGCACTAACAATAAAATTTTTTTTGTGATATAATCTTATATTTTTCTTAGTGTGCAATCAGAATGAAAATGTTTTACCACCGGCAAAATATAATATTTTTATTTAATGTGTTTTGCCGTCAGAAAATTGGAAGTTTTTACACATTAAGAAAATCACATAAAAATGAGATTGATATCAATCAATTTGATTTGTGTATCAGCCAATTTAATTTTTTACCAACACAAATGCATAATTTGACGTTGAATGATTGATTATCTAACACCCCCATTAAGCGTTTGCTACATTATCATTCATTCAACGGCAAATTATACATTTGGGCTCGTGAAAAAATTAAATCGGCTGATACACACAACAAATTTATTGATATCAACCTAATTTTTATGTGATTTTCTTAAGCGCCCCATACACGACAACAGCATGCATGCGCCATCAAGTGATTGAGCTAATGAGCTCACACCACAAAACATACCGGCAAAGTGGTGCAATATTCATTTCAATAAAAAAATTTTACTGAAAGCGTCGCTATGAATAGTGACACATTTTGTGCTGCAATTATTATTGCTATAATAAAAAAAAGAAAACGAGAAAGAATTGAAAGAAAAAAGCGAGTTTGGACAAAGCAATGGATAAAAAATAGAAAGGAGTTGGGCGACGCTCAGCTTTTAAAAGAATTAGAATTCAGTGCCATGGATGATTTTAATAATTTTTTAAGAATGAATAAAGACAATTTTTATGAATTGCTAAATATGGTTACTCCATTTATTACTAAAAAAAGAACAATGATGAGGGAACCAATATCACCGTATCATCGGTTAGCAGTCACTTTGCGTTTTTTAGCCAGTGGAAATAGTTTTGAAGATTTAAAATTTCTGACGGCCATTTCTCCACAATCAATTGGAAAAATTGTTATTGAAACATGTGAATGCATAAATAAGGTGCTTAAAAATTACATAAAGGTGAGTAAACGCAACAAATAAAGCAAGAGAAAAATTTATAATTTCAAACTTTACCAGCTTCCAAGCAATAGTGATGAGTGGAAAGCAGAATCTGATGTCTTTCATAAAATTTGGAACTTCCCTCATTGCATTGGCGCTATTGATGGGAAGCACGTAAATATTGTAAAACCACCTGGATCAGGTTCTTACTTCTTCAATTATAAGAAAAATTTTTCTATAATATTAATGGCAATTGTAAACGCGAACTACGAATTTTTAATGGTCCATGTAGGTACTAATGGTAGAGCATCCGATGCCGGATTATTTAGTGATTTAGAGTTTTTAAAGCTGTTAAAGAGCAATGATTTATATATTCCTGCATCTGAACCACTGCCAAAATTTAGTGCAAATATGCCGTATGTGATTGTGGGCGATGATGCCTTTCCGTTGATGGAAAATTTAATGAAGCCATACAGTCACACGACTATGAAAAAAGAAGAAATAATATTTAACTATCGTTTATCACGAGCTAGAAGAATAGTTGAAAACGCTTTCGGAATTTTAGCATCAAGGTTTAGAATACTATTAAAATGCATTAATCTTTCGCCAGATAAAGTGTCTACTATCGTCCTAACTTGCTGTTATTTACACAACTTTTTACGGAAAAAGAAAGATTTTAACAACATCAACACACCATCACATGAACTGGAAACTGTAAGGCCCAATTGCAAAGAAAGAAATTTAGATGGCTTAGCTCCAACTACGATTAGAAATGCAACCAGTCACGCAAAACACATTCGAGAACAATTTTGTGAATATTTTAACACAGTAGGAAAAGTGGCATGGCAAGATACAATATTTAAAGAATATTAAAACCAACTAGTTTTTTCAAGCTTGAGGTTGCATTATAATATAAATATGATTATTTATTTTTATATCTATATTTCGCTCAAAACTTTGTGTAGCTTCTTCGAGATTTAATTAATTATTAGTTATTTAAGCTTAGAAATAAAAATTAAAAAAATATTAATAAAACACATTTCATTTTATAAACTGTTAAAATTTTTTATTTTAAACAAAAAATAAAAGGAACATATTCACTAGATTCTTAGCACATTTATAGGCAAATAAAATTAAACATAAATTGTTCATATAATACATAAATCATAAATTAAAATCAGTGCTTTGTACTTTCTGGGCAAAACTATGTTTAACATAGTATAATTAAAAATTGTTATTACTAAAACAATAAATAAAAATAATAAGGCAGTTGCAGGCGATCAATATTTTTATGGATATTTTATACAAACATACATATGTAATATCCTATTATTTATCCATCAATAAAATTAGTAATGAAGTGCGAAATTGAGGATGCCTTGTGTTTCATCGCATCGTTTTCTATTATTTGAGATTGGTCCATATACTGATTTGATGAGCATGACTGGGGAGAGAATGTGTAATCATTAAAGCATGCTGTTTCTATCTGGGACGAAACTTTTTTCAAAACATTATGTATATCCTCAACAGATTGTTCTGTAAGTTTATCCAAATACCCGTGGAAAAGAACATCTGAAATGATCGTTCTTGTAAAAGCTTTCTGTTCTTTCGACAGATCCTCATACTGAGTTGCCCATCCTTTTGCTACAAATGAGATTGTATCATCATTGCCAGCTAATTTTTGACAAGCTATTTTCAGTAAATTATCTTCGATAGACACTTTTCGCTTTTTGGCAGGTGGTGTCTGTAATGTGTCATTGGCAGACTCAATCTGCTTAAAAAATAAAAAATCAATTTAATAAATTTTATAAATAATATTGGTTGCTCACATATGTACATACATATTTTACATTGAGGTTTTCCGTGTTCATAGTGCATTTTCCTTCTGTACAAGATTCTTGATCTTCCAAAAATTTTAGTTTTTCGAAGTACCACAACGAAGATTCATATACGTCTTCAGCTCCTGCACCGGATTTTTCACTGTTCTTCACTTTTTTTAGGTCGCGCTTATAATTTGTACGGAAAACATTAATTTTTTTTATTACTTTCTCTCTACTGGCATCTGGATCTATATCTTTCAATTTTGAAACCATTTTTTCATAGCATTTGCTTTTAAGCTCGCGATTACAATACTCAGGACTTTTTATTTTCCACAAACACGTCATTGATTCGTATAATTCTAGAAATTCACTCCAAAACATTTTTTCTTTCGAATTCATCTTGTAGGTATAGCGCGAATAATAAACTTGTACTGCGTACACAAGGTTGTATTAAGAGGTGTTTAGTACATTGTTGTAATAATAAGTTAAAAAAAAACTTCCAAAAATAATAATTTTAATCCAAATCTCGATGTTTACTCTTTCACAAATTTATTCAACTGAGCAAATTTCACCATACACACTACCAGTAAGCTTGTACCATCAACAAAATATCAAAATCTTTTTAACATCTCTCCAGCACAGCGTACAATCACACAAAATGCCCATACACTACCAAACCGCTGGCACAAGCACTTGATGGCGCATGCATGCTGCTGTCGTGTATGGGGCCCTTTAATGTGCACAGTAGACATCAAGGCGAATTCATAGGAGGTGGGCGCACAACTGATCAGGTGGTTTTTATTTATATTTATGTTTTGTATAGTTTAATGTCAAAATATTTTTCATTTTGCCTTGTGTGTTTACAACATATTAAGAAATAAAATTTATTAAAATATTTTTATTTCGAAAATAGCACTACACTGTTGGTCGTAATTACTAAATTTTAATCATAAATTTAAAAATAACTTAATTTTAAATCAATGGGATTTGATAACATAGAAGGCGTGGGTGAAAATTTTGTCAAGCTAGGCGCATCAGTGGGCTGGAAACTGTAGTTATTATTGATGCTTAAATTTTGATGATGATAATCAATATTAAAGTCAGGACATAATGAATTTTTTGTACAAAAATTACCATTTAGCCTGTCATTTTGCTACTCGAAACGTGAAGAATGTGAAGATGATTTAGATATGCATTCTTCCATGGGTGTTCGAGCAGATTCAACTTGTGAAGCTGACATAACTAAACCAGTGTGTGGTATTTCAGCCATTGAGTGTCTTTCATTGAAGGACCAATCAGATAACAAAGAAGCATTACATGGTTTTAAATCACTTTTACTACATCTAGTAGGAGAAAGTAACTTACGATGAGCGTTGGAATTTTAACTGGGATGTTGCTGACGATGATATACGGCACTACTATAAATGTATAATTTATAACTGCAAAAACTACAATTGGGCGATATTTGAGTACTGGATAATTGCACAAATACTAATAACAAAATTATATTACACAATTAAATTAATTAAATTTGTTGCACGGTTTTTATTACTTTTTTTGGAACAAATTTACTTTAGCTACGCACGTCAAATTTAAAAAAAAAATTATCAGAGGTGATAGAAAATTGAATTCTAAGAAGAAAATATAGAGTAAAATTTCTGGCGGCAATCCGTATTTTCCGAGTTTTCATATTTAAAGTAAAATTTTCAATAAAAAAAAAAAAAATACGTAATAGAAAATTGTATTTTAAGAAGAAAATATTAAATACATTTTTTCGTTTAAGCCTTTAATTTCGAAGTTATGGTCCTCCGAAATTTTCACATATTCCACATAAAATTTTTAATTTTCCACAAAAAATATAAGAAAATCAGCGTAAGTAATAAAAAATTAAATTATATATAAATAATTATTAAATAATTTTTTTTAAGTCCTTATTTTCTAAGTTATAAGCCTCTGAAACTTTAAAAAGTCTTATGTTATATTATTTATATATTTCGAGTGTGTACCACCACATCAAATAAACTAAAAATTACTGTGTTTGGTTTAAAAATGCTAGCAAAAGATTTTCTGTGTAGCCGGACTTAAGGATTATATCCTATGGGGAAAGGCTAACACCGGCTACGCTAACAAAAGTTTTTCTGTGTAGCCGGCCTTCGGCCGGACTTAAGAATTATATTCTATGGGGAAAGGCTAACACCGGCTACGATAGCAAAAGTTTTTCTGTGTAGCCGGCCTTTGGCCGGACTTAAGGATTATATCCTATGGGGAAAGGCCGTCTTGAAGTGGGTTGAGTTTTATTGTATATTACGTAGTATTATTTTTAATAAGCTTTTATTTGATATACATATAGTATTCAATAAAAATTTAAACTTTTAAAAATTTTAGAAGTCTATATCTCAAAAATAAGGATTTAAACGACAAAACGACACAAACTTAACATTTTATTATTATTATTTTTTATTATTATTATTTATTTATTTAGTAGTATTTTTTAATACTTTATATTACAATTCATATAAATATCACAATTATATGCTCTGCTCATTATTAATATTGATATTTCTAATAAACATTACAAGTTTCTTTCTAAATTGATAAAAATTTCTTTCAGTCTTTATATAATTTGGCATCTTGTTGTATACATTTAGCCCTTTGTAGAATAGCGTTCTCTGCCCCTTAGCAGTGTTTCCTGTTTGTAATCTGAAATCCATGTCATTTCTCAAAGTATACGGTTGCGTTTCACCTACGTACTTCAGTTGCTCAGTTAAGTACTCAGGAGCGTCTCCCAACTTCATTCTATGAATAAAAATCATTGTATTTAATTCCAGTCTTTGGTGAATATTAAGCCATTTTAGTGATTCTAGCATAAAGATATGCATCTTAGTATTGCCCTCATCCCCTTGTTTTGCAGCTTCTGCAATCTATTAATTTGTTGTTCAGCGCAGCACGTATATATAGGGTCCGCCAAATAACTTTTTTTTTTTGAAAATGTGTGGCACGCAGGGCCGTCCTGTTGAAACCAAATGTTGCCAATATCCTCCTCTTCAATTTTTGTGAACAAAAATTCGTTCAACATGGCCCGATAATGATCGCCATTGACTAACGCCCACTCCTTGCTCATTTTCGAAGAAAAATGGCCTAATTATGCCTCTTGACCAAAATCCGCACCAAACAGTGACTCGTTTTGGGTGCGTCGGCTTTTCAATGTATGCGTGCAGGTTTTCTGTGCCCCAAATGCGACAATTTTGCTTGTTTACATACCCGCCAAGATCAAAATGAGCTTCATATGAAAAGATGAGTTTTTTTTTGGCAAAATCTGCATCTTCTGTAAGTCGATCGCAGGCCCACTTAGCGAAGCGAAAACACAACCATATTCTTTCAGCGGAAGGATAAAATTAATTATCTGTCAAATCATTCACGAAATAAGCACTAGTTGAAAAAAAACACGTTCGATGGCGGACCCATTTTATGGTTGATCCAAATTCAAAATGGGGCTTTATAATTGTGTTATATATTGTTATTGCTGTTATTACCGATACTTTTTTACTGATTCTTTTGAAGAAACCAATTTTTTTTTCCAATTTTCTTACTTATGTATTCAATGTGGTTTTTTAGCTTTAGTTCTTTATCTATTATGAATCCTAGATATTTAATATTATTTACTTTTTTTATATTAATATTATTTATTATTAATGGTATATTAGTGACCATATTAATTTCAATTAATTTTGTTTTACTTTTATTTAATTTAAGTTTATTCATTTGTAACCATATATCTATATTGTTTATATCCGATTTTATATTTGCATAACACTGCTCACTTGTTCTTTCCTCAGTAAATACTAGTGTATCATCTGCATATAAAACAAAACAAAAAATATTCTCTATTGCATTAGATTCTATATTGTTAACCTTTGTTACTTGTCTACGATTAGACAAATACGTTCTAAACCAGTTCAATTCATTATTCTGCACTCCATATTTAAAAAGTTTTTGTAAAAGGATGTCTCTGTCGACCGTTTCAAATGCTCTTTTGAAATCTAGAAAAATTGCAAAAATCTTATTACCCCTTTTCATGCTTTTCCATCTATTTATCACATAGTTGATTGTTGTTTCACATGAGAACCCCTTTCTATAACCCAATTGATTTTTCACTATTATTTTGTGCTGTTCCAAGTATTCTACTAATTGGTTTTTAACAATTGTTTCTAGTATTTTTTCGCAGATATTCAATTCGTTTATAGGGCGGAATTCTTCACATTTTTAGTGTTTCTGATCTTTTCGATTGGAGTTACCATTGCTTTTTTCCATTTTTGTTGGAAAACTTCAGTTTGCAGTAAGTTATTCATTATATTAAGTAATTTATTACCTACAATGTTCCAATTATCCATTATTATACTGATTGAAAGTTTTTTGTAATCTAGCTTTTTCTTCATGGTTTTACATATATTTATTATATAAAAATTGTTTTTTATAGACGTATAGAAATTTAAATTGCAATAAAACAACGATGGATTATTCGATTGACATGAATTTTATTTATCCGAAAGATAATCTTGTGGCACTACATTTTAAATATGATTTCTGGCATATGACCGCCACGGCTGGCTCGGATGTAGTCCAATCTGGACGTCCAATTTTCGATGACTTTTTCCAACATTTGTGGCCGTATATCGGCAATAACACGGCGAATGTTGTCTTCCAAATGGTCAAGCGTTTGTGGCTTATCCGCATAGACCAATGACTTTACATAGCCCCACAGAAAGTAGTCTAGCGGTGTTAAATCACAAGATCTTGGAGGCCAATTCACAGGTCCAAAACCTGAAATTAGGCGGTCACCAAACGTGTCTTTCAATAAATCGATTGTGGCACGAGCTGTGTGACATGTTGCGCCGTCTTGTGGGAACCACAGCTCCTGGACATCATGGTTGTTAAATTCAGGAATGAAAAAGTTATTAATCATGGCTCTATACCGATCAGCATTGACTGTAACGTTCTGCCCATCATCGTTTTTGAAGAAGTACGGACCAATGATTCCACCAGCCCATAAAGCGCACCAAACAGTCAGTTTTTCTGGATGTAACGGTGTTTTGACATACACTTGAGGATTATCTTCACTCCAAATGTGGCAGTTTTGTTTGCTGACGTAGCCATTCAACCAGAAGTACGCTTCATCGCTAAACAAAATTCGCTTATGAAAATCGGGAACAACGGCAATCTCGTTTTGGTTATTAAACCAGTTAATTTTGGTGCCTTTATATTCTCTATATCGATAGGTGAATTTTTGTATAGTATTTTCAAAGCATAGATCAAATTGTACACATATTGATTTAAATCATTTATACTATTTTGTATCATTATTGCACTTAGTTCTCTTGTAAATCTATTTTTATTATATTTATACCGGTAAATTTCTTTATTATGCGATTCAAAATCTTCCCTTTCTTTTTCGATAATAATATCAATCGATTCATGATCAGCTATTTTATTATTTACATTAACTTTCGCTGAAATTTTCTCACTGTTTGTTATAATATAATCTATTAACGTTTTGGAACTTTGTGTTATTCTTGTGTACTCTCACAATTTGCTTTAATCCATTATCATGTAATGTGCTCGCTATTTTTTCTTTATAGAAGTCCCCATTCCAATTTATATTAAAATCTCCAGCAATTATTACTTCATTGCTCCTCTCACATACTTCATCAACGAACTCGCTGATTGCTTCGCAATGCAATTTTCTATTAGGTTCATTAATTTTTTTTAAATCTTTTTTTGAAAAAATAAAAAATTTATGTGAAATCTGTGAAAACTTCTGAGGTCCATAACTTGGGAAATAAAAGCTTAGACGAAAAAATGTATTTAATATTTTCTTCTTAAAATACAATTTTCTATAACGTAAATTTTTTTTTTTTTTTAAATTGAAAATTTTACTTTAAATGTGAAAACTTTGAAGGCCCATAACTCGGAAAATACGAATTGCCGCCAGAAATTTTACTTCATATTTTCTTCTTAGAATTTAATTTTCTATCACCTGATAATTTTTATTTAAATTTGAAGTGCGTGGCTAAAGTAAATTTAAGCCCTTTTTTATTATTAAATTAATATTTTCTTTTTCTTTATAACAAATTTTATTATTTGTTTACTTGGAAATTTTATTTCATCCCCATTTTTTTTCTCTTTCTTTTGTTTCTTTATTTTGACAATGAATGATACATTTTACACTAACAAAATACAGGGCAAGTTCATCTTCTATGAATTCGAATTGAATAGAAATGGGCTCCGTTGTTCGTTTTAGTGAGCGCTCTTCTTGGTTCAAAAACTAAAAGGGAATAGTTCGTTCATTTGAACTTTTGTATTTTTATCACATACTTTTAATTGTCATTGAACGTTCTTTAGACACCATTTACACAGGGAAAGTTTACTTTGCAAAGTCTTGAGTTTATAGGAGATAGGGGTGAAGAGAACGGGAGGCAGTACAGACTTTCTTGTACTCGCAAATTCGTTTTGTTCTTTGTTCGTAGTTTATATAACTGAAGTTAGCTGCAACTTTTTATTTGAAAACAAAACAAAACTTTCCCTGTATAAACACCAAAGAAAGTTTAAAAGAGAATTCAACAAAATTTGTCAAAGTAAACTTTCCCTGTGTAAATGGTGTCTTATTATGTAAAATGATATCGAATAGGGGTTGAAAGGAATTTTTTACGAAAATAGAAAGCAAAACAACAACACAAAATTCGAAAAAAATTTTAAATTTAGTTTTCGATTTCTTTTTTTTAATGTAATTCAAAAAGTACTTTAGTCACTATGGCTAAAAAAATTAAGTTTCAATTTTAAAATCTTAATGATAAGCTTTTTAGCACGCATATTACATATCCTCTTCTTCAGTTTATTTGTTTTAAATACCATTTTTGTAAAAGAAAATAATTTGCAACTTTTGTTCCTTCGTCATTGTTTTCGTTTCAGTTTAGTTCGTTCGTTCATTTAAAATAAAGAGCTAGGAAAAGAACTAAAGGAATACAAAACACGGCCTATTTCGTTCATTTCAAATAAGTGAATAGTACAATGTGAGTTGTTCGTTCGTGTACTACCCAAGACTAGTGCACAGACTTAAGGCTTTTTTTAGCTGAACGTTGTTGAAAACATCCGTCGACGCCCGTTGACGTTTAACGTTTGTGTAGTTATAGAACATTTAAAAACGTGTTATATGCTTTTCACATAAGAAAAAAAAATTATTTTATTTTTTTTTACAAAAAACTGTATCACACTTTTTGTTGTAGGGTTTGATTATTAAATATTGTTGCTTTTAGTTGATTTTTGTTATTTTTAGAAAAGTTTTAAGCACTTTAATTATATAAATTTTTTTATACGCGCTTCACTTTTTTTTCAATAAAAAACTACTCTGTCTTAGCTGTGCATAAACGTCTGGTAAAAATGTTGCTAAATTCTATTTTATACAAATCTTGCCGTACCGTTAACGTGACATTTGTTTTCGATAAGCACTTTCTTTGCTTTTCATATAACAAAACGGATCACTGGTAACGAAATCTTACGTTACGTTCGGTTAATTCTAGCTTTGCAATTTGCCGTCGGCAAAACACATTAAATAAAAATAGTACATTTTGCCGTCGGTAAAACACTTTAATTCTAATTGTACATAAAGAAAAAAATGAGATTGTCATAAAAAATTTTTTATTGCTATTGCATTGCTACTAGCAATAAAAAAAAAACCAATTTTTATGAAGGACTGTAAAAAATATATGAAAAAAATTTTGTCCTCTATATATATTTCTAAAATTTCTGCGAGTGAACTCAACCCATGGCAGAATTAACACGGTAATGACAAATCTACAACAAACATTAAAATGCAAAAACAACAGGCGTCCTTCTGTCCTATGTGTCAAACACATATACTACAAAAAGACCAGGCAAGTTTAGTTGAGTAATTCTGGATTTTGTAGGAGAGAGGAAAGAGGAATAGAATGGGTACAAACTTGCTCGTTCTCGGCAATTATTTTTTGTTCTCTTTCGTATCTTTTATAAAGATGTAAAAAAAGAAGACAGGTAGCTTGAGGCTGAATGAATGACTGAATAAGAATGCTAAAATTGCCCAACTAAACTTGCTGTGTGTGGTCTTGGTCAAAGAGAAAATATTATGATGGAATTATTAAAATCGTATCGTGAGGTTGCGGATCAGCTGTTAAAATCCGTCACATACATAAACCATGTTAGTGCTATAGAAAATGTAGTGGCAACGTTTTCAAAGTAGAAATCTACAGAAAATAGATTTTTACGTGGCTAACGTCAAACTTTGACAAAAAAACGCGGTAAACAAAAAGAAATTTTTATATTCAAAAAACAAAATAAAAATGGACGACGGTAAACTTATTTATTTATAAAAGAAAATGAAGAAATTTTCAACAAAGCCAACTTATATTATAAGTTCTCAGATAGGAAGAAAGCAGTTTAGCAAAAGAATGCCAAATTGCTTTGTATAGAATTTTTTCTGTAAAAATAAATGTGTTTTTGGCAGAAGAGTAATGATTCGGATGGTACACTAGAGAATGTCAACAAACCATCGAGCCATGTGGAAGTGGTGCGTCGACGAGATCACCATTTTTGAAATGATGCAATTTCTTAAGCCACAAAGCTCTAGTTAGTGTTTTTTTTTTGGAAATATCCAGTTTGTGCCCAATTTTTATTAATTGGATGTACCTGCAATCTTCGTTGCTACTTATTTTGTTTTCTAGCTTTATACATATCACATAAATGAATAAACATAGAATAAAAATGTTTACAAGACATTAACAGCTGACACGTTTGACTGCGTTGAAACTTTTTTAGTAACTATGCCCCGAAGCTGTACGGTACGATTTTTCTACAACAAGACGATACAATTTTACTAATTCCACCATTAATGTAATCCACTCATCCACTTACACCTTCTATGTATGTGTGGGAATAAAACATCGGCTCGCAAGCAAATATTGACGTTTACGAAAGATAAGAGGAGATGCAAAGCGAATTCATAGGAGGTCCGCGCACAACTAATCAGGTGTTTTTTATTTATACTTATATTTTATATGGCTTAACGTCAAATTTTTTTTTATTTTGCTTTGTGTGTTTACAACATATTTAGAAATTAAATTTATTTAAACATCCTCATAAGAAAATTTCTGAAAAAATGTGTGTTTATAAGAAAAATTTTTAATTCATTTTGTTTTGTGTGTCTAAAATATATTTATAAATTAAATTTGCTTAAGAAAATTTATAAGAAAAGCATGTGCTTATAAGAAAACTTTTTTGTTCCTTTTGTTTTGTGAGAAAAGAGTGTGTTTATAAGAAAACTTTTTTGTTCCTTTTGTTTTGTGTGCCTACAATATATTTATAAATTAAATTTGTTTAAACGTTCTTATAAGAAAATTTATAAGAAAAGCGTGTGTTTGTAAGAAACTTTTTTGTTCCTACTTTTTTGGCACTACTACCAATGTAAAATGGTTTAGCGTCCTCCCTCATCAATAAAACTGCAAAAACTACAATTGGGCGATAATTGAGCACTGAATAATTTCACAAATAGTAATAACAAAACTATATTACACAATTAAATTTGTTGCACGCTTCTTATTACTTTTTTTTATTATTAAATTAATATTTTCTTTTTCTTTATAACAAACTTTATTATTTGTTTACTTGAAAACTTTATTTCATCCCCATTTTTTCTCTTTGTTTTGTTTCTTTATTTTGACAGTTTGCTAGATATTTTACACTAACAAAATACATATTGCGCGCATCTCCTATGAATTCGTCTTGAGGAGATGTATGCTGTTCTACTGTCAGTACCTCGTTAATTCTGCCATGAATCAAACTAGTTTTGATTTTCGTCGAATTCTCGAAAAACGTATACGTGTGACCGCCATGTTTAAAAAACACGCATACACCTTCATGACTGGTGGTGAATGAATGATCATCTAGCCCCTATTAGAGCCGGGTTCGCTGACTGTAGAGTAATGAATACGAAAAAATAATTAATAAAACAGTGTGTGTAATCGATCTTAATAGGTCATTGCTAAAAATATAATGTAATTCTGTTAAAATTATAATTAAATGAAGTAAATTTTGCATATAAAAATACGAGTGTTGTTACAATAAAGGCACATGAAATAAAAGCCTTGTATTTACAGCGTTATCTCTGGATTATATGTACAAACATACATACGTATGTATATGCATAAACAAATATGTAAACATAAAATATAATTATAATTTTTGCATTTAAAACAATTTGTTTTGTGTATCATAGATACAACCTACATAAAAATCAGTAAAGAAGCTACGTACAACGTTTAAATCCAACTTGCAGCAAAGTTTAGTATGCAATTTTATTAGAGGATTCTGCGTGCTGGTAGTTATTTAAATTCACCCGATTTGGTCCAGAAATACCTGAGCTACCAGCTCTCAAATGTTACCTCGGTTTTTTACGGAACAAATTTACTTTACGCACACACGGCAATTTGGAAAAAAATTATCAGATCATTAAGTAAATTTTCTCGGGGAAATTCGTATTTTCCGAGTTATGGGTCTTCAAAGTTTTCATAGATTTCATAGAAAATTATCTAGTTTTCACAAAAATTTAAAAAATAGTAATGTAAGTAATAGAAAATTTAATTTAAAAAAAAATTTCTTAAATAAATTTTATTGTTTAAGCCTCTATTTTCTAAGTTATGGGCCTCCAAAGTTTTCATATGGTCCACACAAAATTTTTAATTTTTTACGAAATATACAAAAACAAATATTATAAGTAATAAAATTTTTAATTTTAAGAAAAAAATATTAAGTAAATTTTTTCGTTTAAGTTCCTATTTTCCGAGTTATGTGCTTCCAAAGTTTTCATAGGTTCTATAAAAAATATTTAATTTTGTACGAAAAATGAACAAATTTACTTAATGCGCGCAACGTAAATTTTCAAAAATTATGAGACGTGACAGAAAATTAATTTCTAAGAAGAAAATATTAAATAAAATTTTATGAGGAAATTCGTATTTCCCCAGTTAAGAGCCTCCAAAGTTTTCTTAGGTTAAACAGAAAATTTTTCATTCGCAACTATTCTAAAAGATGTGTGCCTGTACTTCATTTAAGTCTAAAGTTATGCTACGCTTTGCAAAAGTTTTCTTATGTAGCCGGCCTTTGGCCGGACTAAATGCTTACAACCTTTATAGATAGCGAACACCGGCTTCGCTTGCAAATGTATTTTAGTGTAGC
This sequence comes from Thelaira solivaga, assembly GCA_947397855.1. Taxonomy (NCBI): domain Eukaryota; kingdom Metazoa; phylum Arthropoda; class Insecta; order Diptera; family Tachinidae; genus Thelaira; species Thelaira solivaga. The sequence continues at coordinate 9,524,043 of OX377615.1, forward strand.
CGGCCTTTGGCCGGACTAAAGGATTACTTCCTTTGTCGAATGGTCCCTATTTAGACGAAGAAACGTTTAGAAGGGAAACATTTCGTTTGTAAGCAAATTACGGGTGGAAAAGAGAGAATCATTATTGTGTTCGGTACTCGGCGATACGCTTTGTTCACGTATTCTTTGTTGATATTTGCTATACTTTTCTTTTCTTTCATTGTTTTGTGTGCAAATAATAACAATTGAATGTTGCCGGCAACATGTTCGTCTGTGTGACCGCGAAAGAAAAAGCAAAAGAGAATTCTTCCAAATGTTTCCTCGTCTAAATAGGGACATTGCGAACACCGGCTTCGCTTGCAAAAGTATTGATGTGTAGCCGGCCTTCGGCCAGACTAAAGGTTTACTTTTTTTTTTTTTTTTTTTTTTTTTTTTTTTCTCCCACGTTTATTTAAAAACAATTTTTATTATAGTTACTACAAATAAACAAAATAATAGTATAAATAGCATATAACTATACACTGTCCCATAAGCGAGCTCTCTAGTATAATAGATATAGGTATAAATATATACAATATATAAATTTTTGTTTAAACTTATTATATTTTTTATACAAAATATATACAATGTTATATCTGTTTTAATAGCGAATGTTTCGTAATGAAAACAAGGTTTACGTCCTTTATGGAATAACGAACACCGGCTTCGCTTGCGAAATTGGCCCAAACTCAAAAAAAGGACTTAAAAGACAAAATTTACTAAATAGTTTCTTCTTGTGCTACTTATAGACGTTACTACAAATCGAACGATAAATCGTACAAATATGAAATAAGTATCGTCTAGCATGCTGTCGTACTACAAAAGTATACTTCAAAGTATGAAAATCAAAATAATTTGATTTTTGTGGGCGGAGCTTGTATAAGTACGATAAAAAGTATCATGTATCATGCTGTTGTACTACAAAATTTTTTTTGAGCGTGGCGCTTATAAAAATTAATTTTTTGTGCCGAATATTGTAAGTTAAAAAAGTGAAAATATTATTAAAAATATTTTGACAATTCATCTTTTTCTTTTAACCATTCTCTACACTATGTTCTTTTTCTTGCTCCTTCTTTTTTCTTATTCTTTTCAAATAGTACTTCACTAATTATTAATAATGCCACCACATATCCATTTTGCCGTATATGTTTACTTTTCAAATTTTTCTTTTAAATGAAAAAGTACAACTTGTAGTAACGTGTATCACAAAACCGTACTGTCACTCATACTTCGCGAAGTAAGTATTTAAGTATCGTGTATCATCAGCATTAAGGCCTCGTTATGCGAACGTTGAAATGTAGAAATGTAGGAATGTAGAAATGTAAATATGTAGAGCTCAAGTATAGAAACGTAGAAACGTATCATGTGTTTTTTATAGTAAACAAAGAAGAAGAAAAAGATACATATTTCAAATAAACAACAAAACAGCCGTTTGAAACATTGATGGGGGTATTATGTCCACATTATTTGTATTTTTTTTGGAAAAAGTACCAAAATGCTTCTGTTGGTACCAACAATTTGATTTATATTTATAAACAATAACTTAATATCTGCTTAATATATTAAAATTAAATTAAATTATTTTAAAGTTTTAGTAGTATGAATTTGTCTTATGTCAATTTCATATATACATACTACATATATACATGCATTACATTTGTATTAAAATGTACAAAATGACTGCATATGTGTACTTTACGCTAAAAAATATTTTATATGTATAAATATATGTAGTATGGTATATTTGTTATTCTTATTATTAATATCTAAAATAATTTTTTGAACACTTGTATGTACGTATGCACATGCGTTCAAAATATGTGGTTCTTTTATTATTTTTACTACAAATGTTGGTAAATAAAGAGTGATTTTTTTGCTATTATCTTTTTGGCAACACTAGTTTTGACAGCTCACGCACGTTTTGTATCTTGTGTCACTGTCAAACATCTTCAGTTTGGTCTATAATTTAATCATGAATCGTCTTACAAACGAACAACGCTTGCAAATTATTGAATTTTATTACCAAAATGCGTGCTCTGTTAAGAAAGTTCATCGCGCGCTTCTTCCATTTTATGGTCAGTTTAATCGACCTACTGAGGCTTCTATTCGGGCTATTGTAACAAAATTTCGCACCAAATTTACATTGTTGGACATTAAACCACCAACACGCTTACGTAGAGTGCGAACTGAAGAAAATATCGCAGCCGTATCGGCCAGTGTTGGTGATGACCGTGAATTATCGATTCGGCGCCGTTCGCAGCAATTGGGCCTCTGTTACTCCACTACGTGGAAAATTTTGCGGAAGGATTTGGGTGTGAAGCCTTATAAGATACAACTGGTGCAAGAATTGAAGCCAAACGACCTACCACAACGCCAAATTTTTGGTGAATGGGCTCTTGAAAAGTTAGATGAAGATCCAATTTTTTTTATCGAAGAATTGTGTTCAGCGACGAGGCTCATTTCTGGTTGAATGGATACGTGAACAAGCAAAACTGCCGTATTTGGAGTGAAGAGCAGCCAGAAGCATTGCAAGAGCTACCAATGCATCCACAAAAAACAACCGTTTGGTGCGGATTATGGGCTGGCGGCATCATTGGGCCGTATTTCTTCAAAGATGATGCGAATCACAACGTTACTGTGAATGGTGAGCGCTACCGTGCGATGATAACAAACTTTTTTTTGCCCAAAATGGAAGAGCTTGACTTGCATGACATGTGGTTTCAACAAGACGGTGCCACATGCCACACAGCACGCGAAACAATGGACCAATTGAGAGGCGAGTTCGGTGAACAGTTTATTTCACGCTTGGGACCAGCCAATTGGCCGCCCAGATCGTGCGATTTAACGCCTCTAGACTATTTTTTGTGGGGCTATGTTAAGGCTAATGTCTATAGGGACAAGCCCGCTTCGATTGACGCACTGGAAGCCAACATTGCCAACATTATTCGTGAGATACCGGGCGAAATGTTGGAAAGAGTATGCCAAAATTGGACTAAGCGGATGGACCATTTGAGGCGCAGCCGCGGCCAACATTTGCATGAAATAATCTTCAAACATTAAATTATATCGACCCAACTATCGATCCAAATAAATATTTCATGCATTTTTCTGAATTTTATGTGTTTTTTTTTTTAATTTCCGATAGTTCTTATAAAATCACCTTTTATATATGTTTTATATATATTAGCATTAAATTCTTCTTTAATTTTCTATTTATATATAGAAATTAAACATTTCAAATAGTTCTTATATAAAAAATGTACCATATAAAAGGGCTAAAATGTGCCACACTTCCATCAATACGCATACATCCCATCACTGGCTACATTTTGTTACGTAAAATTCTAAATTCAACAGATTGTTACGTTACATGTGCATTACATTTCAGTCAGCTAAGCATTTGCATTGCTTTCCATATACCAGAAACGATCAGCTGACTTTAGAATTAAATTTTCTATTAATTCCACTATTTTTCTTAACATTTCGTGAAAAATTAAAAATTTTGTGTTTAACCTAAGAAAACTTTAGAGGCTCATAACTCGGAAAATACGAATTTCCCCTCGAATTTTTACTTGATATTTTCTTCTTAGAATTAAATTTTCTATCATATCTGCTAATTTTTTTGCCTAATTTGCGATGCGTGCATAAAGTAAATTTGTTAATTTTTCATGCAAAATTAAATATTTTGGAAGCACATAACTCGGAAAATAGGGACTTAATCGAAAAAATACACTTAATTAGCCCAATCATGAATATTCTCAAGGAATTTTGTTCATAAGGAATATATTTTCCTCCAAAAAAATTCCTCCAATCATAAATAACCAGGGAACAAAAAAAACAAGGGTTGGCAACATCGAAATTCGGAAACAGCTGTTTTGTTTATTTACATCGTACAATATTTTCTTTGTGGAGGTTTATTAACAAAATAAAGTTTATTGCGTTGTGTAAAATTATTAAAACAAAAGAAAAATTAGTAAAAAAATGCATACTTCAGCTTTTCGGATGGTTGCAGAAGGTTTTTTCGTTGAGGAAGAGCAAGAAAATAGACATCGAATTGTTAGAAGACATTTGCGAGACGCATCGAATCCATTTGAATTGCCTCAGTCATTGTAAGTACTTACATATAACCAAATAATTTTGCTATAATGAATTAATCCAATTTCATAACAGATTTCAAAAGTACTACAGGGTAAACAAACCGGCATTCCAGTACTTGTTAGACGTTTTAATAACACACACCGAATGGACGAAAAAACAGTTTGCTGTTTCACCCTTAATCAAACTAAGCGGGTGTTTGCGATTTTTTGCCGAAGGTGGTTACCAAACTGGAATTGGTAAAGATAACGACGTATCGTTAGCACAGTCGACTTTTAGTAAAGTGCTTACTGAAGTCGTTGAAGTCTTTCAAAACCATTTGTGCCCGGTGTGGATAAAAGTACCCCAATCCACGGAAGAAAAACGAAAAATTGCGCTATCATTTTACTTAAAGCATAAAATTCCAGGAGTTATCGGCTGCATTGATGGGACTCATGTCCAAATTATCGCTCCATCCGACAACAAACACCTTTTTTATAATCGAAAGGGTAGGTTTAGTCTGAATGTTATGTTGGTAAGTTGTTTAAATCAATACACTTCTCACACTAAATCACTTAATAGCACTTCATTTTTTTCCAGCTCTGTGACCATGAACTTAAAATACGATATGTGGATCCGTCCCACCCTGGTGCATGCCACGATTCATTTGTGTGGAATGCAAGCGAGCTAAGGAACCACTTTGAGCAGAAGTATTTGCAAGGTGAAAATAAATTTTGGCTGTTAGGTAAGTTTTTCTAAGTTAACTGCAAACCAAATTTTAAATATTTTTAAATACATGTTTTTTACAAATAGGTGACGCGGGGTACCCTTTAGAGCCATGGCTGTTGACCCCACATCGGGTTCCGGAAGGTGGTTCTAAAGAAATGAGGTTCAATGAAGTGCACTCAAAATGTCGAAATATAATTGAGCGTACAAATGGAGTGTTGAAAAACCGTTTTAGATGTCTTCTTGGTGCAAGAGAGTTGCATTATTGTCCTGAAAAAGCAGCTAAAATTGTTAATGTATGTTGCGCCCTGCATAACATATGCATGCATTACAATGTTAACGATCTACCTACCGACTTTACGGAGTTAAGCATGCCGGATGATGATGTAACACATACAGTTTCAAACCAATATCAAGCCGCTGCTCAAACTATTCGAAATAATATTGGAGACTCTCTCGAATAAAAGACATTTTTTTAAATATTTATACAAAAATTTATTTAGAAAACAAATGGTAGTGATATTCAAGGCACTAGTCGATTAAAACTAACTAATAAATAAATAAAATAAAGAATAACTTAAAAAGAAAAACATACACCCTTATCATGAATATCATTTCCCTCGAATTTTGTTCACTTTCACTGGGATAGCAATTACGAATGAATTCCCTGTTAAATCCCCTTATCATAAATAATTTTTTTCCCTTGTTTTGTTCACTTTTTTGCTTTAATCTGTTCACTTACTTTTTGCTGGCGAACACAAGTGTTTTTGTTTGTTTTTTTCTTAAAATTTAATTTAGCAAGCAGAATTTAGCAATTTTTTAACAAAAGAATTAAAAAGTGGTTGTCCCCCTATAAAAAATTAATTTATTTTGTTATAAAATCGTTTATCCACAGCAGTTAACACCTTTACTACAAGAACCATTCATAAATTGCTTCAATAAAAAAAATTTTGTTTTTGCTCTTAAAATCTTATAAAATTACAGAAATTTTTTATTTATATGCACTGGCCACTGAAAACTGCTTAACAATAAAAGTTGACACCTTTATTACAAGAACCATTCGTAAATTACAAAAATGTATTGTTTTTCTATTGAAAACTTAGAAAATTTTATAAATTCTTCTTTATTATACATTCACTCTGCACTGATAACGTGTACAAAATCTCACGTGAGATTCCCAATAGCAATTTTCCCTCCGAGGGGAATGAAAATTTCGGGGGAACAACAATTTCACTTTTATTCATGATAGGGGTGATAAATAACAATTCATTTTTATTACTGGGAAAAAATTAAAGCTTTTTACACATTTATTTAATTAAAAAGTCTTTTGTATATTCAATTCATTTTTTTAGTAATAAAAACATTAAAGCTTTTTATACATTTACATATGTAATTAAAAGTGTTTTGTATATTAAATTAATTTTTTTAATAAGAAAAAAATTAAAGCTTTTTTATATTTACATATGGAAGCAAAAAGTGTTTTGTACTTATGTCTCACAAACGTAGTGACTTTGGTTTTTAATTGAATTTGAACACATCAGTCAAGTGGAATCTACTACATACCATCAATTTTAGTATTTGTCTATTTGCATTTGCAGTCTATTTTTCTCTAATTTATATTCTACTTCTTGTACTCTCAGCTTTTCCATGAATAAATTATGGCGGCGTAGTTCATTTATTTCTTCGCGTTTCATTTTTTCCATTTCGGTAAAATGGTTTTTGTGTTGGTCATTTATTCTGTCAAGTGATCTGTATATCTTTCTTGTTGTTTGCTCCAACTCCTTTTGATTTTTAACAACAGACTTAATATTTTCCAGCAGTTCTCTTTGAATTTCCAGTTCAGCTTCAAGTACATTTTCAGTGTTTCTAGTGAAACCTTTTTTCTCCTCCAGTTTTTTGTCAATTGAAGATTTCAAATAAGTCGGACTTTTTATTTTATGGAAAGTTAATTGCTTAATTTCTTCTGTGGTCTCCTCTACATTGTCAGGTATATTGTCCAAAAAATGAATATCTGTAACCTGTAACGCTGTATGCTCTTCTTTTTCTGAAGAACTGAGACCAAAACATTTTGTCGGCACACCTTCAACAGAAGCTTTCATTCCAATTAGGTTGTAAATCGCTTCTTCTATATTGGATAACGTCTTTTCTTTGCTTGGGCCACCTCCAGTGGCTTTTTTATCTCTTAGGTTTTGTGAAGTCTTCTGTCGCACATATTTTTTTTGGTGGCCCACACCTTCATAAAAATTAAGAGCTTGTGTCACTAGTAGATAATTGGCAAAATATACAAACAAACCTTTTTCCATTCGACAATACACTTAATTGGAGGTCCCATAGAATTAAGTTCATCTTCAGCTTTTTGCCAAAATCGAGCAAGCACCTCCTTATTGCCTTTAAAAAATCCGCGGGCAATGGCTGGACTCGCTTCCATTAAATCCAGTAAATGTTGGCTTTGCTGTTTATTTGTTGTTTTCGACCTGACAAAAGTGACTTATGTTTATCAAATTTGTATTAATTATAAAAATACTTATATTTCCTTTTTAGCTCCCTACTCAATTGCAAGTGAAAATTTTTTGATGAAAAAACAAAGAACATATGTTTTTAGAATGCCGGTTTTTTTCCCTGCCGAATATTTTTCCCTTTCGATGTTGATAAAACAGAGATGGTAAAACAAAAATTCCTAAGGAATTTCTTAACGTAATAAGAGGATTGGGAAAAGAGAAAAAACCCTTACGGAATTTTTATTCGTGATTGGGCTGAATATTTTCTTTTTAAAATTACACATTCTTTTATTTGAATTTTTTTTTAAATATTCGTGAAAAATTAAAAATTTTATATCGATCGTATGAAAACTTTGAAGGCTCAACTCGGAAAATACGAATTTCCCCGAGAAATTTTACTTAATATTTTCTTCCTAGAATTAAATTTTCTATGATCTCTGATAATTTTTTTTTCAAATTTGCGGTGCGTGCGTAAAGTAAATTTAAGTCAAAAAGTATATGGCAACAACTCGAACGGAGAATTTTTGTAGCACACAAAAAAAAAAAATATACAGATTATTAGTTTAAAATACCTACTATCGACCCCTCTTTATAATTTATAAAAGGAAAATCTCTCCTATAAAAATTTTCCTCTAGTCATTACTCGTATTAACATGTTAATTTATTTGAATCTAATTTAGAGATGATGAGAGTACTTATGACTCAACAGAAGGCAGAAGAGAATATCTCCAACGTTATAAAGAAGAACAATCTGTCATTCCAAACAAAGAAAATGTATTAAAACTTTCTGCAACTTCACCAGCAAATACACACAATCCTCTACAAATACAATTACGAAATCGTGTCACTTTTAAAGTGTCAGATAACTATAGGCTTCCACCAAATAGAAAACAACTCTTTTCTCGAAATAGAGTGAGCAGTGATACAAACGAACTACAGCAACAATCCAGTAATCAACAGAGCGCTGAGAACTGTTTACATTTATCATCAGCTGTTAAAATGACTTCTGAAGACCTACTACAGCCTGGACATGTAGTTAAAGAACGGTGGAAGGTAGGTAAAACATTAAAATGATAAATATTAGCGAAATACACGCTTCAGTGTAAAGTTCCTTGTATTCCATGTAAAATTGTAAAAATAAATTTGTTAATAAATAGGAAATACTGCATGGATTTTTAAAACAAGTAAAACAGCTGTCGCCAATTGTGCCAAATTTTAAAAGTAATACAAAAATAAATAAATACTAAGTGAAATTTTAATCGGTTACCATCACAGTTGTTTACGTTTTGTACTAAAAATGCCTATTATATATGCAATATTAGTAAAAATCTTCTAAGCGTAAATTCCGCTAATACATATTAATTATATATGAATTCATAAAACATCGTAATATTTACATACACACATACATATGTACATATATGGGTGCACTTGTTGTTTTAGGTTGTTCGTAAAATCGGTGGAGGAGGTTTCGGTGAAATTTATGAAGGTCAAGACCTTATAACACGTGAACAAGTAGCCTTAAAAGTGGAATCGGCTCGTCAGCCAAAACAAGTACTTAAAATGGAGGTAGCAGTTTTAAAAAAATTACAGGGGAAAGAGCACGTATGTAGATTCATTGGATGTGGTCGGAACGATCGATTCAATTATGTTGTAATGCAACTACAAGGAAAAAATTTGGCAGAGTTACGACGAGCTCAACCGAGAGGAGCGTTTTCTTTAAGTACAACGCTTCGATTGGGTCTTCAAATATTGAAAGCAATAGAATCAATTCATTCTGTGGGATTCTTACACCGTGATATTAAGCCTGTACGTACACCTGTAATTTGATTTATAATTTTAACCATTTAAAAAATTTTATGTATTGGGTCGTATTATTTATTACGCGCGAAAAAAAATTTAAGCGGAAAGAAATATCGATCGAGATTCAAATTGCAATTACTCATTTTCAAGGAAAAGCACTATTATTTTGAAATATATCATTTAATTGTGAATTATGAAGTTGTCTATTGTGAATAAATTGTGTTATTGATAGTAACAAAAGAAGATCGGAATAACTTAACTGAAATAAAAATAATCACTAAAAGAGATTAATTTTGCTACACAAAAATAAATTTTAAATAAACACAGTAAAGTTTAATTTTTGATAAATTAATTGAAATTATTTTTGAAAAATAAAACAAGTTGTTTTTGGAAATTTTTTATTCTTACGATTTTGATCTTTCCGTTTACGCGTCAGCAAAATCTATATAGATATATATATATATATATACATATATAGCGACAATATTACTACAACACAACAATCAGTGTGTCATAGCTGAGTTAAAACCGCAATTTTGAAAAATTACCACACAAGTGGAATGAATAATTAAACAGTTTTCTTCCGCACAAAAATAATGAATAATTAGACCCACTGCTTACCTATCGTCATGTGCATATACCTACTGAAAAAATTTAACTTTTGTGTTAGTAGCCAAAATATTGTAAAATATTGCTTACGCTGTCTAAAAATTTTCAATAAAACAAATTGGAAATATTTATAACACTTAGGGCCATTATTACAACTTACTCCTCATAATGTCTCAGATAGCGATAATTAACTTTAGTTAAAGTAACTGATAAAGTGATCAATAACTTTTTTCCATTAATACAAGTTCTCAATAAGATAAAAATTATAATATTTATTATGTGGCACCAATGCTGTGAACACCCATTACTTTTCGTTGCTATAAATACATAATGGGAACTGCATGACTTTTTTGACAATTATTTTTCAAATGAAGAAATTCTTTACTTTTAAACTTTTATTTTAATACATGTTATTTTGTTGCTTAATTGTAGTTTTATTTTTGTGTATTTTTAAAAAAATTATTCAATGTCTATGGCTGCTGAGGTTGCCATATAAATATAAAATCGAAAATATAGTAACTTTATATATATGAAGTTCAGGTTAAAAGTTATGAGAAACACAAACCTATCTTTAGCTTTTCATACACTTTTTAGTTTAAGTATGTTTGTAATAATGTTGTAAGTACCAATAAAGTTAAACACATGGGGTTTCAGTTAACTCGTAAAGATGACTTAGTAAAATTAGTTTTCATTGTATTCAATAACACAAACAGTTGTACAATAAAAGTAGGAGAAATACTACAAATGCCAGATACGGCAATGCATCGTTCTACAACACCCCTTCTCGATGCATCAAAGACGGCTTCTCTGTGAGATAGATAAATCTTTGCTTTGTCAACGGCTTTGTGAGAATGTCAGCTTCTTGGTCGTCACTACTTATATATGTGATTTTAAACTCTTCATTTTCGACATTTTGCCTAACAAAATGATGTTTTACATCAATATGTTTGACTCGCTTGTTCTCCATATTATATGATAATTTTATAGCACTCTGATTATCCTCAAAAATAGTTATATAGTTGAACATGCGACCACTTGTTGTTTCTTAGAACACATCAAAATATTACCGAAAATTTTATACAGGTATCCGCTAGTTGATTTTCTGCTACTTTCATCACCAGCATAGTCAGCATCAACGTAACCTATCAAGGGTTGTTTAACATCCTTCTTTTTGTAAATAAATTCTAAAATCATACTTGATTTTAGGTACCTAACCAGTTTTTTTACACCTTGCCACTGAGTCATTGTTGGAGATTCTTGATAACGACTTAATTCGGATATTGCGTAACATAAATCTGGTCTGCTACACAGCATTATATACATGATTCTTCCAATTACTTCTCGGTACGGTATATTCAGTTTAACTTCGTTTTTCGTATTACAGAACTGTATTGACTTGTCCATTGGAGTTGCTACACCATTGCATTCTTCCATTTTTGTAAAACGTAACACTTCTTTAATTGCATTCTTTTGTGAAAATGCGAATATATTAGAGCCTTTATCATAATTTATTTCTATTCCGAGAAAGTGTTCACAGCTTGGCGAAACCACCATTTCAAACATTTTTGAAAGTTTACTTTTCACATCATTTAATTGCACTTCGCTTCCACCCTCAAGCAACAGATCATCAACATATAGCACAATGTATGTCACGCATTCATTAAGACTTCTTGTGTAAACATAATAATCATGTTGTGATCTAACGAAACCCATTTTTGTTGCAGCATCGTAAAACTTTTTATACCAGCACAATTAGGACTGATTTAAGCCATACAAAGCTTTCTTCAATTTACAAACCGAGCCACATTTTGCGTTCATACCTTCGGGTACCGTTAGGTAAACAGTCTCATTTAAATCTCGGTTAAGAAAAGCGGTTTTAACATCCATTTGGCAAATATGATAACTCTGGTGAACAGCCACTGCTAGGATAGTACGGATTGTTGCTATTCTTGCAACTGGTGCATACGCTTGCTGATAGTCGATACCGTATTTTTGTTGACATCCTCGAGCCACTAACCTTGCCTTGTATCTGTTGGGTTGACCATGTTTATCGGTCTTTAATTTAAAAACCCATCGACAAGTAATAACCTTCATATCAGGCTGCCTCTCAACGAGCTCGAATATGTTGTTTTTCTTCAGTGCCGATAGCTCCTCTTCAACTGCACTTTTACAGTGTACTTTATCCGGCCTCATTTCGATTTCATTAAAACAAGCAGGTTCAGCTAAAAAAGAAACTTTGGACAGATTTATCTGATCAAAATGATTGTTGTATTTTAACTTAAGTGGTACTCTGCGCTCACGGCAGCCTTGCCTTTGACTTGCCAAATTTGATTGCTGCCGGAGCGCTACTGCTGCTTCTCGATCTTGATTTACATCTTCAGAGTTTACCATCATTTTCAGAAAAACCATCATGAACGCCACAGCTGAACTGTTATTATTCCTGTTACCGTTGCTGTTATTATTTCTGCATTGCTTGCTAAATCTTCCCTTTTTGTTCTGTGCACAGTTAAAACTCTTATGACCTCTTTTTACACGTAAATCACTCGCCATTAAAGCTACTGTAAAATACAGGGTCTTGACTATTATCACCTACGGTATCCTTGTTAACTTTTTGCCGCATTTCTTCATTCAGCAATCTAGATTTTGCATACTCTAACGTGAGTGTCTCATCAGGCAAGTTTTCAGGTGCTGTTATAAGTGGCTGAAAATCTTCGGGGAAAGTTTTAAACAAATGGCATATAACCTCATTGTTTTCCAGCTTTGCACCAGCCGCCACTAACTCACGCACACACTCATCAAACTTTGTGAAATGTCTTTTCATATCACTACCCATTTCATATCTCAGTCTATCCATCCTAGTTCGCAGCATATTTTGTTTTGCCATATTTGTCCCTGAAAACAAACTCACCAAGGTATTCCACATCTGTTTAGCTGTAGACTTTCCTTTTATATACTCGATTGTTGATTATCATCAACAAGGCATATTATTAAATTCTTCGCGCTTGAATTTTTCTCCACCCATGACTTGACTTCCTCTGCGTTTGTTGCTGTTGCCACTGGTTTTTCAACAACCAAAGCCTCCGCTACACCTTGAGACTCTAGAAAGTTTTCAAATCTGTAACGCAGTTTCTTTTTTCAGTCAACCCAGGTTCTTACCAAAGGTCTGCTTCCTTTGAATTAAAACACGTTGATGTTTTCGTGTTAACACAGTACAATTTTTATTTACGAAGAATAATTTAAAATATATAAAGACAAAGATATGTATGGAGGGTTTTGTGATTCGTTGGGCGATACCTTCAGATCGCTCGGGCTTTAACTCCTCGTTCACACGGTTGACTCGCTGTACTGAGACTCGGCTTGCTCAGTTGACCCACACTTTGCTAGTACAGGCTGAATCGCTTGGCTCGGATTGTGTTCGACTTCCCTGTGTTGAAGAAGTTATTTATTATAGCGTTAGCTGTTAGTATCGAATGCAGGTAATTTTCAAAGACCGTGCACTCAGCTAGTGGTAATTTCCAAAGACCTTCGTATTCGGCTATCAACGAGTTAGTAATGAGTGAAGGTAATTTCCTAGAAACCTTACACTCGGCTTTTTACGTTATGAATACGAGGTAATTTCCAAAGACCTTCGTATTCGGCTATCAACGAGTTAGTAATGAGTGTAGGTAATTTCCTAGAGACCTTACACTCGGCTATTTGTGTTATGAATACGAGGTAATTTCTACAGACGTTACACTCGGCTAACTACAAATTAAATACTAAAGACGAATGTAGGTAATTTCCAAAGACCTTACACTCGGCCAACTACAAATTAAATACTAAAGACGAATGTAGGTAATTTCCAAAGACCTTACACTCGGCTAACTACAATTACAATATTAGAATAAGAATTAAAGATGAATTTAGGTAATTTCCAGAGACCTTACACTCTCCTATATACGAGGTATGATAAAAAAATAACCGTTATTTTCAATTTTCGTGAGGTACGTATGTTCGATTTTCGAATTCTTTTTTTTTTATGTTGGTACATATGTCTGTTATTTATGTTGACAATATCAGCCATTTTGAATTGTCAGTTTGTTTTTGACAGATAAAAAGGTTAGTCGTGTTTTGGTGTGCTCTTCAAAAAAACTGTATTAAGTTTTGCGTAAAAAATGAAATTAAATGTGAAAGGACATTTGAAATGTTGACTGTGGCGTTTGGCGAGTCTACTATGAGCAGAACACAAGTTTAAGGAACACGGTTTAAGGAAGGCCGAGAAGATGTCAATGACGATGCTCGTCCTGGTCGCCCGATTACGTCAACAACCGATGAAAACATTGAAGCAGTGAAGAAAATGATTTTGGATAATCGTCAAATCACTATTAGAGAGGTTGCTGATAATGTTGGCATATCGTTCGGCTCATGCCAAGCAATTTTTACGAATGTTTTAGGCATGAAACGTGCGGCAGCGAAGATTGTTCCAAAATTGCTGAATTTTGACCAAAAAAATCGTCGCTTGTTCGTAATTTTTTGGCCAAAAACAACACCGTAATCATGCCTCAGCCACAGTATTCACCAGATTTGGCCCCCTGACACTTTTTACTGTTTCTAAAACTGAAGACACCGATGAAAGGAAAGCGTTTTGCCACGATTGAGGAGATAAAAGAAAAATCGAAAGAGGAGCTGTTGGCGATACCAAAAAGCTCGTTTCAGAATTGTTTCGAGGATTGGAAAAAACGCTGGCATAAGTGTATTATATCTGAGGGGGAATTCTTTGAAGGGGACAAGGTAGTTATTGATGAATAAATAAATACTTTTTGAAAAAATTTAAAATAACGGGTTTTTTTTGATCATACCTCGTATGTTATGAATACGAGGTAATTTCCAAAAACCTTCGTATTCGGCTATCAACGAGTTAGTAATGAGTGCAGGTAATTTCCCAGAGACCTTACACTCGGCTATTTGTGTTATGAATACGAGGTAATTTCCAAAGACCTTCGTATTCGGTTATCAACAACTTAGATATTAGTAACGAGTGTAGGTAATTTCCAAAGACCTTAAACTCCCCTAAGTACAGATTAAATATGTAGGAATAATCGCCAACATCAACTTCGTACCATAGTTAAAGTAGCTTGCTGGTAATTATAATTCGTACAATGTCGGTTATTGTTCCCCCCGTTCGTTACCAATCCTTGTCTACTTATACGAATTCTCACATTGACCGTCTGAGAATTGTAACACACTGATGTTGTGTTTTAGCACCAAGCACACAAGTACGCTACTGCCTGTGCGTTGGTCTATTATGATTTGGTAACTTGGTTGCGACGGTGGTGTTGAATATAACCGTGAGTAGATATATGCTTATGCTACTTATTATACGTCAGTTTGTAGGTACTAGTGGCTCGTTTGTAACGGTCACGTTACAACTCTATATTTCCACGAGTCGAAATTTTGTCCATCAAATGGTTTAATTTTAGCAAAAACTAATTCCATTACAGACATCTTGTCTGGGCCCATTGTAAGTACCAATAAAGTTAAACACGTGGGGTTTCAGTTAACTCTTAAAGATGACTTATACCGTGTTCAGACATAAAAGTTAATGAAGTCAATTAAGTTCTAAATTGTGACTGATTTGGGTGTTCACACATATTCAATTAAGTTTACGCAATTAAGCATTTGACAACTGAAAATATTGACGTTTTTTTTTTTTTAAATATGTTTGAGTATTTATAAAATAAAAAATGATAAGAAAGTCAAATTTAAAAAAAAATGTTTTGAAGGCAAGGTATTGATTAAAAGAAATTAGTTATTTAAAAATTATTTTCAATAACAATTTTATAAAATTTATTTACCGGTAACTTCGGCTGCCATTTACTTTTTATGACATTTATTTTTAAATTTATTTACTTTTTCTTTTTTTAATACTGAAAATATCAACTTTTCTCACTTTTGAGTTGATATTTAAGGGCACAACAAAGAGTTGCATTTTGATTTTGACTTCAGTAACATGCAATCAATTGCTAATTACGCAATTATTTAATGGAAATTTGTATGGTAAATTGAGCTCAATAAAGGCGATAATTGCGTAAAATGCTTAATTGCTCAATTAACATGTATGTCTGAAGAGGGTATTAGTAAAATTAGTTTTTATTGTATTCAATATTACAAACAGTTGTACAATAAAAGTAGTAGAAATACTACAAATGCCAGTTATGGCAATGCATTTATCTCTTCGAGAACATTCTACTTTTAGTTATCGCTTGTTGTAATAATGCCCCTTACAGTTCAATGAAAATAAGAGAAATCAATCAATAAATCATACAAAAAAATAATTACAAGGATGTGCGTATAAATGCTTTAAAATATAGCAAAGTCAATCGTATATTTATTTTTCAATACCAATTTTAAATACTTTATTCTGAAAAGAAGAGTGTCTTAAATATTGGTTTCATATTTTTACAGAATAACAAGTAAGATATTGAGAAAAAATTAACTGAATAAAAACATTTTTTAATACATAAAGCAAATGAGCTATATGGTTTTATTTCATGAATTTAATTTGATTTAATAATATTTCATTACAGAGCAATTTTTCCATAGGACGCTTACCATATAATTGTCGGCGTGTTTACATGTTGGACTTTGGCCTAGCAAGACAATATACAACTGGAACAGGAGAAGTGAGATGCCCCCGTGTCGCGGCTGGTTTTCGCGGCACTGTTCGCTATGCATCAATTAATGCTCATCGAAATCGAGAAATGGGTCGTCACGATGATCTCTGGTCTCTTTTTTACATGCTTGTGGAATTTGTAAATGGTCAACTTCCCTGGCGCAAGATAAAAGATAAAGAACAAGTTGGTTTAACCAAGGAAAAATATGATCATCGAATTTTACTAAAACATTTGCCTTCCGATTTGAAACAGTTCTTGGAACATATACAATCTCTAACTTATGCTGATCGTCCGGATTATGCGGTACAGTATACATATACAAATTTAACATATATCATTTCTTTTCAATCCAATGTAGCCTCTTTCGTTTAAAATATTTCGAGCCATAATATTAGAATGAACTGATAGCTTCGTTAAATACATAAGTATGTAAGTGTTCAATATATCTGCTTTAACCATTGTAAGATGCCCTTATTGTGGTTTACAATTCAACTCCAGTTCAAATTTTGTAATTTGGTATAATGAATTACAACTTATCCTGTCGAAAAACTTGTATTTATATATTTTGCTGTTGACAAGAACATAAACAAATTAAAACTAATTACCAGAAGGTGTTTTCAATAAATGTTAAGCAAAAAAAATTAAAATGGAATTATATTTTTATTGAAATTTAACAACAAGAAGAGTGTTGTCTTCTTTAATACAGAGCACATGTCATAATGTCATTCAGTCAATCATGGCTGCTATATTTCATAGATGTATAAAACGGTAGTTTTATACGTGAATGACTGACTTCATATCATAACATCTCCCTTTTTCTTTATTTATCGTTAATTCAAGTATCTTTAAAGTATATTACAAACGTATTATATAAATGAAAGATTTTTACAAACGTATTATATAAATAAAAGTATCTTAAAGATTTTTACACATGTTTTACATTATTTCAAGTATCTTAAAGGTGTTTTAACTACTCTACCACTACGTGTTACTCTTTCGTTAGCAATATTTTCATTTTTAGGTACATTAATGTTTTGTTTTTCATTTACATTTTCTGTTATATTTTCTTCATTTAAATTCTCTTCAATAATAACACTTCCGTTTACGTTTTCAGTATTTAAATTTACATTTCCATTACTATTATCATCATTAAAATTTTCATTTTCAATAATATTTTCCTCATTATTTAATTTAACATCTTTATTCATATTTTTAAAGATATGTTGGGTACTTCCTATTAATATTATAAAGCCGAATGTTTGTGAGTGTGAATGTGTGGATGTTTGTTCCTCTTTCACGCAAAAACTACTGAATGGATTTTAATGAAACTTTACAATAATTTAGATTATACATTAGAATAACATATAACTACATAGTATAAAGCAAAGTCGCTTTCTGCGTCTGTCCCTATGTCTGTATGTATGCTTAGATCTTTAAAACTACACACCGGATTTTGATGCAGTTTTTTTTTTTTTAAAGATAGAGTGATTATAGAGGAAGGTTTATATGTACTCGTATAATCTTGGAAGGTTTAACGTCACAAATCCGCCCGGCAGGTAGTGCTATAGTCGGTATCTGGCTTATTTGCCTACTACCTGTTTTTACTCTATGAGTACGATTTCTTATTGTAAGAAGATCGAATATATAAAAATTTTAAGGCAAGACAACGTTTGCCGGGTCAACTAGTAGGCTATAATTTATAAAGATATTGTGTAAATTGTCCAAAATATAACGATAGGTGTCAAGTAAGCAGAAAAAATTCTACAATCGGCGACATGTTTTGGTGTGCGCCTCAAATATCGTTGAAGTTACACATATATAATGTATGAACGATATGTTTATCATAAATAGTCCTACAAAAAAGTCTGTGACAGCATATGTCTATCTCTTATGTGGAAGCAATTATCGTAAAAATAGTGAACCATAATTACAATAGAAATTGATAATTTATTTCTAATACATATTTCTTAGTAATTAATGACTGTATTTATTTGGTTGGTTTTTTTAACAATTAAAATTCTATTTGTAAAGAGACGTCGCTAAAAATTGATACAAACGCTTTCGAAGGCAACCGACCGGGCCGGTTGAGACCGGACAAAAACATCTAGTCTTCTATATGTTGACCCTTCGCTATCCTGTACAATAAAAGATCTGGGCTCCTTACATTTATTTAATAACGGGTGGCCCAAATAAGACCAGCTGATGTGAAACACAAATAATTTTTTTATTTTTTAACATAATTTATATTTTCTTTTTGCAGATTATAACTGAACTCTTGGAAATTTAAAATGAATACGTACAGTCCACAACAACGCATTAAAATGATCGATTTTTATTATTCTTCTCAACGATCAATTGTTCTGAAGCAGCGAAATTATCGCCGTTTTTTTAACGTAAGATCAACGCCCACATCTTCCATGATTACAAGTTTAGTTCGCCGTTTTGAGGAACTGGGTTCAAATACCGACCGTCCGGGAAGAGGTGTTCATCGAAATATTCGTACTGAAAACAACGTGGAAGCTGTGCAGCAGAGTGTTGCAAATGATCCATCTGTCTCAACTCGTCGCCGTTGCGGCCAATTGGGTATACACAGAACAATATTACAGAGAATTACAATGCTGGATCTTAAGATGTATCCATACAAAGTTCAAATTGTGCAACAGCTTCTGCCGCAAGACCCCCAACAACGACTACAATACGCTATTCGCTTTACACAATCAGCCACACAAAATGATTTTTTAAATTATCTTTTGATGACGGATGAAGCGCATTTCCATATGAGTGGTTATGTGAATAAACAAAACTGTGGGGACCGAAAATCCAAGGGCAATACATCAGCATCAGTCACACCCAATCAGGTGCACTGTTTGGTGCGGTGTTATGGCCACATATTTCTTTGAGAATGATGATGAAACACCAGAAACGGTCTCCGGGGCTTCTTACATAACAATGATCGACAACTTTTTGCGGCCAATGGTGGAGCAACATCCTAATTTGTGGTTTCAACAAGATGGAGCCACTGCGCATACTGCTAGGCAAACTATGCACATGTTGCGTGAAATTTTTGGTGAACGCAAAATTTCAAAAAATTCAGATTTGCCTTGGCCTCCTCGTTCACCAGATTTAACTGCGCCCGATTTTTTTTATGGGGTTATTTAAAAGACAAAGTGTATGTTAACAAACCACAGACACTTGGACAGCTCAAGCAGAATATTCGAGACGAAATACGGCGCCTGCAACCAGAAACATTACGCCGTGTAATGCAAAACGCGCTAAAAAGAGCCAATGCCTGTTTCGAGCAAAATGGTGGTCATTTGCCTGATGTCATATTTCACACATAGTCACGTTAAATTTCCATAAAATGTATTTAACATATAAAAATAAATCATTTAAAAAAACCGTTATTATAAGAGTTCTACGTGCTTAACATCACTAGGTTTTGATTTTGGCCACCCTGTATAATACCAGGTTGCCAAACTGTTTTTTAAAAATTAATTTTCTCACCTATCTCCAACGGCTTAGATTTATATACTGTTTTGTGATAATATTTTAACATTTTCTGATTTTGTTTATCTCATAATGAAACTTAAGTTTCATTATGACTTGGTTGCTGATGTAACCTGAATGCAAAATGTCAATTTCAATAAATTTCGATTAGTAATCTACTAATAATAAATATGTTTTTCCATTAAATTCAAAAAGGTTACAACCAATCTTATACCATGGGATAGTGACAATCTCATGGGGTAATAACTCCTCTTTTGTGTTAGAATTTTTATATTTTTGACAAGTTTCACATTTTGATACCATAATCGAAATGTCATTATTGATATTTGGCCAATACATTGTTTGTCTTGCCAGATTCTGGCAACGTTGCACCCCCATATGTAATTCATGTAAAACATTTCTTTTCTTAACTCTTTCGGGACTGTGATGCGATTATTCATTGATAATACTCCATTATACTGAGTTATTTTATTTCTCACTGAGTAACTCTTTATTCAACTTTCTTTTACCATCCTTTTCTTATACATTCAAACAATGCTTGCAAAACCATGTCTGCTTCAGTTAAATTTTTTGTATTGTCAAGTCTGGTAAAGCGTTCTGCAACATAATAAAATTGAAGTGTTAATCCAGTTCTCTATCAAGTTCTAATAATGTATCTTCTTTCACAGGAGATCTATACAGTGCATCTGCTATATAAAGATATTTACCAGGCTTATATTTAAGCTCAATGTCATACGTTAATAAATAAAGCATAAACCTTTGTAATCCAGCCGGTATCTTATACAGTGGCTTTTCAAACAACGACACTAGTGGCTTATGATCAGTTTCTAGTATTACCCGTAAGCCGTAAGCGTATTGGTGAAACCGCGTACAACCGAACAAGATGGCGAATAGCTCCTCTATTTGAGCGTAATTGGATTGGCAGTCATTCAAGGAAGCCGATGCATATGCTATTGGGTTGTCATCATGCATGATTACAGCGCCCACACTGAACTTAGATGCATCTACTGACAATTTTAATTGTTTTCTGGGTTCGAAATACTGTAAAGTCCCTTTTGTATCGAGTGTACAAATGTAAAAATTAATTTCTACAATACTTCAGAACTATTATATGAAAACTCAACTTAAATACGTTAAATTGTGTTTACGTTTTAAGTGCTGGAAACAATCTTCTCTACTTGAAAAACGGATATGTTAGCAACACAGATAAAGGGTGGTAAAATTTTAGGGGCCAATGTTGATTTTGAATAAAACATAAATTATTTAGGAAATTATTGTCTTCTCTTTTTATTGTGATAATATGGTATGGGTCAATTATGTATGGAACAAAATATCGGCCAAATGGCCGCCTCGACCTCGGCGGCACACCTCCATCCGATGGTGCAAATTTTCGATGACGTTGAGGCATACTTGAGGTTCTATGCCGTTAATGTGCCAAATTATCTCATCCTTTAGCTCTTGAATTGTTGCTGGTTTATCGACGTACATCTTTTCTTTCAAATAACGCCAAAGAAAGAAGTTCAACGGTGTCAAATCACATGATCTTGGCGGCCAATTGACATCGCCACCACGTGAGATAACACGGCCATTGAATTTGTCGTTCAAAAGAGCCATTGTTTCCTTAGCTGTGTGGCAAGTGGCACCGTCCTGTTGAAACCACATTGTCCTTTTGGAAAAAATACGATAAAATAAGTCACTCTTTGTGGGTGAATTGTTTTTTCGACAATCACTCTTGGATTATCATTCGCCCAAATGCGGTAATTCTACTTATTGACGAATCCACTGAGGTGAAAATGTGCCTCATCACTGAAGATGATTTTCTTCGAAAATTGATCATCCACACTTGCCACCATTCTAACCATTGACTACGTTTGGAATGGTCAAGAGGCTTTAGTTCTTGAGTCAATTGCACCTTTGAAGCATGTAAGTGCAAGTCTTTATGCATAATGTTCATCAACGTCGAGCATGAGAGGTGCAATTGTTGGGCACGACGACGAGTTGAGGTGGACGGCTTTCAGCCACACTATCGCGAACAGCAGCAATATTTTCTGCAGTACGAGCTGTACGAGCATGCACTGGTGCTTTCACATCTCCTTCCGGTTTGCTCAAATTTTTGCACGATTTTTCCAATTGTACGCACATTTGGACGATTAAATTGACGGAAAAATCACGAAGTGCACGATATGCATTTTGATTTGAACGCCCATTTTCATAATAAGTCTGGTTTTATTTGGTGTCGTGAAATCAAGTCGTTTTTGTTATTTTCGAAGACAAATAAAACCGATGTTCGAATCATTTGTTCTATACATTAGTTTATTTGCATGAAATTTTTTATGTAAATGTTTGATAACAATTTTGATAAATCGTAGTGTTTTCGTTTAAATAAAAATAAAAACGTGTTTTTTTTATTAAAAAGTTTTAATATAAAATATATAATTAGTGTCAGTGAAATAAGTAGTGAAATAAAATGGCTTTGCCGTTGTAGGATTTTTATTATTAGAAGAAGAACGCTCATAGAAAGTAAAATGAATATTCATAAATTACAGGTTAAATAAAGTAGCTTTCTGTTTACATCTTTTTGCCGTGAACCTACGCTTTTTATTGATTCATCCAACTGTTGTCAAAGAGATCACACAATTGGCTTATCAAGTTTTGTAAATCTGTAATAAAAGGTTTTTAAATTATTTCTTTTATTATAATTTATTTTATTAAAATGAAAGTTGAGCTAACTAGAGCTCCAACCTTGTGTAGGTTAATTCAATAATTCCTTTCCTTAAACAAACTAGTCAACTTATATACTAATTAGGCTACTCAAACTGAGTGACATTTTACAGTTACACTCAGTTTCTATATTCTTTACTTAACTATACTTATAATGTAAAGGTATTATAATTTACCAGGCAATCATGAATTTAGGAAGTTTCCAAAGGTCATAATTGAGTGGTTTTAATATTTCATATTTATTTGGGTTTGTTCCCATGTGTTTAATATTATGGGAACAAACTAAGAAATATGATCTATTTTACACAATTTGTTTACTTTACTATTTAACATATTTTAGTGTTAATTCAACGCTTTGATCGGCGAGTGCATAACAACACAACAACACCACTGCACAAATCAAAGACAATGCACTACAGTAATTTGATGACTACTTGACTGTCGCAAGCATTAAAGAATTTGCGGCGACAGACGAGTGTGCATTGCTACAGTCATATGCATGTAACTATGTGTGTTCATGCCATTGTATTTTTGTTTGTGCCATTAATACAAACATGTGTTGTGCACTACATTAGGGGGCTACCGATAGATTGGTTACGTTAAAAATCCCTTAGCAATGACAGGATATTTTTCTATAAAATGCACAATTATTGAGTTTTAAGTGCTATTTTTTTTTCTTAGAGAAAAAAAATTATGAGTAAAAATTTATTTTTGTAGAATTAATATTAATTTACTTAAATTTTTATTAAATATTTAACTGCATATGAATTTTTAATGACAAAAGTCAGTTTTAGTCACTTGCTTTATTTGAAATTAAACAAACCAACAACTGTCAACTGATTGGTTTCAATCCAATACAAAACCGATAACATTGGTTTCTGTGACACCTAAAACCGACATTAATTCTAGTTCGAAAATGAAACCGACAACATTGGATTTCATGACACCAAAGTAATTTTTTTGTCGGTTTTAAATCCAATACCGACAACATTGGATTCTATGACAGCCCTGAATATAGATATGTTTTTTAAAAATAGATATGCCAGAGCGGACAATGAATACATATTTCGGAAAACTTTCTAAGCATACCCATAATGGGCTTTGCTAACTAAATGAAAAAAAAAATAAAGAGTTTTATCCCTTATTTGCCGAAAGTTTAATGAATTGTTTTCAAATTATTTTTAGATGCTTATTGGATTATTTGAACGTTGTATGAAACGCCGGGGTGTTAAAGAATCAGACCCATATGATTGGGAAAAAGTTGACGCAACAAGCAATTCAGCGAACGTAGGTAATATCACTTGCAGTCAATCAAATCAAACTAATCATGCCCAAGCCAAAAACGAATATGTACATGGAAATATTACACAAATGACAGTTGTAGCTTCCAATGCTAGTGGTACTGAATATGTAAGTTTAACATCATTTCAGTAAAAAAAAATTTTTTTGATTAAAAGTAAATACATTTGTTAGTTATATATGTATTAAAAAACTTCACTGCTTACAGTTCCGAAGGAGAAATGATGCTGAAACAGCGCTAGCTGCTAGTACTGAGGTTATGCATGTTAAAGACAAGGTAAGCTAAAAAATTTATATTGCCGTCAAATTAATTTTTTTTTAAAGTAAAAATTAATGGCCTTATTACGATTCACACCTCAACCCAGTTGAGTTGAAATCAAAACAACTCAACCTTTTTTTGGTATTATATATTACAACTAATTTCAGTTAATTTTATATTAATGTTGCCAGCCTAAAAATTGAGAATTTGAAAGATATAAACAAAAAAATAAAAAATAAAATAGTAATTTGTAATTTATCCTGTGTTTTGTGCTCTAAATGAAATAAATCAAATAAATAAATATAAAATAAAGCAAATTTTTATTTCAAATAAAGAGTGAAATAAAAATTTTCATTGTGCATTAATTTTTTGTCATTATTGCTGGTGTTCCGTCGGCAATAAATCGCCCTTGATTACTATACTGTCAAAGGTACATAATATACATACAATTGGCTAATAAAGAACCTTTGGCCAGATGTTTGAAGTTGGTTTTACGAAAAAAACCTGAATCCAGAAAGCAGAATTGTCTATAACTTGATAGAACTTTAGAAAATTCAGACAATTTGTTTAAAACAACTAGCATTGGGCTGTAAATGGTAGTACCACAAAAAAGTTGAAAGACAACATAAATACAACTGAAAATTTTTTTGACAGGCTAAGTTGTAATTCATAATACCAAAATACGAAATTTCAACTGAAATACAGTTGAGTTGTAAACCATAATAGGGGCATAAATTCCAATTTTTGGTCATAAAATGTTTTCTCTAAAAAACTTCAGTTTGCACTGATTTATTACATATTAAAAAAATTGTTGAGAATTGGTTTATCTAATGTTCTTTTTTTTACCATTAGATAATAGTAATATTATAATATTTAAAAATTTTACAAATATAATAAATTTATTTATTTATTAATTCAAAATATAATAACAATAAAGCTCCTAAAGAAAAAAAAAATTATTACATAGTAATAAGTAAATACAATCCAAGTGGGTAGTACTTAAAATTACAATAAGTATAATAATCCTTACTTTCTGGTTTCCCAGCCAAAATAAAAAGGTGCAAAGGAATTTTCTAAATTAATTTAAAAAACCCTTGTCCTTTCTCTGTCTTAGGTACCGAGCAATTAAGTAAATACATAAATTTTTAACTAAGTACTTAAAATTTTTTTAAAGGTTGTAGACAAAAATTGTAATAATACCTCACCGCAGGCTGAGAATAATTTCCAGAATCTTAATAGTTGTAATCAAAATAATTCGAATAAAGTAGCAGCAATAACTACATGTGTTGGTGGGGCGCCTACGCGTAACATCAATGTCAATGACCAACAGCAGCAGTCACAACAGCAGATACAACAACAGCAGCAGCAACAACAACAGCAACAAGCTAATCACATGATGGTAATTCATAGCCAAACGGAAAGTGGTTTAGGTACCCAGCAACTACTTAGTGGAGTTGGGCCAGCTTTGTTAAAAACCGCCTTAATGACTGGTAGTTTTAGGACAGAATCAAACAAACCACCACATAATATGTATCGCAATAAACACCAAAATCCGCAACATACCAGTTTAAATACAAAGAAAGTTGGAATATCGTCCTTAAACCACAACAACTCTGCACCTCTTCATCATAGAAGTGTTAGTATAACAATGTTTTCTTTATATGCGAGTAAATAAATATTTCCAATCATGAAAATTTGGCATAGATTGGGGTCTTAGTTAGGTAACAATGAAAACCTTTCCAGGTACAACATATTTGGGCCAAAGAAAAATATATTTTTATTATATTTATTTTCAAATTCAATACAAGTTAAGCCTATAAGGCCAATAATATATGTGTCTTTAGTACAATTATGTCAATCTTATATTTTAATTGTAAAGACATCCGGAATACCTGTGAGAAGAGTTATCCACTAAAGTCTAAAAAGATCAAAAAGGAGACCCCATGGTGGAATGATAGACTAGGAAAACTCTGATCCTCGGCAAGACGTGCATATAAAAATAGGTGACTGGCTCATCTGTCATAATAGGTCTATATTGGCCGCGGTCTATAGTTCCCGCTCCTCATTCTAATTCTAATAGGTGACTGGCTCCCCTATAAGATTTTACTAACTAAGTTAATAAGGAACATATAGCGAGTCTTTGCAAAATGCATTCAGATAGCAGTTACGCCTATTCTCCGGGGAAAATTCGTTAGCTTCTTCTGAAACTCAGTTCACGGGATCATTGCCTATAAATTGAAGAATGGCCAATTTATAGCCACCAACGGTCACTAATATGGACCGCAGCTTGGTAGGCAAAATCTTTAAAGAGAAAAGACTTTAATATCTGCCGCGTACTTTCTGTGCATTTATTCATATTCAAGAAACTTTTGACAATACATCACATGATGCCATTGCATGCGTACCCGACAGGAAGAGGGATCCAGTTGTGGTCAGGAACTGAGCCATTAAGATGCTGACAACAAAGTTTGTCGGCGAGTCGAAATCATAGTAGCGAATAGGGTATGCCCACAGGTCATCATCAGGCTTTGACGACTCAATAGCCATGGTTAAGCGGACGACCTAATCATTTCTGTGGTCGGATGATATTGGAAATGATACACCAGGCTCCTAGTCTTACTGTTAACTTGTGTAAAGATAAAGGCTAATATATAAATATATAACCCAACTATAACTGTTCTTATTACACGCACGAGATGAAAGAATATCGAACTCATGCGGCCAACACTGACTGTCCAATTATGTCCATATGTCCCAACCTATGTCATATTTAACTAATAAGGCTACAATGGCATTTTACGCCTGTCAACGCCTTTTTGGTGAAACGTGTTGGATAAGACTACTGGTCTTACTACACTACAGAAAAGCAATATTAACCTGCGCTGCTCTAGTTTGGTGGCCTAAGTTGCACCTTGCTAAGGACTCCCACCTAGTGTGTGTATCAATTTTTTAAGCTGTCCTACTAATGCGCTAGATGCCTTACTGTATATGCGACCTCTTCACATCTCAGTGCAAGAGAAGGCATGTAGAAGTGAACTACGCCTACCGGGTAGTTCTGGAGTGTGGTAGGACATTTGGAATACTTGACTTCTTTATGGAGACTTGCTCTGGTGCTGAAAAAAACTTTACAATCCTAATTCCTGAGAAGGATTTTTGGCTAAGCCCAACTTGGTGGCACGCAGAGCTCTATTAGTTTCAAACAGGAAAATTGCGAGACTGAAACAAGTTTAATATATTAATAATAAATTCTGTTTTTTAAGTATTCTTATTATTTAGGTTGAGCTATCTAGAACTCCAATCTTAAATGTCAATATATCAATTCTCTTTTCTTATAAAACTAGTCAGGTTACATACTATTTAATCTACTCAAGCCGAGTAACTTTTTGCAGTTATACTCAACTCTTAAATTCTATGCTTAACTGTGCTTATAATGTAAATGTATTATACTTTACCAGCAATCATGAATCTTGGAGGTTTTAAAAATTCATAATTTAGTGGTTTTATTAAGTCACAATTATCTGTATTTATGCCCATACATTTAGTATTATGGGAATAAACCAAAAAATATGATCTATATTAAAATATTTTGTTTATATTATTATTTAACATTTAAAGTGCACTAAAACATCAACACAGTGCAAACCAAAGGCAATGCGCTATTGTAATTTGACCGTGTGGATGCCGCTTGTTTATAGAGATGTAGCGACAGTCACGTATGCATTACTATGGTCATCCATATGCAGCTAGATGTATTTATGTGCCCATGTTTTAATTACAAATTTCATGTTTAACAATTTGTCTGTGTCTATGTATGTCCGTTTTGCACTTATATTAGGGTGTCGCCGATTGATTACGTAATACAAGTATATGTCCCCTACTTCCAAAGACCATTCAAATTTAAAAATTTTCAACGAGGTGAAGGACTCATTGAACAAGCTAATTGGCTTCATTCGAGGCCTAGATCTAGAAAAGTGAACTCATGGGCTGTACAAAAGATCCTTTGGGTCGTGGTACATAGGGCCTAGTATTAATAATAAAATATTTTAAATATTTAATAATATAATTGTTACAATATTATTATTATATCTTAGAGTCAAAATGTTGCCATGGATACTGTGATGATGGGCGATGATGGCACGACGTCTACTTCACTAAATGGCGAATTACGAAAAGCTAATATAAATAAAATTGCTTCCGAAGCGATAAAATCTACAAATATTAGCTTTGCTGATGATCAACATAATATGGACGGCAGTACTGTAAATAATAGTGGTGGAGCAGTTGACGGGTCTTCATTAAATGTGGATGCTACAAATGCTAAAAAAACAAATATAAAAATTTCTAGTGGTAATAATCGAGATAACCATTGCATTAAAGCTGTACAAGATAAACCAACCAAACGTTGCTATACCTCTAACGTAAATGTGGCAACAGCAGCTACCGAGGAACCCAAAAGTGGGCTTACAAGTCGCTACCAAATAGCAAATAATATAGCCAATCCTCAAGAAGCTAATGAATCTAATTGTGCGTTTGAGTCAGAGTATGAACCAACTGCATTTTCATTAGAGGGTGCAAATCGTGTGTCACAAGCTTCTTCGCTGAGCAAACCCCATTGTGCTGTTGAGGTTAATAATTCGGTGGCTACTACAGCTCCGACTACAGTTCCTGCTCCACCACCTGCCCGTCGCTCTAACACGTCTACTAACCTGAGACCATCTTCCGTAGCTGGTTCAACACAACGTTTGAATAGTAGTGGTGCATGTGGCATTGGAATTTCCACAATTGCAACTACCACTGCAAGAGGAAGTTTGGGAGGAGGTGGAGATCATTCTGTTACACAGTTTGCACTTATCGATGATGATAATGTGTCTGCTTTGCAACAGGTCACAAAAGGTGGCGGTGCTCTTACATTAGCTAGTCAATGGAAAAGTCAATTTGATGATTCTGAAGATACAACTGATAACGAATGGAAGCAAGAGGCACAGGTAATATTTCTAGAACTATTTTCTAACAACATACGAGGTATGATAAAAAAACCCGTTATTTTAAATTTTTTCAAAAAGTATTTATTTATTCATCAATAACTATCTTGTCCCCTTCAAAGTATTCCCCCTCAGATATAATACACTTAAGCCAGCGTTTTTTCCAATCCTCGAAACAATTCTGAAACGCGCTTTTTGGTATCGCCAACAGCTCCTCTTTCGATTTTTCTTTTATCTCCTCAATCGTGGCAAAACGCTTTCCTTTCATCGGTGTCTTCAGTTTTAGAAACAGGAAAAAGTGTCAGGGGGCCAAATCTGGTGAATACTGTGGCTGAGGCATGATTACGGTGTTGTTTTTGGCCAAAAAATTACGAACAAGCGACGATTTTTTTGGTCAAAATTCAGCAATTTTGGAACAATCTTCGCTGCCGCACATTTCATGCCTAAAACATTCGTAAAAATTGCTTGGCATGAGCCGAACGATATGCCAACATCATCAGCAACCTCTAATAGTGATTCGACAATTATCCAAAATCATTTTCTTCACTGCTTCAATGTTTTCATCGGTTGTTGACGTAATCGGGCGACCAGGACGAGCATCGTCATTGACATCTTCTCGGCCTTCCTTAAACCGTGTTCCTTAAACTTGTGTTCTGCTCATAGTAGACTCGCCAAACGCCACAGTCAACATTTCAAATGTCCTTGCACACTTAATTTCATTTTTTACGCAAAACTTAATACAGTTTCTTTGATCCATTTTTTTAAATAATAAAAAAACGAAGAGCCAAAACACGACTAACATTTTTATCTGTCAAAAACAAACTGAGAATCCAAAATGGCTGATATTGTCAACATAAATAACAGACATGTGTACCAACATTAAAAAAAAAATGCGAAAATCGAACAAACGTACCTCACGAAAATTGAAAATAACGGTTATTTTTTGATCGTACCTCGTACTTATAACTTAAATTATTCCAATATATTCTGTGTAGTATACAGGTCTACTCACATATACGTACATACATTTTTTATTCTGAAAATTATATTTAATTAAGCTACGAAAATATAATTTTCTATAACCAACATTTAAAGAAGTGAGGCTTACGATGTAGATCGATTCTATCTATTTTGCAAGTGGTATGGTATTTGAACAACCTCTCAGTTGACTAATGCGTGTCAGTTGACCCATGCTCACTGGATGATTGAGATATGATGTAAGGAGCAAGTTCTTATCATAAATTCAGTTATATATTTATGTGGAAGAAGAAGCTTATAAGTATAGATTCCTTAACGTTTTGTGAATTGGAAATTTACGTTTCCAGGAAGGTGGTATGTCTAGGGGTAGGTTAGGTTAGGTTAAACAGTACGTCAAAATAAGAAAAACAGAAGCTGGGCTCACTTGGTTCCTCTGAAGTGGTTCCTTTATAGAAAAAAAATGAAGAGGAGGAAGGATAGTAATGAAAGAGTGAAAGGAAAAGAAAGAAAATAGAGAAGACGGATAGAGAAAGAAAGTGAGTGAATCCGTCACCCAAACCAACCGCTGCTTCTAACGAAGCCATATAGCATGTCGACCCTTACATTCCACAGCGCAGTGAAACTCTGTAGACGTCGCTAACCAATCATGAATCATGCGCCACTCTTGCAGGGCTGGACACCGGCAGAGAAGGCGTTCCACAGTCTCCTCCTCTTTCTCGTCCTGACAACTTCTAAAGTAGTCGTTATATCGCAAACCCGTTCTTCTAGCATTGTTGCCAAAATTACAGTGGCCTGTTACTACAGCCACCACATTTCTCAATCGGCTCCTTGGAGTCCCAATAAATCCCTACTGCGATTGCTATCAAGCCTAGGCCAGTTAATCCTCGCCATATTACACGTCCATTCTTCTATCCATCTGGACTGTGCCCTTCGCAAAAATATGCTCTCGATCTGCTTTTTACAGATCGATAGAGGTTCTATGGTTCCACTCTCGCGCCGCATGCAATCGCATGGACGCAAATAGTGCCAATTTCTCAACCTGTAGATCAAATGGCAGCCAATTTAGCGCCGTGAAGAATGCCTTATTGGGCGTTGATCTCATAGCCCCTGTAATCAAGGTGGCCATGCATCTAAAAACCTTTTCAAATTGGAATCGGTTGGTTGTCGTGCTTAGTGCTTTTCACGTCACTATCTTGAATAGCCCGTGAACATTGCGAGGACTTAAGCCCCATTTCGTCGCTATGGCGTATATCGCTCTTTCCAAGGGAGTTTCCCATCCAGAATCACTTCTAGGTATTTTGCACTGGCAGAGCCGTTAAGTCTTGGCTATCTAAATGCGGGAACCTTGTATCTACCCGTGAATAATACAAGTTCTGCCTTGGTCGGATTGACGTTTACTCCCACTAACTTATTCCAGTTAGTGATGATTCTAAGCGCCATCTAAATTCTCAGGGATAACGTATCCAGACAGATTCCCGCTATCGCAACTGCAACATCGTCCTCCTTGAGGTGTGCCCCTTACGACCGATCTAGTTATCCCGGCCTTACCCATCGAGGATTCTATAATCCTCCCCGAAAGTAGTCTTCTCACGAAACCAATAATCAGAGCATCCACGATGGCTGCTGACTTGATATTGTTAAAAGCACCTTCTATATCCAGAAAGGCTATCAAAGTGAAGTTCTTTAACTCCAATGTAGCCCACAAGAGTGTGCAATGCTGTTTCAACCGACTTGCGCTTCGTATAGGCATGCTGAGAGGTTGACAGCAGGCGATCGTCAATCGACATCCGAATACTGATGTCGATGAGCCTCTCCAGCGTCTTTAGCAAGAAGGGTGTCAGACAGATTGGCCCAAAGTCCTTCGCTGTCACGCAAGACGTTTTCCCACCCTTAGGGATGAAAATCACCTTGTCCTTTCTCCAGCTCACTGGGACATATGATCATACGAGGCATGCGTTATATATTCCCAGCAACCACGCAGAAACTACCCTAAAGTTCCTCTGTAAGTCGGCAGGTATAATACAGTCCGGTCCAGGGGATTTATAAGACTGAAAACTGTCAATGGCCCATTTTAAGGAATCCGTTTCTATTCTCGTAGAGGAGAATACCCTACGGTATTGAGTGTTATCGCCCATTGCATCCGAAAGCGGAGAACATCCCGGAAAGTGGGTGTCCATCAACACTTCTAACGCCTCATGGCTACTAGTAGTCCACTCCCCGT
This sequence comes from Thelaira solivaga, assembly GCA_947397855.1. Classification (NCBI taxonomy): domain Eukaryota; kingdom Metazoa; phylum Arthropoda; class Insecta; order Diptera; family Tachinidae; genus Thelaira; species Thelaira solivaga. The sequence continues at coordinate 9,556,391 of OX377615.1, forward strand.
TGGAAATTTGGAGAGAATCTTGCGTAGCCGATAAGCCTCTAAAGAGCTCTTGATGTTTTCACAAAAGCCTCTCCAGGACTTACGCTTTCCATTCCTCACCTCATATTTGAAACTGTTTACAGAAGCTTAATGAGTGACCAGTTGCCTGTTCTCTTAGCCTCGTTGAACAGTTTCCTGCATCTCCTCCTAGATGCTGGTATGGTGCGGGACCAACACGGTGGTCTGTCCTTTTCCCTGTGTATGGAAGGTCTGCAAGACCTTGTAGTGGCCTCCGACAGCTGTGCTACAGTGCTATCTATGTCCTCAACGCCGCTCAGGGGTTGAGGCTCGGCGAGAATCTGGTTAAGGATGTTTCCTTGAGATTAGATTCCCGGTCCGTTCTCCTTCTATTAATGAAAATATAGCGATGATCGCAGAATCAACAGTCGCTCGGCACTTTCCAGTTCTCCACAAAATGTGCATTATCTGCGCTCACCAATGTAATATCCAGCACCTCCTGTCTGTTAGTGACTACGAAGGTGGGCTCCGTCAAAAATGCACTCACCTCTCATGTTGACGGCCCCAGCTGTACCATGCCCTTCGTCAAGTTATTTGGCAGAAGGTCAGCATGATCATGCGCCATATAGCTCGATTGAATCCAGATGGTTGTTCCATCCTTCTCCCATGTCGCGCTCACTGTGTCTTCATCACTGTAATCAGAGAGGATGAAGATATTAAGATGCTTTTTATCCAAAATGCAGGCTCGAATCCTACCTGTGCAATTTGCATATAACAGTTTATAGCCTTTTGCGCTGAGTCCAAGAACCTTGCCACCATGATACCAGGGTTCCTGTATCAGCGCCACATCATCGTCCAGCTCTGCAAGACGAAGGAGCAATGCAGCAGATGCTGCCTTGCAGTGATGCAAATTAATTTGCGTCACTACCTTCCAACCATGGGTAGGCAGTGTAGGATTGCCACTCCTGATGTAAGACAAGATGGTGTTGGGGTCGTGTGGCTCGGACGGAATGGTCATGATGGATCTCAGCCTGCGATGGCTCCGTCGCTGTCACTTTGGTCGACAATAGCCCGCACGAGTGAGTTCTTCGCAACTTCACTGATTGGCTTATTGACAACTGCAGGCTGCGCTCTCTTTGGATTTTTAGACTCCGGGGAATTGAACCTCTGAGTAGCTGCCTCATCCCACGATTGCTGTCGCTTTGTCGCTTCAGGAACTGAAGAGGAGACGCCCAGATCAGCTAGGCGCTTTTTTGCCCATGCGTTTCTATAAGTTTACTGCCATGTTTATTTGTAATACGCATGGCAGATCTCCTTTCTGCAAAAGTCCTCTTTTCCGATTGTGCCCCTAAGGTATTGGTGGATGTACCTGATGTTGTGGGTCGGTCCTCACCAACTGCTCAGGAGCAGTTTAATTTCTAACCGCCTGGGAGACTTCCACTGCGTCAGATCCACCTTTGTTGAGGGAGGTTGCTACGCAAACATTGGTGGTAGGCAACCCGCCTGTTACGCGGGTGCTCTGCAATCGGCCAACTTGGTGTTCTCTGGTTAACCTTTTGCGTTTTTTGTTTATTTTTGTTTTTATTTAGCATATTCTCCATGTAAGTCCCACGAGTATGCCCGTAATGGTAGGGACCATCCATGCAGTGACGGCATACATGGACCAAGCAAATAAAGTTATACCCGGCCCGTGCCCTAGCACCGGAGGGGAGCTGTTACGACTAGTTCTCTTTTACCACTTACTAGCCATTCATGTTCTGGGCACTGCTACCAACCACCTTAACATTACAAGTGGGGGATTAGGAATTTTTTAGGTTAGGAAAGGAAATAATAGGTAATGGGATAGTAGGATTGGTATACAACCCCAATTGGCTAAGGGTAACGCTATATATTAAACTTGGAGCAGTGTGACTTTATACAGTTTGGAGCATATGTGGATACATGTTAGCCAAATGCAATTTGAAAAACCTAGAAAAACCAATAAAGGTTGAAACAAATTCAATCAGGCTTTGCCGAGTCTTCCATATGTACTGTAGAAGCCAAATATTCATATTTTTAATTTTGGACATTTTAGTTATTTAACAAAAAAAAAATTATAAAAAGATTTTTAATGATATAGCAAATATATATTAAAATCATTTTTCTTTCTTCAATATTTTTTCTTAATATATATAATTAATTATTATTGAGCTTTAGTCTTCTTATAAGAATTATTTATTATTTTCAATATTTCGCCTTCCTGTGAAAAGCTTCGTCAGGAAAATTATAAATATTAATAATAATAAATAACAAAAATTTTTTTGATTAAAAATGAAAATATTTTCTTTTTCATTCATACATATTTTGAAAATATGAAAATATTTTTCTTTCTCTTTTAATAAAAATTTTTTTAAAAGAAAAATATTTTCTTCTCTATTTAACATATGTAAATACAAGTATTTCATTATATTAATATTATTAAAAACAACAGCAAAATAATATATAGTTCAACCAATGAAAAATAGAGTAATACATATAACAAAATTGTTACAAATAATATACAAAAAATTAAATTTAATAACAAAATTATTAAATATATTAATAATATTTATAATTAAAATATAATGTTTATTATTATTATTTCTTATGTATTAAATGTCTGTAGCTCTGAGCTACACTAGCTATATCTGCCTTATAATTTATTCTTTTAGTTGATGTTGTATGAATTATTTGTAACATTTCTAATATAAACCTCTTATAATTATTTTCTTTATTTAAAATTTCTACATCTACAAAATTAGGGTTATGATTAAATTCAAAACAATTTGAATTTAATGCAGTTTTTTTCGATGAAATATGTCTATATTTTTGATCTGATTTATGGGCTGCTAATCTTCTTTTAAGCTTATTTTTAGAAGAACCTATATATACTTTCTCACAATTTTCTTGATTATTCCCCTCACAAGGTATTTTACATATATAATTACTATATTAGACATATGTGACCCGGCCTATGAAAAGGTGGCTTATGACTCAAAAAAAATTTTTCCACTTTTTTTTGGTTTCGATAGTTTTTGAGACGCTCTTTCACGTGGTGAAAACTAGAAAGTCCTAACTTGCTTAGAAGTGTACTAAAAATGTAGAGAAAAAAGAGCACAAATGAAAGAAAAACAGAATTTTATTGAAAATGCAGAATCAAGATAATAAATGGAATTGAAAAATTTAAAAACAGGATTGAACGCTGCAAAAACGATTTTACCAAAAAAAAAAGCTGTTTTGCACAAAAAATATTTATTTAGCAGTGTTAAGTAGTTTTCTTCGTCGCTATCCTTGTTGAAACCTTTAAAGTTGCTCGTTTTTTTTTTGAATCTCCTTCTGGAGATGAGGCCTTACGTTTTCTTGATTTTTTTTATTGCAGTTGAAGTCGCAGGTTTCTTCATTCTTTCTTTTTTGGATCTTAATTTGAAGATGAAACTACATACTTCTTCGGTTTAGGTTTTGACGATGAAGCCTTTGGTTCCTTCGATGCCACTTTGATGGCTGGTGAAGCATCCTCAGATTTTTTTGATGGCATTTTTTTCGATGGCAATGGAGCCAAAAAATCCGCATTCGTGGGGTCTGAAACCAAGCTTCTGAGATTCTGATAAATGTACCACTGACGCTGCAGAGATAAACCGACTGGTTGAATAATTTCGGGCATGGTGTCATCAACTGGGATTAATGACAGTTGTCAGCAAATTTTTTGATTTTCAAAGAGTTTTTGTCCATTATAAAATGGTGGAATTGTGTAATACCTTTAAGTGGCTTGTAGAATGGTTTAAAATAACTATCCCATTCATACCAAACGACTTTTTTCGACGAAACAGCTGTATTATGGCCACCTGATGACGATTGTACGTCGCACTGCAGCAACTCCTCATATGTAAAGGGTGATTTTTATAGACGTATAGAACTTTAAGTTGGCATTACTGTTCAAGATGGCGACCGATTTAACAGCTGTCAAGTGATTTATTCTCAGTTTGGTTTGGCAATTCATCATGAATAGACTCACGCCTGAACAACGCTTGCAAATGGGCACAAAACGAGATTGCCGTTGTTCCCGATTTTCATAAGCGAATTTTGTTTAGCTATGAAGCGCACTTCTGGCTACGTCAACAAACAAAACTGCCGCATTTGGAGTGAAGCTATTTCTCAAGTGTATGTCAAAACACCGTTACATCCAGAAAAACTGACTGTTTGGTGCTCTTTATGGGCTGGTGGAATCATTGGTCCTTACTTCTTCAAAAAAGATGATGGCGAGAACGTTACAGTCAATGGTGATCGGTATAGAGCCATGATTACTAACTTTTTCATTCCTGAATTGAACAACCATGATGTCCAGGAGCTGTGGTTCCAACAAGACGGCGCAACATGTCACACAGCTCGTGCCACAATCGATTTATTGAAAGACACGTTTGGTGACCGACTAATTTTACGTTTTGGACCTCTGAATTGGCCTCCAAGATCTTATGATTTAACACCGCTAGACTACTTTCTGTGGGGCTATGTAAAGTCATTGGTCTATGTGGATAAGCCACAAACGCTTGACCATTTGGAAGACAACATTCGCCGTGTTATTGCCGGCCACATATGTTGGAAAAAGTCGTCGAACGTCCAGATTGGACTACATCCGAGCCAGCCGTGGCGGTCATATGCCAGAAATCATATTTAAAATGTAATGTCACAAGATTATCTTTCGGATAAATAAAATTCATGTCCATCGAATAATCCATCGTTGTTTTATTGCAATTTAAAGTTCTATACGTCTATAAAAAACACCCTTTATCAATATTAGTGATAGCATACCTGGCCTTGAAAAACCGATTTGGGGCAAACTTACTATGCCCCGTCAATAGGAACTTTAATAAAATGGTAGTGTTGAGTCCTCGAACCAGCCGCCATTGCAGATATGATATCATAACATTATTCTTATTTTGTCCAACACAATTATCGCAGAAAAGTACAATTGTTTGTAATTTTTGCAATACGTTTCCAAATGATAATGGAGGATGCTCACAACGGTGTAAACACCTTTTGCCAATATCATGTTCCTCATCTATCATGTAATTATACTGTCGAAAAAAAAAATAATCAAGATATATATATATATATATATGTATGTATGTATATAAACACAATTAACACTCACCAAACTGAATCATGATGATCGACGAGGCCTCCTCGAACTTGATGATGTTGGATTGATGATACTGTATATATATATATGTACCTGTGTATGTTTGTAATTTTCTTTTGGACTATTATTTTTAGATTACTATGAATATTAAGAGTATAAATGCATATTAGGTGTGCTTAACCGACAATATTTCTATATCACATTTTAGCAGTGTTGTGAGATTTTTTTTGTTTTTTTTATGCTCTCCTATAAGTGGATCCCTATTACAATTAAATATGAAAAAACAAAAGAAATAATAAAAATATAAATTACTGAAAACCAACAATGTACCGTATTGCGATTGGTTTTCATAATATTCTATATTGTCAATGTTATGGTTCACAATATGGTAAGCGACTCGCAACATTGTTGCTAGACAAATAATGTGTATGACAACTTCTACAATATTAGTTGGTGATGAGTTGGTTAAGTCGTAAAGAGGAAGTGGTTTTCTCAGAACCAATAAAAACTTATATGAACTATATTTTCTCCCAAACGTTGTCTGTACGATAAGTCGTCGGCTACAAAATCCATGATTGGTTTTTCCACAATTCTGTGCGTTTCTGACAAAATGCTTCGCGCAAACGGCGCATAACTTCAAGGTAGTATTCCTTATTGACCGTACTACCTTGTGGCAAGAATTCATGATGCACCACGCCATTGCAATCAAAGAAAACAGTGAGCAAAACCTTCACATTTGACCGAACTTGACAACCAGGACGAACCGATGTTCAATTACGATTCATTGACATCTTCTCGGCCTCCCTTAAACCATTTATACCACAATTGAACTTGTGTTCTGCTCATAGTACACTCGCCAAACGCCACAGTCAACATTTCAAATGTCCTTGCACACTTAATTTCATTTTTTACGCAAAACTTAATACAGTTTCTTTGATCCATTTTTTGAAATAGTAAAAAATCGAAGAGCACACCAAAACACGACTAACCTTTTTATCTGTCAAAAACAAACTGACAATTCAAAATGGCTGATATTGTCAAAATAAATAACAGACATGTGTACCAACTTTAAAAAAAAAGTGCGAAAATCGAACATACGTACCTCACGAAAATTGAAAATAACGGTTATTTTTTGATCATACCTCGTACATACATACCTATCAAAATTTTTACCGTACAAATCCATTTTTATTGAAAGTATGTATGTATGAAATATTTTTATTTATTTATTTTATTCAATTTAACAGTTGATAGTATTTTTTTATGAAAATGCAGAAAGATTGATTTTAACCCCAGACACTGGTTTGGTGGAGCGATCACTTTCGGAGAAATTCCTTTCCCCTCATCAGCACCATCTGTGTCATCAACTATGGGATGCTATGTATTGTTAACGTTGAGTATTTAATTCAAGTATCCACAGAAATAGAATACGAGAATTTTTGAACTCTCATTGCAATACACAGTTTTAATTAAATTCAATCTTTCTTAGTGTTATCACCGATGCATTTCATTATTTTAAAAATTAAGAACTAATTAAAAAAAGCTTGTACGAGAAATATACGTAATATAAATGGTTCACAAAAAAATATAGAAGCTTAATTCTATATAATAAAAAAAAAATATTATATTTATCCGTATCAAATATTTTTTATCTTTTAAAACGTTCCGATATGTTAGATACATAAGTCATTGTTTATATATTTTTCGTTCTATTCTAGTATTAGTATTATGAACAATTAAATTTGTTTTGTATTGTCTTATTAGATTCTCAATAATTTTTATTGGAAAACTATTTTCTAATAATATATTCTTAATCTTTTCAATATTTATTTTATGAAACTCTATCACTTATTGTTAAAACTTTTTTTTATTAAATTTCTTGCTGTATTAATTATCATCACTTTTGGATGTTTTGAATAATAATTAATAATTCTACCTGAAAGTGTAGGTTTTTGATACCAATCAATTAACAAATGATCATCTTTTCTAATTATTAATGAATCTAAATATGAAATCCTTGATTCTTTCTCTTCTTCAATAGTAAATTTAATATTTACATGAAAGTTATTTAAAATTTCAAATATTTTTTCTACTTTCCTTTTAGACACAATACAAAATAAATCATCAACATATTTTGTCATAGCTTTAGGTTTTATAATTAATTTTTCCATACAATAATTAAGTAAATTTTCCTCTAAGACCTATTTGTTCCTTTATTAATTCACCTTCATATGAATTGTGTAAATATATGTAGAGAGAATGTTCAAATAATAAACACGGCGGTGTATATTTGATATTCAAAACTTTTATTTATTTAAAAAAAGGAAATTCAGTTTTTTTAAGTTTTTATAATTATGTAATAGTATGTAGGTAATAGTAGTAAAAGTAGCTATAACGTGTGTCCGAAATAATTTAATTATGTTCAACTTTTAATTATTCGTTTTAATAAAACAACTTTACAACTTTTGCACTCTTTATTCAACTTGTCTTTTTAACTTCTACAGAGCAACTGCTCAACTTTTAATTCTTACTTCTTTTCGTCTCTTTAAGGCCGAGTTATGCGAACGTTGAAATGTAGAAATGTAGAAATGTAAAAATGTAGAAGTCAGCTGATCGTTTCTGGTATATGGAAAGCAATGCAAATGCTTAGCTGACTGAAATGTAATGCACATGTAACGTAGCAATCTGTTGAATTTAGAATTTTACGTAACAAAATGTAGCCAGTGATGGGATGTATGCGTATTGATGGAAGTGTGGCACATTTTAGCCCTTTTATATGGTACATTTTTTATATAAGAACTATTTGAAATGTTTAATTTCTATATATAAATAGAAAATTAAAGAAGAATTTAATGCTAATATATATAAAACATATATATTTACCAACATTTGTAGTAAAAATAATAAAAGAACCACATATTTTGAACGCATGTGCATACGTACATACAAGTGTTAAAAAAATTATTTTAGATATTAATAATAAGAATAACAAATATACCATACTACATATATTTATAAAGAGTGATTTTTTTGCTATTATCTTTTTGGCAACACTAGTTTTGACAGCTCACGCACGTTTTGTATCTTGTGTCACTGTCAAACATCTTCAGTTTGGTCTATAATTTAATCATGAATCGTCTTACAAACGAACAACGCTTGCAAATTATTGAATTTTATTACCAAAATGCGTGCTCTGTTAAGAAAGTTCATCGCGCGCTTCTTCCATTTTATGGTCAGTTTAATCGACCTACTGAGGCTTCTATTCGGGCTATTGTAACAAAATTTCGCACCAAATTTACATTGTTGGACATTAAACCACCAACACGCTTACGTAGAGTGCGAACTGAAGAAAATATCGCAGCCGTATCGGCCAGTGTTGGTGATGACCGTGAATTATCGATTCGGCGCCGTTCGCAGCAATTGGGCCTCTGTTACTCCACTACGTGGAAAATTTTGCGGAAGGATTTGGGTGTGAAGCCTTATAAGATACAACTGGTGCAAGAATTGAAGCCAAACGACCTACCACAACGCCAAATTTTTGGTGAATGGGCTCTTGAAAAGTTAGATGAAGATCCACTTTTTTATCGAAGAATTGTGTTCAGCGACGAGGCTCATTTCTGGTTGAATGGATACGTGAACAAGCAAAACTGCCGTATTTGGAGTGAAGAGCAGCCAGAAGCATTGCAAGAGCTACCAATGCATCCACAAAAAACAACCGTTTGGTGCGGATTATGGGCTGGCGGCATCATTGGGCCGTATTTCTTCAAAGATGATGCGAATCACAACGTTACTGTGAATGGTGAGCGCTACCGTGCGATGATAACAAACTTTTTTTTGCCCAAAATGGAAGAGCTTGACTTGCATGACATGTGGTTTCAACAAGACGGTGCCACATGCCACACAGCACGCGAAACAATGGACCAATTGAGAGGCGAGTTCGGTGAACAGTTTATTTCACGCTTGGGACCAGCCAATTGGCCGCCCAGATCGTGCGATTTAACGCCTCTAGACTATTTTTTGTGGGGCTATGTTAAGGCTAATGTCTATAGGGACAAGCCCGCTTCGATTGACGCACTGGAAGCCAACATTGCCAACATTATTCGTGAGATACCGGCCGAAATGTTGGAAAGAGTATGCCAAAATTGGACTAAGCGGATGGACCATTTGAGGCGCAGCCGCGGCCAACATTTGCATGAAATAATCTTCAAACATTAAATTATATCGACCCAACTATCGATCCAAATAAATATTTCATGCATTTTTCTGAATTTTATGTGTTTTTTTTTTTAAATTTCCGATAGTTCTTATAAAATCACCTTTTACATATAAAATATACGTAAAGTACACATATGCAGTCATTTTGTACATTTTAATACAAATGTAATGCATGTATATATGTAGTATGTATATATGAAATTGACATAAGACAAATTCATACTACTAAAACTTTAAAATAATTTAATTTATTTTTAATATATTAAGCAGATATTAAGTTATTGTTTATAAATATAAATCAAATTGTTGGTACCAACAGAAGCATTTTGGTACTTTTTCCAAAAAAAAAACAGATAATGTGGACATAATACCCCCATCAATGTTTCAAACGGCTGTTTTGTTGTTTATTTGAAATTTTTTTTTCTATAAAAAACACATGATACGTTTCTACGTTTCTATACTTGAGCTCTACATATTTACATTTCTACATTCCTACATTTCTACATTTCAACGTTCGCATAACGAGGCCTTTATTCTGTCTGTCCTCTACCTGTCAGTGTTACCGTATCATTAAGTTCGTCTGTCAATACCCAAATATCCCACATATACAGTAAATATTTAAAAAAATATTAATGTTATTTCAAAATATAATGTTAAAGATTCAATAGAATTTAAGAATAGAATTAAAAATCAAAAAATTGACAATGATGATATATTAATTTCTTTTGATGTAGTATCTTTATTTCCTAGTATACTCTTAGACCTAGCTTTAGATATTATAGATAATAATTGGAATAAATTAGAAAGATTTACGTATATAAATAAATCTTTATTTTTACGTATTTTAAAATTTTGTATAGAAAACAATAGATATTTTAATATAATGACAAAATATATATTCATAAAAAAGGTCTTCCTATGGGATCTCCAGCATCTCCTATTATAGCGGATATATCGTAGTTATGGAAAATTTACTTGATTATTGTATGGAAAAATTTATTATAAAACCATTATCTACAAGAATAAATTATAAGGCAGATATAGACAGTGTAGCTCAGAGCTACAGACATTTAATACATAAGAAATAATTATTAATTAAAATTATATTTTAGTTATAAATATTGTTAATAAAGGGTGTCCCAACAAGAACGCAAGATTTAAATTTTGAATAAAACACAGATATTTAAAAAAAAAATCGTGAAACTTTATTATATCGTAAAGTAGACAGAATAGGGTTATGTATAGAACAACATATCAGGCAGATGATCTCCGCGGCTTTGCTGGCACACACGCGATCTTTTAATGAAATTTTCAATGACCGTTTTGCATAAATACTGCGGTATTTCATTGATGCAGCGTCCAATTTCCTCTTTTAAGGCTTGAGTCGTCGTCGGCTTATTCGCGTAAACCATCGACTTCAAAAAACCCCAAAGAAAAAAGTCTAATCGTATTAAATCGCACGATCTAGGCGGCCAATTCTGGTCTCCAAAACGCGAAATAACACGACCGGGAAATGACTGATGCAGCAATTGAATTGTTTCTCTGGCTGTATGACATGCCACATTCATTTCTTCAATTGTAGGCAAGAAAAACATTTCACGATACCGAACGCCAAATTTAAATCTTGCGTTCTTGCTGGGACACCCTTTATAATATTTAATAATTTTGTTATTAAAATTGATTTTTGTATATTATTTGTTGCAATTTTGTTATATGTATTACTCTATTTTTCATTGGTTGTACTGTATATTATATTGTTGTTGTTTTTAGTAATATTAATATAATCATATGTGACCCGGCCTATGAAAAGGTGGCTTATGACTCAAAAAAATTTTTCCACTTTTTTTTTGGTTTCGATAGTTTTTGCGACGCTCTTTCACGTGGTGAAAACTAGAAAGTCCTAACTTGCTTAGAAGTGTACTAAAAATGTAGAGAATGTAGAGAAGAGCACAAATGAAAGAAAAACAGAATTTTATTGAAAATCCAGAATCAAGATAATAAATGGAATTGAAAAATTTAAAAACAGGATCGCTCTTTATATACACACACGAACTTATCTCATTTATGCTCTTTTGCCTTTTTTGGTTGCCTTTTGGGCATGACTGTTCATAATGCAAAAGGAAAACTACTAAGAACCTGACGAAATGCATTATTTATCTTTAACAGCTGTTTCTCGCAATTTCTTTTTTGAGTCATAAGCCACCTTTTCTTAGCCAAAGTCACATATACTTGTACATATATTAAATAGAGAAGAAAATATTTTTCTTTTAAAAATTTTTTTTATTAAAAGAAAAAGAAAAGTATTTTCATTCAAAATATTTTCATATTTTCAAAATATGTATGAATGAAAAAGAAAACATTTTCATTTTTAATCAAAAAATTTTTATTTTTTTGTTAATATTTATAATTTGACTGACGAAGCTTTCCACAGGAAAGCGAAATATTGAAAATAATTTTTATAAAAAAGACTAAAGCTCAGTAATAATTAATTATATATTTATTTTATATGAAAATATAAATATGTAGTATTTCAAGTTTCAATCAGAACCAAATGAAAATTTTTAACTACGAGTATTTGTAGAATTCTATGGGTTATAGATCCTGCGAAATTCATTACATTATGTTAAAGGACATGACCACTGCTCACATATAAATTTTTTAGAAAATTTCTAGTTTTGTTATTATAATTTAGCATTATTTGAAAAAATTTTCATTTTGGTCACAATTATAAACAGAATCTAATGAAAATTTGTAACTAAATATTTGTGGAATTATATAAGTTATAGCTCTTGTGCATTTCATTCGATTTGGGCAAGACTAAACCTAGCTCTCATATATCCTTTATTAAAAAATGTTAATTTTAATCTCAATTACAATCAGACTACAATGAAAGTTGACAACCATCTATAGATTTATATGTGTTATTGCTCCTAAAATGTTCACTGCATTAGGTGCAAAGATATGATCCTTCCTTTTTTTAATTTATATTTTTGTTAATTTAGCACAATTTATTCGTTAATAAATCCGTTGGGAAACAAAAAAGTTATTACTGTTTCAATTCGAAATTCTAAAAACCCGTTTTTCACTACATTTAAAGTTATAAAATAAGTATTGGGTCACAGCAGAATATTCTTTCTTTTATAATTTTTCTATTTTAAAACATGAATTTTTGGCAAACTAATTAATTAATTAATTTGATGTAAATTTTTTAAGCTATGGTCACACTTAGCAAATATTAGCAGCAAATACGTTTATATTTGCCCAAAGTTTTTAAATATTAGTACTAAGTTTACTTTGTGGTCACATTAGGAACATTTATTGGCTGGTTTTTGTTTGTACAAACAGTCTACAAATAGGGGCAAACACAATTGCGAAAAAATATATTTGCGTCACATATGACTAATATTTGAAAGCAAATAAATATTAGGCCAAATAATCAAAACAAATACATACACTCGTAAATAAAAGAAATTATTGTGGAAAATTTTAAAGTATTTCACTTGTTAAGCCGTGGCGCAGCATAGGCATTGCTTTTTTATGAGAAATTAAAAAGAAATGAGACGCTATAAGTGCGGACATAAATTAAATGGTTGTGAGAAATTGATATTTAAGTTGTGCCTAGTAAATAAAGCCACAGCTGTTTATTTATTTTTTTAGATTTAAGTGTGATCAAGTTACTTGATTTAGATGTATAAGTAAGCCCTTTTTTATTTTCTTTTTTGCTTCGGAACAAACATTTTATTGTATTGTGTGCTAAAATTGTGAATACAAAAGATAACAATAACAGACATTCGTTTTCATTCTTATTAATTCGTCATGTTGTCGTTTTTGTTTTTATTCGTTTCTGTTCTAGGTTCATAAGTGCAATTAAAACGGGGGATAGACACATAACATTATGCATTTGTGTGTGTATCCAAAAAAATCAAAATGGTTTTGATTTTCGTCAAAATCACACTCAACGTATACATGTGTCTTTCATTAAAAAACGCACACTAATGCATGAATCAGGTTGTGCGTATCGTTCGTTTAAGAAAAAAAATTGCAATAACAGGCAATAAAACTTTTTTTCTTATTAATTAGTTATGGTGTTATTTTTGCTTTCATTCCTTTCTTTTCTAAAAGGTGATTTTATAAGAACTATCGGAAATTAAAAAAAAAAACACATAAAATTCAGAAAAATGCATGAAATATTTATTTGGATCGATAGTTGGGTCGATATAATTTAATGTTTGAAGATTATTTCATGCAAATGTTGGCCGCGGCTGCGCCTCAAATGGTCCATCCGCTTAGTCCAATTTTGGCATACTCTTTCCAACATTTCGGCCGGTATCTCACGAATAATGTTGGCAATGTTGGCTTCCAGTGCGTCAATCGAAGCGGGCTTGTCCCTATAGACATTAGCCTTAACATAGCCCCACAAAAAATAGTCTAGAGGCGTTAAATCGCACGATCTGGGCGGCCAATTGACTGGTCCCAAGCGTGAAATAAACTGTTCACCGAACTCGCCTCTCAATTGGTCCATTGTTTCGCGTGCTGTGTGGCATGTGGCATGTGGCACCGTCTTGTTGAAACCACATGTCATGCAAGTCAAGCTCTTCCATTTTGGGCAAAAAAAAGTTTGTTATCATCGCACGGTAGCGCTCACCATTCACAGTAACGTTGTGATTCGCATCATCTTTGAAGAAATACGGCCCAATGATGACGCCAGCCCATAATCCGCACCAAACGGTTGTTTTTTGTGGATGCATTGGTAGCTCTTGCAATGCTTCTGGCTGCTCTTCACTCCAAATACGGCAGTTTTGCTTGTTCACGTATCCATTCAACCAGAAATGAGCCTCGTCGCTGAACACAATTCTTCGATAAAAAAAATTGGATCTTCATCTAACTTTTCAAGAGCCCATTCACCAAAAATTTGGCGTTGTGGTAGGTCGTTTGGCTTCAATTCTTGCACCAGTTGTATCTTATAAGGCTTCACACCCAAATCCTTCCGCAAAATTTTCCACGTAGTGGAGTAACAGAGGCCCAATTGCTGCGAACGGCGCCGAATCGATAATTCACGGTCATCACCAACACTGGCCGATACGGCTGCGATATTTTCTTCAGTTCGCACTCTACGTAAGCGTGTTGGTGGTTTAATGTCCAACAATGTAAATTTGGTGCGAAATTTTGTTACAATAGCCCGAATAGAAGCCTCAGTAGGTCGAATTAACTGACCATAAAATGGAAGAAGCGCGCGATGAACTTTCTTAACAGAGCACACATTTTGGTAATAAAATTCAATAATTTGCAAGCGTTGTTCGTTTGTAAGACGATTCATGATTAAATTATAGACCAAACTGAAGATGTTTGACAGTGACACAAGATACAAAACGTGCGTGAGCTGTCAAAACTAGTGTTGCCAAAAAGATAATAGCAAAAAAATCACTCTTTATTATGAATTTACTTAATAATCTAAATAATGAATTTGAAATCACATATAAAGAGGCTGAGTTTTTTGTTGGTTTGCAGCTTAAAATAGATAAAGTCAAAAGGAAACTAAAAATATATCAAAGCGCATACACAAATAAAATATTGCAACGTTTTAATCATGTAGATTGTTTTCCTGTATCTACGCCAGTTGACCCTGCAATTAAATATTCAAAAACAAATAATGTCATCGATGAAAAACAGTTTCCCTATAGAGAAGGAGTCGGTTCTTTACTTTATCTCACAACATGTACTCGCCCTGATATTGCATACATTGTAGGTGTCTTAAGTCGATATATGGAGAATCCATCTACTTTAAATTGGAATGGCATAAAAAGAATTCTTAAATATCTCAAAGGTACTACCGACTATGGTATAGCATTTAATTATGCATCGAAACGCACTCAGCTAGAATGTTATTGTGACGCAGATTGGGGTGGTGACATAGACACACGTCGCAGTACATCTGGTTATATTATGATGTTTAATGGTGGACCAGTGTCTTGGTGTTCGCGTAAGCAAAGTGTAACGGCCACATCATCAACAGAGTCTGAATTTGTTGCATTATGTGCTGCAACCAAAGCAGTGGTTGGAATGAGGCGATTGTTAAATGAGGTAGGCTATACTCAAACTGAACCTACTCCTATCAAATGTGATAATCAACGAGCAATAACATTGGTGAAAACTCCAGAGTCATCAAAAAGAACAAAACATATTGACATCCAATATTTTTATACGTGCGATAAACAAAATAGTAAAGAAATAGATGTTCAATATATATCAACTACTGAACAAAGAGCTGACCCATTAACAAAGGCGTTATCTAAAGATAAATTTCTGTACTTAATAGATAAATTTGGAATAATTAATTAAAATATTTTCTTCAATATCAAAAGCGAGATGGAGTGTTGGGAATACGCTTTCTATATTGCTTTTATTTAATAATTACTTAAATTTATGAACAGATCTCACATATGATTTGATTGTCAATTTTTAGAACTTACGTGTACATTTGTTCATACATACATATGTGCTAAATTTTTATTACACGTCATCTCATTCTTACTTTTACCTCCCTTTTGAACACTTCTTTGTACTTAAGCTTATTGAATTGAATTACATACATTTTTTTGCTATTATCTTTTTGGCAACACTAGGTTTGACAGCTCACGCACGTTTTGTATCTTGTGTCACTGTCAAACATCTTCAGTTTGGTCTATAATTTAATCATGAATCGTCTTACAAACGAACAACGCTTGCAAATTATTGAATTTTATTACCAAAATGCGTGCTCTGTTAAGAAAGTTCATCGCGCGCTTCTTCCATTTTATGGTCAGTTTAATCGACCTACTGAGGCTTCTATTCGGGCTATTGTAACAAAATTTCGCACCAAATTTACATTGTTGGACATTAAACCACCAACACGCTTACGTAGAGTGCGAACTGAAGAAAATATCGCAGCCGTATCGGCCAGTGTTGGTGATGACCGTGAATTATCGATTCGGCGCCGTTCGCAGCAATTGGGCCTCTGTTACTCCACTACGTGGAAAATTTTGCGGAAGGATTTGGGTGTGAAGCCTTATAAGATACAACTGGTGCAAGAATTGAAGCCAAACGACCTACCACAACGCCAAATTTTTGGTGAATGGGCTCTTGAAAAGTTAGATGAAGATCCAATTTTTTTTTATCGAAGAATTGTGTTCAGCGACGAGGCTCATTTCTGGTTGAATGGATACGTGAACAAGCAAAACTGCCGTATTTGGAGTGAAGAGCAGCCAGAAGCATTGCAAGAGCTACCAATGCATCCACAAAAAACAACCGTTTAGTGCGGATTATGGGCTGGCGGCATCATTGGGCCGTATTTCTTCAAAGATGATGCGAATCACAACGTTACTGTGAATGGTGAGCGCTACCGTGCGATGATAACAAACTTTTTTTTGCCCAAAATGGAAGAGCTTGACTTGCATGACATGTGGTTTCAACAAGACGGTGCCACATGCCACACAGCACGCGAAACAATGGACCAATTGAGAGGCGAGTTCGGTGAACAGTTTATTTCACGCTTGGGATCAGTCAATTGGCCGCCCAGATCGTGCGATTTAACGCCTCTAGACTATTTTTTGTGGGGCTATGTTAAGGCTAATGTCTATAGGGACAAGCCCGCTTCGATTGACGCACTGGAAGCCAACATTGCCAACATTATTCGTGAGATACCGGCCGAAATGTTGGAAAGAGTATGCCAAAATTGGACTAAGCGGATGGACCATTTGAGGCGCAGCCGCGGCCAACATTTGCATGAAATAATCTTCAAACATTAAATTATATCGACCCAACTATCGATCCAAATAAATATTTCATGCATTTTTCTGAATTTTATGTGTTTTTTTTTTTTTTTAATTTCCGATAGTTCTTATAAAATCACCTTTTATAATTAATACTGTTGCCACATACTATACCATCATCTACATATAGTGCTAGATACGTTATTATATCGTCTGCGTTGTATATAAATACACATGCATCAACTCTTGATTGTATGAAACCAAGATTTAACAAAAATGATACTATTCTCTTATTCCACTGTCGTGAACTTTGTTTAAGCCCATATAAGCCTCGTTTTAAATGACAAATTCTATCATCTTCTTCAAAACGGTAGGGTTGCTCCATATAAATATTTTCATCTAGCAAACCATGAAGAAAAGCGGTCTTCACGTCAAATTGGTATATTTCCATACCATATGCTGCTGATATTCCTAATAATGTTCGTACAGATTCGTATCGTACCACAGGTGCAAAAACTTCACTATAATCAATGCTTTCTTTTTGCAAACAGCCTCTGATAACTAATCTAGCTTTATACTTATCCACTTTGCCATTAGCTTTATATTTGACTTTAAAAACCCAACGATTGGTAATCACATGCTTGTCTTCGGTTCGAGGTACTAGCACCCAAGTTTGAATTTTCTTAAGTGCATCAATTTCTTCATTGATTGCTTTCAGCCATTGAAGGTGATTCGCACTTTGCCTAGCTTCATCTAAATTTTGCGGCTCAAATTCTAGCATACATATTTCTGATATCTTGCTTTCTTCGCCTGCATTATCATTTTTAGACCTTGAATTTTTTCTTGTATTGTAGGGGCTTCGAGGTATAGGTAATCGAGGATTTTTATAATTTCGGTCAATGCTCTCAAATTTTTGCTGTTCAATAGTTTCATTATTTTGTTCACATTTAGATTCCTCTTCATCATAACACACAGTCTCTACTACATCATGCACCTGTATTGGTTTCTCATGAAAAATAACATCTCTTCGAATCAAAACACGTCTACTTTCTGGGTCAAAAATTCTGTATGCTTTACTCTCGTCATTGTAGCCTATCATAATGCATTTTTGTGAGTTCTTTTCCCACTTTGTTCTCTGGTCTTTTGTAATATGCACATAGGCATCACTTCCAAATACTCTGCGATGTTTAACTGAAGGCTTTTTGCCAAACCACTTTTCATAAGGTGTTAATCCGTCAATAACATTCGATGCTGTTCGATTCTTCAAATAGATTGCAACTTGAGTAGCTTCTGCCCATAAATATAATGGAAGTTTTCTTTCATGCAGCATTGCTTTCGCGCTTTCAACTACTGTACGATTTTGTCGTTCAATGAAGCCATTTTGCTCAGGAGCTCTGGGGGTTGAAATTTCATGCTTAATGCATTTTTCTAAAAGAAATTGTTTTACAGAGCTATTACAAAATTCCAAACCTCCATCTGTTCTTAGTCTTTTGATATTATGGCCATCTGACTGTACATCAGCATAAAACTGCATAAGATATGTTAGCACGTCTGTTTTGCTTTTAAGAAAATATATAAAACAATATCTGGAAAAGTCATCTTTAAATAATATGAAATAATTTGCACCACCAATGGATGACTGGCTCATTTTTCCACACAAATCTACATGAAAGGTCTCACCTGGAACGCTGGATCGATTTGCGCCAGATTTTGGGAAACTTAAACGATGTTGCTTGCCATAAGCACATCCCTCACAAAAAGGAGCATCACCACTTGACATGTCAAAATTTAAGTCATTAACGATTTTATTTTTATTCATTTCTCTTAGTGTTTTAAAATTGACATGACCTAACCGTTCATGCCATAATATTAAAGAATCTTTTACAAAAGATACAGAATTTAATTCAGTTTTATGTATCGGAAACAAATTCATCTTATATAATTTTTCATGACGAACACCATCAGCAATAATTTCATTGCCCTTCATAAAATATACCTTTTCGGCACCCTCTTCAAAAAGAACTTTCATGCCTTTTTCAGTAGAGCGCATAATAGAAACAAAATTTTTATCAAGATCAGGAACTAAGAGAACATCCTTTAAAATATGTACAATACCACTACCATTACTTGTTGTTACTTCAATATCACCAGTTCCTTCAACATTAAGTTTACTACCATCACCAATTCGTACATACCACGAGCCATCTTTAGTTGGTTTAAAGTTTTTAAAAAGATTTTTCTGAAAGGACATGTGGTCAGTTGCACCAGAGTCTGCGTACCACTCATTTTTCGATTTGTTTTTAGAATTTGCAACCGTTAACATAAATAGATGTGAAATCTTTTCATCAGAATCATTTGTGTATTTTACCTGTTTGCCTATATTTGACACCTTCTCCATCACAAGGGAATGCCTTTCACCTCTTTTATTCTGCTCTGCTTCTTGTTTGCCTTCATGGTCTCTTTTTCGCTTAAAACATTCCCTTGCCCAATGCCCTGGTCTGCGACAATAATTGCATTTACCTGTTCTCTTTGCAGTTGTGCTTGATGTTTTATTATTATAATTCTTTTTGTAAACAGCGCTATAAGCTGCACCAGATGTAGTAGCAACGTCTTTGTTGCTTGAACGTAAATTAAGCAGGGATTCTTCATTGACTAGATGATCTGTCAAGCGCTCAATATTTTGCTCAGCTCGAGGCACAGCATACCATGCAGTGCGAACATGATCATATTTACTTGGTAAGCTACCTAAAATCTTTGCAATTACCACTGGGGTCTTTTGCTCGAGATCCATATCTTTTAGCCTTTGCGTGAGTGATGTTATTCTGGCAATGAAATTTGCCATACTTTCTTCTACCTCTATCTTACAGTTGATAAATTTTTCTAATAACACCTGCACAGATTGTTCACTTCTTTCAGAGTGCACGGTCTTTAGCCTTGACCACATTTCAGCTGCCGTATAGCAATCTGTTAAATATTTCAGCTGTTCTAATTCCAATCCTCGCATAATAAATGCTTGCGCCTCTGCATCTTTTTCTTCCCAGACATTAAAATTTGATTCGGGCCTTTTAATGGTACCTAAAACATAAGGCTTTAATTTGTTTTCGGCCATGTATATCTCCATCTGATGTCGCCAAAGCTGATAATTTTGCCCATTGAAACGATGAATTTGATATGATTTTTCTGACATTTTTAACATATTTTCTTCAAGTACGGAAATAATATTTAAATCTTCAATGAAAGTGTCGTCACCGCTCTCGTTTATTTTAATTACACTAAAATCTGTGTCAGTCACTATAGCCGAATCGTCTTCTGCCAAATTTTTATTGACACTGGAAATTTTCCTATCCATATGCTTTTATTATTTATTAGTTGTAAGCTCCTGGGCCCATAACCTGTTGAGAAGCTTAAATAAAACAGATCTAAAATCTATGTTTAGGAAAATTTCAGGTTATATTTATTTAATGTATGTAATTCAATTCAATAAGCTTAAGTACAAAGAAGTGTTCAAAAGGGAGGTAAAAGTAAGAATGAGATGACGTGTAATAAAAATTTAGCACATATGTATGTATGAACAAATGTACACGTAAGTTCTAAAAATTGACAATCAAATCATATGTGAGATCTGTTCATAAATTTAAGTAATTATTAAATAAAAGCAATATAGAAAGCGTATTCCCAACAGTTACATTATGCAAAATATCAACAGTAATTATTTAAAAGAAGCCAATGTTTTATAAATAACGCCGTAAATATGTAAAGTATGTACTGATTAGAAGCATTTTTGTTGGTAACAAATAATTTTATTAGCTTAAAATCAGCTGTTTTTCTGTTTGGTGCTAAGAAATATTTGGTGCTCACATTACACAAACAAAATAATTGCTGTGTTTTTGGCAAATGTTTGTCTAATGTGACCGTAGCTTAAGATTTTTAAATAAAGGAAAAATATTGTACTGGTAGAACTCATTCGATCATCATCTTACTTTTTTATTAACGCACTTCACGGTCGCAGTTTCTCAACACTTATATTTTTGCCCCTTAAGAATATTTTCTGCAGCATATAGACAACAATTTAAAAACTCTAAAATGCTCCATATAGCTGTCGGTGTGGAAAAAGCTCCTCATAGTACAATAAGATTACATAGTTCGGAATAATACTTGGTTTTTTATTTCTAAATTAACTTAAAAACTTTACTTTTATTTAATAATTTGTACAATAAAAGACTGCAATATGCTTTCTTAAAGGAAAAATAAATATCAAGCGAAGTAGACACTACAAAAATTGTGGTCGGCAAGCTCTTCACAGTAGCAACAAATAGTACCTGATCGCCGTCACGAGCCGTCAAGCTGACACAAGTCACCACAGTATTTCCGTTATCTATAGAATTGGTACATGAGAACCCCTGAATAATTTTGGTGTAGCACAGTTTGATTTAATTACATGGCATGTCCACCCAAATTAAAAAGGGGATTTGTTGGAAATATTTATGATTTTTATTTAATTAAAATGGCTATTTTGTTAAGCTTGAGGTCTTATTTTTCAAAAATTTATTTTTATATCGATATTTCGCTCCAATTTTTGTAGCTTCTTCAGGATATAATTATAATTATATAATTATATAATTATATAATTATATAATTATATAATTATATAATTATATAATTATATCCTGAAGAAGCTACAAAAATTGGAGCGAAATATCGATATAAAAATAAATTTTTGAAAAATAAGACCTCAAGCTTAACAAAATAGCCATTTTAATTAAAAAGAAAAAGGTCAAATAAAACTTACTAATAAATTTTTATTTAATACTGGATTTTAGTCTTGGGTAGTAAATGAGCGAACTATTCTCATTGTACTATTCAATCCCTTGATCTGAACAAACTAGTCCGGTTTTTAAATACCCATAATTCCTTTGCTTACTCTTCATTTCAAAAGAACGACAGTGCGAGTTCCTGATCGGGTCATTCGTTCTCTTCCGAGACCGGTATGGTATTGTTGCGATTCTCTTTGCAGCTACTCCCTAAAACTGAGCTTTATAGAGCTCCAAGACAGTCCGCAGGATGGTTATAGTGCAACGAATCTATTAGCCGCACTTTTTCTCTCTAAAAGTATTTATTAGGCAATTCCACAAAAGTTTGTAGCACCCCAATTTGTCAGCTGTTATCGTCAAGTGTTGATTAAAATTACGGACGATCAATCCATAAATGGGGGAGATATCACTTTAAACCACAGATTTACCAAGGTAATGCCCCAGAATAGTATTGTTAAATGTATCTAAAAAAGTTGCTTAGGCTTCACACATAGATACTTTATCTAGAGACCGAAATTTTAAACAAAAATTTTTGGGTATAATTATTTTTTGTAGTTTTTTTAAGCTTCTTTAAGTATTAACCATTAATGCAAATAATAATGGTGAAGGGTGTTTTTTGTAGCTTTGAAATTTTCAGTTGGCGACACTGCACCATTTGGCAATTCATTGAACAGCTGATAGTTGCTTTTTATTCCGTTTGCTTTAACATTTCATCAAGGATGCAAATTTTTTATAAAAATAATAATTATATTCATCAAATTTAGCGCGCGAATTAATTTTAACACTTTTAGACGAATTAAAAAAATATATTTTTATTTGACGCGATGCGTCTTTCTTTATTTCCAATATTTTCTTAACTGCCTTTGAGTTATGTTCAGTACTTATGCTAAATCTTAACTGCCTTGAGTTATGTTCAGTACTTATGCTAAATCTTAACTGCCTTGAGTTATGTTCAGTACTTATGCTAAATCTTAACTGCCTTGAGTTATGTTCAGTACTTATGCTAAATCTTAACTGCCTTGAGTTATGTTCAGTACTTATGCTAATTCTTAACTAACTTGTAGGAATGGAGATCGAATCCGCCTTTCTAGTATTATTATTTTCAAATATATTATTTAGTAAGCCCAAATCAGACGATGTACGTCCAAGTTGGATTATACTTTTTTATTTTTTTTATAACAAAGGGGCTAACCGAACTATAGAGTTTTAGTCCGTCCTCTTTGTATGTTTTTATTATTTGAAAATAAGAACTCCGCTGTTTGTTTGGTTTCTTGATTATTCAAGAGTTCATAAGCGAATGAATGTTTTATTGTCATGATTTTGTTAATATAACTTAATTTTAGAGATCAATAAAGTAAATGTTTCTCATCACTCAAAACAATTTTACATATATAAGAGAAATTAACATTACATTAAAATAAAAAAAAAAGAAATAACACGATAGCAAAGTATAGGTAAAAGTAAGACAATTATAAATAATGAGTTTGATGAGAAATAAGTATTTAAGTAATATTAGTAACAGTATTTAATTGAGTGACACTTAATATCAACGTACAGTAAATGAAATTCAAATAAGTGCACTCTTGCAAAAGAAAATATTGCATAAAATAAACATTAAGGTCAAGGAAATTATAAAATAGTAATACAATAAAAATAATATTTAATAATAAAATATTCTGGCTCTGAAATTGTCCCGATGATGAGGCAGTCAGTGACAGTATCTTTTTGGTTTTTTCTTCTCTCGTTTGGATCTTCTAACTGTTGTTGTATTTTCTGTGGATATTTCGTTGTTAGTTGTATTTGCAATTACATTGCTATTTATTGCATTTCTATTTGTTATTGATATATTCTTGTCAGTTGTATTTGTTGATATATTGTTGTTTCTTATATTTGTTGTTATATTCTTATTCGATAAGTTTTTTGATATATTATTCTCTGTTGCATTTGTTGATACATTATTATTAGTTGTGTTTGTTGTTTGTTGTGTTTTTATTGTATTTGTTGATATATTGTTGTCTTCCGTTGTATTAGTTGATATGTTATTATTTGTTATATTTTCTAATTTTTTGTAAATTTTTGAGCTTTTCGGCCGACCCTTTTGTTTTAAAGGATAAGTGGAGTTTCAGATACACCCTCGTACAAAGTTAAATCTGATACGTGGTGTGTTGCTATAGGCACATTAGGATCGTTTGTATTAGCAATTATATAACATGAAGTTCCCTTTTTGTTAATGACTATGTATGGACCATCTCTTCGTGGTACAAATTTTGAAGTTAAATTAGTGTCTTTTTTACTTAGAATATGTGTTGTGACTAAAACTTTGTCTCCTACTTTAATATTTGCTTGAGGTTTTCGTTTTAAATCTGCATAAAATTTGTTTTTGTCTTGCATATTTTCTTCTAACTCCTTTGCAAATTTTAGTGTTTCTGAAAGGCGAAGTAGATGCGGCGTTATTTGTGGCACAAAGTTTTCAGCATTTACAATTGCTCTTAAGTCATGTTGAGTTTCAGTTGGAGTTCTAAGTTTACGACCAAAAGTTAAGTATGCGGCAGAATATCCAGTTGTTGCACATTTTGCTGTGTTCATAGAAAATCTGATGGACTGTAATTTTAAGTCCCAAGTAGTGTTACTTTTGCCTACATAAATAGAAAGTTGAGTCTTTAAATCTCTGTTTTTTCGTTCGACTGGATTAGCTTCCGGATGATAGACAGGCGTAAATGATTGTTTAATTCCAAGACAATAAGTAAGTTTTTGCATTACTGTTGAAATAAACTGTGTTCCATTGTCTGAATGTAGTCTCCGAGGTATACCATATCTTAAAAATATTTCATTTAGTAGCATTTGAGCACAATTTTCGGCAGATGCTATTTTTAATGGAAATAATTCTATCCAACGACTACACAAATCTTCAACAATCAGTATCCATTGGTTACCTTGTGATGTTATTGGTAAAGGACCAAACAAGTCAATTGCTACGATTTCAAATCTACGGTTACTGCATACAGTTTGAAGTAGACCTATTGGTTTCATATTTGTTGGTTTGTAACGTTTACATTCCATACAAGATTTTACATAATTTGTTATATCAGATCTAATTTTTGACCAATAAAAGTGTGGAGTTATTCGATCTATAGTCTTGTCAATACCGTAATGACCAGCTGTGGGGCTATCATGATAATTGTAAAGAATCATGCTACGCATAGATTGTGGTACCACTAGCTGTCCAAAATCGATATAAAACACCATCTAACATTATATAACCTCTGCTGGTATGCCTTATAACATTTTCATCGTTACTTTCAAATGAATCAATAATTTGTTTTATATCAGGGTCTTCTATTTGAGCTTTTCTGAATTCATTTGCACCTTTTCGTGGAAAATCAATATAAATTGTCATGCATTCACAGATAATATCTTTATGGTTTTCACATGAACATGGAGGTCTTGAAAGAGTGTCTGCTACAGCATTTTGACGACTTGGAGTATATTCAAATTTTATATTATAAGTTTGTAATTGTAATGCCCATCTTGCAAGGCGACCGGTCGGACTTTTTAAGCTAAATAACCATTTTAAAGGCTGATGATCAGTAAGAACTAAAACTTCTGAACCTTCTATATAACCTCTGAATTTCTTAACTGCCCAGACTACTGCTAAAGCTTCACGTTCTGTTGTAGAGTAATTTCTTTCTGCTGGCAATAACAGTCGACTAGCATATTCTATAGTGTGCTCGCTTTGTTTCTCCCCCTGGTGTAAAACAGCTTCAATAGCATAGTTGCTAGCATCTGTTTTTAATATAAGAGACATATTTTCATTTACTTGTTGCAAAATTGGTGGCGATGTTAAAAGTTTTTTCAGTGTATTAAATGCGTTTTGTTCTTTTTCAGACCAATTCCATATTGCTTTCTTTTTTGTCAAGTCTGAAAAAAATTTGAAATATTTGCAAATGAAGGTATGAATCGTCTATACCATGAACAGGTTTGTAAAAAGGATAAAACTTCTTTTGAGTTTTTAGGACTTTTCCTCATCATAATGGCACTTGTTTTTTCTGGATCAACTTTGAGTCCATCAATGGTAAGTATATGTCCTAAATATTTTATTTCCGGCTTGCAAAAAAAATATTTTTCTCTGTTGAGACGGAAATTAAAATCTTTTAATCTTTTAAAAGTTTGTTTTATATCTGATATATGAGTCATTAAATCTTTTGAACATATAATTATGTCATCAAGATATGCCAAAATTGTAATGTTTGGTAAGCCATTTCGAAACTTGTCAATTAGCCTTTGAAAGGTGGCTGGGGCGTTTTTTAAGCCGAATGGCATTCGATTAAACACAAAAATGCCGAAAGCAGTTGTAAAAGCAGTTTTATTTTTATCTTTTTCTGCTATTTTGATTTGCCAATAGCCAGAACGTAAGTCTAAAGTAGACATAAATGAGGTTGTTTTTGCAGAATGCAAGATATCATCAATTCTTGGTAAAGGATAAGTATCAGTGGTAGTAATCGCATTTAAACGTCTATAATCAACACATAGTCGTATTGAATTATCTTTTTTAGGTACCAGAACTACTGGAAATGACCATGGCGATTCCCTTTCTTCGATTATGCCTTTTTCAAGCATTTTATCTAATTCTTGTTTTAACAAAATTTTAATTTTTGGTGAAATTCTATACGGCTGACTCGAAATTGGACTATGTTACCCTGTTTTAATATAATGTTCTACATAGGGAATAGGGCTTTCAATATCTTCAAAAATTTCTTTTTCAGAATTTAGCAAATCATTTAAAAGCTTTTTATCTTCTTTTAATAAATGGGGAGCTTCATTAGGGCGTAGTTTAATATCCAATGAGCTCAGTTCAATTGGTTTAAAAAATTCATCAAAGTATTCATTGCTTTTTAGCTTTTTGGGAGGAGGAAATAAATTTTTAGATTTGGGGGACTCTAAATTTTCTGGAATAGAGCTCCCAAAAATTTTCTTTATACCACCTGGTGAGTAATCATTGTTACCTTTTTCAAACCAGGACAAAAATTCTTTTACTTCATTTGGCATGACATTTTCTGTGACAGAAATATTATTTATTGCTTGTGGTTGCATCATTTTAAATTCAAAAATTTTTGATCCATCATCCTTAAAATGCCAAGTACGTTGAGCTAAATCTACCACATTCTTCCAAAAAATCTATACCGATTAAGGTTCTATTGCATGTGGCTTTTGGTAAACATAAAACTTTTATCTTTTTGAGGCAATTACCAATAATAATGTCAACAATTGTAGACTGAACAATATCATTTCGTTGACTTCCGTCAGCTAAAATAATTTCTGCACACACGTTTTGAAAAGTAAAACCTCTTTGGATAAATTTTTGATAAAGAAGAAATCCAGCAACGCTCGTTCTAGCTGCGGTATCAAAGTATGCTTCTCCATTAAGACCTTCTACGTTTATTTTTACAACGGGAACGTTTCTGCCCACTATTGAGGTATGAATGGAATTAAAATCGATTTTTCTTTCTTGCTCATTAGTTATATCTTTGTTACAAGAAGAACAATTTGAACGATAAAATCCTGCCGTTCCACATCCATAGCAATTAAGTTTTGTTTCTGCCTCTTTAATATGTTTATGTTTTTCGGCCTCAATTTTCTTGAAACAATTTTCTGCTAAATGATTTTTCTTTCTGCAATATGTGCATTTTAATGGTGCGCTTTGAGAATTTTCGAAATTTCTTTTATTTTCAAATTTACTTTCTTTATTTTCAGAAACAATTTGTTCTACTTCTCTGGCCTTAGACAATAGCTCTTGGAAGTTAGAAACACTGTCTCGAGATACTTTTTCTCTAATTTGAATATTCAATTGACCAAATATCATATTAAGCATTACATTTTCTGACAATTTTTCTGACAATTGAGCAAAGAGTTTTCTTTTTCTGCATACAAAATTATCAGTTGAATCGAATATTTTCTGTTTTTCTTGAAAAATTTCATTAAAAATACGCCAGTCTGGCTTTGGAGGAGCAAAAGCTTTTCTCAAAAGGTCAACTGCATCATTAAATGTATTAGCTTCATGCTTAACTCCTTGCCACTAAGTAGAGGCGTATGCTTCTAATATAAGAGGAAGACTGGTTAAGGCATAAGAGTCTGAAATATTTTCTGATTCTTTGAATACTAATATTGTAGCTAGGAAATCTTCAATTTTTGTGGAATTACCACCGCCATTAAAACGAGCTGTGCAGCTGCTAAATGTAGTTTTAATTTCTCTAGTCGCTAAACCATCTAAAAGTTCCCTGAACTGAACATCGGTTAAAACCATATTGACTTCCGATGAATTTCCATTTGATACTGAAATATTACTTTGGTTTGGTAAAGCTGTACTGACATTTGGATTATTAATTACAGTATTATTCTCGGAAGATAATATGTTGTCAGGTCTTTTAGAAGAGGTATTTCGTGGACTTCGTCTCATTTTAAAATATCAGAAAAAATTTTTAATATTTAAGTCAATGTTGGGCAACTCTGCTTTTTTGTAGATAGAGATAAAGTTTCTTTCAATAAACGCAACAACAATTTTCAAAGCAATCAACAATTATTAAACAACAGTTACTTTACTGTAATTGGAATACAACAACAAAATGCAAATCTCAAAAATTCTGAATAACTTCGGACAAAACTTTGCGTTGATTCCAAAAGCATGTAAATTTACGTTGGGCACAAGTTGTAGGAAAATTTCTGTTGGACACCAGTTTTAAGAAAATTTACGTTGCAAACAAGTTGTATGGAAATTCTTTTGGATACCAGTTAAGTAAATTTATGTTGTAACCGCTACAAACTCAGTTTACAAAAATGTTCTTTTTAAATACTAAGCGAATAACATACAGGGTGGGCCAAAATAAACCAAGGGGTGTAAAAGTTTAATAACTTTTTTGTTTATAAACTTTTTTTATTTTTTCTTTCAGATTATATAATATACAAAATGGAAATTTTTTTACACTAAGTATGAAAAATGATGTCTCTTAAATGACCACCGTTTTCAGCTTCGCACTGATGGGCTCTTTTTAGAGCATTTTCCATAACATCTTTCAAAACTTGTGGCTGTAGCGTTCGAATTTCTGCAACAATGTTTGCCTTGAGTTCAAGGATTGTCTCTGGCTTGTTCACATACACTCGCTCCTTCAAAAAACCCCAAAGAAAATAGTCGGGTGCTGTCAAATCTGGCGATCGCGCTGGCCAAATAATTTCCGAATTTCGAGAAATTATTCGCTCTCCAAAAATTTGACTTAAAAGTGCCATTGTGTCTCGGGCAGTATGTGCAGTGGCTCCGTCCTGCTGAAACCACATACCAGGTCTGTTTTCAAGAGCAGGACGTAAAAAATTTTTATCATAAAACGATACCGCTCTGTATTTACGGTTACAGCACTTCCATCTTCATTCTCGAAGAAGTAGGGCCCAATGACATTTTCAGATGTGATCCCACACCATACTGTACACCTGATGGGGTGCAATTGGCGTTGATGAATGGCTCTTGGATTTTGAGAACCCCAGAACTTACAGTTCTGCTTGTTAACAAAGCCATTCAAATGAAAATGAGCTTCACCACTCATAATCAAATTTTCAATAAAGTTGATTTCATTTCTGGCCAACTCTTGAAATTTAACTGCAAAATTTAGACGATCTGCGGGTTTTAATTCTTGGACCAATTGCACCTTATATGGGTATAACTGTAAATCTTTTTTTTTAAATGCGCCGTAGTGACGTACGAGACATTTCTAGCTGAGCAGAACGCCTTCTGCCAGATGTTTCTGGTGCTTCGTTAACACTTTGCTGTACTCGTTCAATATTTTCCGCAGTGCGACTTAAACGTGGTCTACCGGTTCGAGGCAAATCTCTTATGCTGCCATGTTGGTGATGACGATTAACTAAGCAACGAATCATCGCTTCAGAGGGCGAAATTCTGACGTTAAAATGTCGACGATATGCTCTTTGCGTTAAAATAATTGATCTCTGGTTTAAATAATAAAATTCTATTGTTCTGGTTCTCTGTTCAGTTGTGGATTCTCCAAGTGTTGTCTATATAATCTGAAAGAAAAAATAAAAAAAATTAATAAACAAAAAAGTTATTAAA
The DNA here is from genome assembly GCA_947397855.1 of Thelaira solivaga. NCBI lineage: Eukaryota > Metazoa > Arthropoda > Insecta > Diptera > Tachinidae > Thelaira > Thelaira solivaga. The sequence continues at coordinate 9,586,427 of OX377615.1, forward strand.
CTTTTACACCCCTTGGTTTCTTTTGCCCCACCCTGTATTTGTCTTATCATAACTTCTTTGTTCTAAAAAGGTATCTTTTTCATGGTAGTTTACAATATTTAGTTTACAATATTTAAAATTGTTTATGATATTTTATGATCTTTTTTTATCTTATTGCTTTGTTCAATAATACATTTAGTCAGGGTTGCTTATGTATGTTTACAATAATTGTTATTTATATGTCTAGTTACTCGTACTAATTACCTTATCATCTACGGGAATTTTACATGTTATCTTAAAAGAATTATAAAGAAAACATGTTTGTTCTTATTTAATCTTTTAATATTGTTTCCCTTAAATATTATCATTCATGTGTGAGCATGCTGTTCTTATCTTACTGCTTAATATTCTGTGCCGTAGAGACTGACCTTAATTCGCGCTACAATTGATGTACTTAAAGAAACTTTTAATGAAAGAAAAATTTCACATAATAGTTCAATGAATTGGTGACCTAGATAGTGCGATTTAACCTCATTGGATTTTTTCAGGGAGAGTTTTGTGAAAGTTGGTGTTCCACATGACCGAAATGATATTTAAATATTTTGGTCATTAAATATTCTGTTTATTAAAGCCCGTTGCATTGATATTAAAACTATACTTCGTTCCCACAATTGATGAAACAGATGGTACTGATGAGAAGAAAGGGAGTTCTCACCCAACTCAGTGCCTGGAGTTAATATAATTTTCTCTTCATTTTTTAAGCAACGCAAACCTACGAAGCATTTTTGCTTTTCTGCAGAAAACACACCCAGAGTAAGATCAGGAATCGAATTTGCTACCCCCAGATTGATAGGTTAGCACACCACCCTAATTGTATTAATTGTCAAAAGTCAGAAGTTAAGAACTTAAAGAAAATTAAAATTTTCTTTGTCTTATTATGATTTAAAATTATGTACTTGTAAAAAAAAACACCCTTTATTAATTCAGCATGACCGAACACATCAGTCGCTCTTTTTTATTAATAACTTAAATAAGTATTTAAATAAAGAAGCTGTTTGTGATCAACGAAATAACTAAAATTATTTTGTAATTACAAAATTATATTAATATTTTCATAGAAAGAAGAAACTAATAAAATGTTTAATTTGTAGAAATTTTATGCGGGATTTATGCGACGACTTAAAGCATTTTTCTAAATCCTTTCTCAGTTGAATAATTTTTATAGCATGTTCACACGAGACAAGATTCGCTCTCGTGCCGAAACCATGAAAATTTAGTATCATCCCTAATTTCTATCACTAGTTTATTTTCTCTAGCTGTCAAACAAAACAAATTATCAACAAAGAAACATTATTTTTTTGCAAGCACTTTATCCTTATTAATAAAAAATAAATAAAAATTTGTTAAATTGGATTAATAGTTATAAAAGTGAACACAGAAGATAAAAGAAATTACACCATCTGACTGCGGAACACAAAACTCAAATTTGTTACAAATAATTTATACGCTATTAATTAAAAAGAAAAACAGACAGATTTGGAATGAAAAATAGTATACAGCTGTAGGCTTAACCGAGTCAGAATAATATGGCCAAGTGCTACATACAATATATGTACGTTGTTGCAGTACGCATGGGTAGATACATTTTTGAAGCTGATGCACCAGATGTAACCAAAATAGCTGAACCTATTAACCCACAATATTTTAGCCACAAAAGCGTCTATAACACGCTTCAAAACCAATTACGATGAGCCACCTTGAAACAGAAACATTTATGACGACGGATACGATATGAAATGTGGTGATATGAATTTTGGTGGCTCAATACCGCCAGAAGCAGTAATAGATGATAATAGCATACATGTTAGATTCCAGTTAGAATTAGCAATTGATGCAATTGGTTTATATTCTCTAATTCATCAAACAATTAGAATTAATTCAACTAATTCCCATTAGATAATTGAAATTTTTATTCCAATGGTAAAACTAATTACAATTAGTTGCCATTAGCAAAAAAAATTGGTTTACTTTTACAATTAGAAATCTAATTGAATTCTGAAGCCAATCTGGGGGGTAAGAAATTTTTCGCTTAGTTGTAACATTTTGGCAAAAAAAATTTTTTTTTTTTTTTTTTTTTTTTACGAACGCCAAACCCTTTGAGGGTTTTACTATACTGACCTAGTATCATCACCCTGACTTGGAATTTCTCACCCCCCAGACAATAATCCCAAAAATGTTCCATAGTGCTATTAATTAAACTCGTAATTTAAAATACCAAAATTAATATTATGAATATAAAAAGTTAAACTTAAATAAAAGAAAATTTATAAAATAGTCAATGTATCCAAAATTGAGAAAAGATAATTTTACCCAAATTTTTCATATTTCCTTCACAACATTTTTACTTTATGTTGCTATTAGTTCGTCTTGGTATATTTTCAACCAAATTATTATCATGATCAAAATATTGTGTCAGTCTAGACTCAAGGCTGAGGTTCAATTAAATTGTTTCGAACTGCAAGGCTTTTTTTTAACAAAAATTTAAAATTTCAATTGGATTGATATCTCGACTTTTTGCTGGCCATTCCATTGTGCAAAATTTTTGTTTTGAAAGCTAATCGTTTACGTTGTTGTTTTTTTCGCCCTGGCTGCTACTGCTGCTTTTAATGTTGATGAAATGTTGTTATCCAGCTTCTCCCTTTGCATGTGGATGTGGCCGGCTTGGCTGCTGTCTTCATTCATTATCATCTGATTCGGCGCAAAATGAAGTAATAATTTTTCTCACATTTTCAAAACATTTATCAATCGGCACACGTTTATTTTAAAAATTCAACTATATTTTATATTAATATTAGCTTACCCTGAAAACGTTGTTTTGCATTTAAATTTTATATGCAAAATAGTTAAAAAGAGAAGATTGATTGATCATTATAGAATGTTTAATTTACTATAATTAATTTATTATAATGAATATAGTAAGGTATTTTATTTATTTTATATTTAAATAACTAATTGAAATCAATAAATAATTTTATTCTATGGCTTTGCTGTGATATTATAATTCCGTTCATTATAACGGGTATTATACATACACGAAATTTTTTTTGTCTAATTCGTAAGCATTTAATGCTCATAGTGTTCCGAAACGGGATTAGGCAACATACAATTTACCATGGGAGAAGCATTGATTTTCAAGGTAAATGCCGCAAAAATTTTTCACTGGCCTGCGAATGCATGTTGTACCGGAAACTGCAAGCGATTAAATGGAATGGCATATTAGTCGGAATCATTGTTGTTAATGGTATCAAAACTTTTTCTCCTTTTTATTTTCCGTTAAGTATTGTTTCGATAACGATGTTCATCAGCTTCTTTAAGGCAAGCCGCAAAGACGTGGTTGGTTTATATTTCGTAACATTACAACTACCAATCCGACTTTCAGCTGTAGATTGTGAGTTAGTAATTCTCGTAATACAAGCTTAAACTCGCTGGAATTACGAGAAACTTGAGTGAATAGTTTATGACAACGTTCTGGGAAGTAATTGAAGCCACTGATTTGTGGGACACAATTTCGCGATTAATTTCACTTTGAATGTCAAAATTCAATTCAATACGCAAATCTTATTGTTATTTATCGTGAAGTTTACATACAAAAATTTACTATTTTACAAACTGTTTAAATTTTTTTACTTTTTTAACACCATAACGAATTAAATGAAAAAGAAATGCAGATATCCATTGTTGGTATTGAAATTTATGGTCGTGACGTGAGACTTCTATTTTTTTATGTAAAAATTAAATTGTATATACATGAATTTACCCGAATATTAAAAAAATTGAAATAAGAATTGGTTGTGGACAACTTCTCTTTTCGCACAATACAAAAAAAAAAAAATACCAAATCCAAGCGTTGAAATGTGTATGGTAAATTTTTCTTTCGCTAAAAACCTAATTTAAGTTATGACAAGCATTAAAAAAATATGCGTCGACCCGTTCTCTGCTTTAGATAAATTTAAGGCTTTTCATAAAAACCCAAATAGGGCTATGACGAACATGTAACAAAAAAATTTCCAAATCGGTCCAACCGTTCTCTGAGTTTAGATAAGCTTAAAAAGTCGACATAGTCAATTTTAATTTTTTTTTAATTTAATATGGGTTATGCCCATCGACTCTGTCGTTCTCCAATTTGAGATTTACTTAAAAAGTGGCGTGGTCAATTTTTCTTTTTTCATAAAAATCCAAGTTGGGCTATGACGAACATATAAGCAAAAAATTAGCCAAATCGGTGTAGCCGTTCTCACATGATGCAATTACAAACGAACGACATTTGATTTTGAAATATGTATATACTCGTATGTAAATAGATTTTTTTATTTCTCTGTTTTCTTTTGTGCTGCCCATTATAGTCAGTTGATATTTTTTTAATAATTCAAAATTTACATTTACATAGAAACTAGTAAATAAAGAATTTACTATGTTGGCAATAATATAATTGATACAACAGGGTTATTATGGGCGAATAAGCGTATTGTGATTCGAAACGAAATAAGATTACATTCGCTTTTTAAATACTAAAAATAATTTAAAAAAAACTTCCCCATGAAATTTTAATTTAAATTGTTTATTATTATTGAATCTTTCTATAAGAAAATTACAATAAGTATCCAAATCTTAAATATTTATAAAAATAAAAACTGAAATAATTATTACCAATGTAATAACTAGTTACTTGTACTCAAATCTTAAAATAAAAGGAATATTCTACGTTTAAATAAAAAAAGTTATATCCCTCTTCTCACTAGGCGCAAGGTATCACTTCTCTTAAGCCTTCTGTGTCCCTCGAACTGTAACAGGTCCCTGGCGAGGGCGTTTGGATGTGTCGCCAGTTTGTGAACGTACTTAGTACAATATTTTTCAATTTCCTCCCGAACCGTTGGAATTTCTAGATCTCTGTGGATATTCTCATTTCTTATATACCAGGGGGCGCAGACTATTGTTCGTAAAATACTCGACTGTCTTCTTTGTAACTTTTGGATGTTAGATGCACACGCAGTTCCCCAAAGCTGAATGCCATATGTCCAGATTGGTTTAATAATGGCTTTATATAACAGAACTTTATATTCCAAAGATAGAGATGAAAATGGACCTATCAGCCACATTAGTCGAGCTGTTTTTAGTTTCATAGCTGAGATTTTGGCCTCAATGTGTCGTGACCATGTTAGGCGTCTGTCTAGATGGATTCCTAGATATTTAGTTTGGGTTTGGACAGATATTTTGTCTAATTATTCATTCCGTTCCGCGATTGCAGGAGCATCTCTACTGTGGGAGTATTACCATATTATTGATTTCGCAAAATAGATAAAATTCTATATTTTGCTTACGCTAAAATATTCTCATGGAAAGCAAACGAAAATATCAAAAATCTAAGAAAAAATACAAAATTTCACAAAAATAAAACGTGTTTTAGCTTAATTTGTTTTATTTTCCGAAAATAATTTTGTTTTAGTTATAGAAAATAAATTTTCTTTTTGTTTATTTAAAATTTATTTTGATGTTAGAAAAATTCAAATTTTTTCTTATCACCAGCAGCGGAAAAATTAACAAAGTTCATTCACAATAGACAATGTTTTAATTCATAATTAAATGAAACAATTGAAAATATCGATCGATATTTGTTTCCGCGAAATTTTCATTTCCGTGCGGAATCAATAATCATTGATTATAATAATCATCTTCGAATATGTTTAATAAAGGGTGTTTTTTAAAGACGTATAGAACTTTAAGTTGGCATTACTGTTCAAGATGGCGACCGATTTAACAGCTGTCAAGTGATTTATTCTCAGTTTGGTTTGGCAATTCATCATGAATAGACTCACGCCTGAACAACGCTTGCAAATGGGCACAAAACGAGATTGCCGTTGTTCCCGATTTTCATAAGCGAATTTTGTTTAGCTATGAAGCGCACTTCTGGCTACGTCAACAAACAAAACTGCCGCATTTGGAGTGAAGCTATTTCTCAAGTGTATGTCAAAACACCGTTACATCCAGAAAAACTGACTGTTTGGTGCTCTTTATGGGCTGGTGGAATCATTGGTCCGTACTTCTTCAAAAACGATGATGGCCAGAACGTTACAGTCAATGGTGATCGGTATAGAGCCATGATTACTAACTTTTTCATTCCTGAATTGAACAACCATGATGTCCAGGAGCTGTGGTTCCAACAAGACGGCGCAACATGTCACACAGCTCGTGCCACAATCGATTTATTGAAAGACACGTTTGGTGACCGCCTAATTTCACGTTTTGGACCTGTGAATTGGCCTCCAAGATCTTGTGATTTAACACCGCTAGACTACTTTTTGTGGGGCTATGTAAAGTCATTGGTCTATGCGGATAAGCAACAAACGCTTGACCATTTCGAAGACAACATTCGCCGTGTTATTGGCGATATACGGCCACAAATGTTGGAAAAAGTCATCGAAAATTGGACAATTCACAATTGGTTAAAAAAAATATAAACAATAAAAATACTAAATAAATTAATAAAATTTTTGGAAATATCTCAAACGAAAAATAATACTAAAATAAATATTTAATTTCATAACAAAAATTAATTTTCTTTAGTGCTTAATTCCAGTTATGTTGGCTTGCAAAACGCGTATAATTTAATTATTTTGTCAACAAAAAACATTAATTAAATATACATAAGTTTAAATCAACAATTGAAAATATTAGAAAATGTTCGAATTTATTTTTGCATTTGTTGGCCTGTATCTAATAACATTAAAAGCTGTTGTCAACTTTGTGGGACGTTTAAAGTTGTTAGCACTGAACTTTACGGACACAACAAGTGTTACATTTTGTAAATACAACTTAAATTCAATGCACACCACGTATTGAAGATGCATTTTATAAAACATTTTGTATATTAAAAGCAAAACTTGTGAGTTGGCTTTAATTAAATCCGAATTTGTGTTAAATTTACGCAATATAGATAAATTTCTACATTTTCTATACGCTTAAATTTTCTCACGGAAAGCAAATGGAAAAATAAAAAGTAAAAAAAAATTTGGAAAAATAAAATGTGTTTTAGCTCAATTTATTTTATTTTTCGATAATAATTTCGTTTTATATATTAAAAATAAATTTTTTGGTTTATTTAAAATTTATTTTGATGTTAAAAAATGTAATTTTTTATTACCAACAGCTGAAACATTAACAAAATTCATTCAAAATAGATAACTTTAATTCACAATTAAATGAAATTATCAGATAATTCCGCAGAAATGAATAATAGCAATTTGCATATCGATCAATATTTCTTTTCTTTAAATTTTCCTTTCCATACGGAATCAATAATGCAACCCTATAAGTCTTACATTTTTAAACTATAAATTAAAGTAATCCTTTATATTACTTGTGTATATGTAAGTAAATATGTATGAATATAAAATTTTTGTACTTTTTTTAGTTGTTATTTATATAATTTTTATTTCGTTTTTGTGTTTCTTTTTTTATATTTTATAATACTACCAACAGAATCCTGTACACAAAGCTAAATTAAGTTTCATCTCGCTGTCTCACCCAAACCTATCTGATGTATTCTTAATACAACACCAAAAAGAAAAACAGTATTTTGTGGATGCTACTCGGTTATCAAATCAAAGTCAAACCGATACTGTAGTTGCCGTCTTGAAACAAGAGCATTTATGTGATCGTGGGATTGTACAATCCAATGATGATGATCCACAAATAAAAACCACCTGTACTACTTCTAAAGTAATTGCAACCAAATCTCCTAGTCCTCCTCTTAACTCTCCTTGTCGCAACCCAAAGAAGTAAGATTTTTTATTTATTTTTTTTAAGTACTTAATGGTTAATTCAACTTCTTATTTCAATATTAATTTTTATAAACTAATTTGTTAGGTACAATTTAAATATTGCCGGTATAGAAAATTATGCTCAAATTCAGGCCGCAATACCACAATGTTGGTCCGAACCGATCATGGGTAATGTCATACGTAAAGACTTAAAACCACCTATTGTGCAACAAGCAGCGTTCGATAATATTGTAAGCAATTTTTTTTATAATTAAAATAATGAAAAAGTAAAACAAATACATTTAGATTTTCTACAACAGAAGCTTGTAGTTGCTGCGTTAGCAATGTAGGTAACGATTGTATGTGGTTATTACGTATCACTTATATAATTTAAATGCAGCATCGTCAGCATTTCATGGATATATACGATACAAAAAAGGCTTTGGGCTATTCTTATAATTTGCCAAAAAAGTGTTATAGTGTAGACAGATGACGGTGTTGATTTGCATTAAAATCCATGCAATTTAAAATTTTACTATGATAAACTGCAATTTCTGCATTTAGTAAACGCTGTTTGTTTGTTTGTAAACAACTAAAGGGTGTTTTTTATAGACGTATAGAACTTTAAGTTAGCATTACTGTTCAAGATGGCGACCAATTTAACAGCTGTCAAGTGATTTATTCTCAGTTTGGTTTGTCAATTCATCATGAATAGACTTACGCCTGAACAACGCTTGCAAATAGTGCAATTTTATTTCGAAAATAATGGTTCTGTGCAGAATACGTATCGCGCACTACGTCCATTTTATCATCGATAAAATCGTCCATCAGAGCAGTTAATTCGATTAACCATGGAACGTTTTCGCACCACGTTTACTCTTAATGATAACTCGCATCCCCAGAGACGCCGTACGGTGCGTACAGAAGAAGCTATTGCTGCTGTAGAGCGTAGCATTGAGGAAGACCCGAATGAGTCTATTCGCCATCGAGCACAGGAATTGGATCTGTGTCCATCCACTTTATGGAAGATTTTGCGGAAGGATCTTGGTTTGCGTGCTTACAAAATCCAACTCGTGCAAGAATTGAAGCCAAACGATCATCAAGTAAAGCGTAGATTCGTCGAATGGGCCCAAAACGAGATTGCCGTTGTTCCCGATTTTCATAAGCGAATTTTGTTTAGTGATGAAGCGCACTTCTGGTTGAATGGCTACGTCAACAAACAAAACTGCCGCATTTGGAGTGAAGCTAATCCTCAAGTGTATGTCAAAACACCGTTACATCCAGAAAAATTGACTGTTTGGTGCTCTTTATGGGCTGGTGGAATCATTGGTCCGTACTTCTTCAAAAACGATGATGGCCAGAACGTTACAGTCAATGGTGATCGGTAAAGAGCCATGATTACTAACTTTTTCATTCCTGAATTGAACAACCATGATGTCCAGGAGCTGTGGTTCCAACAAGACGTCGCAACATGTCACACAGCTCGTGCCACAATCGATTTATTGAAAGACACGTTTGGTGACCGCCTAATTTCATGTTTTGGACCTGTGAATTTGTCTCCAAGATCTTGTAATTTAACACCGCTAGACTACTTTCTGTGGGGCTATGTAAAGTCATTAGTCTATGCGGATAAGCCACAAACGCTTGACCATTTGGAAGACAACATTCGCCGTGTTATTGCCGATATACGGCCACAAATGTTGTAAAAAGTCATCGAAAATTGGACGTCCAGATTGGACTACATCCGAGCCAGCCGTGGCGGTTATATGCCAGAAATCATATTTAAAATGTAATGCCACAAAATTATCTTTCGGATAAATAAAATTCATGTCAATCGAATAATCCATCGTTGTTTTATTGCAATTTAAAGTTCTATACGTCTATAAAAAACACCCTTTATTTTGTAAAATAATATTTTCGGTGGCACTTTCCGCCCGCTATTCTAAGAGAATTGTGGACCACGCACTTCTCTTCTTTCCCTTGGAAATCTAAAATGTTGGAAAATGCATTTTGTTAGTAATATTTTTTTTTATAAAAACAAATTAAATAATTTAACAAATACAAAACAATTTGACAACAGCTCTTGTCGACTTTGTTGCCATATTGAAAAATCAAAATTCAGTTTGATTTCAAGCATTGACGTTAAAGCTAACTCACATTCAAATGGAAATTAACGCCGTCATCTGTCTACTCAACAGTAATAGATAAAAGTAGTTAATGTGCACGATAAAGTGATCGTTAACTTTTTTCCATTATGTTATTATAAAAGAGTTATAGCATGTTCACACGACGAGTTTCAATGCTGGTTTCGCTCTCTGAACCTCGATTGTGAAAATTTGCATTCAGAACACATAATGAGTTTCAGTTGACAGTTGCTTTGTTTTGTTTTTTGTTGTTTTACATTTGTCCGCGTTTGTTTTTTAGTTTTGAAATGGATAAAAAAGGTAAATTTTAAAATATAAATATATGTATTTTTAGAAAAAATAATAATTTATAAAAAATTTATTTATTATTTCAAATAATTTAATATGTTGTGTTATTTATTATGTTTATTTTTATAACTAAGCAATTTAACACTCTTTCCTTTGTTTCGTACTAATACAATGAAATGCTTGCAAAACAATAATACTTCTTTGTATACATTTGTTTTGTTTGACAGCTAGTTAAGATAAACTAGCGATAGAAACTAGAGATGATACTAAATTTTCATGGTTTCGGCAAGAGTTTCAAAATGAAACTGCAGATTCGCTCACTTAATTTTGTATGGCGAATCTTCGTGTTTCATTCGAGATTGGGTTGTGAACCCTCAAAAGAGAGCGAATCTTGTCTCGTGTGAACATGCTATTAAATGAAATTATGTTTTTTAATATGAAAAGTAATCGAAATAAAAATTTCTATACAAAATAATTAAGGGGGGAAAAATAGGGCTAACCCTTTTATTGTATTAATTAGATTGGCGCTAAGTACAAATCATACATCCTTGTCTTCCTTAATAGGTCGTTGATTAAACTAAAAAAAATCGTTGGACAATTATGCATCCAATTGTATCAAGATGGATAATAGTAATCTGGTATTCATTTTGGAGCAAAATAAATTTATATATATTTAGCGGTTTTGTGGTGTTTTGTATGGAATTTTTCACGTTTCGTTTTCTTTTTAGCATTGTAATTCGAAAAAGTCAAACGTGATGTTACAAATTAAAAATTATTTATTTTATGTTTTTTATATAGAATTAAACTTCTATATTTTTGTGAACAATTTATTTTACGTATTTTTCTTGTATTTTACGCTAGTTAGTGTATATACATACGAGTACATATAAATATCAATATTTTACCGTACAATTCTATTTTTATTGAAGGTACGTTAGGTTAGGTTAGGTTAAAAGTGTTACCACCGATGTATTTCATTATTTTTTCAATATCATAAGTGTTACCACTAATTGAATACTTTTTGTACTATAAATTTTTTGTTGATTAGTACAATGTAAAATTTGAGAGTTCAAAAATTCTCGTATTCTATTTCTGTTGAATTAAATACCCAACGTTAACAATACATAGCTCCCATCAATGGTGACACAGATGGTGCTGATGAGGAGAAAGGGATTTCTCCGAAAGTGATCGCTCCACCAAACCAGTGTCTGGGGTTAAAATCAATCTTTCTGCATTTCAAAAAATAATATCAATTGTTAAATTGAATAAAATAAAAAATATTTTATACATACATACCTTCAATAAAAATAGAATTGTACGGTAAAATATTGATAGGTATGTACATATGTATGTATATACGAAAAATTAAGTACTAATTAGCGTAAAAAATATTTATCTTTATCGATCTTTCATAAATTTTAACGATAAGTACTGCTTGTATTGATTTATATATCACTCATTTACTTCAATATTGTCTTAATTTAAAAAATATAACTTTTCAGGAGACTTTCAATAGCTATAGTCTGCAATTTGCTGACACTCTTATGATAGAAATTTTAATTATTTTATTCCCAAAAGAAGAGTGTTTAAAAAATTTATTTGAAGTTAACTTACAGAAACTAACTTATTAACTTAAAAAACAAATACTTTGAGTTATGAGTATTAAAGTAAATAACCGATATGTACATGTATTTTCAGGTATATCGTATGGATATAACACGCAATGTTTGCGTTAGAGAAGTGTATTCAGAAGCTGCAGCTGCAACTTTATTGCCGCCTGAAATAGGTTTTAATACTAGATTATGTAGTAATTCGACACATAATCAAAATCTTGAAGTAGTGATGGCTGCCGACGATGGTGTAAATGTAAGCGGTTGCTCAGTGGCAGCTAATAATATTGATCTCACTAATTTAGTCATTAGTAAACACCGTAATAGCTTACCTAACGTGGCATTACCAAACCTACTTAATTTCGATGGTGCTGATGATGCTGGTATTGTTGGTGGGTATTGTGTCACTCAAAAAGACAAAATTTATACAAACCTTGATATTCAAAAAGGCATTACTGCAAATACGAATATACAAATACTTCCTGTTACATTACAATATGCCAAAAATTTAAGCAAAAATGTACAAACTCTTAATTCTAAGAGTAATATTTTAGAGACCGCACAACAGGATGAAAGTTGCATTAGTGGACGGCTAGAGATACGTGTAATACCTAACGGTAAGTTCTTATTAATATTAAAATTTTTATTTTACAACAAGATTAAACACAACAAACAAAGTAGAATACGTTTCAAAATAAAATGAGTTAAATTCGCTAGTGCCGTGTCTTCTCCACATTCTTGTTAAATTATGGCAGCTCTGAACATTAAATACAAAACTTTTAACAAAAATATATATTAACATAAAACAAAATAAAGATAAAAAATAATAAAAATAAGTAGTGGTTACGAAAGCGAAATGACGTGTCTTTTTATTTGCTATTTGTAATTGGTGACCCCGAGAATAAACAAGGAAAAAATACCCAAAATGATGACTTAGACCTAGTATCTACATCAGCGCAAGCACGAACGGCTGATAATACACCTGTAGCACCCATGAGGGTGTTATGGTGGTTAATAGGGTGTCCATTGAAAGTTCCACCATTTTGGTCAGATTGCTTAAAATAATTTTCTTTAAATATTGTTATGTCAATCCAAAAATAAATAATTAAATTATTTCAGCATTGCTTTTCGCGATAGCAGTATGTAAATTTTATGCGGAAGCAAAATTTCTGGCTATACATACACATCGCCCATTAGAAATGATAGTGACGACATAAAAATGGTATTACCGAAGTCGCCGTTGGCAGTAATCGATTTCTGTTATAGTTATTCAGCATTATATGAGATGGTTTTCAGTCGTCGTTGAGTTGAAATAGTGACAAAGGCTACAAAGTGTTTTAACAAAAGGAAAATTAACTGCCTGTTCAGCAAGACCATAAGCAAAAGAAATCAAAATACCTAAATTCGAATAAATTTTCTCTTTAAAATTGTTGATTTATACATAAATTTTTTTTAATTTTATTGCTTATTATTATTATTATCACTATGGGCTATAATCGCACACCTTTAAGATCTATTGTGCAGCCCAGTTCTTAACTACAATCCGAGATTCCTTACGAATCTCGTAATTGTTGTAGAACTAATCTTGCCTAGATCTTCTGGTCCCCACTACCCAAGCAGCTTATTCTGCGTCTAGCCACCGCTGGGCGCTCGTAGAGAATGTGTTCCGACGTTTCCTGTCCTTCGCGGCAGAAACGACAGGAGTCGTACCACATCGATTTTACTCATGTGATAGTTAAGTCTACAATGGCCCGTAAGTAGCTCAACGTAGAGCTTAATGTCATATCTGCTGAGGTTCAAAACAATATCTGCCCTAATGCGCTCGGGGTTGATGAGTCTCTTTGACTGCCGCATGCTCACTTCTGCCCTCCAGCAGTTTTGTAGACTTCGTTTCTCCTCCTTGCGTAGAAGGGTACTAGTGAAGTTGTAGTTTACCCCGCAGAAGGGCTCTGGACGTATGAAAGGGGTATCCGCCCCTTTTTTAGCCAGATAGTCCGCCATTTCATTGCCCACATGCCCTTCGTAACCCGGCACCCACAATAGGGTAACCGTGTTTCTCTCTGCTAAATCATTGAAAAGTTTATAGCAGTCCCATACCAATCTTGATCGAAAGCAATAGCCCGTCAATGCACATAGAGCTGCTTAACTGTCTGAGAGAATGTTTATTCCGGTACTACATGTGCCTCTTCGTAAGCATTCCCTAGCACATAGCTCTAAGGCGTGGACCTCCGCCTGAAAAAAGGAAGCAGTTTTTCCCATTGCAACTGCCCTGCGGAAACGTGGTCCTGCAATTCCAGCACCAGCACTGCCATCTTCCATTTGGGACCCATCAGTATACCACAATTGTCGATTTCGGTCCAGTATTACGTCACCATTTCTCCAAGCAGAGCGTTCATTAATGACCACTTCAAAACGCCTAGAGAATGTGAGTATCCAAACAGATTCTAAAATCTTCACATGCCCACTAAGATTGCCCTCTTTAAGATAGGATAGACTAGGTAGCGTTAAGGCGGAACTAGCTGCTACTCCCCTACTTAGAATATGCAGGGGAGTAAGCCCAGTGATCATACCCAAGGCTAGTGTAGGGCATGTCTTCATCATTCGATGCACCTTGTTGAGGATTCTCTGAGCCTGTTTTTGTTCTACCTTTGGCCACCATACCAAGGACCACATCATCATTTTTGGTCGTAAGCCCCACGTTTTATTTACCATACATTCTTTGGCACGCATATGTTGCCCTTAAGGCTTTGCCAGTTATGTATAGTAAATGTTTGTTCCAAGCAAGAATCTTATCTAAAACTACTCCCAGATATTTCATCTCCTCGGACATCACCAAGTCACTATCCCCCAATTTTAAGGTACCTAGACTAATCTTCCTCCTTCTAGTGAAGGGAACCACTTTGGTTTTATTCGGACTTATCGAAAGTCTCCTCTCCTGACTCAATTTGTGAGTGGTGTCAAGAGCCGTTTGCATTTGATTGGCCAACTTGCCCCTGACCATGTAATGATCAGTCGGGGTATTTCCTTCTTGATCATCGCCTCCTCAATAAACTCAAATGTAACATTGTCAAAGGCCCCTGTAATGTCAACCGACGTACAGAGGGCTATTTCTTTACCAACCAGAGCCTTTTCGATTTTACTCGTTAGGCTGTGCAGTGCAGTCTCAGTTGATCTGCCTGATTGGTAAGCATATTGTCCAATATGAAGAGGGTTGTCCCTAAGATGGACTTCCGTGATGTATTGATCCAAAATCTTTTCCATAGCTTTAACGTTAAGCAAATGGGTCGGAAGGCTTTTGGCGTGCAATCTGCCTTTTTGCCTGCTTCGGTATAAAAGCAATCCTTGCTCCTAATTCTAGGCTCGTTCTAAATACGAGTATATTAGTCAAACTAAGTGCGAGCACGTCAACACCTTGCCTGAGTAAGCACGGGTGTATGTTGTCCACACCTGGAGACTTAAATTGTCTAAACGTAGAAATAGCCCATTCAGGTTTATTGACGATGAAGATTTTACGGGCCAGTGAAAGTTCCCTTCCGCGCAGAAGTCAAGAACCTAATGCCCCTGACATCTTCACTGTCCCCTTCACTGTAAGCGCAGCTCGGAAAATGTGTGTCCAGTAGAAGCTGTCCCGTTTCTTCCAGGCTCTCCGTAAAGCTTCCGTCAACCTTCTTAAATGTAGAAAGGCCATTTGAGAGATCCTTCGTAAGAGATTTATGTAGTCTAGCAGCTGCTGGAAAGGTTTAAATCTCCTTACAGTGCCTCTTCCATGAATCTCTCTTTGATCTTTTCAAGACATTGTTATATGCCGTTAAGGTACTTTTATAACTTTGCCAATCCCCAGTGGTGTTTGCTCTATTGAAGAGCTGGTGGGCAGTCCTTCCCAGGGTGCCCAGCTCTTTATTCCACCAGCGAACATTTCTGGAACGTTTCTTCATAACTAATTCACAGCTATTTTCATAGGCTGAGGTTATGATGGTTTCCAACTTGTTAACTTCAAGATCTAGTTCCTGAGAGTTAGTTATCCTCTCATTTAGGCACCCTATATATTTTTCCAAATGAAAGTTATACAGCGACCAATTGGTGTTTCTAACATTCCTTATTGCGAAAGTGTTTTCAACCTCTCCTTTCAGGTCAAATCGAATATATCGGTCATCTGACAGGGAAACTTCATTTAAAACCCGCCAATCCGAAATACTATTGGAAATAAATGCACCAGCAAAGGTAAGATCTAATACCTCCCCTCTTATTGCATATACAAAGGTAGGCTCATTACCTCTGTTTACTACGAAAATATTGTTAGCTATAATAAAATCAAGAAGTGACTCACCTCGTGTGTTGACATCTGTACTTCACCATGCCGTGTGATGTGCATTTGCGTCGCAGTATGCAACCCATTGCAGGTAACAGTTTCAACAGTACTCCGTAAGCTGCTGAAGCTCACTCGATTCTGGGACTCCACTTGCCCCAAAATGCGATCGTTCTGCCATGTTGCCAAACCTAGAAAGTAGTCAACGAAAATCTTGGCCTTTGACACATCTGCCTCGCCCACGACCTTCAATTCAGCTCCTTCCCATGACTTCAGGGTCGGTAAGTTGGCCTTCGACAAGGCCACGGTTTCGTCACCCAGACGGTTGATAGTCAACCATCCGGGTTTGTAAATGTAGCCAGCAAAGTGCGGCTTTACCGAGCCCCGACGAGTTTCGTATATTCTATCCAGAATGCACTTTTGTACCTGAAGAATTTCTTCAGAGGACCATGTGGTCTCTGGAAAATTCTTAGGTATGACCCCAAGTCTTGTAGAGTGAATTTTATAGGTCATATGTCCACAGCAGTGCCGCCAAAGCTTCAATTGGCAGCTACACTTTCGCTTTTGACTTGCGGAAGTTTTCAACACAATGTGGGAAATGACTATCTAATTGGCTTAGGACAAAGCACAGTTTCGAAAATAGTAAGTCATATTTTGTTCGAAATGGAATCGAAGCTTTGTTAGAAATATATAAAATTCACTCCTGAGGAGTCAGAAGCTTGCGCAGATTATTTCTTAAGCAAATATAATATTCCTGGAGGTATGTATGGCAAAAAGCACTTTAGGTCTCTGACTTTCATTATTTTCTTTTTTAAGTTATAGGATGTGTAGACGGTACACATATAGGATAGCAAAGGCCAACAAAAAACGAACATATGTTTTTCAATAGAAAAGTGTACCACAGTGGTATTGTTGTTAAATATGTTGCTAAATGTAATATGAGTTAATTTTTACATTTTTCTGTTAGATTTGTGACCATGAGTATAAAAACTTGAGCATAAATGCAAAATATGGAGGAACTGCTCATGACTCGCTGGTATGGAGGCATTCTACGGACAAATCTCTGTTGGAAGAGGTTTATAATGAAAAAAAGATGAAAAATATTTGGCTACTGGGTATGAGAATAAATTGTTGTGTATATGAAACATAATTGTAATTAATTGATTATCCTTAAGGTGATTCCGGTTACCCACTTGAACCTTGGCTCATAACTCCATACAGGAATCCTGAAGAAGGCTCTATGGAGGCCCATTTCAATAAAGTACATTCAAAAGCGCGCTGCATAATAGAGAGAACTATAGGCATCCTCAAAGCTCGTTGGAAGATTCTAAGCAACAAGAGAAGAAGTTGATATAGTCCTGAAAAAATTGCACGTTTTGTTAATGTTTGTGTTGCTTTACACAATATTTGCATTGATTTTAAGGTTCCACACTACACAAATAATTCAGTGACTGAAAGCATTCCTCCCGATCCTGATGTTGGAAATGAGACACAGATAACAAATATTGGAAATAAATTAGAGATCACATTAAACTGTCTTTATGGAGAAACAAATAAAACAACTTTGACTTAAAAGAATATTTTATCACCATGTGCATTTGTACTTTTTTTATTCAAATTAAATTCACTTACTTTTCGCCATGATCTCACATCTTTTATTGGCGGCCTAGCTCTATTCAATTTGTTTGATCGCTGATCCCAAAGCTTATTTGCAGTCAGTCTTCCTTGGCCACAGTTTGGTATAATATTTTTGACCAAATGTGGATGTTGAGTCATAAATTCAGCCATTACTTCTTTCTGCATAGCATTTATTTTATTTATATTTGTCCTATCAAATTTAAAAGTTAAAATAAATAGATTTTACACTTGTACTGATTAAACTTACATAGTTTTCCTTTTTTTTTCATTAAAACAAGCTTTCGCGTTTAACAATTTTCATTTATTTTTGCGGCAAATAATTAAATAATAACACATTCGACAAGCTCTGAGGTATCGAATGACATCTCGAGAGATGTAACTTAGTTGACTACTCGATATCAAATGCCATGATAACAAATTGAAAAATTTCGATTAACTTGAGTCGATATCGAATGCGGTGATTAGACCCCAGCTCAGACCAGAATGACCAGTTCTAAGACAATTGTAACATAATGATGATTCTTTCACAAATTTACGTCGCTCATCGACACTCGATTGAAGAAAAATTGGACATTTAAAAATTGAATGATCCTGTGATTTACATTTGTAGCAAAGTATTTGATGTACTGTTTGTACTCACCAGACATTTTGTATGATTAAAATGAGATTTTTGTAAATTGGTTTGTTTTACCTGAAGTTTCGACTTGCCCTTGCAGAGTTCCAATCCTTAACATCTGCTATCCAAAAAGTCGAATAGATCTGCAATTGTAGGAGAATTATAATCACGACTAGAATGAATCCAGCGACTTTTTGACTCCGGGTGAAGTTTAGCTAGCAACAAATGAATTAGCCAAGAATCCCGTTCGGTTTTCCCAATCGAATCAAGACCTCGAATTATTTCATTGGCTAAGTCAGAAATTTGTCGCAAAGTTGAGGCCAAAGCCATAAAATTTTCAATAAACGAATTAACTACATATTTCGGACGATCATATCTATCATTTAGTCGAACCCATGCTGTTGAATATGCAGCCTTGGTAACCGGGATATGTTGAATAATCCTAGCTGCATCATCTTTCAGCAATGATTTCAAGTAATTAAATTTTTATGTATTCGACAATGTTGCCTTTGAATCAATCGTGCTTTAAAATAAATCTTTAAAACTAGGCCAGTCTTTACACGTTCCACTAAAAGGTGGAATATTAATGCGTGGTAGCTCTGTGTCTTTCTGTGGAGCCCTGAGGAAAAATTTTTGAAGAAAGTCAGCTTGTTACCTACTAGTTTGTCAATATTTCTCTTCGTAAATTTCAAAATCCGCCTCTGGATCAACAAAATTTTCTTGATCTTTATATGCATGCAACTTATCGGTAGAGGAAACAAACCCCTGCTTCCAATCGTTCTAAGCGGCACAGTACATTCTCAAATGTACAGTCTTCAGGAGGGCTTTCCGTGAAGGCCAGCAAGCGAGTCAACGAGCCTTTCAAATGGCCTCTAAAAAATACGAATGAATTCATATCCTCAGACATGTTGGGCTATTTACAAAATTTCTCTTTTTTTTATAAAGAACTATATATCCGAACACAGAATGTATTTTAAATTGTATTTTTTATCACAATTAATTTCAATGGTTTTATTTTATTTTATTTAAACACAAAATGTTTGACTCTATTCACAAGAAATTCACTGCTATTCAATCCAAGGACGAAGATAAAGTAAAATTATAGTTGTTACCTAAAAAGCTGAGTAGGTAATATTTAATCAACTAGCTACCTGTTTTTTTTATAAATCAATGTTATAGGTATATTTTTTTTTTGACTTGTAAATAAATTACTAATTGCATTGGAATTTTATGCATTTCTTACGCTTTAAGCTCGTTCGAAAAAATATGCTGCATGTAATATATTTCTGAACAACTTTTATTCGCGATAGGACTTGGTTGGTTTGCGTGGCGGCCTACTGGCCCTCAATTAGAGTCACATGACTCTATTTTGAACCACCTACTCACCAAGTGAAGTGACCTAGATCCACCCGTGACATTCAGGTATCTGAGAAAATTCTTACCTTCGATATCTCAGGTAGTTCGGCCATCAGATGTGCACGGAGAAATCTGTATCTCGAAGCCGTAAGAGCTGGACACTCGCAGAGAAGGTGAAAGACAGTCTCCTCATTCTCTGGTGTCCGACAGCTGCAGCAGCATTCGTTGAAGGGCAGTCCCAGCCTGCTGGCTTCCGATCTTCCAGTAACCAGTTATCACAGCCACTAGTGAGGAAATGTCCCCTCTCACCAACTGAACAGACCGTTTACCATCATAGCGGGGCCATAACTGAAGCGTGACCTTTCACGTTTGTAGACTCCGCCATCTGGTATCTACCCTTTCCCTTTCCCTCATTACCAATAAAACCGCTGTGTGCAGGAATCCATACCAAGGACACGTCAGCCTGACGTCACAAATTGGATAACACAGTCTTGCATTGGCCCACTAAAGCAGAGAATATAACATTCGATTGAAGTGCCAGAAGAGCCGCTTGGCTATCTACTGGAAGGAAAAACAACCTTTAAAAACTTATCGAAGTCCGTATGGGGAACTATGTAGCCGGTAGGAATCCTAAGATCCGGATGCAACCGATTCAGGATCTTAGCATGCCCATATGTTCTATGCCTCCACCAGCCAGATCCAGACAACCTAGTCGCACTGCTGACTGATGTGGCCATCAGGTGTTTTTTTTTTTCATTGCGGGCAAGGGGTATGAACTTCATAGATATCAGTGAGCATCCCGGAACACTGCGTATGCACGATTCGCCGCTAAGGCGCCTACGTACTAAAATACACCACCACAATATTCACCCAATCCCGGCGGTACACCGTTGAAGTACTACTTCGCTGAGATGTGTTGGTCCAGTCAACCCTACTGTGCTCTAGTTAGAGCTCTACGAAGCTCCAAAAGAACCAATCGTACGTACATCGAAATGTATCCCCAGTTTTCAGGCGTTTCCATCATTAGCTGGATCACATTGTGGAGTCCAATCTCATTATTTAATTGTCGTTCCAGTGTTGCTCTTGCGGCATAAAATCTCGGACAGACGTGTGTTTTTCGGCATCCTCGACCACATTGTGGCACTGTGGACAGTTCGGTGAGTCTATTAGTCGGAACCTATGCAAGTACTGTCTGTGGGCACCATGTCCGCTAAGAAACTGGCTAATGTAGTACCCTACATCTCCATGTCTCCTTTCCATTCAGCCCCTCGGGTCCCTAATTAAGCTATACGTCCACCTGCCTTTGCTACTACCTGACCATCTACTCTGCCAGGTCTTAATAGTCTCCGTCCGTGCGTCCTCCCTAGACATGTTATCATTATAGACTAGGTTACGCTCCCTAGCCAACAGGTCTACCGGTATCATATCTGCTATGAAGAACGCGTCTTCGTCAGGCACAGTCCTGTATGCACAGCATACTCTCAGAGCAGCCAACCGCGCTCAGTTTAGCACAATATGACCTGAACCTCATACAGGTTGCCCAGATTGAGGTTGCATGTAGTATTATGCTCTTAACTACTCGAGCTATAACCAATCGCCTCTGGTATTTGGGACCCCTTGTGTTCAGCATAATCCTACAAAGCGATGCAACCGTTCCACTAGCTTTCCCTACTACTATAATTTAATTAATAAAAATTGTGTAGAAAAAATTAAAAAAAAAAAATTTGGCCCTGACAGGGGGTTGAACCACGTCATCTGTAGTTGAAAGATATTTTTAATATGTTTAAGGTTAGATGCAATCTAATCATTTGCACCAGAATATGGTTGCATGTACTGAAACAAACGCCTATTTTGAGAGCTTTAAGAAAACCTTTTATGTGGAAGGAAAAAAATAATTACAAAAACGCTGCACTAAATGCATTGACCTAAAAGAAAATTATGTTGAAAAAGAAAACGCTTATTGGGCGAAAAGAAAAAGTTTTTAATCCAAAAAGTCATGGAGTAATCAAAAAAATTTATATTGCACATTCAATTTAAAAAAAGTCTTTTAGTTTTCATTATGCATGAAACTTTCTCGAAGAAAACTTCCAGAGAAGAAAATGTTTCTTTTTTTAATGCTGTTTACACATAAACACACACACTCATACACATAAATATTGCTAAAAATAAAATTACAACAACACCACAAGAAGAAAATATTTTATTATTATAATAATTTAACTGCATTTCGGCTCCAAATTGGCTCGTCCAACAAGCCATACTCACCCACTCCCCCTAATCTAGCGCATCATGTATTTAAATTTAAATGTGCATGCAACTGAAAAGTACTTTTTTTATTCATGTGAAAGACATTAAAGTTTTAAAGTTAAAATTTTATCAACAACTTTTAATGGTCACTATAAAACGTATAAAAAGGAATAAAAAATTGATTTTATAAAACGATAGAGATTAAAAAGTACTTTTTCTTTGGTTTTTTTTTAAGTTAATAAAGCAATTCAGTTCTTGATAAAAATGTTTTTGCAAATGCAGCAAATCCAAAAAGATCTTATTTGATTACTTTAAATTAATGATTTGTTTTAATACAAAAATTAAAATAAATACGAACAATTTTTAAATGAAATATTTGAGAATAATTTTATTTTCTTATTATTGATTTTCGGCTCAAATTCGTAGTGCAGCTTTCAAAATTGTCTATAGCACTTCCGTCAATTAATCATGCGGGATAGTTTTATTATTTGAAATTTAAACAAAAAAATAGCCCCAAACATTGATTATTTAATTGATTTCTGAAAAATCATTGTTGAAATTTACCTTTACATCCAACATAAAAATTATTGTAAAAAAATTTATAATTTTTTTTTTAATCGAAGTGAATGCGTTTGATAACTTTTTGAGTCTTTTTTTTTAATAAACTACATTTAAATTTTGAGCAACCTGCGTCATTCATTTGAAATTCACTTTTTTTCATTTTTATTAAAATTTATAAAAAATGGCTGCCACAAACACAAACTCTAAATGATGCAGCCTGCTCAAAGTGTTACAGTCGTTTATTGAAACTGTGAGGGAAATTCCAAAAGACAAGGAGTTATCAAGCAGCTCTCGTATTAACATTCTTAGATTTTAAAGCCAAACACTCAGGAGTTACTTTGAACTATTTTTAAAAAAAAATTTTTATTTTCCATATACCCCAGTGTTGCTACCCGGAGGGATTTTAGCATCTTTCGGATGAACCATGAAAGATTAAGGGATGGGAAACATATTTTTGTAATGGGAAGGTCGTTTTGTTTTGCAATCAACTGTCCAAATTTCAATTATTTTTAAAACATTTATGAAATTTTCATATACCCCAGTGGGGTTGCTCTGAGGGATTTTAGCGACTTCCGTCCATTTATGAACGGATTCAGCTGAGTTTTGGTCCAGATACTATGAATATGATGTATAAAAAAAAACCGTGTACTACTTTTTTAGTTTAGAGAAAATGCGCAAAAAAGCAAAGCAGAAATTAATAAAAATTTTAAATTTCGGTTGTCTTTTTGATATTCCTCTACCACTTATGGGCCGATTGCTCTCATTTTTTACACAGATATTATGACTGTCAGTGCTGCACAATAGATCTCAAAGGTCGCGGTGCAATCATAGCCCATGATGATAATAAATGAATGTCATTTCTCACTCAGAAAATGATCACAAATAAAGGTAGTCGCGGTTTTCGACTTATAGCTCAGCCATTTATGAACCGATTTGCTTGAATTTCACTAGCAAGAATCTAACAGAAGCAACTGACAGATTGGTATGCTATACTTTTTTGTACGTTGCCTAGGGACTTTATAAAGTTGATTTCAATAACTTGACGAACAGCTAGGCAGACGATGTCTGTGAGACCGCTATTCATAAGGATCCAGAATATATATATTTTATAGGGTGCCCCATGCACGTTGTAGCAATTACAAACGGAATCCCAAACTTATATATACCCTTCTTACTTCAGTGAAGGGTATAAAAAGGTGTTTTAAATATAACCAGGCATTGTCCGTTGCAATTTTTTTACCAATGAATTTTACATGTTAGTAAGACGGGGAATATAAATTGCTCAACTCTTGAGTTTATAGGAGATAGAGAAAAAAAAGTTTGTACCCCTTTCCTTTTTTTCTCAAGAGTGTCTGTTCCGTATCTAAATAAATTGTTTCATATGAGAAAATCCTTAGCTTTAGGGAAATAAAATATTACTTTCTATCGAAGAGCACTCAGAATAGATAATAGAAATTTAGTACGGTAGTAAATGAAATAACTGCAGTCAGTGCTATTATTTTTGCCGGCAAGGTAAGTCTAAATGCGATAGCCGAATTTTCCAAACAGAAATATAATTTGCTGAATGCGCTTAATGAATGATAACAGAAGGTTTTCAGGATTCTACAATTTAATTTTAAATTAAAGCACACACACACACACACACGTCTACAAAGAAAAGCATATGGATCTTGATCAAAGACAAACAGCAGAAGTAGCAAAATATAAGTAAAACGTCACAGAAATTACGTTTAATAAAGCAAACAAAAATTATTTTTTCTCTCTTCACTGCCCGGCTATTCGTTTCATTTTGCGAGTTGAGTGAGTTTAGCCAGCAGCCACATTAAATACACTTTAATTTGAGTTTTAGAAATGTGTTTGACATGTAATTCCATATCAAGAAATATAATCATAAAAATTGATTTTATTATATTTACAATCTTGTATCACGACATATACTCATATGAAAAACCAAAAAAAAATCAAATGGAAATAAATAAAAACTTAATTCAGAAGTAAGCAAGCACTAAACAGTTTTGTTAGCATTTTGGCTGGCTGCAGACAGACAAAAAATATTTCAAGTAAAAAAAATTTTTTTGAATAAAAAGACCGACATGTATGACAAAATATGAAAAAAAAATCCATTTACACAGGAAAAAATATGATATCTTAGCGAAGAGACGAATTGAATGAACAACTTTGAGAAAATAAATGTCCTTTGCAACACAGAAGGCAGAAACAGAAAGCTTGCCGGCTTGAAAAGAGAGGCAATTAGGGTCTTATCATTATTGTTACTAGGCCATTTGTACCGAGTCCCAAAATGCTTTTGCGTAGCCACATGCGTTCATTGTTCTTGATCTAGACCTCGAATGAAGCCAGAGCTTTCCTAACTTTCTAGGAGTCAACAAGAAGTCTCCTTACTTTACGAGTCCCTGCGGCCGGATAGTCACAAAATACATGTTCTAAAGTTGCGTCATGTAAACCACAAAACTTGCATTGGCTGATGCTAATATTTACTATCATAAAGACAATGATAGGTAAACCATCGCATTAGCATTTTGAGGTTACTCTTATTGAACGACATTAACTTGTACTTCGCTACGGTGTGATAAAGCGCGTACCTTATTTGATTTTAATTGACGATTCTCAATATTTTGAGAATAGCGATTCGATCAGCTTTCTCCATAAAGTATCCCGGAGAGATGCCAAAGAAGGGTTCTAGTTGTATGAACGTACAACGGGCCCCTCTCTCAATCAGGGTATTAGACTGATGAGCACACTATGCCAACACTAAGCATTGAACATGCAAGTCACTCACTACGCCAAGGCTATTCATTAGCTGCTTTTCCTTTTCCTTTTTTAATTAAATTTTGTTTTTTATTAAAAAGAAACTATAAATAAACCTATTATTTCTCTTGTCAACGGCAGAGATCAGCATGCACTGAGAAAACAACTTCGGTTGGGAAGACTAAACTTATTGCCTATCAAAAGTTCAGTTGTGATAATCGAATTGTTTTAATTTTGACAATAGAAAATCGATGTTACAGCTCGAAATATTTTTAATGGAACTAGATTTTGGTCTATATTATCGAATTCTGGTTGCTGCAACTAAAAAATTTTATTATCACAACTGAATTTTCGATTGGAAACAAATTAAGTTCTCACGACCGAAGTTGTTTTCTGTTTGTTCCATCTGGTTTCGTTAAAAATAGCAACTGGTTTAGGTAGTGACGGACCCTTCAACCTTCACTCTTCTCTTCTCTTACTATTTACTTTACTTTATTCTCTGACATCTTTCTATCGCTTTCTTTCTTCGTTTTCCCTCTTATAACTTTTTCCAACATTTGTGGCCGTATATCGGCAATAACACGGCGAATGTTGTCTTTCAAATGGTCAAGCGTTTGTGGCTTATCCGCATAGACCAATGACTTTACATAGCCCCACAGAAAGTAGTCTATCGGTGTTAAATCACAAGATCTTGGAGGCCAATTCACAGGTCCAAAACGTGAAATTAGGCGGTCACCAAACGTGTCTTTCAATAAACCGATTGTGGCACGAGCTGTGTGACATGTCGCGCCATCTTGTTGGAACCACAGCTCCTGGACATCATGGTTGTTCCATTCAGGAATGAAAAAGTTAGTAATCATGGCTCTATACCGATCACCATTGACTGTAACGTCCTGGCCATCATCGTTTTTGAAGAAGTACGGACCAATGATTCCACCAGCCCATAAAGCGCACCAAACAGTCAGTTTTTCTGGATGTAACGGTGTTTCGACATACACTTGAGGATTAGCTTCACTCCAAATGCGGCAGTTTTGTTTGTTAACGTAGCCATTCGCTTATGAAAATCGGGAATAACGGCAATCTCGTTTTGGGCACTATTTGCAAGCGTTGTTCAGGCGTGAGTCTATTCATGATGAAATGCCAAACCCAACTGGGAATAAATCCCTTGACAGCTGTTAAATCGGTCGCCATCTTGAACAGTAATGCCAACTTAAAATTCTATACGTCTGTAAAAAACACCCTTTACAAAGCGATGCAACCTTTCCCTACTACATACTCAATGTGGCTCCTGAATGATAAGCGACTGTCATTCATAACTCCTAGATACCTCAGCGAATCCTTAGAAGTTATCTCACAGTCGCCTACTCTCACCGTCACTACCTCCCTAGTTCGTCGGCTTCAAATGACTATTACCTCCGTCTTGTGGTTCGCTAGCTGCAGACCCATGGAAGTTAGCCATGATCGCACTACTCCAATACTCGCATTCGTAACTGCCTCATTATGTTCCACAAAAGGGGCCCAAGAACCGATCCTTGCGGAACTTCCCCCGTTATGGTATATTCCCTGTTGCCCTCGTCCGTATCGTAGATGAGAACACGGCCGCCAAAGTAGTCCCCCTCAATGGCCAACAAATACTCCGGGATCGGCAAGTTACGTAGTGCTTCCATGATCTTCCCCCAGCACGCAGTATTGAATGCGTTCTTCACATCCAGTGTCACCACAACGCAGTAGTCATTCGAGTACCGTCTCCTTCTTATTGCCCGGCTCGCTGTCTTCACAAGTACCTTTATGGCATCAACGGTAGATCTCCCTTTCCTGAAGCCGAAATGACAATCGGATAGCCGGTTTGCGTCCCCCACACACCCTTGCAGTTACCTATTTATAATAGTCTCTAACAGTTTTCCAAAGGTATCGATAAGACATATTGGTCGATATGAAGAAGGATCACTCGGCGGCTTATTCGCCTTAGGAAGCAGCACCAGTTTCTGTCTCTTCCATATTGATGGAAAGACAGAATACTGGAAACAATCATCGAAAAGGTGCACTAGGTAGTCCGGTCGTGTCGCAGCCACCTCCTTCACCACAACGTTCGGAATACCGTCCAGCCCTGGCGACTTTCCATCCAATCTCCTCATACCTGACAGGTGGAATACCCCGAAAAGTTTCCCCAACTGTTCCGTCCCAGGTAATTGTAGTGGAAAGAGGTGTGAAACAATATTCCCAAGTAACACGGGATCCGTTGGCATCGCCCTGCTATAGGACTTGAGCCTCTTTGTAACGATCTTGTACGCTAGTCCAAATGGATTATTGTCAAGATAGTCGCAAATGCTCATGAAGCATTGCCTCTTGCTATCCCTAATGGCCTTCTTTAGCTGCTTTTTCTTCGTCCGAAAGACCTCGTGGAGTACTAATTCCTCTGGTCAGCCCCTAGACCTCGTAAGTCTCCTACGAGCCCTTATACTCAGCTCTAAGCCCCGAAATCTCCTCGTTCCACCAATATACGCGATCCTTTCTGAATCCTGGGCGCCTTCTTCTCATCGACATATCGCAAACAGTCGAAACTCTGCTAATAAATCCCCTTGCCGCTTCGTCTGGTAGCTCAGCTATACTCCCACCATCCATGCAAACCCAAAACATCTCGCGGTTAAAACTGTTACATTTCCAGCCCTGTGCGCCAAAATTATACCGACCCGCCCCATCAAGCTCCCTATCCATAAGCAACATGATAACGGCCCTTTGATCGCTATGTGTATAGATCCCGCTAATGCTTCACCGTACGCGACCGACCACTCTATTGCTGGCAAACGCTATGTCTATAACGGATCCGCCTCCGTTTCGACTAAACGTATACTCACTGCCCTGGTTCAATAACACCACATCGAGGCTTGCAAAAGCCTCAAGTAATGGCCTTCCCCTAGCGTTTGTCCATGAGCAACCCCACTCGATAGCCCACGCATTAAAGTCGCCATCAATCAAACCCTCTCATAGCCAGCCGCATCCAGAGAAATTCTGTCTACAATGCTCCTAAATTCCATCTAGGTGGAATATAGCAACTCTATATGATCAAACCAGCTATAGTGACCCTTACAAAGCCAACGTCCGTAGACATTTGGTCCCTTGGCATCCTCCCACTCGCCACCCAAACTGCGGCAGTCTTCGTCCTGTCGGTCCACACCCGAGTATCGTCAGTCCTGTACGGTTCACTTAGGATAGCTATATCTATCCTTTCCTCTGTAATACTCCTAAGTAGGTTCTGTGCCGTCTCGCAGTGATTTAGGTTCAACTAAAGAAATCTCATGACATATTCTTGCGAGCCTCTAGAGCCAATTTATACCTTGGGCAGGTTGACGATCCAGTAACATGCCCTCTGTTCTCCTTGCAAACAGCTTGGCTTGTTCCGGTAAGTCTTCACCAAGTGCCCCCTCTCCCCACACTTTATACACGTGTCCCTGTAATCATTCCCATTCTTACAGTTCGCCGCCACATGCCCAAAGTCCAAGCACTTGAAGCATCTCCTGGGCGTGATCTTCTCACGAATCCTGCACATAACCCATCCTATTCTTATTCTCGATGCCGTCAGTAGCATGTTGGCTAAGGGTGCACTTAGCGCAACAGTTGCTATCTGTGTCCCCCCGAACGCTGTCCTCATCGATCTAATCGAGGATTCCTGCAGGCTCTTCATTCTGTCTGAAAATTTTCTCAGTGCTTCGAGAATTTCTCCTTTCGTCGTAATCTCGTCCACGTCTTTAATTTCTATTGTAACCTCCTGACTAGCCGCCCTAACCTCGTCATTTTTCCCTAAGACCTCGCTGACTGTATCTCTAAACTGTAGAAGTCCGTGGCCATCAGGTGTAAATCTATAGGAATGAGGTGCAGTACCGTATTCAGAGCCTCCGATGGACTGGTACGCAAGCACCCGGTAATTCTTATACAAGCAGATCTCTGAAACCTGTACAGCTGCTCCACTACGTATTTCCTCCCGGTAGCGGTCCACCATACCAAAGATCCGTATGTAAGGATTGGGCGTATAATGGCCTTATACATCCAGAGTAATAATCTAGGACTTAAGCCCCATTTTAACCCAAACATCCTGCGAGAGGTATAGTAGGCAATAAAGGTCCATTTGGAACACACAGGATACACTACTCGACACTAGAACAAAGCACAGTTTCTAGTGTCTTTAAAAAAAAAATTTTTTTTGGGTGGGTGAGGTGGGGTTGAAAATGCTTTCGCACTTACAGTGACCGTCGTCCCTGCGTCATTTGCTGTTTCCACTAAAACACTCTCTCCTTTTCGGGGGGATCCTTCACGGCACGGCTCTCTGCATTACTTCGGGAAGGCCCAGAATCTCCGTCCTAGAGAGGGCTATTATAAACACGTCTGGGTCCACCATATTTTGAGTCAGCGTAGTGCTGCTTACTTCTTAAGAAGCTCCTGCTTCTGTTGGTGCGTCTTGATGCATGTCAAGATCTCTCTTCTTTTTACGAAGGATGCATTCGACATAATTCTTAATAGCGTTCCAATTGTCAACGCACTTTACCATTCTGTCTACTATGTTGGTAAAAATAAAATCTCCGATCTGCTCCCTCACACTGTTTCTCTCAAAGTGCCATCTGCTACAGTAGAAAAATGTATGTTCAGCGTCGTCGTCCATTGTCCCGCAATAAACACAGACTGGATCTCTTACCGTACTCATGCGATAAAGATACTTTCGGAAGTATCCATGACCCGAAAGTAGTTGGGTGAGGAAGTAGTTCACCTCCCCAAATTCTCTCTGCAACCATATGTCTATATTGGGGATTAGCCTAGTCGTCCATCTGCCATTTACTTCCGCATCCCATCTGTTCTGCGAACTCTGGATGGTTTGAGATCTTAGCTGTTTAGGATCAAAACTCGGCCCACGTTCTTTCATGTTCCACGCAATTCTCTGTTCACGTGCCATAAGGTCAACGGGTACCTCACCGCTGATCACAAAAACTGCAGCTCCCGAAACCGTGCTATAGGCTGAGACAGTTCTTAGTGCCACTGTGCGCTGTACCGCCTCTAGCACTTTACGTTTGCTCTTTGCCCTTAGAGCATCTCCCCAAATTTCACTGCCATACAAAAGTACAGAGTTCGTTGTTGCTCTGTGTTGGGCTGCCTACATTCGACATTAATCTGCTCAGCATCGGAATCCGTGCTGTCGTTCCGAAAATCCTCCAACTATTCTAATAGACTCTGCCAATCTACGTTGCACTAATTTCTCTAATAGTTTTCCGGCACTGTCCAGCATGCAGAGAGGGCGGTATGATGACGGTTGCCTTGGATCCCCTCTTCCCTTTCCAATTAGCATGAGCTTCTGTATCTTCCATCGTCTGTGAAAGATTCTTTGAGACATGCAAGCATTATAAATTTCGAGCATCTCATCCGATCGGTTCTCCACCAAGAGCTTGATTACCTCAGCTGGTATTCCATCCGGTCCCGGAACTTTACTACATTTGATACTTTTTGTCGCAGCCTTCAACTCTTCTTTAGTAAAGGGCGTGGAGTGGGGGATGTGTTGGGAACAAATCCTTAACAATATTCTCAATGTCCTCGCTGTCCAAGTTAGGAACGCCAGAGTTTGCACCTAATTTCTTTGTTACGATCTTGTAGCCAAGCCCCCATGGGTCTCTATTCAGATCGTTCCGGAGTTCTTCCGATTTTGTCTTTTTTCTCGCGATAATTGCCAGTTTCAGCTCTTTTTTGAATTGCTTGAAATCTGCAACTTCCAACAGTGACTCGCCTCTTCGTCTAGCTCTGGTATACTTCCTTTTGTTGCGGAGGCAGGATCGCCTAAGTTCAGCGATTTCTGCTGTCCACCAGTACACACTCCGTTTCCTCGGATGTTGCGTCACTCGGGTTATTGACGCGTTGCAGCCTTGGTCTATGCGCTGCATTATGGAATCTGCTAGAGTGTTAGCCTCATTCGTAGCCTGTTGCATCGGAGCTTCGTCGAAGCTAGACAAGAAAATATCATGGTTCAGACTGGCCACATTCCATTTGTGTGTGCTTCTTTTCCTCAGTCCCGGAGCAGAATTCATCCTCGCTCTGATCTGAAAAGTAATATATAGGTGATCGCTTCCAGTATAATCTTCCAGAACTGTCCATCCCTCGACCGAGCTGGCTAAGCTCTCAGTCACCAAAGTAATATCTAGCGTGGTGTTCTCACATCCCGGCCTTCTGAAAGTAGTGGCATTACCAATATTTGGCACTATCAAGCCCAGTCTAGCAGCCATATCAAGGATGCACCTTCCTTGCGCGTTCGTAGTTGAGGCACCCTATTCGACAGCCTTTGCATTGAAATCTCCAGCTACTACAAAAGGTCCGCTTATTTCATGAACCTTGTCTTCAATAGCATCAAGCTTCGTTCTAAACTGCTCCACATTAGCGCTAGGAGTGAGGTAGCAGCTCATCAGCGTAAGGTGTTCGGTTCGTACGTAAGTATAGCAGCAACCGGTTCCAAATTGTCTGACCACAAGCCTGCTGCCATTGGGTAACCAGAGTGCAGCCGTACCCGCTTCATCAACAGACCAGGTCCCACGAGATATCCGTCCGTACTGTTCGCTAATAATAACCACATCTACATTTTTTTCAGAAGCTAACTGCTCCAGCAGAGCATCCGCTACCCGACTTCTATGCATATTCGACTCAAGTACTTTCATGAGTACCTAGTCAGTAGGTACCTCTTTGAACCCACATCTGATGCATCTATCTCCTGTCTTTACCAGAGCAGTTTGCTTGGATGTGTCCCGCACCTAAGCAACGATAACACCTTCTGATGTTTTCACAAACTCGGATTTAGCTCGAATCCATCCAACTTTTATGTGACCAATTTCTACGAGTCTTGCAGTACCTTCTGTTTACAGCGTGATGAAAGCCTGTACCTGTTCCCGCGTATTCGGCGCCGTAATCCTTGTCTGGATCTCTTCATCTGGGTTAGTGAGTAGCTTTCGGGTAGCGGTTTCTACCTCTTCCTTAATTGTCAAAATATCTAGATCACGAATCTCTATTGTAGCCTTCGGCTTTAGCTCCTCAATAGAGGCTGTTTCCCGAACAGTACCTTTTAGCTGCAGTAAAAACTCCGGCTTGACTTTTTCCTCTCTCA
Organism: Thelaira solivaga; assembly: GCA_947397855.1. Lineage (NCBI taxonomy): Eukaryota > Metazoa > Arthropoda > Insecta > Diptera > Tachinidae > Thelaira > Thelaira solivaga. The sequence goes on from OX377615.1 coordinate 9,618,881, forward strand.
AACTCTAGGAAGATGGCCTCTGTTTTTGTTTTTCTCACCGACCTTACCACAACAGAGTCGTCAGCTGGTATTCCACTCCGTATATTTCTCAGCACATCTGCGTAGCTGCGACTTCCCATTGGCTTTATCATTACCGCGTCAGATCTTATACGCGGTCTATTCCTCTTCTTAGGTTCAGATGAGATATCCTTCGCTATTTTTTTACTGCTTTTCCTGGAGACAGTTTGGCAGTTCTCTTCCTTGTCTGCGGGGATATTCACCCTGTTCTCCCTGGGGTCTTTTACTCTGGCTTTCTTCGAGCTTTCAGGAATAGCCGGACAGTTAGCCGCTCGTTTTTTTTACAGTAGACCAAAAAGTTCTGTGCAACAGAACAAGCATCGACACTTTTAGAATTTTTTTTACAGTTCTAACAGTACTTGTGTTTTGTACGGCAGTAGAAATTTAAGACAAAATTTTGTTTTAAAGCTGTGACGTCAAATTAAACTGTGCATAGTAGGTACACTAAAGCAAATTATACATGCATTTATATACTAAAGGGCTGCACAAACATACTTGAAACAGTTTTCAAGCATAATACTTCAGTGACAAAATGTTTTTCATGCATTAAAAATTTAAACCCTTAGAACATAGAACAACCAAAACACTAGCACAAAACTGAACACAACAAACGTTACACATGTATAGTTTAAAAATTTCCATTAGAAAAAAGCAAAGCATGTGGCTGTGAAAGTACACATATAAACACATACATACGTGTGAATGCAGCAAAATTTCTATAAAGTTCTACTGTTGTGTTGCTTGTTCTACTGCGTTATTGTTATCTTCAGTTTTGTGCTAGTGTATTTGTGTTCTGGTTGTTCTATGTTCTAGGGGTTCTAGTTTTTACGGTAGTGCAAACATTTTGTCCCTGAAGTATTTGTTTTGATATGCGATAGAACGGTGCTTGACAGTATTTGAAATCAGGGATGATGCTTGAAAGTTGTTTCAAGTATGCCCTTCTAACTCTATGCTGTACATTAGCCCTCCAAGATAGTTTGGAATCCAGAATTACCCTCAGATATTCTGCACTATCCGATAAGGATAATTACTGATCCTGCAAACGTGGGGGATTGTAGCTCTGCACCTTGGTCTTTGTGGTGAATAGAACCAGCATTGTTTTGCCTCGGTTAACTCCTAAGCCGCAGCCTGCAGCCCAGTTGCTGAGTCATCCCAAGGCATTGGTCATGATATCGCTTATCACGTCCATGAATATTCCCGATACCAGTATCACCACATCGTCCGCGTATGCAACAACATAAACCCCCCTGCATAAGCCTTATAAGGATCAAATCAATAACAAGAAGCCATAGTAGGGGAGAGATCACACCACCCTGAGGTTTACCCCTCTTCACCCCCTGGGTCCACGTGTTATTAACGAGTATTGCAGTGACATGCCTTGCCTCTAGCATCTGTACTATCCAGGTTCTTATGTACTGCTCAACATCAAAAACCTGAAGAGCATGCTCAATGGCCGCCACAGATAGGTTATTGAAAGCACCCTCTATGTCTAAGAATGCTCCCAAAGTATATTGCTTGTTCTCGAGAGAACTTTCTATGACCCCCACCACCTCATGAAGGGCAGTCTCAGAGCGGCCCCTCAGGTAGGCGTGTTGGTACATTGAGATTTTCGACGAACTCATAAGTCTCTGCTTAATTTGTATATCGATGAGTCTCTCCAACGTCTTAAGTAGGAAAGATGAAAGGCAGATTGGTCGTAAGTCCTTAGCATCCTCATGACTTCTTTTACCAATTTTTGGAATGAATATAACCCTTACTCTTCTCCAACTAGTGGGAATATAGTTGAGAGAGAGGGAGAGGTTATATAGTTTGCTCAACCAGGGAATGATGGAGTGCTTAGCACTCTGAAGCATCTTTGGCAAGATGCCATCAGGTCCCGGTGATTTGAAAGGTGAGAAGCTATCGATTGCCCAAGCAATTTTCTCTTGGGAGATCAAGTCTTCATTGTTTACATAAGGCTCCCCGCAGTGCAATTCACCAATTGCACCCGGAAAATGTGTATTCAACAGAATTTCCAGAGATTCTGCCGAAGATTCGGATCAGGAGCCATCACCCCTTTTCACAAAGGTAGGACTCGAGTGACTCCTAGCCAAAACCCTACTAAGTTTGCAGAGTCTCTAGTGCTGTCGATCGATTCACAGAATTTCCTCCATGAATCCTTTTTGGCGATTCTTATAGGCCCGTAGCTTATCGCGATACGGTTGCCACACTTTGTCGCTGTAGCTAGTATTGAAAGCTTTCCTCGTTTCTTTGCTAAGCCTAGAATGTTCCGAGTTCCACCACGGAGGGCATTTCTTTCTAGTGTTAATTACAGGGCAAGAAATCTTATACGCCTTAGCAATATTGCTGCTGTTCGTTCTGTTCGAGTCCCGTAATAGTATTCTCTACTACTGGTTCTCCTTTTAGTCCGTGTTCCAGAACCCTACTGAACTTGTTCCAGTCCGTTCTCCTAGGATTTCTAAAGCACTGTCTTTTCGTTTCAGATGGTTTTATCTCGAATAGTATCCAATTTTGATCCGAAAAAGACCTCTTATTAGACACTCCACTTTTCGATCAAAAACACAAACGTAACATCCAGAACCTGTTCCCAACCACTAAATCTGTCCGAGCTCGGAAAGATAAATGTGGGAAAAGATCCGCAGTTACATATCGTAAGCCTATGAAAATTAATAAAATCAAGGACGCACTCACCTCTATCATTAATCCCGCTGCTTGCCCAAATGGTGTGTCTATCGTTCACATCACATCCGAGGACAATATCCTATCATGAGCTTCCTCGCTTCGTCTGGCGGAGCAGATCTATCATGTGCCATGTAGGATGATGCCATATGAAATTTCCTCCCATCACTCAGCTCGACCTTCCCGACCGTAAGATCCGCTGTGCTAAGCTGTGGAATAAGAAAAATGTTAAGATTAATCTGTGCTACCCTTAGGCCCATCGTTCGACATGGAGTCCTTTGGCTTGGACAGCTTCATATCGCCTAAGAGGTTGCTGGTTGCAGCAACACCATCTGTGTCCCCTTCGGCCGGAACACTTTGACCTTGGCCTCCCTTACGCCAAAAACACCTTGTGTCCTGCTTTCTCCAACGCCGCTGCACCGGATTCGGTGATGGAGAGGACTAAGCAGGTGCTTTTGCCGCCGTGTTCCTCTACGCGGATAATCGACCAGTCATCCATTGGAATGGTGGGGTTCTGTCGTCTCAAACCCTCCATCATCCTTTTGACATCATTGGTCAATTTCGGTAACCAAACTCTTGCACGAGGTCTCATCGGTATTTTCTTAGCCGGGATAAGCTTAAGTCTTAAGCCACCCCATGTATCTCTGATCTCAGCGATACACTTGCTTAGGAACTCTTTAGAAAACCCGTCCAAGCATTTGATTACCCTGTATCCCCGGTGAACCTCACTGAAGTCGACATCCTTAAGCTTAAGGTACTTATCTACCACAGCCTGGTACTTCACCCGATCCTCCGCATCATGTTCATGGGTAGTCCCCTTGGCAGCATTCTGTTCTATTTTCTTCAAGATGAACACTGCCTTCGAGTATATTCTCTTTAGGGACTCCCGTTCCGTTGTACGTTCCTTTCCCTTGGACTGACCTTCAGACTTGACGGCCGTCCCTCGGGATGTTTCCGGATTAATCTTATGTGCGGTCGGTGGGGTACTATGTTTGGTGCAATCACCGTCCGAGAGGCCGATCAATGTCTCCTGACTAGAAGCAAGGAAATCGTCCTCTGAGAAAATGTCTTTTCCTGTGGTTGTTAGTTTGTTTTTATAATTTTTGTTCATTTATGGTCCCACGAGTATGCACGTAAAGGGATGGACCATCCGCGCAGTGACGGCTTACGCGACAAAAATATCCAACCGGCCCGTGTCCTGGCACCGGAGGGGAGCTGTTAACAACTAGTCTTCTTTAACCACTGACTAGCCATTCAGATCTTTGGCACAGCTGCCAACCACCTTGACCTTACAAGTGGCCCAAGGATATACCTGAGAAGGTCCTCAGAGCCTCGTTTGCGAAAACAGAGAACACCAAGTCCTAAAAAAGACAGTGGGTGAGGATGGCAATAGGGGACGAGTGGCTGTGTATTCGCATCACTTTCCCTTGATCCCCCGCGATAGGGGTGATAGACAACCCAGCCGACTCCTGGCTAAGTTTGATATCCATATCCTACAATATATTTGAAGATGAATCTTGTGCCCGTTCCAACATTTCGTGGTCCATATTTTCATCGATGGCAGGACCTGTTGCCTCAACCACCGATGACTGTGTGCAGTCCATATATTCATCTACGTCCAAATTCAAATGAAAATGTATTTTTTGGCTGCATTTTAGTCACCCATGAGCGTCCCCCTGGGTAGGCTAGATTAAAACCGTGGGTTCGCAAGACCTTGCACGGAGTTCGCTATTAGGCTTGGCTCTACCCCGCTAAGCAAGCCATCGGCATAGCTGTTCCACCGTGGGTTGGGGGGTTGGTTTTGATAAGATCTGGCCACACTGTTCAGACCATGCTCCAACAGTATAGTGTGGTCAAATCAAACCGAGGAGTTTTCCTTCACCCCTGCGCGCCGAGGTAGTTCTTGGTTAAGACCTGAAGTATGATCAATGGTTGTTGCCATGTTTCACACCTCAGATCACCTCAAGCCTCTACACTACGTCAAGGTGACTACCCATTATAGAGGATTTTATTGCTTTGAATATCTCGTTTTTTTCTGTTAATACGTTTTTGTATGTATGCGACTACAAAATAACAAGTAACTGATTTTGGCATTTACGTTCGCAATGGTGCCATTGATTTCGATATCGCTGAATCAGATTTTTTTTTTTTACAAGTAAGTTTGTTGAATCAAATTTCTTTCGCCTAGCATGCGAATGTAGATGTTCTTTCAAAATCGCTATACATGCCATAAAAGTGAAATGTTCTAAAAATTTAATGTGTATAGTATTTTAAATTAAGAAACAATTGAAGTAAAAAATGTAAAACAATTTGGAAAACTAATTTATGAACAAGAAAGTAAATAAAGTTTAGCAAGACGGTTTTATAGAGGCGCAACGCCCAGCAATTTTGAAGCAGACTGAAAGGAAATTGGTTCACAAATAACATTCCTTAATGACTGACAAAAAGTAACTTTAATTAAAAATATATAGCTTTTAATATTTTTAATATACTGGTGTTCTTCTCGTATTTGCTATTCTGTAAATTAAAAATGTCTAATTGATTATTTCCTTTATCTTTTTTTTTTATTTAAATATTTTTCGTTCTTTAACTATTATTGTATTTAAAGTTTTTTCGTTTCATGTGTTATTTTAGAATCAACTCCACAAAATGAATTGATCTACTATGGTGCAACCGGAACTCAAAAGTCTCCTAGTCAACAAGTTATATTGATAAATGCTATTCGAAATGATGATGAACAAGTTATCAGAGATGATGACCGTCTAGTTGCAACAACAACCCAAGAGGATACCATATCTAAAATTGCTATTAACGCTTGTGATAACAGTAAAGTAATTTTAAATAACAAAAATTCTACAGCGGAAGAGGGAGACAAAGCAATGGAATACTTAAAAGACGCAGGTAATGTCTTAAAAGTGGAGGAGAAAAATAAATTGAAAACAGGTGAAGATTTAAATCTAATGACAGAAAATTATGATAAAAATGAAGCAATAACTCCTACTGCTGCTAAAGACACCACCGGTACACAAAACCAAAATATTTTGAATTTAGGTACAACTGCTATAAGTAAAATACCTATATTGCAATACAATCTCCGTCAAACAAAATGTGCTTCGTGGGCAGGTGGGGAGTTTACCACTCCACAAGTTCATATACATCTCTCAAGAAACAGCAGCCAGGGAAGACAAACTATTAGTAGCATTACCGCTGATGTTAATTTTAATGAAGCTTTGCACACTTCTATTACTTCCACTAGTGTCAACAAACAGAATGTTCCTGATAAGTGTGATGGTGTTGTATTACAAAACCCTAATATAACGGATCTAACACCAGGTTTGTTATGACTTTCATTCACATGAGCATACACAACTAAATGCAGAAGTTGAAAAAAAAAACCATTAAATTTGTGTTCCTTAAAATTTATATAATACAATTGTTCTTGTGTGTATTAACTACTACTAAAACTAGAAAATTTGTGAGTTCTTCATGTCTCCAATATACATACATAGTATATGCACTACATTTTCCTAGTGGACGTCCGATATGTAATCCAATCCTATTTAAATACATATTATGTACATATGTAATAATAAGATTTGGTTTATCTTGTTTTCGATTTTATTCATATTAATTTTAAAGCTGTGCAAAAGTCTTATGAAATTCAATCTTGTAAAATTTACAAATATTTTTATATTGCTTTTTTAAAGGCTGAATCTACTGTATTTTTTTTTCAAAATTTATAACAGTATTTTCATGAAAAAATAATTGTAATATATGTATGTAAGCCGAGGGTGAGTTGTGGAGCTAATAGTGCAGTGAGGATGTCAGATGTCAAGTACGTAGCAGTCAGGGGGGTTACTCTCTATTGCGATGCGAAAGAAAAACCATTCGCATCTGTATGATTTTTACATTGAGTTGCGATGCGTTTTCTTTCGCATCGCAATAGAGAGTAACCCTCCTGGGGTTGTCAAATAGCAGTCAGTTGAAAAAAAATTTGTTAGTCGAGCTCATGGCGTAACTATATAAGGTGGTTGCAACTGTACAGCTGTTTATTGCTTACATTTGTGTTGTTACGAAATTTGTTTATTTTTTTATTTTTATTTTTCTTTCTTATGTATACAAAATTGTAACATACGAGTACATATTTTTATTAATTTGTTTGTGTTGATTTTGTACACAAACAAAATGTATGGTGCAACAACCGTATTCAATGAACCTCGGTTGAGCTTGAAGTTGATCAGTCGTGAAAAACTGATAAAATTATTTTTTATAAAATCTGTCTAATGATAAATATTGGGTCTAATTATTCATTCCGTTCCACAATTGCATTTTTCGCTTTATTTATTTAATATAATATTTTTTTAGTTTTATTTGAAATTTATTTTGATATTAAAAAATGCAATTTATTTCTTATCACCAACAGCTGAAACATAAACACAATTCATTCACAATAGACAACCTTTTAATTCACAATTAAATGAAACAATTGAAAAATAAGACCAATAAAAGCAAAAATGTAGTTCGATATTTCTTTCCGATATTTAATTTCAATAATATTTTGTTTACCTTTCTTATGAATATTATTAATTTCAAAAAAAGTTTTTTCATACTCGAGGTCAAATTTATGTTCAAAACATTTTTTTTATTGCCAATATTTCGTTACACCATCGCGTAATATCATCAGGGGAGTTACTCTCTATTGCGATGCGAAAGAAAACGCATCGCAACTCAATGTAAAAATCATACAGATGCGAATGGTTTTTCTTTCGCATCACAATAGAGAGTACCCCTCCAGGGTTTGTTTTGCGAAAAATAAAAATATTACAAATACAATCACAATAATGTGAGCTACCTTATTGTAACAGTAAATTTCACACTTAACAATGGATTATTCGATTGACATGAATTTTATTTATTCGAAAGATAATCTTGTGGCATTACATTTTAAATATGATTTCTGGCATATGACCGCCACGGCTGGCTCAGATGTAGTCCAATCTGGACGTCCAATTTTCGATGACTTTTTCCAACATTTGTGGCCGTATATCGGCAATAACACGACGAATGTTGTCTTCCAAATGGTCAAGCGTTTGTGGCTTATCCGCATAGACCAATGACTTTACATAGCCCCACAGAAAGTAGTCTAGCGATGTTAAATCACAAGATCTTGCAGGCCAATTCACAGGTCCAAAACGTGAAATTAGGCGGTCACCAAACGCGTCTTTCAATAAATCGATTGTGGCACGAGTTGTGTGACATGTTGCGCAGTCTTGTTGGAACCACAGCTCCTGGACATCATGGTTGTTCAATTTAGGAATGAAATAGTTAATAATAATAGCTCTATACCGATCACCATTGACTGTAACGTTCTGGCCATCATCGTTTTTGAAGAAGTACGGACCAATGATTCCACCAGCCCATAAAGCGCACCAAACAGTCAGTTTTTCTGGATGTAACGGTGTTTCGACATACAATTGAGGATTAGCTTCACTTAAAATGCGGCAGTTTTGTTTGTTGACGTAGCCATTCAACCAGAAGTGCGCTTCATCGCTAAACAAAATTCGCTTATGAAAACCGGGAACAACGGCAGTCTCGTTTTCGAAATTAAATTGCACTATTTGCAAGCATTGTTCAGGCGTGAGTCTATTCATGATGAATTGCCAAACCAAGCTGAGAATAAATCACTTGACAGCTGTTAAATCGGTCGCCATCTTGAATAGTAATGCCAACTTAAAGTTCTATACGTCTATAAAAAACACCCTTCAAATCAACGGTTGCTATCATTATATCATCCAAATATATTATCAACTTCCTGTCCCTAACCATATCTGCGAAAATTTTATTTACGAATCTCAGGAATACAGAGGCCACATTTCTAAGCCCAAAAAGCATCTTCAAAAATTCGTACTGCCCTAAAGGAGTTACAAAAGACGTGCTCAAGAGGTGTTTCAGGACTAACATAATCACCCTTATCGCGAATCTCAAGGGAATAAATTCTAGGGAATAATTTGTTTATTCCCATGAACAATGATTTGGTATCGTCAATTGTTAGGGAATAAAATATATTTTCGAAACATATGTGGCAAGTCGAACATACTATTGTGAATTGATGTAATTTAATTGTTTACGTGTTTTTATGTAATTTTCTTAATAAATTGTTATTATTCAATAAAATGTATAGTATTTCGCTTCGATTTATGTTATTAGAAAAAGAGAAGAAATTATTTGAGAAAATAAATAGACGGAATTTAAGAGATGCATCAAATCCATTGTGCTCACCAGAAACAATGTAAGTGAAAACATGAAGAATGGTTAACATTATGTACATATATGTACATATAAATAAATTCTTTGCAGGTTCTAACAACATTTTCTAGCTAACAAAGCAGCTTTTAAATACCTTTTAGATATATTGAACCAGAACTGCCTATCATAAAGTCGTCGTATTGTGTAGCTTACAACATGTCTACGGTATTTATATGATGTAAAAAATTAAAAAAGAAATATTCTTTAGAAAGATACGAAATCTTAAATCTAAAAAATAGTAAACCACATTTGTGTTACTTTTGGTTATAGTTCATGTATCACATAAAAAAAATTTTAATAAAAAGGCACAAAACAAGGCAACAGAAATTCTAATTCATAGTTAATATACGTTTTTAAAACTAAAAAATTATCACATTCGTACATGTTTACAGTCTATTAGATTGCTTGATTTTCAGTTCCTCTAATTTTATTTGCCGCTGCAACAATTCTAAATTTTATTCCCAAACAAAATGTTTGTGAAAAATGTCACAATACTTTTGGGAAAAAACTCACGGGAATAAAAATCGGCGATGCCATAATTTTTTCGAACATGCGAGTTTTTTCACTTACAAAGAATTCACGATTGCAGCTTTAGGGAAAAGCGAAATATTTCGAGGGAAAAATATTCACGATAGGGGTGAATATTCATAGTACATGGTATTCAATCTTGTTCTCTTCTTATATTCAATGTCGCTACCGACGATCAATTCAGTCCTATCATCTACGCACAACATTAGACATTATTGTTTCTATTTCCTTATCAAATTCAAATTTTCCATCTTCCACATCTTCTTGTCTTAGTCCTAACTTTGTCCTTTTCAAAAAATTCCTACCCAATACACAATCGTAAGAAGTTGAGTCGTCAGCCAAAATAAGAATTTCCAATTCAATTACTTTATTCTCAAAACAAATTGAACATAAACATTGTTGTCTTTGATGTTGTCGGTCACTAAGTTGAATTTTGGAGAACGCCTGCAAAAGTTGCGCTTTGTTATTGTAACACTGCAAGGTAGCATGAGTTCTGAGGCCAACATCTGGAATTCCTTCGATTATATAGTCGATTAACTCTTCTTCTTCTATTCCTATTTTATTAGCCAAAATAATCTTTTCATTAAAGTAGTCTGTGAAATTCATATTATATTTCCATCTGCAAGCTTCAAAATGCCGACGCAATATTAATTTACTTTCTTTTGATTTACAAATTTCGATCATTTCTCCAAACAAGTCATCAAGTTTTTCGTACATGAAATTGGATTTTGAGAACAGCCACACTTGAGCCTTACTTTTTATTTTCATCATAAGTAAAGCTTTTAATTTACTATCTTCCACTGCATACATGTCTACTACATTTTTAAATTGTGCATTCCAAACTTCAGGGCATGTTATGCCTTCATAATCCGGCAAAAGTTCTCTAAGCAAAGTGTACGATACACTATTATTGCTGCTGCCACTTGCTGGATTAATAATCGTATTGTCATTGTTTTCATTTGTGGCTACAGGCATATATATTATATTCACTACCACTGCACTACTACTTTTTTCATATAATTCTTTCTGCTTAAAAAATTCATTTTCTCTTATTAAAAGTTTTTTCTCTTTTCTTAAAATATCTATTTCTCTTTGCATCAGTGACCAATCATTTTCACTCTTCTTCCGACTATTTCTTTCATTTTCGCATCTAATTTGTTCACTATATTTTCACTCATTTGCTCATCCATATTTACTTCTTTTTGCACATTCACTTCACTGTTTATATTTAGATCACTGTCTACGCTTATCTGTTCACCCATACCTTCAACAATTATTTCATTCACTATATTTGCTTCAACGTTGTTATCATTTGCTGGACACTCCCCTTTTCTCAACAGTATTTTCCGCAAGGTGTAGCAACAACTTGTTTTTTTTTGTGCCCATTGTCGGCATATTCAGCTGCTGCAACCAGCTTCGAAGTTGCGCGGCGGTATGTTTATGTCCATTATAATTTTTTTCTTTTTATAACAAAAAAAAATTTTGGTTTTTATTTTTTTATTAATCCCACTTCTGAAAAAACTGTAGGCAATATTATTTAAATAAAACACACGACTGTCTTTGTTCAAAGTTAGTTTTATTCTAAGTTTATTTTCTTTTTAAAAATTAGGAAAAACAATGAATTCATTTCCATAGCCAACTTAGATTTTTACTTAATATGTATTCTATTTTCTAACAAAGTGAAACGATATGCACAGTCATATATAATAATCATAAATAATGCTACATTGGTTTTCTCTGTGTTTAACTCTTTAAGTGAAATATTTCTCTCTTTTTTGCTATGGTTATTTACATAATACATATATTGATGTTAAGCACGTACGTATGATCTTATTTTGTGATTAGCTGTGTTAAATTTAATGAATTGTTTTGATATTTGAATTTTGATTTAATATTTTTTTTTAAATTATATTTTATAGTTGTTAATTAATTAATATGTTTTTCATAATCTGTATCTACTGGTTCTATGATCATACTGAGCTCCCCACTTTGTATAATCGTATTATTATCTTATATGTCTCATGATATACATGTTGGCCCATCTGTCAGTGGTAATTTCTTGCTAAGTAACACGATTCATTGTCAAGTTGGTAACTTTAGAACTGCTCACCTCAATTGTCAGAGCATTAAGCCTTCGGGTAGATGATGCGTGAAATTATATGAGCTGAGTTCTATAATTGAGGCTTTGGACTTGGATATATTTGCGGCTACTGAAACATCGCTTACACCATACATATCTTGCGGAGCAGTTAATATTTCCGGAATTAAAATTTGAAGGAATGATAGATTGGGGTCGAGAGGTGGTGGTGTTGCTATTTATGTTTCAAACAAGATAAAGTTTTAAAAAGTTTTTCAAGTTTCTGAGTTGGGTGTTTGTGAGTCACTATTTATTGAGATCTGTTTTAATAGACCCAAGTTTCTTCTTGGAGTAGTGTATCTGCCACGTGGTGATATGTTTTGAAAATTTACATGAAGGACTTCTCTCAACGTACTATGATAGCATTATTGTTGGTGATTTTAACTGCAATATGTTCGATGCTGTGAAATGGTATGCTATGCGTTCGCTTAGTCTAAGATGAAATCTTTCCGTTGTTCATAACTCTTTACCCTCATACTATGACGTCGCTCATGGCTTTACCTCTTTAATTGATTTCTGGCTAGTCAGTGATCGCACTAAACTTAGACTGTAAACAGTGGCACTGCCCTTCTATTTCCCGTCATAATTTGATTTTTTTATCCCTTGACATTCAACCTGAACGCACTAAAGATTACTTAGAGTTTCGAGACTTTAATTGTATAGACTGGGGTAGACTATATTCGTATTTATCCACAATGGACTATGCTCCGTTTTTTCGAGGTGATGTTGATGTCTAATGTTCTTTTATTAACTTACTTAACTTGTTTCTTAATTCTGTTCCTATCGTCAGGAAAAGTATTCGGCATGACAATAATTATTGGATAAGGTCGAATGAAATTATTCGTGCTCAGTCTCTACGTGATTTATCGTTTAAAGCCAATACCCTAAACTGTGCAGCTGCCAATTGGAAAGTCTTTGCTAAGTTATGAAATAAGGCTAAGACTGTGGTTCGTAAGGCTAAGAGCCTGCATTTTTTCAAACTTTTTCGTCGCCTGGGTTCTGCTGGTATCTGGAAAGTGTTAATAGGATCTGGTTGTACAGACGATAATTTGCAGGCTTATGATGGTAATATAGATGATTTAACCAAGTTTTTCTCTACTGGTAGTTATAATGTAAATATTACCGATTTAAATCTTGAATCCTTGAATGCTGTAGCACACTATTTTTCATTTCGCTGTGTAAGTGAGAATGAATTATTAGAGGCGTTATATGTATAAGGTCAAATCTAAATCTATGGACATTGATGAAATATCAATCACATTTGTCAAACTAGTTTATCTTCGTATATCGCAACTTTTGCTATATCTTTTTAATATTATACTAACGTCGTCCAAATTTCTATTATTCTGGAAAATGGCTAGAGTTATACCCCTGCCTAAATCTAGGAGAACTTGTGGTCCTGAATACTTTAGGCCTATCTCAGTATTACCGGCGCTATCTAAAGTGGTTGAGCACGTTATCAAGAATCAAATTATTGAGCATGTTGCTGCTGAGACATGTTAACCAGTATGCTTTTCGGAAAGGTTTTAATACAACGTCATTGTTACTAACCTTAACAGATAATATTAGAAAGAATGTAAACGACGGCTGCCTCAGTGTCATGATTTCCTAAGATCTATCTAAGGCATTTAACTCGATTAACCATACTGTACCAATCGAGACTCTAAGTAAAAAATTTAAATTTTCTAGGTCAGCCTGTAAGCTTGTTTTGTCTTACTTATCAGACCGTTCAAGTTTGTTAGCCTAAATGGGATTGACTCAGGCATATGTAATCTTTCATCTGGTGTTCCTCAGTGATCTGTCTTGGATCTCTCTCTTATTTATGCTGTATGTCGATAGCTTGCCTAGTGCTGTTAGCTCGACTATGTGCAAAGTATACTTATATGCAGATGATGTTTTCTTACTGTGCAAAGGGTTTTCTGATTCTATTGATGTATTAAGTAGTAATGTCAATCTTGGCTGAAGCCGCGTTAGTGAATGGACCTTGCGTAATTTCTCTTTATTAACCCCTCGAAAACCAATGTTTGGACCAACAGATCGATTCATTTTTGATTTGACTATCTATCTTGGTGCTGTTCTCATTCGGTTAGTAGACAACATTAAGTGCTTAGGGATTATATCGATAACAAACTTTCTTTTAATAACCATATTGACGCAGTAAGTGGTAAAGCTTTTGCCACCATGCGCAAGATTTACTCGTTAAACTACTTACTTATGAGCGTTACTTGATCGTTACTAATGTCTCAAATACTATACGGCTTCGAGCTTTACTCTGGTACTAATGGGCTGCTCTTAAGCAGAATTGATCGCATGCTTAATAACACTGTTCGTTTTGTTTATGGGGTTTGACGTCGGGACCATATATCGGGCTATTTCTATGATATTTTGAGGTGTTCTTTTTACAATTTTGTTAAGTTCCGAAGCTTAGCCTTGTTTTACAAGGTCATTAAATATCGTACACCTATGCGGTTATGTGAATCTTTTACTTTTGCGAGCTCAACTAGAAGTCCTCAACTTTTTATCACTAGGATCTACTTTACTTTTTATGAGAAATCTTTTAAGATTCGCATTGCGCGTTGGTGGATTCGCATAAAATTATTACAACATTTGTCCTTGGATTAATTTAAACCGCTTTTGTCGTCACTTATCCTTTTATTCTATTATAACTCTTGTGCTGGAATTACCGACCGTTATGGGCGCATGTATCTTTGATACTTACATTAGTTTTGTGTTTCGATTGGGGAGTCCAACAGTGTGATCATTGATTCATATGACATTGTTTTTTTTTTCTTTTGAAATTTATTTATTACATATTGTTACCTTATTATTTAACACTAAACCTACCGATACCTCATGTATTCCTAGTCATACCGAAGGGGGTCAAATGACCCGTATATAAAATGCTATATATATTACTATGTCTAGCAAAAAATATGCATGAATAAAACAATTTTTTTTCAAATAACGATTCAAAATAGTTTATATATTAAATAAACCCCCCGATTATAGTTCACAACACAAAAATGTTGTGTTGTCTCGCTTACAACACAAAATTAATTGAACATGCGATTATGATTCGCAACATATAGCTGTTGTGAACGTCACACAGTTGTATATTAATGTTAGTAGAGTTTTTCTTAAAAATACAAATGTGCATGCAAAAAACTGGGAAGTTGAAAGAAATCAACATTAAAAAAAACCAAGTGCACTAAAATAAATATATTTTGTTAAAGTTAAATAAAAAAAAATGGAGAATAACGTGTTTCTATTTTTTTCGATAATGAGTACACAAAAAACAGACATCGCACGAGTTCGTAAAAAAAATTCAGTACAGTTCCAACCCATTTGAGCTGCTAAATACAATGTTAGCAAACATTATCTGGAATTAAATTTATTTAAATTGTCCCACATAAACGACAGTGGTTTCGCTGGTGAAACAGACTAATGTTTTAAAACCATCAATCCGGTGTTTGCTTTTTTTTTTGCTGATGGTAGTTGTTGGCGCTATCATCAAAATTGGGATTAATCTGGCAGCGCAAATACATAGTTGCACTGTATATTTATAATTTACAACATTGGCAGTAAAATTTAACGAAAATAGATAGATATTATATAGATATAAAAATTGTCCCTGAATACGCGCCATTACCAGCCATTTTATTGATAACTACGAATCGGATAAGTTGGCTGTGCGCAGTACTCGGAGACAAATTTTAATCAAGTTTAAAAATACTAATTTAAAAATTCCTGGTGGTTTCCATACCAAAAAGTATGTACCACAATTTGTTATTTAATAATAATATAATTAATTGTTGTATAAAATTTATTTAGGAATTTTAATAGAAATACATCTTGTCAAATTTACAAGTGTGTTTTATTCAAAATCCCCGTGGAAGTCACTAGGCTTGTGGCTGGCGTGCCTTGGTAACATTTTTAAAATTCTTTTTGTTCTGAAATTTGCCTTCCCTTTGAGCCTTGCTTGCGGTTAATAACAGCTAATTCCTGTATCACCTTATCATCAACAGACTTGCCAATCTCGCAGTAAGTAAAAAAAATGTCTTTGCCAGTAGAGGGTCAACAGCAAAATAAGCAATCTGATTGTAATTGCTCGCTTTGTCCAAATCCCCCTGACGAAAATGTGGTTACATTCGTCGATTGTCATACCACATTTCATAAAAAATGTGTTCAGGCCGCTGATAACATGATCTTCAAATGTCCTTCATGTTCAGCTATAAGGCCAAGCTCACCTGCTCCAAGCAATGCAAGTAGAGCTTCAAACCGTTCCCACGTTTCACAGTCTCGAAGATTTGAGTTACAACTTCAAAAGTTGGAAGAAGAACGAGAACTGGATAGAAATTTCATGGAACTTAATAAAAAATATTTAGAAAGAAAATATCAGCTTCTAGAAGAAGCTGAAAACAATAACGACATTTCGTCTATTGAAAGCCAATCCGTACAAAATTGGGTAAATCAAACTCGGTGTGAAAAACAAGTACCTGATAACTCAGCTAATTACACCAAATTAGCAACGTCTAATGGTGTTAACAAATCTACTCTTAATAGAGCGGGATTCTTGGCAAACGATTCTTCGCACTTAGCAACAACTGTTACACCTATTTGTACAACCACTACCACTAATTGTCAAGGACCACATCAGCACATGAGCAATACGATGCAAAATTTAAATTTGTCTGAAAAAACCACTTACTTTACCAGCTTACAAAATAATTGTACTACAAACTTGAATAATCCCACTTCTGTTTTTAACACAAATATAATAGCACAAAACACCACGCGCTTTATGCAACCAACTGTTGCCTCCGCGGCCATAAATTCGTCTTCAATGTCTACCGTACCAAATTATACAACAAACATTGCAACCAATAGTTGCTATCAACCACGAATGCAGCCTTCGAGGCCCATTGGCCAGCAAAACCCAATACTTACATCTTTTAGTACCACTAACAATAATACACAACGTTTGTTTAATTCACTTCCTCACGATTTTATTTCTTCATCTACATGCCATCCTACAATAAATGAAACACCTTTTCATAACTTTTATTCTGCTCCAATTAGCACCATTTTACCAAGTCACCTAAGTTCCCGACAATCACTGCCAAAAGAATTGCCCTTATTCTCTGGCCTTCCAGAAGAATGGCCACTTTTTTATTCTACCTTTAAGTGGTCCACAGATGCTTGTGCATTCACTAATGCTGAAAACCTTATACGTCTGCAAAAGGCTTTGAAAGGAGATGCCTTACATAGCGTGCATCATATGTTGATTCACCCATCCAATGTCCCTGAAGTTATACAAATACTTCATATGCTTTTTGGACAACCTGAAAAGATAACAAATTCAATAAAAAACAGAATTAGTTGTATGCCAAAAGTAGATGAAAATAATTTAAAAACACTTACCTCGCTAGCGATTAATGTACGAAGCCTGTTGTCAACTATTAACGCCGGCGGCTTACAAGATGAACTAAATAATTCATCATTCCTATCTGACTTGGTACAAAAACTCCCAACAATGTATCAAATGCAATGGGCAACTCAAAAAATGATGCTAATAAATCAAAACATAAAACCAAATTTGTGCGAGTTTGACAAGTGGTTTTTTAATTTGGGTATAACAGCCAACAGTATTACAATTGATAATTTTACAAATAAAAACAACAGAGCCAGCAATGCAATGCAAACAACAACAAACAAAAAAGCTTTTATCCACTCTCATAGTGAGAACTTTTGCATTGTGTGCGGCAATAACAACAACAAATGTAAAGCTGTAGCTAATTGCCCAAAATATTTATCGTTGGATCGCGGCGAAAAATGGTCTGTATTGAGAAAGTACAATTTATGTAAATACTGTTTGTTCAAGCATAATGGGGAATGTAAAAGAAAAAAGAAGTGCGGTGAAGAGGGATGTGAATTTTTTCATCACTCGTCATTACATCGCTATTCAATGCCAATTAATAAACAGAATGAAACGTCAAATGGAAACTTTAAAAACAAATCTGAAGTGAAAATAGTAAATAATAGCCACACTGCTGAAAGTAAAGATTTTATTTTATTTAAAATTATTCCTGTAAAATTATATGGAAAAAATAAAATAATAGAGACTTTCGCGTTTATAGACGAAGGTTCCAGCATCAGTCTAATAAACGAAAATTTGGCAAGAGAGTTGCAAATTAGTGGTATACCAAATGACTTGTGTTTACGGTGGACAGGAGGTATGGAAAGAAGAGAAAAGAGTTCACAAAGTCTTAAAATTTCTATTTCAGGCAAAATTAATACTAAGCAATTTGATGTTAATGTTTATACAGTGAATGCATTGGATCTTCCTGTTCAATCATTGGACTACAAAGTATTTTCAAAACAGTATCGCCACTTGCAGCAACTACCTGTTGAAAGTTATGTAAATGCTGAGCCACAAATTTTAATTGGATTAAATCACATTCAATTGGGTGTTTCACGCAGAATTCGTGAAGGTTCTCCATATGAACCGATTGCCGCCTGCACAAAACTTGGCTGGCTCATTTACGGCGCTTCGGAGAAAAATATAAAAGAAGGTATGAGTTTTAATTTTCATGTATGTGAGTGCTCTGCTGCAAATAGTGACGATAGATTAGAACGTTTGGTCAATAGTTTCTATTCAGCTGAAAGTTTGGGTATAGGCGTCCAAGATCCCCTAATTGCTGAAAATGATAAAAGAGCGTTAGATCTTTTAAATAAATTTACCAAGCAGAAAGACAATGGACATTATGAGGTTCCACTTCTGTGGAAGTATGATGTAACGGAGTTGCCAGATAGTTACGAAATGGCACTAAAACGGCTAAATTGCCTTGAAAATAAATTACGTAAAAATGTCGATCTTTTTAAAATATTTCAAGAAACAATTTCAAAATATTTATCAAAAGGCTATATTCGCAAACTAGATTGTACAGAAATCAAGCGTACTGACAAAATGACTTGGTACCTTCCAATTTTTGCAGTTTTCAATAAAAATAAGCCTGGTAAGACTCGTATCGTCTGGGATGCGGCTGCGAAATCAAATGGCATGTCCCTTAATTCATATTTATTAAAGGGACCCGATCTATTGGCCAACCTGCCTTCTGTCCTTTTCAAATTCCGTCAAAAATTCGTGGCTGTTAGTGGAGATATTGAAGAAATGTTCCACCAGATCCATATAAGAGGGAAAGACAGAGATGTGCAACGGTTTCTTTGGCGCAATTGCGAACAAGATAGACCACCTGATACTTATGTCATGGACTTTATGATTTTTGGGGCTTCATGCGCTCCTAGTATCTCTCAGTACGTGAAGAACTTAAACAGCAGTAAATATGATAGAGAGTTTCCCCAGGCTGCTAAATCTATTAAAGAAAATCATTACGTTGATGATCTTCTTGATTCAGTTGATACACCAGAGGAAGCGTTGAAACTTATTTCAGAGGTCTCATATATTCACCAAAAAGGTGGATTTAATATTCGGAACTGGATTTCTAACGACAAATCAGTTTTTGAACCTAATTCTGCAACCTCGGGTGCAAAATGCCTTAACTTAACAGAAGAAAAACAAATTGAAAAAGTTTTAGGGGTATTTTGGGACCATGATGAAGATGTCATAACTTTTAAAATATCAAAATGGCTTTTAGAAACTGATATATTTTCTGGCAAAATACCCTCAAAGAGAGAGGTATTAAGATTTGTTATGTCAATTTATGACCCACTTGGTATTATTGGACATATTATTATGTATGTAAAGGTATTCATGCAAGAAGTGTGGCGTTCGCAAATTGAATGGGATGAAGAGATTCCCGCTGAATTAGTACCAAAATGGAAGCAATGGATTACAATTTTACCCAATATTCAAAATATAAAAATTCCTCGTTGTTATTTGAATGGTCTTAAAAATTATGATAATATTGAGGTTGAGCTGCATACATTTGTTGACGCTAGCAAAAATGGATATGCAGCAGTATGCTACTTCAAGATGAAGAAAAATGATGTCGTCTTTTGCTCACTAGTGGGCTCAAAAACAAGAGTAGCACCCCAAAAATAATTTCTGTGCCACGATTGGAGCTAATGGCTGCTCTCATAGGTTCTCGCTTTGCAAAGTTTGTAACTACAAATCATAACATCAAAATTAATAAAACCTATTTCTGGTGTGATTCAAAAACGGTTCTTAGCTGGCTTAATTCAGACCATCGTAAATACAACCAGTTTGTAGCATTCAGAGTAACAGAAATTCTGGAATTATCTTCTATTAAAAACTGGAAATGGATTCCAAGCAAATTAAATGTAGCTGATGATGCGACCAAGTGGTCAAAAAATCCTACGGTTTCGAATTCATGTAGATGGCTTCAAGGTCCAGAATTTTTATTTCTTCCAGAAAAAGAGTGGCCCCAAGGAGAAGCTATACCAGACTCAACTGAAGAAGAGAGAGTGCACCAATCGTACGCAATTGTAAAATTTAATGATATTTTTAACGTTTCGAGATTTTCAAAATGGACCCGTCTATTACGAACAGCAGCATATGTTCTACGACTTGTTAACAACTGCCGTAAACTTGAGAAACAGGTGTGTAATTTAACTCAAGAGGAACTGCAAAAAGCTGAAAATACGCTATATATACAGACGCAGTCTGCAAGCTATCATACCGAAATTTCTTTACTTAAATCAGGCAAAGTGATACCAAAAAATAGCGCTATTTATGATAAAAATCCATATTTAGATGGAGGCGTCCTAAGAGCTGAAAGCAGAATTGATAACGCCGATATTCCACAAGATCAAAAACGGCCAATAATACTACCTAGAAAAAATTACACCACTGAATTAATTATAATGTACTATCATGAAAAATACTACCATATAAATCATGAAACTGTCATAAACGAGATTAGACAAAAATATTATATTTCACGACTTCGCACTACCTTTAAGTCAATAATTCGTCGTTGCCAAATGTGCAAAATTAAAAAAGCTAAGCCTAACTATCCACAAATGGCAAAACTGCCTCGTGCTCGTGTTGCATCGAATATGGCACCATTTACTCATACCGGTGTAGATTTTTTTGGCCCTATTTTAGTTACCGTAAATCGACATAAAGAGAAACGATACGGATGTTTGTTCACATGCTTGACAATTAGGGCTGTGCACGTTGAAATTGCCCATTCGCTAACAACGAGTTCCTGTATATTAGCCACACGTAATTTTATGGCGCGAAGGGGAATTCCACATGAATTATACAGCGATAACGGAACGAATTTCGTCGGTGCTGAGAGAGAGCTACGAGAGGCTTTAGTAGAAGTCGATAAAGATGAGCTGGTAAAAACGTTCACTACAACAACAACAAAGTGGAACTTTACTCCTCCTTCCTCGCCGCATATGGGTGGTGCGTGGGAACGCCTCGTTCGCTCTATTAAAACGATTTTATACAGAATTATGCCGTCCAGGGCGCCAAGCGATGAGTTGCTATTGAGCATGATAATCGAGGTAGAAAATGTAATAAATTCCAGGCCTCTTGCTTACGTTCCTATTGATGGAGAAAATGATGAAGCATTGACTCCAAACCATTTTCTGGTTGGTAGTTCTCGTGGCCTAAAACCTATGTCTGCATGTGACGATATCAGCGTGTTACTAAAGAAAAACTGGTTAACGTCCCAACAATACGCAAATATTTTTTGGAAAAGGTGGCTAGTTGAATATCTTCCAACTTTAACATGTAGGTCAAAGTGGCATGCTTGCCCAAAACCATTAAGTCAGGGGGATCTAGTCATCATAGTTGACCCATCTTTACCCCGTAATGTCTGGCTACGCGGAAAAGTCTTGGAGACGAGATTGGCAAGTGACGGCCAAGTAAGAAGCGCAAAGGTGCTGACTCAACACGGCGTTCTGGAGAGACCTGCGCTCAAGCTAGCAATTTTGGATGTCGCTCCTCAAAAAGAGTCTGACAGCGAATAATTTTCTTGCCATACTGTGGGGGGAATGTTGGCGCTATCATCAAAATTGGGATTAATCTGGCAGCGCAAATACATAGTTGCACTGTATATTTACAATTTACAACATTGGCAGTAAAATTTAACGAAAATAGATAGATATTATATAGATATAAAAATTGTCCCTGAATACGCGCCATTACCAGCCATTTTATTGATAACTACGAATCGGATAAGTTGGCTGTGCGCAGTACTCGGAGACAAATTTTAATCAAGTTTAAAAATACTAATTTAAAAATTCCTGGTGGTTTCCATACCAAAAAGTATGTACCACAATTTGTTATTTAATAATAATATAATTAATTGTTGTATAAAATTTATTTAGGAATTTTAATAGAAATACATCTTGTCAAATTTACAAGTGTGTTTTATTCAAAATCCCCGTGGAAGTCACTAGGCTTGTGGCTGGCGTGCCTTGGTAACAGTAGTCATAAGGAAGTAGAGGCAATGATATGAAGCAGTTTCTCAGTCAACTGTTTGTTGCATTTTAAATAAAATAATAAAAATCTTCAAACAAAATCCACTGAAAATACATTCCTTACAATTTTACTTAAAAATTATTCTACATTTTTATTTTTAAGCCGACAAAAATCTAATCACAACAATAAGACAACACCTAATAACCAGTTGTCTATTTTTATAAGTTTTTACAACACAAAGACAACATGTTGTGAACGATAATCGCCGAAAATTAACATATACAACTTAAAAGACAACACAACAGATAAGTGTTGTAAACGGTAATCGCAATTCACAACACAACACCAAAATAGTTTAGCGTTGTGAATCATAATCGGGGCCTAAAAAACATAAAAATTATATAAGAAACAAATTAAATATTCTTCAATTAAATCTCAAACCTACAAAACAAATAAATAATATGATAACTTTATTTATGTTCACCGCATATTTTGCAAATTATGGAATATGGAAATCTATTTATAATGTATTTGATGCTAACATCAGATGCTAGTCAGAATTTAATACCAAACTTATTCGGCATATATTTTTTAAACTTAAACCTCGCTTTGGTTGGGAAAAGCTGTTCATCTTCAGTCACATGTTCCACAAGCTTGTAACAATTCTGGCTATTCTCGATGAATTTGTACCATACTTCAGATATTAGAGCAAATGCAGTTATTACTTTGCCCTTTATAATATTTCATTTGGCATATGCTGTCGGGCCTACAACCTCCCTTAAAATATTATAAATTGGAGTTCGTTCAAGTGTTGCGCCTTGTTCAATTTCTTGCCATCAGCCGCAATTTCAGTACATCGTTCTTTCACATCGCTTTCACTTTCTGAACTCGATAACTGTCTTTTTCTCTTTTGTCTTCTTCGTACGTTCAAAATATTCTCGTATTCACTTTCATAACCTGAGGACTCATATTCGTCCGTAGTGTCAAATGAATCATTATATTGTTCTATGTTATCCACTTCACTAAATTCCGAACACTCTTCATCTATGTCATTTATAATTTCTAATGATTTCAAATGTCTTGAATGTTTCGACATTTTTTGGGATAAGTATTATTAGTAAAATGATGAAATAAGAATTTTTGATTCGCAAAATAGCACTATAACTTAAAATTTTTACTGTAATACTAGCTTGAAGTAGAGTGAAATTGGCTATTCATCCCTCAGCCAACAAAAAATATAAGACAATGCAACAAAAATGTCCAATGCAGAGTTTTGTATCACAAGAAATACAACTCAAGATATAGAATATTCGTAGGGGTCAAATGACCCCTTGCGGTAGTTAGAGCAGATAACATATACGATTATTTTTCGGTAAAAGAAATAACAAGAGAAAAGTAATTCAGGAAAAATACATCCGATATGTTTCTTAATAAAAGTCGTAAAGTTAAAATGGCAATATATTAATGGTATTTTCAAGAAATTCGGACAAAAAGTTTAAAATGGGTCATTTGGCCCACCGTCATGGTTTAGTGTTTTATATTGGCCTTTGTGGCTTTATATTAAAGGGTGTTTTTTATAGACGTATAGAACTTTAAGTTGGCATTACTGTTCAAGGTGGCGACCGATTTAACAGCTGTCAAGTTATTTATTCTCAGTTTGGTTTGGCAATTCATCATGAATAGACTCACGCCTGAACAACGCTTGCAAATGGGCACAAAACGCGATTGCCGTTGTTCCCGATTTTCATAAGCGAATTTTGTTTAGCGATGAAGCGCACTTCTGGTTGAATGGCTACGTCAACAAACAAAACTGCCGCATTTGTAGTGAAGCTAATCCTCAAGTGTATGTCAAAACACCGTTACATCCAGAAAAACTGACTGTTTGGTGCGCTTTATGGGCTGGTGGAATCATTGGTCCTTACTTCTTCAAAAACGATGATGACCAGAACGTTACAGTCAATGGTGATCGGTATAGAGCCATGATTACTAACTTTTTCATTCCTTAATTGAACAACCATGATGTCCAGGAGCTGTGGTTCCAACAAGACGGCGCAACATGTCACACAGCTCGTGCCACAATCGATTTATTGAAAGACACGTTTGGTGACCGCCTAATTTCATGTTTTGGACCTGTGAATTTGTCTCCAAGATCTTGTGATTTAACACCGCTAGACTACTGTGGGGCTATGTAAAGTCATTGGTCTATGCGGATAAGCCACAAACGCTTGACCATTTGGAAGACAACATTCGCCGTGTTATTCCCGATATACGGACACAAATGTTGGAAAAAGTCATCGAAAATTGGACGTCCAGATTGGACTACATCCGAGCCAGCCGTGGCGGTCACATGCCAGAAATCATATTTAAAATGTAATGCCACAAGATTATCTTTCGGATAAATAAAATTCATGTCAATCGAATAATCCATCGTTGTTTTATTGCAATTTAAAGTACTATACGTCTATAAAAAACACCCTTTACATTAATTGAATTAAGTAAATAAATAAATAAACATCAATAAAATAATTACATTTGTTTGTTTACAAATTGATCACTAGTTATTTTAACGTTTTTGGTTATACTAAAGAAGTATTATGATATTATTAAATTATCTATATATTATTTTTCATTTTCTTCAGATGTTTGGAGTAGAAATTTATGAGTCGACCAGATGATGTCGGCTTTTGATACCAATCCATTTTTATATGTTGACCCTGTTTTATAAGTAGTGTCAAGACACCAAGTTTTAGCAAATAATAACAATTTCATTTATTAATATATAATAATTTCAGTTGAAAAGAATAATTAAAAATAATCTTGTTAATATGATATTTTAAAAGTTCTATATACGTCTATCCTGTTTGAACGACCGGCAATCACTAACTCCTATTTTTATGTTCACAATTAATATTGACAATTATTTATTTGACAATTCGGCCTCTCCTGATATTTCGTCCATCTTGGACGAATCTGCGTCTAAGTCTTCATCTTCAGATTCTCGCTCAAAATCAGGATTAAAGTGACACAACGGCTTCATATGGTTACTTGACATCACGCTACAATATTTCTTCTGTGTAATTGGTAAATCTGGCAAATCTTCAATAACATAACGATCATTTCCAAAAATCTTAGTCACAATGTATGGACCTTTATACTTTGGATCCAACTTATGAGATACACCTGTTGCTTGTGGAACATAGTCGATAACAACAAGATCGTCCACTTTGTAATTAGTTGGCTTTGATGACGCTCGTTGAAACGCTTTTTCCACTTTTCTCGCTGTTCATTGATATTTTTAGCAGCTTGTTCATATTTAGGTTGAAGACCACATACATCTTTAACATCATCATTCACAGCTTGAATTATTCTATTGCAGCTTACATCTTTTGGATTAAAGTTAAATATCAATTCATTAGGACTAAATTTCGTGGTGGAGTTGATTTGTGAATTAATACTACATTGGATTTTTGAAATAACTTTTTTCCATTCTTTTGGATTTTGTGATGAACATCTTAAAGAATTTAGAAACGTCTGATTTGCCCTTTCAGCTTGCCCATTGGCCCTTGGAGTTCGCACTGCTGTTTTAACATGTTGTGTGCCATACACCTCTACAAAATTTTTAAACTCCTTAGAGGTAAAAGCAGTACCTCAATCTGACACTATTCTTAAAGGCTGGCCAAAAATTGACATAACCTCCTCAAGACTGGAGTAGTTTTTGTATTTCTAATTGCTTTTATAATTGTGTATTTACTAAATGAACACACTATCACCAAGGCATACACATTACCTTTCCTACTTTTTGGAAATGGACCTAATTGATGAATGTGTATACACCTAAACGGAATGAGCAAAATCTCCTCTACATGTAATTCACCTTCAGGTTTACCTCCTTTTGCTTTATTGTAACAGCATTCCGGACATGACGATATAAATATAAGATTTAACATAGCATCTCATTCTTGAAAACCAAAAATTTCATGTGAGTCTTTCCAAGGTTTTGGTTAAACTGAAATGTCCTACATCATCATGACATTCCTTTACAATTCCCCAACAAACATGTTTCGGGATGACTAGGCATTTTCTTTGTCAACTTTTCGGTATAACCGACCTCTTTTGATTTCATAATCATTTCTTATCTGCCATTCTTCTTTTGAGGTAATTTTAGCCACACCGTTTAAAATATTTACAATTAATTTCAATTTATTATCAGCAATTTGAAGTTGATAAATCCAGTCATAAATATCAGAATTCACCATTAATTCCTTTTCAGCTACTGTCTGAGTATTTTCTGTTAGCATTGTAGGACTTCTACTCATACCATCAACATGTGGCATTTTATCTCCTGACCTGTGTACCATAGTGTAGTCAAATTCTTGAAGTTTTAACCACCATCTGGCAATACGAGGTAGCAATGGGGAAGATGCTTTGGTTGTTGCTGTTGTGTTAAAAGTGGTGCCTAATAGATATATTGGAAATCTTTCCACAGTCTCAACGATTGCCAATACCTCCAATTCATGACTTGCATATTTTGTTTCAACTTCAGAGCATTGACGACTATAATAAAATACTGGGTGAAAACTGCCATCTTCAAGCTGTAACAAAATTCCTGATAAACCTAGATGACTTGCATCTGTGTGTACTTCCTGTTTTTTATTGGCATCAAATAATCTTAAAACTGGTTTTGAAGTAATACTTGTCTTTAAAGCGCAGAATGCTTTCTCTTGTTCCTCTGCGCATACAAATGAAACATCATTCTTTAGAAGCTTTGTCAATAGTTGTGCTATAAGACTGTATCGCGCTACAAATTTTCTGAAAAATCCGGTGATTCCAAGAAATTTACGAACATCTGTAACGGTTTTTGGAATTGAAAAGCTTTCAATACAGCTTGAGTAGTTAGGAATGGGGGAGCGAAATTTTTTGGTCCACCATCAGTTTTGAGGGCAATAAAAATTTCTGCTTCCTCATTGGTTGATTTCAGGTTTCTTTTGTTTTTTTCGACGAATCATTGACGAATCGCTAGTAGTAGTTAGGAATGGGGGAGCGAAATTTTTTGGTCCACCATCAGTTTTGAGGGCAATAAAAATATTTTTTTGGTACCTGCTATGAATGAATCAAAATTTTCTTCATAAGGTTAATTGAAATTTTTTGGTCCACCATCAGTTTTGAGGGCAATAAAAATATTTTTTTGGTACCTGCTATGAATGAATCAAAATTTTCTTCATAAGGTTAATTGAAATTTTTTGGTCCACCATCAGTTTTGAGGGCAATAAAAATATTTTTTTGGTACCTGCTATGAATGAATCAAAATTTTCTTCATAAGGTTAATCGAAATTTTTTGGTCCACCATCAGTTTTGAGGGCAATAAAAATTTCTGCTTCCTCATTGGTTGATTTCAGGTTTCTTTTTGAGGGCAATAAAATATTTTTTTTGGTACCTGCTATGAATGAATCAAAATTTTCTTCATAAGGTTAATTGAAATTTTTTGGTCCACCATCAGTTTTGAGGGCAATAAAAATATTTTTTTGGTACCTGCTATGAATGAATCAAAATTTTCTTCATAAGGTTAATCGAAATTTTTTGGTCCACCATCAGTTTTGAGGGCAATAAAAATTTCTGCTTCCTCATTGGTTGATTTCAGGTTTCTTTTTGAGGGCAATAAAATATTTTTTTTGGTACCTGCTATGAATGAATCAAAATTTTCTTCATAAGGTTAATCGAAATTTGTTGGTACCTGCTATGAAAGAAAAATCTAAATTTTCTGCATAAAACAAGCATTAATATACATTTTTGATACCTAGTATGAAAAAGGAATAGATTTTTTTGTTTTTAATAAAACAAACCTTGAATGATTTACACGGTGTAGGTAAAATATATTTGTTATAGTAAATCTACATACTTCGAGAGATCATACATATATACATAATTTTTTTTTTTCAGAGTAAAATTAGTGTCATAATAACATGCTACTACTGAAGTAAATTATATTTATGTATTTGTACATGTCCTGTTACACAGCTATTTCACAATGCATAGCAATGCTATGTATTGTGAAATAGCTGTGTAACAGGACATATTCACAATTTGTTTTGTTTTTTTTTAAACAAAACAAATCGTGAACGATCTTGCACAGTTTGGGTAAAATGTAATGTGAAAATATAAATTAGCTATATGTATTTGCACATGTCCTGTTACATAGCATATCATTGTGAAATAACTATGCATGTAACAGAACATATTCAAAATTTGGTGTGTTTTTTAAAACAAATCGTGAACGATCATGCACAGTTTTCAGAGAAAATCGTATTATACACAGTTTAGGTAAAATGTATTTTTGAGAGAAAATCTTGCCTTGCTTTCTAAAAGTAATGCATTGTGAAATAGCTATGTAACAGGACATATTCAAGATTTAGTTTGTTTTGTTTTTATTTTAACAAAACAAATCGTGAGATGATTTACATACATATATTTACAACAATATAAAACAAGAATTTATTTTTCCCACTCACACACACTTACACTCAATTCAGCTCTTATTCTCATGCAAATATATTTAGGACATCTTCTTCTCACTAAACATAGAGATGATTTACATACATATATTTATATTCATGGACATTATGTTATTTCATTAGTCTAAAGATTTACTTCAAAGTTGCTCTACAAAAAAATTAGTATTTAAAAAATTGCATCGCTAAAATGGTAAGATATTTAATTCATGTTGGTAGCCACTATAATACTGATTATTTAAAAAAAAAATCATTTTTATTTTTTTATTAGTTTTATAAGCAATTAATTGATATTGCTCAAAATATAAAATATGAATATACAAAAGTTGATGACATTCCATTACAACACCCTTATAAAATTTCAAATTTTAAGTGGAAAGAAACTCCACATGGACAAAAAGTTGTTGTTTACTTAGAAAACAATAAATGGTTTTATCTTCCCCAAAGGATAAATAAATTCTTAACAAAAGAAGATCAATTTTTAACACAAATCAATTCTAAATCATGGACTATCATTTACAAAGGAAGATTACAAGACAATTATGAGGCAATATTTGATTTATATTATAAATAATTTAACCACCATTTGTTCTTACCTATACTAAAATAATTTCAAAAGAGAAACATTTTTAAGAAAACACAAAAGTATTTACTGCACGAATACATAAATACTATACATATTTAGAGCTGACGCACGCATACATACACCTTTTTAGAGCTGAACATATATATATATATATATTGAAATACAAAAATAGTTTCTTTTATCAGTCTAAAGGTTAACTTCAAATTAGTTAAACAAAAATAAGTGAAAGAAAAATGTCCTTCAACAATATTTCAAAAAATAAAATTCTTGAGGCCTTCAACAAATTAAAGACAAAATCATATATATCAGTTAAGGATTTGGAACCATCAAAGGCGTATAAAGTTATGATGATGTTTCGACATAAAACTAAATATGGAAATATAGTTATTGCTGAACTTGAAGGTGGAATGCTTTATCTTCCTAGGCGATACAATATTTTGGAGGATGAAGTAATTGCAGGAGTAAAAGATCAGCAATTTACTTTAGCAAAAAAATTGGAAAATAATAATGAAATCTTGGAGTTATCAGAATTTATTCCGGAAAATGAAAATAGCCAAGATGAAAGATTCTACATATCTAATTCACCAGCGATTTTTAGTTATGAAACACCAAAAATTCCAAAATTATTTTAGATGTATAATTGAATTTTAATTATTATTTAATTTTTTTGTTTTTTCAATTTTTATTTAAAAAATATATTATAGTAAATACAAAATACATTTTAAATTTTATTAAAATTACAATTTCTACATTTTGTGATATATATATTGTTATAGTGTTCAATAAGCCGTTTTGCTTCTTCTTCTATTTCCATATTTCTTCTTCTATAATATGAACAAGAATAGGTGTCTGGTCCACATGTTGTATTTTCATCTGCCCACACACAATCTGCATAATGTAAACCAAACTTATTTTTCGTTGCTTTAAAATTGTTTACGTACTCCAAATGTGATTGATAATTAATGAGTTTATTTTTATCCTCATCAGAAACAATATTTGAAAATTTTTTTAAAAAGTTATAAATATCTTTTATTATCATTTTTTTATTAGCACTGAGGTATGACTACGTACTTGAACGAGTTACATTAAAATATTCATTAATATTTACAGTCTTAATATTTATATAACTAGTTTTCTTATTTCATTTGTAAGTGGAACATATTCAAACATTTTATCATGTATTACTAAGCAATATGCAGATGTATTAAGAGGAATGTTTTTTAAGGTTTTCAACTCAATACGAATATCAATCGGTCCTGTTTTAATTGCTTCATTTTGATGTGTTACATCTAAGACAATTATTGGTGCCTTTGTCTTAAAATCCTCTCTTGTTAATAGTGGCTGGGGATCACGTGAATAATAACTTTGTTGAAACTTTGAATACATATCATATAATATAGCAAACCGATTCCGATCGAATTGAAGATTTAAATCGTCATAAGGATAAGTATCAGAGTTAAGATGAACTTTTATGTCAGTCAAATCACAATGTTGAAATTTGTTTTCATTGTTTCTAAATCCCAAGAGTAGAAATCTAGGCCTTTCGTTTTCATTAGCTAACTTAACATTCCACAAAACAACCGTACTTTGTGGAAGAGAGGGATAATAATACATATCCCAACTTCTAAAAGATATATTTAATGGTCGCCGGTTATTAATAGTTTTTAACATTTCTAATTTATAAGCATCAGCAAGTTGAATATGTGGTACTTTCCAGGTAATATTTAATAATGTTAATTTACTTTTTTCGGTTGATATTATAGATTTGCAAACTTGTTTATCATCTTTTGATCGCAATAATATCAATTCATGTTTTGAGTTAACTACTACTTTGTTAAAATCTTCAGCAAATCCAAGTAATAATTTTAATGGAATACAAAAATTAAAATATCCATTTGATGATTTAAGACTTTCATTATTAAATGGTATCCATCCAGCATTCAAAAAACTTTCACTTTCACTTTTATTTAGTGATACATAGTTTTTTATTTCAGTTGCAATACCTAAGTGACGTGTACGGTCAATCTCTACACCATTAAGTTCATATCGAATTTCGTCAAACATATGTGCTACACAATTATTTAAAAGCTCTACAGATGCAGAAGTATCTGAATCTTCTTTTGATGCTAATCCTTCAACATATAGAAGACTTTCACTTGGTAACACATACAAATCTTGATTTTGAATTGTTATACGGATTTCATCATTATTTTTGAATGATTGTAAATATGATGTATAACTGTGGTATTCTTTTTTAATAATTGAATTGTCAAAGAGCGGTTTTTGCAATATATTAATAATGCTACTCATTTTTTTATTTTAAATCCTAAACTTTTTAAAAATTCTAAATTAGATTTGTTTAGTATATGTATCGCCTTTTGATCTCTTTTTACTCGATTAATTTGTTTACTTAATACTTCTTGGTGATTATTAGAGTGTATTAGTTTTTTAGTTTCTTCTTCAACTGATGGTGGTAGAATGAATGTTGAAATCTTATGTGAGTTACTCTTATTAAATATAATCATTCTTTAATTGGTTTTAAATGTAATCGTACTGTTATTTTTTCACCTCGAAAATTTATTAAATTTCCGTCTTGATCAACTACTTTCAAAACAATAGTACTTATTGTTCTTGTGTTCATAGGCAAATATATTACGTTAGCAGGTGTTTCCGTTATTTTATAACCTGGACTAACAACAAGAGAAAACTGATGGAGAGTATGTGCAGAGGCGTTATTTATATACGAACCGCTAACAATATTGCACTCAACAATTACTGTATTTATTTTTGTTATATCTATTGTTTTATCTGAATAATGGTCCAAATCATGTTCTAATTTTTTGGCACTAAAGCCTAATAACGATCCTATAGAGCGCTCCTTATTAAAAAATATTGGATCAATTTTGCTTTTTATGTGTGTTTGCAATGTATTGTAGTTAGCCTGAATTTTTAAAACTCCCTTTTCATTTAGTTGATGATATTTAGTTGTAATGAAATCAGATATATCAGTTAATTCATACGATCCTACAGGAACTTCTATTAAATGTTTGCCAATATGAAATAAGTTGTTTTCCACATCAACATTAGGAATAGAATGGTAAGTATCGAAGCTTATTAATCCGCAAACATAATTTTGATTAAGTTCTATTGGTGGAAAATAGTTTGCAACAAGGAATGAAGAATCTCCATTTAATGTTAATGTTATTGACATCTTAACGTTTGATGAATGAATAATTTATTTTCAAATATTATATTAATCTTTATAGATAAGCATCGTTGGTATTTATCCAAGAATTGTGTTCTGAGGAAAATCCTAACCATTTAACATATAACATATTTTTTTTCCTTTTTAAAACCTTTTCAACTAAATAAGTTTGTGGATACTTGGTTTTCATTAGTTCAAAGTCGTAAAATCCGCCTTTGATTTCGTGCCCTTGATAGTCTTCCAAAATATATGTATTAGGATTTGTGTTTTTAATAATTTTGATCTTAAATACTTCTGTGGTCCAATTTGGTGTATAACCCTTTTCAAATATATGTTTGTATTTACTTATTCGAACGTTATCACCAACTATAAATTTAGGTTTTTTGAATATTTTTAAATTATTGTAGATTGTGTCTAGAATAAATTTTTCATTTGCTTTGGTTACTTCATTAGGTGTCATCTTTATTGTTCTGTGAAATGTGTTATTATATTTATCAACAAGTTCTTTATATTTATTAATCCATTTATATGTTCCTTGATAACTAAACTCTTTCCACATCAACCCCTTTAATGTTCTATTAAATCGTTCTATAATAGACGCTTTAAGAACACTATATGTTGAATAATGATTAATATGATTTGATTGCATTAGCTGTTGAAATTTATTATTAAAAAATTCTTTTCCATTATCAGTTTGTAAATTTTTAGGTTTGCGATGACTTCTAATAAAAATACTTTCCATGGCAAGTGACACATTTTCACTGGTCTTTTTCTTTATTGGTACAACCCAAGCTCTTTTTGAAAATGTATCTATAACTGTTAGAAGATAGCAAAAACCATTATTTTTTGATGCATAATTTCCCATTTCAACTAAATCTGCTTGCCATAAATCGTCAATTCCTTTCACAATAACTCGTCTTCTTTTAAAATTTTTACGCGCTTGTTTATGTAATTCGTTAACTATTTCTCTCTTATCTGTGTTAAGATTCATATTGTTTGCATGTGAGTATAAGTCTGCGTTATTTTATATATATTACATTCATTTTTATTATGCTACTTTAATTCTGGGTGGAGGTGGAATTTTTCGCTTTTTTACATCATCCCCTGTAGAATTTTGTACGATCTGTTTGAAAATATGATTTTCAATTTTGCTGAACCTTGTTTCGAAATTACTTATAAGTTCTTTATTTGTTTTATACATTTGATCATTAACAACTTTTTCTATAGTTTCCAAATCGTCAAGGATATTGGTTTTAACAGATTCCTGTAACCTTTTTAAATCACTTTTAATAGCATTGAATTTAGAATCATATTCATTCTCCAACTCAGTTATTTTATCTAATATTAAAGTAATTTTTTTCATCATATAAACTTTAGAGACTGCATCTTTTGAATCTGCTGGTGGCAACAAATTACTAATTCTCTTGCCATTTAGATCTAAACAATTGTTGTTTATGCTAATATCAAACATTTTAAAAATATCTTTACTTAATTTTGGATTACTAATTTTGTTTTTTATCCAACTTTCTCCAAATTTATTTATAAAACTCATTTTTTTTTTTTTTTTTTGTTAATAAATAATATTAGCTTCTTTCAGTTCTTCAACAATAGCTATTATTTCGTTTTTATGATTATTATGACCAACACTTTCCGATGAAAGGAGTAAACGTAGTCTGTCAACTAACTCATTAGGATCATCCCAATATATATAGCTTGGTTTACGATTGTCTACAGTTTTTAAGGATAATCCACTGCCTTTTGTTAGAATATTGATTTTTGTATTAAATAGTTTTCTTATTATGTGTTGATACTTAAATGCTCTTGTACCTTTAATTTGTGATTTTGATTGATAATTTCGCTTATGTGCATTTGTGATTTTTAAAATTTCTTTATATTTTTTTAAATCAATTTTATTGTAATGCATAGGTTTTGAATGAAACATTAATTCAAATAAGCCTGGACTCATTTCCCACTTAAAATTTGCTAGCTGGATTGTGTTATCCATATTAAATTTTATTTTATTTTTTCCATAACGCCAATTCCCCTCTTCATCTATATTAAAGCCATAAACTGTATCAACTTTTTTATTATCCAACAGTAATTGTAAATTTTTGAATAATGACGATTTATTTACGTTAATAGAATGATCATCAACATCACTCGCATTAGAAATCATATCAACTTCAATATCGTCGACGTCACCATCATTATCATCATTGTAAACATGTTTTGAGTTGCTTATATCATTGGTTTGCTCGTTTTCATAATTATTTTTTAGTGGTTTGAACGAAACTGTTGAAGATCCACTTTTTTGATTATCTTCAAGCTTTTCAATTATACGATTCAAAGGTTTTGTTATAGGTTGAAATGTGTCCTCCAACTGATTAGCCATATCTATATTATTTAATTTAATATTTTTTAGTTTTTCTTTTAATATCTCCCTAGTTTTAACAATATTTTTTAACAGCTTATTATTATCCATATTAATTGATATAATTTGACTATAATCTGCTTTATATCTGGGTACGATCTGCTTTGTATCCGGTTATGATCTGTTCTGTATCTGGTTACAATCTGCTTAACGTATAGTTATGGCCTCCTTTATATCTATGCAGGAATTGCTCACAGTCGAATTGAATTTACAGTTGAATGAAATTATCGAAACCTTTTCTATATCGTCCTTTGTTTATTAAATCATCTTTACTCACAACAACAAACCCATATTTATCTTTCCAACACTCACTACATATATCTGTAAATTCTTGAAATGACATATCACCAATAATATGATCATTATATATGTGTCGTAAATTCATTTCATCTTGTTTAAATATAATTATCAAATTAGCATTATCTCGTATAAGATGTTTTGGAATTTTTGTGTAAGTTTGACATAAATAAAAACAATCAATATGCTTATGTCTACCCATACAAAAGTAATCTCTAATTGTATTCTGTTTTCCACATATTACATCGTCAAATATTATTATAGAATTTGAATTTGCTTCAGCTGGTGTTAAAACTTTTTCATTTTCCGTAAATGTAAAGATATTTAATCCTTTTATTGGATTGATCAATGTTTTAAGATAGCAGTATTTAGGTTGATATAAAGATTTTGAATAGAGGTATATGTTTTTAAATCTAAGACCATTGGGACTTTCTATTAAACTAATCATAACATTAGTTTTTCCACAGTTTGATGGTCCTACAATTAGCGCTCGTATTGAATTGGGTAATAAAGTACTGTGAACTATTTTCTGTTTATTATCTCCTTCAACATTTCTTACAATAATTTGCTTTTCTTGTTTTATTAAACGCATACTGATTACTGTCCTTTAATCATATAAATTCAATCTTTTATACGAAATTTAGATCATTTTAGTTTTGAAGGTTTGTTAGGTTTGCACTTAAGAAGAGAAAAATTATTATAAATTATTATGGAAAAAATGCAAAATATTCAGTGCAAACTTGGAAGCGGATTTGTAAACAACTTAATTAACAAATTGCCTATTGAACTACACTTACCTGGATATCAGTTCTGCGGACCCGGAACAAAACTAGAAAAACGATTAACAAGAGGAGATAAAGGAATAAACTATTTAGACGAAGCTTGTAGAGAGCACGATATTGCATATTCACAGTCAAATGATATTAATAAGAGACATCAAGCAGATAAAATATTAGCTGAAAAAGCTTGGCAAAGAGCAAAATCTAAAGATAGTGATTTAAAAGAACGTATACACGCTTGGCTTGTAACAAATACCATGAAAAGTAAAGTTAAATTGGGGTTGGGCATCAATAATGCAAAAATTCATAAGTCAAAAAAATTGAAGAAGAAACTGAAAAATAAAAAAAAATATAATAAAAATCTATTTTCGAAGACTGTTAAAAGCACTTTACAAATTTTAAAAAAGGAAAAACCTAATAACGTAAATGACGCTATTACAATTGCAAAAAAATCTGTAAATTCGTTCTTCAAAAACAAGAAAAGATCTAATATCGCTGTACCAAGAGTAATCCCAATGCCCAAAATTGGTGGATTTATCCCATTGATACCAATTTTAACAGCTCTTTCAGCACTTGGAAGCTTGGCGTCTGGAGGAACAGCTATTGCTAAAGCAGTAAATGACATAAATAATGGAAAAGATCAACTGGCAGAAGCAAATCGTCATAACAGACGTATGGAATCAATTGCTATGGGAAAAGGTTTATATCTTAAACCATATAAAACAGGATATGGTCTCTTTTATAGTCCAACTCCAAAAAACTTATAGATAATCTACCCAACCGTCCATTGACTGATCTAGATTTAATGAAATATTGTAGTAATTTAAAACATTTTAGAGGTGTTTTTATGCGCGACAGTTTGCCTGAGAAACCTTTAATTCAAGAATGTGGTATTATTAACTTAGATAACTCAAATGGACCTGGAACGCATTGGGTAGCCTATTATAAAAATCATAATTATAAAGAATATTTTGATAGTTTTGGAAATTTACAACCCCCAATTGAAGTAATTAAATACCTAAAAAAACCTATTGTATATAATTATAAACAGAAGCAAAAATTTAATACATTTAATTGTGGTCATTTATGTTTGAAATTTTTATATAATAAACATAAATAATAAAAAAATTTTCTTTATTTAATTTTTTTTATTTTTTATTTTTTTAAATTAAATTAAAACAAAAAGTTTTTGATTTTTATTTTAACAAATAAGTATTATATATACAGTTATTTTTTTTTTTTTTTTAATTTATAGTTTAATTATCAATTTCCATAAAAATATTATCATCGTTTGTGTTATTAAGGAAATGTATAACATCATTATCAATCTCCATCAAAATATTATCGTCAACATCCGAATAAAAATTATCAAAGTCACTTTGAAGTTTGTAATGTCCGCGTGCATATGTGTTAATTTTGTCCGGCCTAATAATTCTTTTATCATCCGAGTAGCTCAAGACAACCTTATTAAATTTTTGAGTATACAACTGATGAAGTTTTGATCTAAATGTATTCATTGAATCTGAAATAATCTTTTGTTCAAACAAAGTTGTTTTATAATCTGAAATTGAGTAATTTTTTAGACATGCCTTTTTAACACCCTTTGATTTTCTAACTACATCCATGCCAATTGTTTCGAATGAATACATTTTTGAGCGAAGTCCTACAAATTCTTTCATAATTTTTCCACTATTTTCATCTTTCATCATACCTATAACTTTTTTATTTTCTAATTTTATGTTATAAGCATTGTCAGTCGGATAATCTGATGTGTCGAATCTAGACGAAATATCACCACGAATATCATCATAAAAATCTTCTGTTTCAATAGAATAGATAAATGAGTCAGTATCCATATAATTAAGCACAACTTTGGATAAATATTTAGGTTTCATATAGTCATAATGAAAATCGTACATTTTCCATTTAGAGAGTTCTAATACCGCAAAGCCTAAATATATTGGCTTATCATAAGTTACTTTCATTATTTCCAATTGAATGGCGAACATTTCATCTGAAAATTGAACAATACTTTTGAAGTTTGGTTTTGCGATTAGTGCTCTTGCCCCTAAACGATTTCTTTGTGTGGTTTCCCACTGTGTTACAATTTTTACATCTTTTCGTTTATGAACATTTTCCAAAGTTTTTCCATAAACACAATTGTTCATTAATTTGTAAAAATCTTTTTCAAATGAATTTTTCGCCATTGTTCTGCAGTGAGTGTTTTTATCAATATAACTTTTAAGCCAATCAGATTGTTTAAATTTTAGTACTCTATGAATTTTTTTCAATATCAATCCATTCCTTAAACATTGTTTAAGTACTCTATAATGAATTTTATATTTTGTTTTAAATGTAAGATCTGCTATTAACTTCCTAGATTTTGAGTTACCAACACTTTTATTTTCAGGACAAAATGGAAGATCATTATGCAAGTCATGAATATTTTTAGGATATTCTAAGTCTACCTCTAAGAAATAACCAATAGGTGATGTGTCCGATACACTATTTATATCTAAAAATGAAATAGATTCATCAGAAAGCCACTCGAATTGTCCATATGGAAGATATTCAGACATTGCCCACCCATATAAATTATTTGCGTCTAAATATATTAAGTATTCTGAAGGTTTACTAGAATCGTATTCTTCAAAAAGATATTTGTTATTAGCTTTAGAGTATCTTTTTGAGCATTGCACTAAGCCTCCTCTAATGCCATCTTGTATAAAATTATACATATTTATATCAGTTAATAACTCTAGCTCGATTTCTGTACTTTTTAGCATTGCATCCCATGAGAGTCCAGGAGCAGTGTAGTATTGGCATGGGTCAAGTTTGTGTACTTCTTTACAAATGTTTCTAAAATTTTGAAAGATGTCCGCTAATAGAAGAACATCAGTTTTCAAATATAGTTTTGAATAATCTAACAAAGTATTACAATTAAAAGTTCTCCAAACAGTACTTGCATGGCTATAATCTTTAACAGAACATTCAGAATTATTTAGAAGATCATAAAACTTTTCTCGAGTCGGTAGTGTTCTTTCGTTAAACCTTTCCATGGAATCTATATATGAGTAAGGAAATACTCCTTTCCTTCTAATTAAGTTAAATTCGTCACTTTGCGGATACATTTTTTTAAGTATATGAAAATCATCACTGCTTAAATTGTTTGCAAGTGATTCTAAACTGCAAGACATAAATCGTAAGGAATCTAAAAAGCGAATTTCAATGCTATTTCCATCATCTAATGGTATAAACTTTGATAAGGATATGTATAATTCTTTATTAAGGGGAATTACTTTTATATCACCATCAAAATTATGAAGCTCTTTAACGAATAAATGACAGTCATAGGAAGAAAAGTTGTGAAATAACACAGGTACAAATTTTGAAACTTTATATTGCATATTGCAAGAATTGTGCGCAGGTCCTCTATATTTCCCAGTTAATTGACAATGATCTCTGACTTTATCAGTTCCTAAATCTTTGTTACAAATGTGACATATTCTAGATGAATTGTAATCAATTTCTTCATTATTATTAAGTCTTGATATTGGAGCTATTTTTGATAAATGATTATAATAAATTTCCTTTATATCATTAATCAAATTTTCTAAAAACTTATAGGGTGCGTCTTCACCAAAATAAATATTAAATTTGTCTAAATTATCATTGTAGCTACATTTAATGTAATAACTGAAAGCACATGCTACGTGTTTTTGAATAGTTGTAGTCCTGATATTATTATTGCTATTATTATTACTAAAATTTTCTAAATATACCTCAAAATCTGCATATATCACAAATGGCACATCTAATTGTTTTTTATAATTTTTAAAACGTAGCGTTGAATTGGCAGGTGTTGGTAAAGTGGCAACAATCTTTTTACACTCGCTTTTATGCTCATCCATCATCTTTTGACTATGCGAGTATTGCAGACAAGCATTACATAAAAATATTTTATTATTATGGCTGGTTAGTGAACTTCGTATTAACCTATAGAGAAAATAATAATAAATATAAAAACAATGCAGATATAAAATATAATATTAATTTAGTTACCTTGAAATATCTTTAATCAGCACATAATGAAAAATATCGTCCTTCGTTAAAAGAAGAAGATTTACATGATGACCTTTAATGTTTGAAGTTAGATGATACGGCCCCACAATTTGATTATTTTCACAACCAAACACATTTACACTAATGTTGTTTTGTTTTTCAAATTTTTTGACATCACACAGCTTTAGAGGAAAATCTAAGTTATGAAAATTCACATTTTGATCAAATATATTTATTAGGCTAGAATTAATGTTTATTGGATAATTCTGTATGACAGATCCATTTGGTAAAAATGATGCAATTATGCACCATTTAAAACAATATTCATCATTGTTTTTTATATTTAAGCACGCTTTCTTCTTTTCTATCCATTGGGGGAGAGGGATATAGCGTGAACCTCTTATAAATGCTGAGCGATTTATATTCATATGGAGGTATCTAATTGTTATAAGTGTCCATCCACTATCCCTTTCTTGAAAATCTGACATTTTCGTACTTATTTCATCTGCTTGACGATTAAATATCTCCTCTATATCGTTGTTGTCAGCCAATGTAACAAACACCATTTTTGAATGATGAGTTATTGCACACATTGTCAACTCTTCGTCTACAATTTTTATGTATTCACAATCAAGGTCCATGTTAAATTTTAAAGTTGTATGATCTTTCAGAGCATCTATTAAAATTTTCAAGACACTATTTTTAATTCCCGCAAAAAATTCTTGAGGGTGTAAAATTTCTTCATTTTTATTTTCATATGTGAATGTTTGAACACGATTTCTGAAAGCATTTTTAGTAATTTTCATGTTTGAATCAGTTTCTTTAGGGATAGAGGACACTGTTGTTGGAATATTTTTAAATGTACTGGTGTGAATCTTCTCATGGTTTTTTAAAAATAGTTTAGATGTACTGCTGTGAGTCATCTCGTGTTCTTGTAAATTCTTTAAGTGAGAAAAATATTTCCCACATTCCGTGCAATGTAGCTTTTCATGATCTTTTAACATATCACGTTCCGGAAAAATTGATGTACAATATTTACATTTAAAAGACGACATCTTATTTTAAATATTTTATTTATTAAAATTATTATAAAAGTGGTAATAATTTTTTATATTTGATTTAAAATTTCAATTTCACCTTTTATTTTTTCAAATACTAATTTTTTGTACAGCAACTTTGAAGTAAATCTTTAGACTAATGAAATAACATAATGTCCATGAATATAAATATATGTATGTAAATCATCTCTATGTTTAGTGAGAAGAAGATGTCCTAAATATATTTGCATGAGAATAAGAGCTGAATTGAGTGTAAGTGTGTGTGAGTGGGAAAAATAAATTCTTGTTTTATATTGTTGTAAATATATGTATGTAAATCATCTCACGATTTGTTTTGTTAAAATAAAAACAAAACAAACTAAATCTTGAATATGTCCTGTTACATAGCTATTTCACAATGCATTACTTTTAGAAAGCAAGGCAAGATTTTCTCTCAAAAATACATTTTACCTAAACTGTGTATAATACGATTTTCTCTGAAAACTGTGCATGATCGTTCACGATTTGTTTTAAAAAACACACCAAATTTTGAATATGTTCTGTTACATGCATAGTTATTTCACAATGATATGCTATGTAACAGGACATGTGCAAATACATATAGCTAATTTATATTTTCACATTACATTTTACCCAAACTGTGCAAGATCGTTCACGATTTGTTTTGTTTAAAAAAAAACAAAACAAATTGTGAATATGTCCTGTTACACAGCTATTTCACAATACATAGCATTGCTATGCATTGTGAAATAGCTGTGTAACAGGACATGTACAAATACATAAATATAATTTACTTCAGTAGTAGCATGTTATTATGACACTAATTTTACTCTGAAAAAAAAAAATTATGTATATATGTATGATCTCTCGAAGTATGTAGATTTACTATAACAAATATATTTTACCTACACCGTGTAAATCATTCAAGGTTTGTTTTATTAAAAACAAAAAAATCTATTCCTTTTTCATACTAGGTATCAAAAATGTATATTAATGCTTGTTTTATGCAGAAAATTTAGATTTTTCTTTCATAGCAGGTACCAACAAATTTCGATTAACCTTATGAAGAAAATTTTGATTCATTCATAGCAGGTACCAAAAAAAATATTTTATTGCCCTCAAAAAGAAACCTGAAATCAACCAATGAGGAAGCAGAAATTTTTATTGCCCTCAAAACTGATGGTGGACCAAAAAATTTCGATTAACCTTATGAAGAAAATTTTGATTCATTCATAGCAGGTACCAAAAAAATATTTTTATTGCCCTCAAAACTGATGGTGGACCAAAAAATTTCAATTAACCTTATGAAGAAAATTTTGATTCATTCATAGCAGGTACCAAAAAAAATATTTTATTGCCCTCAAAAAGAAACCTGAAATCAACCAATGAGGAAGCAGAAATTTTTATTGCCCTCAAAACTGATGGTGGACCAAAAAATTTCGATTAACCTTATGAAGAAAATTTTGATTCATTCATAGCAGGTACCAAAAAAATATTTTTATTGCCCTCAAAACTGATGGTGGACCAAAAAATTTCAATTAACCTTATGAAGAAAATTTTGATTCATTCATAGCAGGTACCAAAAAAATATTTTTATTGCCCTCAAAACTGATGGTGGACCAAAAAATTTCAATTAACCTTATGAAGAAAATTTTGATTCATTCATAGCAGGTACCAAAAAAATATTTTTATTGCCCTCAAAA
This sequence comes from Thelaira solivaga, assembly GCA_947397855.1. NCBI lineage: Eukaryota > Metazoa > Arthropoda > Insecta > Diptera > Tachinidae > Thelaira > Thelaira solivaga. The sequence continues at coordinate 9,661,632 of OX377615.1, forward strand.
CTGATGGTGGACCAAAAAATTTCGCTCCCCCATTCCTAACTACTACTAGCGATTCGTCAATGATTCGTCGAAAAAAACAAAAGAAACCTGAAATCAACCAATGAGGAAGCAGAAATTTTTATTGCCCTCAAAACTGATGGTGGACCAAAAAATTTCGCTCCCCCATTCCTAACTACTAGCTTGTTTTTGCTTCTCCTGGGCGCATACCTCTGGCATCTATTATATGGCCTAAAAAATTAACTGTTGTATGCATAAATGAACATTTTGATGGTCTTAAAGTGAGACCCTCCTCTTTCATAACTGACAGAAATTCCGTAAGAATTTCCAAACCTTCTTCTACAGTTTTAGTCGGAATAATCACTTCATCTACGTAACTTATTACGTTTGTTTTATCAACTGAGTGATCATTTCCTGAAACACCATATAAGCGTTTATCAAACCGAAGGGCATAACATTATATTCGTATAATTCATCTGGTGTTATAAATGATGTGTACTTTTTACTATTTTCACTTAATGAAATCTGATAATAGCCCGAAGTCATATCAAGTATTGTAAAATATTTATTACCTGCTAGTAAAGACAATTGCTCTTCCACCACAGGCATAAAATACTGCTTCTTAACTGTTACCGAATTTAGCACTCGATAATCTGTACACATTCGACTTTCACCATTAGATTTTGGTACTAGCAAAACTGGAGCAGCATGTGGTGAATTACTAGGACGAATTTTCCGAAAACACACATCGAAAGACTGCAGTAAATTACGAATTAATGACTTTTGCCCGTCACCAATACTTTCACCAATATTAAAATCAGTATCAAATAAAACTTCTATTTTTAATACTCCAGATTCAACTATCAAACGATGATCTTCTGTACACAATACATGTCTGCCCAAAATAACATCATACGACATAAAATTATCTGGTATCAGATATATGGTAGTCTTGATACGATTTCCGTCAATAGTGATTATACATTCCCAACCTTTCTTAGCCTCTACCATTACTTCACCAAAACCACTCATTATCTTTGATGTTGTTTGTTGTATAACCTTTGAAGGAACAGATGACTTTCTGATTAGAGTAAATTTACTACCAGTATCTACAAATGCTAAAAATCTGTATGAATCAATAAAAATTTGTTTTAAAACTGGAGAACATATCTTTGCTATCTTGTCATTAACTATAGAAACTGTTGGTCTAGCTCTGCATTGGTTTTCATTATGGCCCATCTTTATGCACACTGTGCATTTTTGTTTCTTCAAAGGTTGTGGGCATTTTACAGCTATGTGCCCCCAATTGTTGCAATTAAAACATTTTGGACCTTTACGTTCATAACTCTGTGGACTTGTCACAATCTTCGTTTCTTCCACACCTTTGTCAATAATTTTCTTAGTTAGTACGATATTAGAAATATTTTCAAAAGAACTTAATAGGTCATTGCATGTTCCCAAATTCATAGCTAACAACGTCCGTGTTAAATTAACATCACTTACACCGTTAATTATGTAAGACAGAATTGAAAAATCATCAACATCCCCTTTTCGCCCGATCGCCAGCATGCCATAGTAATATTCTACCAATGACTCACCTTGACTCCGTTTACGTGTCATCAATTCGCGGTGGACATCAGCAATACTCACTTTACATGAACAATCTTTCAGAAACAATTTTTTTAACTGTTCCCATGTTTCAATAACTGGTAAAGAGTCTATCCAATTCTTAGCAAGGCCTTTCATTTTATGATGCACAGCAAATAAAATTGTTTCGTCAGACCATCCATAAACATGTTGCAATTTTTCAATCTTATCAATAAACTGTATTGATGTTACTATTTTTATAATTGGATCTAAATCTGGTATCATTACAATGTAATCTTTGAGAGAACCTGACAAGCCCGTTGCCTGAACTGCTCTCCCTGGTACTATGTGACAATTACCTGCGGCCTCATCATTGATGTTTATTAATGACTCGCTACTGTTAACTCGCTCTTGTATGCCACCTTGCCCAACAGCTTTCACATTCATTGCCAACTGACTTACATTATGTGACAAACCACCCATTTGTTTTTGGCACTCATTTGCCTGCTCATCAAACCCGTGTAAATCTTCCTGGAAAATTTCGTCATCCACTTCCACTTCTTCCGATCCACAAGCTTCAGCTAATCTTAAAATCTTTTCCGATTTGTTACCCGACAGAGACATCCTTTTGTTTTTCAGCAATTTATTTATCTGTTCAACCTTTAATGAATACAGATTTACCTTTATTTATTTATTTTTTTTTTTATCAATATTTTCTTTTAACAATTGAATTCAGCCTTTTTTTTTTTTATTTAAATTAAATTTTTTTTTTTGTTTTTTTTTTTTTTAAATGTCAATCCTTTTTCCTATGTCTTCTTATTTACTTAAACACACATTTGTGTAACTTCGTATTTTTTTTTCTTAAACGTCTCCTTGACTGTATCCTTTCTTTCCCGTTATTATTTGTGTATTGAGGTATATATGTATGCTTATATACATACATATATATTCAAGCGATTCTGAATGATCCCACTTCTGAGTTGTCAAGACACCAAGTTTTAGCAAATAATAACAATTTCATTTATTAATATATAATAATTTCAGTTGAAAAGAATAATTAAAAATAATCTTGCTTAAAAGTTCTATATACGTCTGTTCTGTTTGAACGACCGGCACTCACTAACTCCTATTTTATGTTCACAATTAATATTGACAATTATTTATTTGACAGTAGTATATCTAAAATCAATTTCGTTTTCGACGGTGAATTTAATGGTAGGGTGGAAACCATTCACTATTTTAACGTAGAGTCAATTTTGTTATTTTGCAAAGACTCGTCGAGCAGTTTTTCCATAACCAAGTCGATCAATATTGGCGAAGCGGGTGAGCCCATAGGCAAACCTTGTTTTTTTTTGTTTATAAATTTTGCCTTCGAATTTAAAATAACGAGTTTCTTTTATATAAAATGGTAGAACCTTGACAAATAATGGCCTTTTCATCGATGTATATGTTGCTATTTCTTCCCATCTATCCTGTATTATCTTAAGTGCTAAGACTACTCCCACACTCGAGAAAAGAAAAATTACATCAATTGCCGCCAGCTTTTCATCGGCTTGAATAATTAAATTTTCAGCTCTTTCTTTAAAATCTAATGAATTCTTCACGTTATAAAGGGTGTCCCAACAAGAACGCAAGATTTAAATTTTAAATAAATGACTGGTGCAGCAATTGAATTGTTTCTCTGGCTGTATGACATGTGGCGCCGTCTTGTTGAAACCACAAGCCCTCCACATTCATTTCTTCAATTCTAGTCAAAAAAAACTGGTTATCATTTCACGATACCGAACACTTTTGACTGTTTGCGCTTGACCTGCCTCATTTTCATAAAAAAAAGGTCCAACGATTCCTCCAGCCCAAAAAGCACACCACACAGTGACATGTTGAGGATGCATATGCTTCTCGTGAATCACTCGAGGATTTTCCTCACCCCAAATGCGATAATTCTGCCTATTGACGAAGCCATCAAGATGAAAATGGGCCTCGTGACTGAAGATGATTTTATCGGCAAAATCAGCATTTTCATGTCGTCTCTCCAATACCCAATTAACGAACTCCCTTCGCTGTCCATGGTCATGTTTTACTAACCTCGTACTTTCTACTAGCAAACAATAACAATTGTTCAAATGTCAAACAATGACACTTCGAATGGCGCCAAATTTAAATCTTGCGTTCTTGTTCGGACACCTTTTATTTTGAGTTTTTTGTGATATTCTGTAATATATTCATAAGGCCGTAAATCCTTGGGGCGTAAGACACTTGAGATCTGAGTCTTTTTCTGTCAAACGCGGTAATTATCTTATTTTTATACATTTCTTCAACCAATTCATGGTTTTTTTTTTTTTTTTTTTTTTTTTTTTAAAGAGGTTGTAGGGTCTTTGATACGTCATCATGTCCCCTACTATCACTTTCATTGGCAATAAAAGAAAATTAAAAATGTTGTAAACATAAATGTGAGCTCGAGCTTGAAAAAACTTTACTTTGGAATTAATGATATTTCTTTCCACTAAATTTTCCTCTCCGTGCGACATCAATAATACTACCCATTATTTTTAAAAGTGATTTTCATTTAAAACTACATGAAATAAAAAACTATTTATCTGTTTTACAAATTAACTGTAAAATAAAATAAATAAATTTTACTCATTTCTATAATTCTGCTTTACAATTTCTTACATATATTCGTACTTATATATGTAAATACATATAAGCTATTGGGGTGTTCGGAATAACATCATTCTAACTAAACTTAAACTTTTATTTAAAATTTTTTACTGCAAGACTAGAATCTGCTTTCTTATAAAGGGTGTTTTTTTATAGACGTATAGAACTTTAAGTTGGCATTACTGTTCAAGATGGCGACCGATTTAACAGTTGTCAAGTGATTTATTCTCAGTTTGGCTTGGCAATTCATCATGAATAGACTCACGCCTGAACAACGCTTGCAAATAGTGCAATTTTATTTTGAAAATAATGGTTCTGTGAGGAATACGTATCATAAGCGAATTTTGTTTAGCGATGAAGCGCACTTCTGGTTGAATGGCTACGTCAACAAACAAAACTGCCGCATTTGGAGTGAAGCTAATCCTCTTGTGTATGTCGAAACACCGTTACATCCAGAAAAACTGTCTGTTTGGTGCGCTTTATGGGCTGGTGGAATCATTGGTCCGTACTTCTTCAAAAACGATGATGGACAGAACGTTACAGTCAATGGTGATCGGTATAGAGCCATAATTACTAACTTTTTCATTCCTTAATTGAACAACCATGATGTCCAGGAGCTGTGGTTCCAACAAGACAGCGCAACATGTAACACAGTTCGTGCCACAATCGATTTATTGAAAGACACGTTTGGTGACCGCCTAATTTCACGTTTTGGACCTGTGAATTGGCCTCCAAGATCTTGTGATTTAACATCGCTAGACTACTTTCTGTGGGGCTATGTAAAGTCATTGGTCTATGCGGATAAGCCACAAACGCTTGATAATTTGGAAGACAACATTCGCCGTGTTATTGCCGATATACGACCACAAATGTTGGAAAAAGTTATCGAAAATTGGACGTCCAGATTGGACTACATTCGAGCCAGCCGTGGCGGTCATATGAAAGAAATCACATTTAAAATGTAATGCCACTTTTGGATAAATAAAATTCGTGTCAATCGAATAATCCATCGTTGTTTTATTGCAATTTAAAGTTCTATACATCTATAAAAAACACCCTTTATTAAAATAGTATTTCATTGCTCAATGTTTACACAAGCCGTCAAACTGACACAAGTCATCACAAACTTATTTACATAATTTAATAATGAAAAAAAGTAGTTAGATTAAAACAAAAACATTTTACATATACGTACATGCACGATGTTTAATAAAAAAAACAATGGTTGTTTTCGATTGTTGAAATGTAATTGAATTCTTTATTGTAAAAACTTTCTTAAATAAACTTAATTCTACGATTTTATTGCTTACGGCTAATTTGTGCAATTTCATAATTGTAGTATATTATTTATTTTAATTATATTATTGCTTACAACTAATTTTATGTAATTTAATAATTGTTGAATATGCCAACTGAAAAGTAGGTTGAACAAAAGTGCAAGTAAAGTACATTAAACTTACTGAGTTTATGAAAAGTAGGTTGAACAAAAGTGTATTGAACTTGCTGACTTTATTTGGTAAAATGGTTTGTAATATGAGCTTATGACAAATAATTAAAATGGTAGTTGTTGCTTTTAGCGAACATTAATCTAAATGATGAAAATGCAATCAGCAGAATTTGTTAACCAAGTGAGCGAGAGTTATTGGTTTGGGTTCATACTTGGGTATGTAACTCACGCGTATACATAAAGGGTGGTTAAATTTCAAGGGCCGATGTTGAATGTAAACCACACCTAAACGTTAAGTTTTTTTCTGCATTTCATTTAACATTTCTCAATTTCAGACTAACTCAATTTGAAACATGGAAAGATACACAATCGAGCAACGCGTTAAAGTTATTCAGGCTTATTATGAAAATAGGCGTTCAAATCGAAATGCATATCGGGCACTTCGTGATTTTTTCGGTCGATTTAATCGTCCAAATGTGCGTACAATCGAAAAAATCGTTGAAAAATTTGAGCAAACCGGGTCTGTAGGAGATGTGAAAACACCAGTGCATGCTCGTACAGCTCGTACTGCAGAAAATATTGCTGCTGTTCGCGATAGTGTAGCTGAAGAGCCGTCCACCTCAACTCGTCGTCGTGCCCAACAATTGCACCTCTCACGCTCGTCGTTGATGAACATTATGCATAAAGACTTGCATTTACACGCTTACAAGGTGCAATTGACTCAAGAACTAAAACCTCTTGACCATTCCAAACGTCATCAATGGTTAGCATGGTGGCAAGAAATGGCAACAGTGGATGATTAATTTTCGAAGAAAATCATCTTCAGTGATGAGGCACATTTTCACCTCAATGGATTCGTCAATAAGCAGAATTACCGCATTTGGGCGAATGATAATCCAAGAGTGATTGTCGAAAAATCAATGCACCCACTGTTTGGTGCGGTTTATGGGCTGGCGGCATCATCGGGCCGTATTTTTTCCAAAATGAGGCCGGTCAGGTAATTACTGTAAATGGTGTTCGCTATCGTGAGATGATAACGAACTTTTTATGGCCCGAATTGGAAGATATGGATGTGGACTATATGTGTTTTATTCAAAATCAACATCGGCCCTTAAAATTTAACCACCCTTTATATTTTTTATAAGAGCTGCATTGAAAGTTTTTAAAGGCCATTTTTTGAGTTCAAGTTTAACCCTCTTTAATAGTGGGCATAGTTTTTTTTTTACAAGCACAAGTTTTTAGAATAAAAGAGTAAGACAAAATGTCGGCTTACAAAAAAAAATAAATTTTTTTCGCTAATAGTTTTTTATCACAAAAATAAAACATTAATCTCAGTATTAGGTGTGGGTATAATGTGGAATTAACTGAAATCTTAGGTATTATTAAGCGTATTGATGGTATAATATTAGGTTTTTAAATGATACAAAACAAAAAAAGTAAAGAAGTTGCGAAATTTTATACTACGGACGATAGTAGCACTAGTCTAAATTGTTTGTTTCATGTTTTAATCTGTAGATGAGCATTTTTATAATAGCAGAGTACACGCTAGATACAAATTATCTAGTGTACAAATGTAAAAATAAAATAAATGTAAAAATTTTTGACACACAATAATAAAATGCACTATCCTACTATTTTCTACAACACCTCAAAATTAGAATATGAAAATCCAATGTAAATATGTTCTACAGTTGTGTACAACAGCTGCCGCTAAATGGTGCAAACTTTTAGTTTGTGATAAAGCTTATCTTTTTGAAAAATGGATATGTTAGCACCACAGTTGTTTACATTTTATTAGTTTATAATTATCAGAAAAAGTCGATCACGCTTTGTAGTTAAAATTTTCCATAAAAATACATTAATTGTAAAAATACTTTAAGGCATGAATTCCGCTAATATTTTTTCTTGGTATTAGATATCTAAAAAACGCGTAATTTCTGAGTTATGAGCCTTGCAAGTTTTCATTATTTTAATATAAAATTTGTTATTTTGCTTATTTCTAAATATGGGCTGTTATTTTTGCAAGCATCATACGTATACTTTTTAAAAATATGTGTCAGCGGTAATTTATGTAAGATTGTGTTTATATTTTACTATAATAAATTTACCGCTAACTCATTTTTTTAAGTGCAATTTAAAACTTTCAAACATAGCAGTTTATATATTGTGCCAATTTTTATCGGTTTTAGTAATATATTGCTAGTTTTGTATGAAACTTGTAATGTGAGTGTAGAAGACACGATGGTGTTGTGTTTCTTTGTATGTGTTTTAAGTATATTTTTAAGTTAACACCCCTATTCCAGTTGTATCAATAGATAACGCACGGCGTTTTATTGTCGACGGCTTTAAATTAGTAGTAGTTGTCGTAATCGTTATTTATCGATAAGTATTTCTTCAAAACTTGTATTCTGCAAGAAAATGCGACTGTAATATTGTATTGAAACGAGTATGATTTCGTCGTTACCATTTTAGGTAATTATTAAGAAATAATAATAAAAGAATAAAAAAGAAAAATGTAAAAAATTTTAAAAATAAACCGACAAATATAAAATAATTTGAAAAACTAGTGGAATTTTTGGAAAAAGTCCTTGCCTTGCAGTAGGAAGTACCGTTCCATTTAATTTCAAAGCAAATTAAAAATAAATTGTTAGAAAATAAACTCACTTCTCTAGTGCCATCAGATGTTATAATTAAAAATTCCTGGGAAGTATTTTATATTTTCCCTTTCCTCTTATTATAAGTATTTTTTTTATTTCTTTATATCAAAGAATAATCTGTGGTCTAGGGAATTTTTTTCCCAAAAACCAAAATTTTTCTTGGAAAAAATACTGGGGAATATTTATATCTGGTCTAAGAGTCTTAACCAAAATTTTTTAAACTGGCTACCACAGTTCTAAATTAAAGTCGTTTTACATGCTGAGTTCATAAAATCCCTGGGCTAGAAATCTTAATGTAGCTGCCAATTTAATTTTTTTTAGAAATGAATATAAATCTAGCTCCATTCTTTAAATCACATACTATTATGTCCAGTACATGCTTAAAAGCTGTTTTATTCAGTTAAAAGTAATGTTCAAGCCGGTAGATAAAGTTGCAAATAATTATTTTGAAAGGGTTTGGCTTCGATACATACTTTTCATTCGGTAATTTGAGTATATCGGACTTCTCCTGATAAGTTTTCTTTCTAATACTAGATCACTTAAATATAAATTTAAATTACAAGCAAAAAAATTTTGTTACAAAAATTCAAAACAAAATAAACCAGCTGAAAGAAATACCAGAGATGTGTTAAAAAAAACGATAAACTGTCATCGTGGCAGTAAGACTTTTATAGAATACCAAATCAGTATCGAAGTGATGACGACGATGAAAAGCGAAGTTGAAATAAAAACGATGATGAAATTTATGGCGACAACTGGAATAAGTGTGCAAAACTTTTTAAATTCTACTACGATTCGTTTGAAACTACTGCTCAAATTTAAAAATGATGTAGATATAACGTAAAGGAATTTTCAATGCGCAATTTCGAATTTTTTTCTTAAACACATAAAACAAACTGTTTACAAGTAATAACCATATAAAAGGTGATTTTATAAGAACTATCGGAAATTAAAAAAAAAAAACACATAAAATTCAGAAAAATGCATGAAATATTTATTTGGATCGATAGTTGAGTCGATATAATTTAATGTTTGAAGATTATTTCATGCAAATGTTGGCCGCGGCTGCGCCTCAAATGGTCCATCCGCTTAGTCCAATTTTGGCATACTCTTTCCAACATTTCGGCCGGTATCTCACGAATAATGTTGGCAATGTTGGCTTCCAGTGCGTCAATCGAAGCGGGCTTGTCCCTATAGACATTAGCCTTAACATAGCCCCACAAAAAATAGTCTAGAGGCGTTAAATCGCACGATCTGGGCGGCCAATTGACTGGTCCCAAGCGTGAAATAAACTGTTCACCGAACTCGCCTCTCAATTGGTCCATTGTTTCGCGTGCTGTGTGGCATGTGGCACCGTCTTGTTGAAACCACATGTCATGCAAGTCAAGCTCTTCCATTTTGGGCAAAAAAAAGTTTGTTATCATCGCACGGTAGCGCTCACCATTCACAGTAACGTTGTGATTCGCATCATCTTTGAAGAAATACGGCCCAATGATGCCGCCAGCAAATAATCCGCACCAAACGGTTGTTTTTTGTGGATGCATTGGTAGCTCTTGCAATGCTTCTGGCTGCTCTTCACTCTAAATACGGCAGTTTTGCTTGTTCACGTATCCATTCAACCAGAAATGAGCCTCGTCGCTGAACACAATTCTTCGATAAAAAAGTGGATCTTCATCTAACTTTTCAAGAGCCCATTCACCAAAAATTTGGCGTTGTGGTAGGTCGTTTGGCTTCAATTCTTGCACCAGTTGTATCTTATAAGGCTTCACACCCAAATCCTTCCGCAAAATTTTCCACGTAGTGGAGTAACAGAGGCCCAATTGCTGCGAACGGTGCCGAATCGATAATTCACGGTCATCACCAACACTGGCCGATACGGCTGCGATATTTTCTTCAGTTCGTACTCTACGTAAGCGTGTTGGTGGTTTAATGTCCAACAATGTAAATTTGGTGCGAAATTTTGTTACAATAGCCCGAATAGAAGCCTCAGTAGGTCGATTAAACTGACCATAAAATGGAAGAAGCGCGCGATGAACTTTCTTAACAGAGCACGCATTTTGGTAATAAAATTCAATAATTTGCAAGCGTTGTTCGTTTGTAAGACGATTCATGATTAAATTATAGACCAAACTGAAGATGTTTGATAGTGACACAAGATACAAAACGTGCGTGAGCTGTCAAAACTAGTGTTGCCAAAAAGATAATAGCAAAAAAATCACTCTTTATATATACATATAGCATGTCACTTCATTTAGATGTAATAATAAAGGGTGTTTTTTATAGACGTATAGAACTTTAAATTGCAATAAAACAACGATGGATTATTCGAATGACATGAGTTTTATTTATCCGAAAGATAATCTTGTGGCATTACATTTTAAATATTATCTCTGGCATATGACCGCCACGGCTGGCTCGGATGTAGTCCAATCTGGACGTCCAATTTTCGATGACTTTTTCCAACATTTGTGGCCGATATACGGCAATAACACGGCGAATGTTGTCTTCCAAATGGTCAAGCGTTTGTGGCTTATCCGCATAGACCAATGACTTTACATAGCCTCACAGAAAGTAGTCTAGCGGTGATAAATCACAAGATCTTGGAGGCCAGTTCACAGGTCCAAAACGTGAAATTAGTCGGTCACCAAACGTGTCTTTCAATAAATCGATTGTGGCACGAGCTGTGTGACATGTTGCGCCGTCTTGTTGGAACCACAGCTCTTGGACATCATGGTTGTTCAATTCAGGAATGAAAAAGTTCGTAATCATGGTTCTATACCGATCACCATTGACTGTAACGTTCTGGCCATCATCGTTTTTGAAGAAGTACAGACCAATGATTCCACCAGCCCATAAAGCGCACCAAACAGTCAGTTTTTCTGGATGTAACGGTGTTTCGACATACACTTGAGGATTAGCTTCACTCCAAATGCGGCAGTTTTGTTTGTTGACGTAGCCATTCAACCAGAAGTGCGCTTCATCGCTAAACAAAATTCGCTTATGAAAATCGGGAACAATGGCCATCTCGTTTTGGGCCCATTCGACGAATCTACGCCTTGATGATTGTTTGGCTTCAATTCTTGCACGAGTTGGATTTTGTAAGCACGCAAACCAAGATCCTTCCGCAAAATCTTCCATAAAGTGGATGGACACAGATCCAATTCCTGTGCTCGATGGCGGATAGACTCATTCGGGTCTTCCTCAATGCTACGCTCTACAGCAGCAATAGCTTCTTCTGTACGCACCGTACGGCGTCTCTGGGGACGCGAGTTATCAATAAAAGTAAACGTGGTGCGAAAACGTTAAATGGTTAATCGAATTAACTGCTCTGATGGACGATTTTGTCGACGATAAAATGGACGTAGTGCGCGATACGAATTCAGCACAGAACCATTATTTTCGAAATAAAATTGCACTATTTGCAAGCGTTGTTCAGGCGTGAGTCTATTCATGATGAATTGCCAAACGAAACTGAGAATAAATCACTTGGCAGCTGTTAAATCGGTCGCCATCTTGAACAGTTATGCCAACTTAAAGTTCTATATGTCTATAAAAAACACCCTTTATATTTCAAGAGGGCAAATTTACTGTCAAAGCGACGAGAATAAAACTACAATATTACAGTTCTTAAAATCGCTACGAAAACAAAGAAATGTGGCTACGTTTTACATATGTTTTATTTCGCTGCTATTGACTTTCAACTACAACGTCGACAATCGTCATGAAACTCACACCATAGCAAATTAAAAATATGTTTGTGTACTGTATATCCCAGGGTCGATCTTTTTTGTTTAAATTATACTGGCAGTTTTATTTTTATATTTTTGTTTTGTGTAATAAAGTACATACATAACCTCATAGCCACATGAATAGGATCCCCTAGATAAATTTTTTCAATAGGTTATAGCTTTTAAAATAAAATTGTTACGAAATTAATTTTATTTGTTTAAAGGTAATTTAGTTATTATTGAATACTAGAAAAAGGGGTTCAATATATACAATGGTTTTGTTTTTATAACAAATTTTGTAAAAAAAAAAGTAAAAAAAAAATTTCTTCAAAATTTACATCACTTGAATGGGACACTTCTAGAAAAAAATTTATGTATAGTTTCCAATAAAAATTTTTAATTTATTTACATTTTATGAACATTTGTACAATTTGAAGCTTTTTTAATAAGCCGTAGAACCTCCATTTTTACAGAACACTTTTGGAAGCTTCCAGTGAACATTGCAGCATGACAATGTAAAAAATTCGTACTGCCAGGATAGTAAAGTCATGGCTACGCGATCAAAATGTTAATGTTCTCCGATTGATCCCCTGTTACTAACCGAACCTTTATATCATTGTAAATGTTTGCAGATGAATACCTCGTAAAATGTATGCTTCTAAAAAGCAGTATATTATCAAGGAGGAACTTATTGAATGCATAAAAGTGGTTTGGTCCACCATTTCGCTCGATTACCTAAAATCATTGTATGATTGTATTCCCAATCGAATTTATGAAACAATCTGTAAAAATAGAACCTCTACTAGACTTGGGCATAATCTCATTTCACTGAATCGTTCAGATTTTTCAAATCACTTAAAGGAACTAGGTCGTTTTAATCGTTCATCGTTCATTTCGGACACTGTACAGTGACATGATTTTATTTAATCGTAAAAACTTTAATTAATTTGTAAAAACTGAAGCATCCGAATCGTTTAATTTTCTGAATCGTTCATATGAACTAGGTCGGACATGAACGCCACAAGCCTTTACGAGTTATTAAAAAACTTCAAATTGTACAAATTTTAATATAATGTAAATAAAATTAAAAATTATTAATACTTCTTTCTTCCTTGTTCCTGGTATTATAATTTACGCTCATAATTTTTATAATATATTATAAATTTTTATTTTAAATATTCAAGCTTAAGATCTAATTATTTTAATTATTATTTTCCAATATTTCAACTTTCTTGTATAGATAAAATATTTATAATATAAATTTATATAAAGATTGAATAACTAAATTACATAATTTTAAAAATTATGAGCGCAAATTGAAATTAAAAATTTTTAATTGGAAACTATGCATAAACTGCTTTTTTCTATTTGTGTCCTATTCATGTGACCCCAATTTTGAAGGAATTTTTTGACTTTTTTTTTAATTTTTTTACAAAAACAAAACCAGTGTATATGTTGAACCCATTTTTGTAGTGTTCAATAACATTTAAACGGAAGTAAAAACTAAGTTCGTAACAATTTTATTTTAGATGCTATAATCTTTCGAAAAAATTGTTCATGTGGCAAGGAGTGTATATATATACATACATAAGTAGTTAAACGTATACTTAGTTAATGAAAAAATACATGTCATTCAAAAAATGAATATTTTGTTTTCACCCAATAATTTACTGAACAGCTATGAGGCGTCGCAGGGAGTCAGCTGAAAAATATATAACGGATCCTTCACAATTGCAATTACGATTTGCTCGCCCTCGCTCCAGAAATGCTAGTAGGTAAGTTAACAAATAAAGCATCCATCTATTTATGTATGTAATTATTTAATTGACTTAATTTCATCATTTAAGAATTTAAAATAAATGGATTGGTTTTCAAGTTTAACTTGATATTTTTTTAAAAATAATGTTATTATATTTTGCGCTTAAGCCATTTTTTTGGGGCTTTGGAAAATGCACATAACTGTTACTGATTATTTATATAATCAATTAGTATGGAAACTATTTAAGGCAAAAAAAATTGCAAGCAATGGAGTTTGAAAAGATTATAAAGCATTGGGCCACAGAAAATTTGGTGCATACAATATTTTTATACAGAAAAAATAAAACTCTTCAAAAGAAAATCAACAAAATGAGTTTTATTTTCTGACTGAAAAAATAAAACTCCTTATTTTTTTCTTAAAGAGTTTTATTTTATGACGGCCACGGCAGCATTATGCAAGGTAACGACAAATCTACAACAAATATTAAAATGCAAAAACAACAACCGTTTCTTTTCCCCTGTGTGTCAAACACATACTCGTATATTAGTAAAAGAGAAAAAATTAATGGAATGCATTAATGTGGCAACTTGGGGATTACCTTTTTAAATTCTTTCGATAATACACTTCGATATGTCTACTTTAAATCTCCAGCATAATGAATTCTTTATCTTATTTTATTTACCCCTATCGTGAATATTTATTCCCTCGAAATTCATTCACTTTTCTCAAAGTTGCAATCGGGAATCATTCTCCCGTGAATAATTCTGCAGTAAACAAAAAATTCCCCTAATCGTGAATAATTTTTTCCCTTGTTTTGTTCACTTTTTACAACACTTATTTTCAGTGGATTTTTTTAAGATTTTAATTATTTTATTTAAAATTCAACCAACAGTTGTCTGAGAAACTGCTTCATATCATTGCCTCTACTTCAAACACCGGATTGATGGTTTTAAAACATTAGTCTGTTTCACCAGCGAAACCATTGTTGTTTATGTGGAACAATTTAAATAAATTTAATTCCAGATAATGTTTGCTAACATTGTATTTAGCAGCTCAAATGGGTTGGAACTGTACTGAATTTTTTTTACGAACTCGTGCGATGTCTGTTTTTTGTGTACTCATTATCGAAAAAAATAGAAACACGTTATTCTCCATTTTTTTTTATTTAACTTTAACAAAATATATTTATTTTAGTGCACTTGGTTTTTTTTAATGTTGATTTCTTTCAACTTCCCAGTTTTTTGCATGCACATTTGTATTTTTAAGAAAAAATCTACTAACATTTATATACAACTGTGTGACGTACACAACAGCTATATGTTGCGAATCATAATCGTATGTTCAATTAATGTTGTGTTGTAAGCGAGACAACACAACATTTTTGTGTTGTGAACCATAATCGGGGGGTTAATTTAGCAAGCAAATATGTAAATTTTTTAACAAAAGAATTAAAAACTGGTGGTATACCTGTAAAAAAAATTAAATTATTTCCAGATAAAATCGTTTATCCATAACAGTTGACACTTTTACCACAATAACCATTCATAAATTGCTTCAATAAAGAAATATATTTTTTGTTCTTAAAATCTTTTAAAATTTTAGAAATTTTTTTTTTATTTTATATGCACTGGACACAGAAAACTGTTTAACAATAAAAGTTGACACCACAGGAACCATTCGTACATTAAAAAATTATCCGACACTTTTGAAACCACTTCAGAATATGTAAACTTCATAGTCTCTGGCTACTCCCTTTTGGTAGCCGCCCTCTGCAAAAAATCGCAGACAAGCACTTAGCTTTAAAATTGGCGGAATTCCATAGGATTATTTCGGCGATGATAAAGAATTATAGAGCTCATCCAGAATATATATAAACGCAAGTTTATTTACCCTGTAATGCTGCATAAATCTAACACAAAAAAATTCATTTCAGTATAGAAACTTTTTATTGATTTAGGTTGCTTACAGTGTTTCAGGTAACTCCAAGAGGTTAAATGCATTTCGCAACGCTCGATGAACAATACGTTATTGGTTTCTTTCTGTCTCTTGCAATAAAATTGTTGCTCCAATTCTACAATTTTTTTTTACTTTTAAAGTTTTAACCAAATATGTTATAATTTCTATTAGAAATTTAAAAGTTTCACAAAATTTTAATTTTTTTTGTGCTTAATTCCAGAAATTGTGTTGGTTTTAAAATTTATACTTTTACTATGTTTCTACTTTTTCTATGCCGTATTTTTCACACATCTGTTTTACTGAAGGTGATGTAATGCATGGTTCGTTATCGGTCATAAGTGGTTTACATTTTGGAAAATTATTTGTGATTAATTCTTCTAGCTTATCACTCATTCGTTCTTTTTATTCACACTCTCTTATTACTATGTATTTTGAATATATATCTATTGCAACCAAAAATACCCTCTTATCATTATAATATATATCCGCATGTATATGTGTTCCCTTTTCTATTGGTATGTCTGAATCTGTCAGAGGTTCTCGTGTAGGTTGTCTTTCATATATTCCAAAGAGACATGCTACACATTTTTTATTGTATGCTTACATTCTCTTTTTAAATTTGGCCAATAAATTTGTTCAAGTATCTCCTGAGTGTTGTTTTTATATCCCCGGTGTGCTCTGTCGTGGGTTTCTTTGATTATTTTAATTTGTTCCTCTTTATCAGTAACATCTTGTAGTTTCTTTGGTGTATAAACAAATTTTATTCCGTTGAATATTTCTTTTATTTTCTCGCCAAATCTGTATATTGTTTCAGGTTTTGTATAAATTGCAGTTATTCTATTCGGGTTCAGTACTTGTTTTAATTCGCTGATTAAATTTTCTTCATTTGTAAAATGTAACTGATGCCGTATTTTATTTGTAAACACTGTATTTGTTATCGTTTTATTGGTACTAACGTTTGGTATCAGTTCGATTTGATTCGCATATGTATTGAAAGGTTGTGGTACTGCTTCAATAGCATTTGTTGGAGAACTTATTGCTGAGTGAACTGTACTAATAGTTGATGAGTTTATTTGTTGTCTTGAAAGGGCGTCGGCTACGACATTCAAATGACCTGGTTTATATACCAATTTCGCTCCAAAGTCCTCGATTATGTTTTTCCACCTCATCAATTTTGTGTTTGGGTTTTTTTCAGATGTAGCGAATGTTAAAGACTGGTGATCAGTGTAGATTGTTAAATCAGCTACACCATAAATGTAATTTCTAAGTTTTTGTAATGACCAGATAATTGCCAATAATTCCTTTTCGTTTGTGCTATAATTTTGCTCTGTTTTTCTTAAAGTACGTGATAAAAAATATATCGGTTTCTTGTTTTGGCTAAGAACTGCTCCAAGTGCTATGTTAGACGCATCAGTTGTTAGTTCGAAAGGTTTGGAATAGTCTGGTTGGAAAAGTTCTACTTGTTCTCTTAAACATGTTTTCAGGTTATCTATGGCTTTTAATGCTTGCTTATCAAGGTTTATATTCGTATTCTTACTCTTATTTTTTCCTACTTGTCCGTTATCTCCCCTCAAATGTACTGTCAAAGGCTTAGCTATACTGGCGTATCCCTTAATGAATTTTCTATAATATCCTGTCATTCCTAAAAAACCTCTTAAGTCCTTTAATGTCTTAGGAATTGGATAATTATTAATGGCCTCTACTTTATCAGGGTTTGTGGAAATCCTGTTGTGTTTTATAACATGTCCTAGGTATTCCACTTCTGTTTGGAAAAATTTAGATTTCTCGTTAGATACCTTCAGTGTAGCTGTCTTTTCCCTATCTTTTTCAGAGATCCTTATCTGGTGAAAGCCAGATTCTAAATCCAAAGTGGTAAAATATTGGGCCTTACCCAAATTCTGTATGGTCATATTCACATCCGGGATAATGTACCTATCTGTAATTGTGTTAGCTTTTAATTTTTGAAAGTCTATGACCATTCGTTTCTTGGGCCTTCCCTGTTCGTCCATACCTTTTTTAGGAACTGTCCATATTGGAGAGTTGTATGGGCTATTGCTTTTTTGAATAATTCCTTCGCTTAATAAATTTTTTATTTCTTCATTAACAAACTCATTGTCCGCTATGGGATACGGATATTGTTTTGTCCATATTGGTTCTTCGTTTTTTGTTCTAATAGTTACTTCAATTGTCGTTGTGAAAGGTAATGGTCCTACGCCGTTATTTACTTTCATAATTTTATCTATCTTTTGCCTATATTTTTCTTCTCCTACGATATAATTCAGTTTTGGCTGACTCGCACTACCCATGGTGGTTAAGGTCATATCCCTAAGGCTTATATTAACATTTTTAGTCCTTCTAATCCTAAAATCATATCAAATGTTCAATATTACTTAATTCGAAAAATGTTATTTCCCTGTTCATTAATCGGATTATTATCTTCGTATTTATTATGGAATAACCGTGTATGGTTTTGATTTTAATAGGTTTAATTTTTATCCTATCCGAAGAGTCGCAATTTATATTTATATAGTTATGGGTTGCACCACTATCAATTAAAATATCATATTTTTTATTTGTTAAGTCACTAGTTAGGGTGAGATAGGGCAACCCGTCTCTTAGTTTAAATGATCTAATCTTAAGTTATTTACCATTTGTCCTGGTTCCGCGTACATGCTTGAATTGTCATCTTCTTCCTGGGATGTATGGTTTATTCGTTGTTGTTTATTGATGTAATGGTTAGCGTTATGTTCTCGTTTCCATGGTCTAGTCTACGAAAGGCTGGTGTGGAGTGTTGTATTGGGCGTTCGTTCTTCTCTGCGCCTGTACAATCTGCCTAGAGTCCGTTCCATAGGGACAGGTTTTGGTTGTTGGTTGTTGTAGCTTCGTTGGTTGGAGTATTGCTGTGGATATTCTCTCTGTGGAGTAAAATTTGGACGTCTATGATGATGCGTATGGTGATAGGGTAGCTCTTTCTGCGAGTGATGGTTATGAGATTGTTTATTCTCTTTATCATATGATAACCGTAAATTCTGGTGATGGTTATCATGCTCGATAGTCCTAGCAACAGCATATGCGTGTTCTAATTCGCTTAAAGTCTTGGCATATAGGGTAGATCTGATGAAAGCATTTGATATACCCGAAACAAATACTCGTACTGCTTCATCATTAGCATTTCTTACCATAGCTTCTATTGCAGTCGCATGATCACCAGACATTGAAATTTTTGACGTTACTAAATTTAATGCCTGATTTATTTTATCATGATATTCAGACAGCGATGATTTATTTTGCTTTATCCTTTGCATTTCTTCTTGAAGGACATAGAGTGGACGCATGTCAGCATACGTATAGTCTAATCTATTCCGAATGGCTTCGAAATTAAATGGATTGTTATTGTTGGTTAATATGTCCGATGCTTGTCCTCTAATTTTTGATTAAATTATGGAAAGGGCCCTGTACTCTGCCTGATTACCACTGAATGTTGGCAATGCTTTAAATACCTCCAGGGAGATGTCAGAGGGCTGTTGGTAATTTGTTACCACATCTTTGAGCTTAATTGCTGGTGCTGTATCTATCAGCGGGTTGACTCGAATACTTGCCATTTTCTCCGTCAATGCTTGGCAATACTGTTCCATTTCGGTCAATCTTGCAGTAAGAACTGCTATGTGTTCCTCGTTGGTTGTCATTTCTAATGGACGGTGCGCGTCGAAGTTCACTTCTCTTTTTTTCTTGAATGTATTCATGAATTACTCCCTTGTTACTAGGAGTATCCTTAATGGAGTAAAGGATTTTTATTTTATCCTCTTATGAAGATTTTTGTGTCCTTTACCAGGATTCCGCTGGTCCGCTCACTGGAGTCACAAAATATATGTTCCTCCTGGCAGGATCGCCAATTAAATTTTTACACCTTTAGGTGTATTAGAAAATATATATTTTTATTCGACGCGATGCGTGTTTCTTTACTTACAATATTTTCTTAACTAAGTCGATTTACAAAAATGTTCTTCTTAAATACTAAGATTTGTCTTATCATAACTTCTTTGTTCTAAAAGGGTATCTTTTTCATGGTAGTTTACAATATTTAGTTGTTTACAATATTTAAAATTGTTTTATGATATTTTATAATATCTTATTCCTTTGTTTAATAATATGTTGCTTCTGTATGTTTACAATAACTGTTATTTATATGTCTAGTTACTAATTACCTTATCATCTACGGGAATTTTACATGTTATCTTAAAAGAATTATAAAGAAAACATGTTTGTTCTTATTTAATCTTTTATTATTGTTTCCCTTAAATATTATCATGCATGTGTGAGCATGCTGTTCTTATCTTACTACTTAATATTATGTGATGCCGTAGAGACTGACCTTAACTCGCGCCAGGCATAAAATATGAAATAAAAAATATCAGGTTTAATTACTTTTAATAAAATTGTGTTTTTATTAGATTTTAAAAATATTACCTTTAAAAAACTTCTGGTGTTGTGACCTTTATTGTTGCGTAACTTTCACACAACTAAGTTATGTATATTTATTTTACACAAAAAACCAAAAACAAACATACATAGACCGTAAGCGGTTAACTTTGCCGAAATCCAAATAAACAACAAACATAATTCATAAACAAAGGGAAATTTGGACTTCAGTAAAGTTGCCAGACGAATTGAAATAAATATATTATGAAACAAGAATCTGGCTTAAACATTGCCGGCCGCCTTGCAACAACGTAAGGAGATGCAACACAAAATGTTCAATTAGATAATACAAAGTTTCAATTAAAACGAAGAAGTATATTGGTACAAAAATACACAAGATTTACAAAATTCAAACATAAATCGAGACGTATATATTGTACAATAATTAAAAAAAAAAAGATTCTTAGAGTTACATTACATAGATGACAAACTCTAAGTCGGTGATTGACCGGAGATAATCCAGCCAAACATTGTGTATTGCGCCAGTGGAGAGCCCGGACTCGTAAAAACTTTCCCCGTCGATATTTGACCACTAAGTTTGGGACCAAGAACCAGAGAAACTGTACCAGAATTGTAAAAAGTAGGGTCAGCCAATTGAAGACCCGGAAAATGCTCTCGTACAGTCTCTGCCACACTTCCGCGAACTGCGACAATCCTTGAACGTGTGATTGCTGGCCAAACAATTTTAGTAGTGACCCCAAATCAACACTTATCGAATTTTCTTCTCATAAGCAAGGTATCGGTCACTTCCTGGATAGGTCACTTCCTGGATAGGTTTTTATAACTCTACCTAATTTCCAAGAAGTGGGCGATAGGTGTTTGTGACGAATAACAACCAAATCGTTTATTTCAACATTACGTTCTGGAAATTTCCATTTATACCGTTTATGCAAGGAATGAAGGTATTCTTCTTTTCATCGGCGACAGAAATGATGTGAAAAAGCTTTTATTTTTCGATACCGATTTATTAAACTTAAAGCTGACTCGTATATAGGTTGCTCTGGCGGAGTTAGTATCGGGCTACCGATTAGAAAGTGACCGTGAGTAAGAGGTACTGGCTCATTCGGATTTTCTGACATAGGACAAAGAGGACGCGAATTCAAACATGCCTCTATTCTCGCTAATATTGTGGACAATTCCTCAAACGTATATCTTGCAGACTGGGATTCCCTTTGGAAATGCTGTTTAAAACTCTTAACAAGCCACCCATGTGGGGAGCCCCAGCTGGAATAAAACGCCACGACAAGACCTGAATGCCAAAAGTTGAAGACATTCTTGCTTGACTTTCAATAAGAAATCCACGAAATTCTCGTTCAATCTCACGAGAAACACCTACAAAATTCGTACCGTTGTCAGAAAAGATAGTTAATGGACAACCATGTCTAGCTATGAAACGATGAAAGGCAGCTAGAAAAGCATCAGTAGACAAATTCGAAGTCGCCTCTAAATGTACTGCTTTGGTTGCAAAACAAACAAATATGCACACATATGCTTTCGTAATTTTACAACCTCTACCAGTAAAACTTTTCAATTCAAAGGGACCAGCGAAATCAACACCTGTGGTAGTAAAAGGTCGCTCTAACGTAGTTCTTTCAGCAGGCAATGCAGCCATTATCTGATTGCAAGATCGTTTTTTCTCCAAAATACAACGCTTACACCTATTAATTATCGTACGAATCAAAATCTTTAATCGAGGTACCCAATACTCTATTCGAATAATCCTCAACATTAACTGATTTCCTCCATGAATCGAAATCACATGTACGAATTCAATTAACAAACGTGTAAAACGTGCCGAATATGGCAATATAATTGGATGTTTCTCTGTATACGACAAAGACAAAGACTTAACTAAACGACCATTCATCCTCATTATTCCATTCTCATCCAAAAAGGGAGTGAGTGAAAGTAATGAACTTTTCGAAGAAATAGGTTTTTTCAATAACAAACACTGATACTCTTCTGTGTATTGAGATTTCTGAGCTAATATTGCTAATCGTAACTTGACCTGGGTTATTTCATCGCTCGAAATAGCCACAGATGAAAACATCCATTTAGCTCTACAGGAAGGTTGAGTCCTATAATAAAATCTAAACATATAGGCGATTACTCTTAGAGCACGATCAAGTTTTGAAAATTGTTCTAAAACATCCTCATAATTCAAAAAAAAAAACGATGCATGTGCTTTTACCGTTCTAGCTTCAAGGAGGATACGTTGGTTATATCCCACGTAGTCTTGTCTCTCTGACGCCAAGCAGGACCATGCCACCAAAGATCAGTCTTTGCGAGCTCTGAAGGCGAAAGTCCTCTACTACCTAAGTCTGCCGGGTTTTCTTCAGACCTCACATGATACCAATTATGCTGTCCTACATTTTCTTGAATTCTACAAACACGATTTGCTACAAAAGTTGTCCAACTGTTAGGAGTTTTTCGCAACAAAGATAGAACAATAGTAGAATCTGTCCAGCAATATATCTGTTTAAATTGGATATCTATTTCGCGAACTATAGTTTTCAAAAGTTCTGAAGCTAAAACTGCACCACAAAGCTCAAGCCTAGGAAGGGAAATTGATTTAATGGGGGCTACTTTAGTTTTACAGGAAAGTAAAAAAGTAGAAATCTGCCCAAATGACTCCACGCGAATATAAATTGACCCCGCGTATGCTTTCTCTGAAGCATCGGAAAAAACATGAAGTTCGACGGATGACCAAAGTGTATAGTGGACCCATCTAGATACTCGTATACTATTTACCTCTGTATAAAATTTAACAAACTTACGCCATTCGTTCTCTGTAGAAGGCAGTAGAAAGTCATCCCAATCTACATTATCACGCCAAATCTTTTGCATGATAATCTTCGCTACAATTATAACAGGACTTAGCCAACGTACAGGATCAAATAATTTAGCTATAGTTGACAAAACCTCTCTTTTTGTAAAGTGTAACTTATCGGCGATCGGCTCAACACGAAAATAAAATGAATCTAACTTGGCATTCCATTGAATGCCTAAAGTTTTAGAGCTGCTAGATTCCACAAAATTTAAAAGTTTAGAACCTACCAAGTACTCGGGGGGGAGATCGCTAAGAATTTCCATAGAATTAGATGTCCATTTTCTCAACTCAAATTAGCAGACGATATAGCTGTAACAAGCTGATCGCGTGCTTCTAAAGCAGATGAAACATCATGAGCCCCAGTCAGTACGTCGTCAACGTACATGCACTTGCGCAATATATTTGAAGCAAGAGGGTACTCCGTCTCTGAATCATCTGCCAATTGTAATAATGTCCTTATTGCTAAATAAGGAGCACAATTGACGCCAAAAGTTACCGTTTGTAACTCATACACTACCACTTCCTCTGTTGGAGAGGATCGAAACAAAATCCGTTGAAATGGGGTATGAGCAGGGTCAAGTCGGATTTGCCTATACATCTGCGTTATGTCGCAATTAAAAGCATATCTAAATAATCTCCAACGTAAAATCAAAAGAACTAAATCTGATTGTAATGTGGGGCCCACATATAGACAATTGTTCAAGCTATTACCATTGGATGTTTTATTAGAAGCATTAAATACGACACGCAATTTCATAGTTTTCCGATCAGGTTTAATTATCGGATGATGAGGCAAATAACAAGAGTGAGAAGGATCTGAAAATTTATGCAAAACTGGCTTCATATGACTCAGTGTTAAATATTCATTAACAACGCTATCATATAATGCTTTTACGTCTGGTTTTCGTAATAAAGACGACTCGTTTCTCAAGAATTGTGCCATGACATTCATTTATCATATGATAACCGTAAATTCTGGTGATGGTTATCATGCTCGATAGTCCTAGCAACAGCATATGCGTGTTCTAATTCGCTTAAAGTCTTGGCATATAGGGTAGATCTGATGAAAGCATTTGATATACCCGAAACAAATACTCGTACTGCTTCATCATTAGCATTTCTTACCATAGCTTCTATTGCAGTCGCATGATCACCAGACATTGAAATTTTTGACGTTACTAAATTTAATGCCTGATTTATTTTATCATGATATTCAGACAGCGATGATTTATTTTGCTTTATCCTTTGCATTTCTTCTTGAAGGACATAGAGTGGACGCATGTCAGCATACGTATAGTCTAATCTATTCCGAATGGCTTCGAAATTAAATGGATTGTTATTGTTGGTTAATATGTCCGATGCTTGTCCTCTAATTTTTGATTAAATTATGGAAAGGGCCCTGTACTCTGCCTGATTACCACTGAATGTTGGCAATGCTTTAAATACCTCCAGGGAGATGTCAGAGGGCTGTTGGTAATTTGTTACCACATCTTTGAGCTTAATTGCTGGTGCTGTATCTATCAGCGGGTTGACTCGAATACTTGCCATTTTCTCCGTCAATGCTTGGCAATACTGTTCCATTTCGGTCAATCTTGCAGTAAGAACTGCTATGTGTTCCTCGTTGGTTGTCATTTCTAATGGACGGTGCGCGTCGAAGTTCACTTCTCTTTTTTTCTTGAATGTATTCATGAATTACTCCCTTGTTACTAGGAGTATCCTTAATGGAGTAAAGGATTTTTATTTTATCCTCTTATGAAGATTTTTGTGTCCTTTACCAGGATTCCGCTGGTCCGCTCACTGGAGTCACAAAATATATGTTCCTCCTGGCAGGATCGCCAATTAAATTTTTACACCTTTAGGTGTATTAGAAAATATATATTTTTATTCGACGCGATGCGTGTTTCTTTACTTACAATATTTTCTTAACTAAGTCGATTTACAAAAATGTTCTTCTTAAATACTAAGATTTGTCTTATCATAACTTCTTTGTTCTAAAAGGGTATCTTTTTCATGGTAGTTTACAATATTTAGTTGTTTACAATATTTAAAATTGTTTTATGATATTTTATAATATCTTATTCCTTTGTTTAATAATATGTTGCTTCTGTATGTTTACAATAACTGTTATTTATATGTCTAGTTACTAATTACCTTATCATCTACGGGAATTTTACATGTTATCTTAAAAGAATTATAAAGAAAACATGTTTGTTCTTATTTAATCTTTTATTATTGTTTCCCTTAAATATTATCATGCATGTGTGAGCATGCTGTTCTTATCTTACTACTTAATATTATGTGATGCCGTAGAGACTGACCTTAACTCGCGCCAGGCATAAAATATGAAATAAAAAATATCAGGTTTAATTACTTTTAATAAAATTGTGTTTTTATTAGATTTTAAAAATATTACCTTTAAAAAACTTCTGGTGTTGTGACCTTTATTGTTGCGTAACTTTCACACAACTAAGTTATGTATATTTATTTTACACAAAAAACCAAAAACAAACATACATAGACCGTAAGCGGTTAACTTTGCCGAAATCCAAATAAACAACAAACATAATTCATAAACAAAGGGAAATTTGGACTTCAGTAAAGTTGCCAGACGAATTGAAATAAATATATTATGAAACAAGAATCTGGCTTAAACATTGCCGGCCGCCTTGCAACAACGTAAGGAGATGCAACACAAAATGTTCAATTAGATAATACAAAGTTTCAATTAAAACGAAGAAGTATATTGGTACAAAAATACACAAGATTTACAAAATTCAAACATAAATCGAGACGTATATATTGTACAATAATTAAAAAAAAAAAGATTCTTAGAGTTACATTACATAGATGACAAACTCTAAGTCGGTGATTGACCGGAGATAATCCAGCCAAACATTGTGTATTGCGCCAGTGGAGAGCCCGGACTCGTAAAAACTTTCCCCGTCGATATTTGACCACTAAGTTTGGGACCAAGAACCAGAGAAACTGTACCAGAATTGTAAAAAGTAGGGTCAGCCAATTGAAGACCCGGAAAATGCTCTCGTACAGTCTCTGCCACACTTCCGCGAACTGCGACAATCCTTGAACGTGTGATTGCTGGCCAAACAATTTTAGTAGTGACCCCAAATCAACACTTATCGAATTTTCTTCTCATAAGCAAGGTATCGGTCACTTCCTGGATAGGTCACTTCCTGGATAGGTTTTTATAACTCTACCTAATTTCCAAGAAGTGGGCGATAGGTGTTTGTGACGAATAACAACCAAATCGTTTATTTCAACATTACGTTCTGGAAATTTCCATTTATACCGTTTATGCAAGGAATGAAGGTATTCTTCTTTTCATCGGCGACAGAAATGATGTGAAAAAGCTTTTATTTTTCGATACCGATTTATTAAACTTAAAGCTGACTCGTATATAGGTTGCTCTGGCGGAGTTAGTATCGGGCTACCGATTAGAAAGTGACCGTGAGTAAGAGGTACTGGCTCATTCGGATTTTCTGACATAGGACAAAGAGGACGCGAATTCAAACATGCCTCTATTCTCGCTAATATTGTGGACAATTCCTCAAACGTATATCTTGCAGACTGGGATTCCCTTTGGAAATGCTGTTTAAAACTCTTAACAAGCCACCCATGTGGGGAGCCCCAGCTGGAATAAAACGCCACGACAAGACCTGAATGCCAAAAGTTGAAGACATTCTTGCTTGACTTTCAATAAGAAATCCACGAAATTCTCGTTCAATCTCACGAGAAACACCTACAAAATTCGTACCGTTGTCAGAAAAGATAGTTAATGGACAACCATGTCTAGCTATGAAACGATGAAAGGCAGCTAGAAAAGCATCAGTAGACAAATTCGAAGTCGCCTCTAAATGTACTGCTTTGGTTGCAAAACAAACAAATATGCACACATATGCTTTCGTAATTTTACAACCTCTACCAGTAAAACTTTTCAATTCAAAGGGACCAGCGAAATCAACACCTGTGGTAGTAAAAGGTCGCTCTAACGTAGTTCTTTCAGCAGGCAATGCAGCCATTATCTGATTGCAAGATCGTTTTTTCTCCAAAATACAACGCTTACACCTATTAATTATCGTACGAATCAAAATCTTTAATCGAGGTACCCAATACTCTATTCGAATAATCCTCAACATTAACTGATTTCCTCCATGAATCGAAATCACATGTACGAATTCAATTAACAAACGTGTAAAACGTGCCGAATATGGCAATATAATTGGATGTTTCTCTGTATACGACAAAGACAAAGACTTAACTAAACGACCATTCATCCTCATTATTCCATTCTCATCCAAAAAGGGAGTGAGTGAAAGTAATGAACTTTTCGAAGAAATAGGTTTTTTCAATAACAAACACTGATACTCTTCTGTGTATTGAGATTTCTGAGCTAATATTGCTAATCGTAACTTGACCTGGGTTATTTCATCGCTCGAAATAGCCACAGATGAAAACATCCATTTAGCTCTACAGGAAGGTTGAGTCCTATAATAAAATCTAAACATATAGGCGATTACTCTTAGAGCACGATCAAGTTTTGAAAATTGTTCTAAAACATCCTCATAATTCAAAAAAAAAAACGATGCATGTGCTTTTACCGTTCTAGCTTCAAGGAGGATACGTTGGTTATATCCCACGTAGTCTTGTCTCTCTGACGCCAAGCAGGACCATGCCACCAAAGATCAGTCTTTGCGAGCTCTGAAGGCGAAAGTCCTCTACTACCTAAGTCTGCCGGGTTTTCTTCAGACCTCACATGATACCAATTATGCTGTCCTACATTTTCTTGAATTCTACAAACACGATTTGCTACAAAAGTTGTCCAACTGTTAGGAGTTTTTCGCAACAAAGATAGAACAATAGTAGAATCTGTCCAGCAATATATCTGTTTAAATTGGATATCTATTTCGCGAACTATAGTTTTCAAAAGTTCTGAAGCTAAAACTGCACCACAAAGCTCAAGCCTAGGAAGGGAAATTGATTTAATGGGGGCTACTTTAGTTTTACAGGAAAGTAAAAAAGTAGAAATCTGCCCAAATGACTCCACGCGAATATAAATTGACCCCGCGTATGCTTTCTCTGAAGCATCGGAAAAAACATGAAGTTCGACGGATGACCAAAGTGTATAGTGGACCCATCTAGATACTCGTATACTATTTACCTCTGTATAAAATTTAACAAACTTACGCCATTCGTTCTCTGTAGAAGGCAGTAGAAAGTCATCCCAATCTACATTATCACGCCAAATCTTTTGCATGATAATCTTCGCTACAATTATAACAGGACTTAGCCAACGTACAGGATCAAATAATTTAGCTATAGTTGACAAAACCTCTCTTTTTGTAAAGTGTAACTTATCGGCGATCGGCTCAACACGAAAATAAAATGAATCTAACTTGGCATTCCATTGAATGCCTAAAGTTTTAGAGCTGCTAGATTCCACAAAATTTAAAAGTTTAGAACCTACCAAGTACTCGGGGGGGAGATCGCTAAGAATTTCCATAGAATTAGATGTCCATTTTCTCAACTCAAATTAGCAGACGATATAGCTGTAACAAGCTGATCGCGTGCTTCTAAAGCAGATGAAACATCATGAGCCCCAGTCAGTACGTCGTCAACGTACATGCACTTGCGCAATATATTTGAAGCAAGAGGGTACTCCGTCTCTGAATCATCTGCCAATTGTAATAATGTCCTTATTGCTAAATAAGGAGCACAATTGACGCCAAAAGTTACCGTTTGTAACTCATACACTACCACTTCCTCTGTTGGAGAGGATCGAAACAAAATCCGTTGAAATGGGGTATGAGCAGGGTCAAGTCGGATTTGCCTATACATCTGCGTTATGTCGCAATTAAAAGCATATCTAAATAATCTCCAACGTAAAATCAAAAGAACTAAATCTGATTGTAATGTGGGGCCCACATATAGACAATTGTTCAAGCTATTACCATTGGATGTTTTATTAGAAGCATTAAATACGACACGCAATTTCATAGTTTTCCGATCAGGTTTAATTATCGGATGATGAGGCAAATAACAAGAGTGAGAAGGATCTGAAAATTTATGCAAAACTGGCTTCATA
The DNA here is from genome assembly GCA_947397855.1 of Thelaira solivaga. Taxonomy (NCBI): domain Eukaryota; kingdom Metazoa; phylum Arthropoda; class Insecta; order Diptera; family Tachinidae; genus Thelaira; species Thelaira solivaga. The sequence goes on from OX377615.1 coordinate 9,690,833, forward strand.
TGACTCAGTGTTAAATATTCATTAACAACGCTATCATATAATGCTTTTACGTCTGGTTTTCGTAATAAAGACGACTCGTTTCTCAAGAATTGTGCCATGACATTCTGTTTTGAAACGCCTAATCTGATAGTCTGAGGAAATTCTGGCTTAAAAGGTAGCGTCACTACATAACGGCCATCGGAGTCACGTCGAGTTTTTCTCCTATAATTTTCCTCACAAAATCTATCAAACTGGGTCCATATCTTCTTTTTTGGACTCTCTTCTAGCTCCCAAAATCTAAGAAGATTTCTATTCAAACTATCTTCGGGCGAGCACTCTATAGTAGTGGAATATACTTGAATAGGTGGTCTTTGGACAGATCCAGTAATGATCCATCCAAATATTGTCTTTTGAGCCAATAATGTACCTAAAACATTACGTCGAATTTCCCCTAACATTATCTGAGGATATAAATCAGCACCTATCAAAATATCCACTGAACCTGGTCGCCAAAAATTAGGATCAGGTACCCGTAAGCTAAACTCTGTACGAACACTAGAATCCATAACAAATGAGAGTAAGTCCCCAGAAATTTTCGGTAATACCAAAGCCATAGTTTCCAAGATAATTGAATAATCTAATTTAGAACTAATCTCTAAAGCACAAATTTTCCTAGTCATATCAGAAAATATTTGGTTAATACCAGATACTTTAACATTCGTCGAATGTGTTATTAGTCCTAAACGATTACAAAAATGTTCAGAGACAAACGAAGATTCTGAAGCTGGGTCAATAAGAGCCCGAGCTGGGTACGTGATACCCTGATGAAGAATATTCACCATCGCTGTTCCTAGAAGCACTCTATGGTTCTGAGCAACATAAAAAACCTGTCGATTAAAATTACCACCTGAGGTAATGCCTGTCGACGTAGAAGGTAGAGACGAGTCTACACTAGTCCCGGGCTACATTAGCCGGAACCGGAGCAGAATAATTCCCATTAGAAGAATTATTCACATTTCCTATATTAGGTACATCACGGTGTAACAAAGAATGATGTCTTTCATTACACGTGGTACAATTAAAGGCAGTCTTACAATTATTGACTCCTTGTTCTCGTGATAAACATTTAAGACAACAGTGAAATTTTCAAACTGTAGAAAATCTTTCTGAGAGCAAAAGATTTTTAAAACGTTTACACGTTCTCAAAACATGTCCGGAACAATGACATAAAACACAAGAAGCTGAATTGGAGTTAGAAGTTATACTAGAATTCACAACATGAGTTTTAACCTTCTGCGTAGGTTTCATCAATGGTTGAGAATTCTTAAGGTCACGAACACACTCTAAAGTTTGAATTCTTTCTGTCAGAAAGGAATCAAAATCTTGCCAAGTGGACAAAACAGATTTATCTTCGCTTTGAATCTCTAATGTGAAAACCGTATGCATTTCCGTAGAAAACGCGTAAAAATTTTGCCCAAATTTCATTAAAGCATCTGTTGCTCTTATAAATTTATTTAGTGGTGCTGTTTTCGACATATTTTTCTTCTTTCTATAAATTTAATTAAATTAAAAATTATTATCAGTGACCGTTTTTATTTATAAAATTTTCACAAAAATCAAACGTAATTTTTCGAAAAAGTGACAAACTTTTATAAAATAAATTAAAATTTTTTTTTTTTATTAATTTATAATTTATTCAAAAAACAATTCTAAAAATTTTCAAATTAAATTTATGCAAATTTAATACAAACCACAATTAAGTCAAACTGACCGACCGTAGAGTACCAAATTGAACAAATGAAAACAAAGAGAAAGAAAAAAAAAAACAACATTTATTTTTGTATGTATGTAAATATATAGCACTTTAAATATATACACGTATAAAAAAGCACTTATTGTTATTACATTTATAATTTTATAATTAAATTTCACCACTAAATATATTTATTCTTATGATTTTTGGAAATTTTATTTCTTATTATTTTTTCACACAAATTCTGTCCGTCCACGTAAATAAAACGCACCGTAGGTTTTTTAAGTATTAAACGATAGGTAATTAAAGCAAGAGTCGCGAAACGATCAATCACAATAGGTAATATAAAGAAAAAAAAACACATAAATAATAAAACCAATGTATGTATGTAAATATGTATATTAATTTTTACACTTTTTGCATTTACATATACACATATATTTTATTTGCCGTAGCACTTTTTTTTTTCTCTTTTCTTTATTTGATAAAAGAATTATAAATATGTATTTTACGCACCTTATTTTCAATTTAAAACTTTTATTAAATATGACGATGTAGCTGTTAAAGGGAAGAAAAAGAAAAATATTAGCTTCGAATTTAATTTTTCTTTAAATCCGGCTCGAAGGACCAAATGTTTGCGCGCCAGGCATAAAATATGAAATAAAAAATATCAGGTTTAATTAGTTTTAATAAAATTGTGTTTTTATTAGATTTTAAAAATATTAACTTTAAAAAACTTCTGGTGTTGTGACCTTTATTGTTGCGTAGCTTTCACACAAGTAAGTTATTAAGTTAAAACGGCTTAATTTATATTCAGAGACGTTTTTAATCTTAATAATACTATTTTAAACCTTTATTAAATCCACAAATTTTTAAGTAGGTATGGCCCTACGTTAAAGCTATATTAAGCTGTGACAACTGATTGTTTGTTTTTGTTTTTTTATTACATTGTGCTAAAACAAAATAAATGTTAATATTTATAACTTTTTTATTTATTTGATAATTTTTTCGACCTTTTTATTTTCTATGATTTTTAATTAAAATTATTTAAGTATAGGCTGTTAGTCTCGCTAGAGCTTTCTCTAGACCTAGAGCCTATATTTAAAAAAAAAAATTGTGTTAAAAATAACTTTTTTATTTTACTGAAAAAAAGTATTAATTAATTTAAAAAAAATGGAATCACACCTTTTTCTTTTAATATTTTCCATTTTTATTACAATTTTTTTTTTTGGTAAAACTGACACAAATTCACAAATTTTAAATTTTAATTTTCAGAGACGTGTATAAAATCAAAACAAATAAAAAAGTAATGGGTAATGATTTCTCTTTTTATTCGTTGTGTTACTTTTTTAATTTTTTTAAAGATAAACTAGTAAACATGTTGTAATATACACTGTTCTTTAAATGAAATAAACTTTTTGTGGCTTAATAAGAAAAAAATGTACGACTGAAATATATATTTGCGAATACCGAATAATTTAGCAATCTTTTATGCACAACAATAATACACAAAATGGCAAATCAAAACAATAGTATTGCCAGAATCGAATTTTAAAATTTGCTAAAGGGCATATTAGTTAGTAAACCTTCCTTGAATATAAAAAGGTTAATATAGGATTATTAGCTTAAAGCCTTTATTAACTAAAGTAGATATCATATAGAAACTAATTTTCTTCTCTGATTAAGAGGCTGCTTATCTTTATAGATTTGTATTTTATATTCATATATGTGCGAACGGGGTAAATACGTACTAAATTATCAACACTGTAATAATATGACTTAACTAATCAACAATGACATGACATACTTAAAATTACAAGGCAGACAAAAAGCAAGAGAGTTGTGTTTGAGACGTGGAAGAAGTAAGATCGGTCATCAAACCACTTACAGTTTGTTAGAGTGGCTAACAATTTCAGAAAAAGAGAGAAAAAAAATATTCACCCTTATCGCGAATCTCAAGGGAATAAATTCTAGGGAATAACTTGGTTATTCCATGAACAATGATTTGGTATCGTCAATTGTTAGGGAATAAAATATATTTTCGAAACATATGTGCCAAGTCGAACATACTATTATGAATTGATGTAATTTAATTGTTATTATTCAATAAAATGTATACTATTTCGCTTCGATTTATGTTATTAGAAGTAGAGAAGAAATTATTTTAGAAAATAAAGACGGAATTTAAGAGATGCATCAAATCCATTGTGCTTACCAGAAACAATGTAACAACAAAATTTTCTAGCTAGCAAAGCAGCTTTTAAATACCTTTTAGATATATTGAACCAGAACTGCGTACCAGAAAGTCGTCGTGTTGTGTAGTTTACAACATGTCATCAATCATTGCTATTAGATTGCTTGATTTTCAGTTCATCTAATTGCATTTGCCGCTGCAACAATTCTAAATTTTATTCCCAAGCAAAATGTTTGTGAAAAATGTCACAATACTTTTGCGAAAAAACTCACGGGAATAAAAATGGGCGATGCCATAATTTTTTCGAACATGCGAGTTTTTTCACTTACAAATAATTCACGATTGCAACTTTAGGGAGAAGCGAAATATTTCGAGGGAAAAAATATTCATGATAGGGGTGATTATGATTAATACAGAATAACAATTTTAATAATTTTATATACTCGTATGTTCCATAAAGTAGAGTACACCAATGATTTTATTGCCACTTTTTAGAATTTTCATAATAACAACTTTAGAACTATGAACTTGGGTTCGAGCGCTCTTCAGCAAAGTAAAAAATTATTTAGAGACAAAACAGTACTTTTTATTGATTTGAACGGTGCTCAGTAAATAGAAAAATCAATAAACTGACAAAGTTGTACTTTTTCCGTATTTTCATGGTACCTTTTAATTTTATTTGTATTAAAAATCCGGACAGTATGGTACTTCGCTGACGAAGCACCGAGTTAAATGCTAGTTTAATATAAAAGATCCTTTAACCAAACTAACAAGGATTAAGTTGGAACTTTCAGAATACAACTTTGCAGTAGAACAAATAAAACGTACAAACAATATAGCAGCAGATGCGCTTTCGCGAATTATTTCTATTCGCGAATTGAAAAATTCGAATTGTGATATCTTGGCAATGACAACTCGCAGTATGTCAAAACAAGTTCAGATCGAACATAATAAGACAGATGCTATTAATGTAAAATACAAATATATGACAAAGTTTTCCCATGAGTTCAATTCCAAAATACTGGAGATAAGATCAGAAATTTTATATACGATAATAACTGATCATTGTGGAAGGAAAGAGTGATATGCTAAACTAAAGACGAATTTTTTTGGAAAAACCTGTCGAGAGATGTAGCTTCTTTTGTAAAGAAATGTAATTTGAATAAAGTAAAACCAGCCAACTAAAGCATTTGATATAGTTTTTTGGATACTATTGGTCCGTTAACAGAATCTAACTTTGGTAATATTAAATACGCTATCACTTTAATGTGTGACTTGACTAAATATTTAGTTACAGTGGCAATGCCTGATAAAAATGAGACAATCGTTGCTAGAGCAATTTTTGAGAAATTAATTTTGATTTATGGAACTATGAACACTATTAAAACAGATTTAGGCACAGAAATCAAAAACCAGGTACTAGCAAAATTATGTAAATTATTAAAGATCAATATAAATTTTTCAACAGAATATCACCACGAAACAGTTGCCACTGTATAGCAAAATTATAGGGTTTTCAATGAATACCTAAGGCTATATGTTGATGAAAATATTTGTGAATGGGATACTTATTTAACATCTTAACATATTTCTCATTTTTTCATAATATCACAACAATTACAGTGTTTAACAATAAATTTTCTATCTATTCGGAAAAATTTTTTCATTACCTAATAATCTATTAAGAGGAACTATTGATGTAATATATGATATAGAAAACTATAGTAAGGGAGTAATATTTCGTTTACAAAAAACTAATATGTTAACCCAGCAATTACTTGAAAAACATAAAATAAAAATTTGATATTGATATTGAAGCTACCTAGCGCTAGATGGCAGCACAAACACAAAAAAATGTTTTTTTTGAAATTGCGATCTGTCAAACGTCAGCTGTTAAAATTTATTTCTTATAGTCGTTTGAAGTAAACTACTTTTGTGTTTCTTGAAAAATAGAAAAAAGTGAATTTCGTATAGTGATTAAACACTATTATTTGAAAGGGAAAACCGCGAAAGAGACAAAAGAAAAGCTCGATAAACATTACGGTGAGTCTGCTCCGTCAGATTGCATGGTAAAATATTGGATTGCTGAAGCACTGCAACAATACCATCAACAGGAAGACCAAAAGAGGTGGTTATTGAAGAAAATATCAAGAAAATCTTCGATATCGTTATGAAAGATCGCCGAGTTACATGAGATTTTTGAAATGGTAAACATATGAAAAACGGTAAAGCATATGAAAAAGCTATCGGCAAGATGGGTGCCGCTCTTTCTTCAAGACAACACGCCGGTTCACACAGCATTAGATACGATACTAAAATTACGTGAAATACACTTCGAATTGATTGATCATCCACCTTATAGTCCAGATTTAGCTCCTAGTGACTTTTCCCTGTTTCCAAGCTTAAAAAAATGGCTCGCAGGAAAAAGATTTATCTCAAACGAAGAAGTGATTACCGAAACTAACGCGTCTTTTGAGGGGTTCCCAAAATCGTATTATTCAGATGGTATAAAAAAATTGGAATATCGTCTTAGTAAGTTTATTGAGCTAAAAGGAGACTATGTTGAGAAATAAATGGTTTTTGAAAAAAAAATTTTTTTTCCTACTTATATATGACAAATATGCAAAGCATCTGATAGTAAAGGGTCCGCCATCGAACTTTTTTTTTCAACTAGTGCTTATTTCGTGAATGGTAACACTTAGCTCATGTCTGATTTGACAGATAATTAGTTTTATCCTTCCGCTGAAAGAATATGGTTGTGTTTTCGCTTCGCTAAGTGGGCCTGCGATCGACTGACAGAAGATTCCGATTTTGCCAAAACAATCATCTTTTCAGATTAAGCTCATTTTGATCTTGGCGGGTATGCAAAATTGTCGCATTTGGGGCACAGAAAACCTGCACGCATACATTGAAAAGCCGACGCAGCCAAAACGAGTCATTGTTTGGTGCGAATTTTGGTCAAGGGGCATAATTGGGCCATTTTTTTTTCGAAAATGAGCAAGGAGTGGCCGTTAGTCAATGGCGATCGTTATCGGGCCATGTTGAACGAATTTTTGTTTACGAAAATTGAAGAGGAGGATATTGGCAACATTTGGTTTCAACAGGGCCGCGCTACGTGCCACACATCCGAAGCTACACTAGATGTTTTTATAGCATTTAAAAAAAAAAAAAGTTATTTGGTGGACCCTGTAGAAACCGATGATACAGTTTTAATTTAAAAATAACCTTATGATATATGTATATAAGTGTTTATGAAGGTCCTTTTATAGTAAAAGATATAAACGGCTGTAACGTAACAGTATAAAATAAAAAAACTAGGAAAAAAAAGAAATCTATAATTGTTTAAGAAATGTGAAACATAATATATATTATTATTTATCAAAAAGAGATAAAACAAACAAGACAAAAACAATGATAAAGGGTGTTTTTTATAGACGTATAGAACTTTCAATTGCAATAAAACAACGATGGATTATTCGATTGACATGAATTTTATTTATCCGAAAGATAATCTTGTGGCATTACATTTTAAATATGATTTCTGGCATATGACCGCCACGGCTGGCTCGGATGTAGTCCAATCTGGACGTCCAATTTTCGATGACTTTTTCCAACATTTGTGGCCGTATATCGGCAATAACACGGCGAATGTTGTCTTCCAAATGGTCAAGCGTTTGTGGCTTATCCGCATAGACCAATGACTTTACATAGCGGTGTTAAATCACAATCAAATTAATCTTTTATTTAATCTTTGCAAAATAACTGATCATCCACAACAGCAAAATAAATCTCTCTTTTTAAGAGTTTTATTTGAGCTTGTTACTATTTTTAACTTGTATACTGTTGTAAACTTAATTTTTAAAATATTTTTCTATTTTAATCTAGTTTTGTTAAAAATAACAAATGTCAATATTTTTCATAAAAAATATATTCATTCAATAAATAGAATTTAACATAATAACTTTCAGAAGTGGGATGCAAATTAAGTATTTTTAATAATATGCAAAGAAGAAACTTAACGCGTCAAGATTTAATAGCTGCATTTAACAAGGATGAAATTGAATTTCCAGCAAGTGCAAGTTTAGTACAACTTAGATCCTTATTTGAAAAATCAAGTTTTGATGCAAATAAGAAGTGTGAAAGTGATGTGAGGGGTCTGAGAATGTCACTGAGTCTAATGTTTGTGTTATTAATCAATCAATTTCTTCTAAAGTTCAAATTACTGATCAACAAATTTTGTTTCAACCTGTCACTACTGCTGAATCTTTAGTTTTCTTACAACCTTCGGTCCAGTGTTCAATGTATTCTGTTCAGCCACAAAATACTGATGTTCAATATGTGTCTTCCGTTTTACCTTTAACTCCGTTCAAGTGGTTAATAATTCAGATAAGCCTTACATATTTTAAAATAATGAGGATGCAAACGCCAAAATACTTAAATTTATTAAGTAAAAAGTATTATTTTAATTCCTATAAGAATAAGATTAACACCATCTGGAATAAAATTTATTTATGAATTGATGTACATTTAATACCTAATAGAATAAATTGTATGCCATATTGGGTATTGCCCTTAATCCAAACAGGGCTAAATTTAATACCCTTTTTTATGGAATAGCCCACCTAAATTAAATAAAATAATTTGTTTTTAATTTGTACTTATATGGTTGTTTTATTCATTTTATTATTATACAATTTACTTAATGCTCTAGAACATTAGGTATTAATAAGTATTTTCTTGAGTTAATTACGCAAAAAATTGGGCAAAATTATGTGAAATTCAATGCTGAACACGTAAAAAGACTTAAAATATAGATCAAATACCTGAATAAAATTAAATTCAAAAGGTACGTTAACACATTTCCCATCCAAACTTATAAAATATTGGGATATAGAAGATTTTTTTTTCCAACGGCAATAATAGTGGGCTGCAGAGATCCTAATTTATACTCTTCTAACGGAGTGTGTAGCCAGAATTAACATATAATCAGCTAGATAATAATATTGCAATTTTTTTTTTTTTTTTCAAAATTACCTCTTCAAAAATTATAAAATTGACTTATTAATCTTAGCTCTTTTTGTATCGCGACCAGCAGCGGTCGAAAGAAGCAGCTTTAAAGTGGTCAAAAATGCTAAAACATCAGAAGACCACTTATCTAAGGCTTCTAAGCTTTGCCCACCAGCCCGAGTTGCTGCTTCGCCAACAAAAAAATTATATTTGTCTCAATTATTAAATAGTTCAGCACTTTTACTTTTTTGAAAGCGAAGCTTAATATTTACCATATAAAGATAGAATTATTAAATTATATAAAAACTTTTAATATTTATGGGGTATATATTACCAATGTAGAATCAAACACAAATATGGGAAAGACCTGCAAAACGTTTACTTCGCCAGTAAAAAATTGTATTCGCCCCTTCAATGTTTGCTGCAGCTTTTCTTTAATAATATCAAGTTGTTCAGTAACTAAACAGTTTTGATCTTCTTCACTGTTACTGCTTTGAGTCTTGCTTGTTTCCACCGTTGTTGTATCAAGCTTGCGTCTTTTTGAGTTAAAGTTTTTCAATTTTGGAACTAAATAACCAGAATTAGTCTCCGGGTTAAAAAATAGATCCTAATACAATTGACAAATGAAAAAAGAAACTACTTTTTCTTATTTACAATGCCACCGCACTTACACTTACAATGCCACGCAATTACTGCTTTAAATTTTATATACTGGAAATAAATCAGTACGAGTAATAGCCTCAGCTAAGGCGATTTGCCCTGGCGACTTGGGTAATTACCATACTTTTGGCACAAGAAGTGGATCGATCGCGTTACCAAATAACATCGAGAACTATCACTTAAATTTGTTTTCGACGTATTCGTTTAAAATTGTAGAGAAGTCAATATTTTTAAGATCTCCTGCAATATTTATTAAAAAGTGAAACAAAAAGACACAAATAACTTTTTACTTACTTTGGTAGTATCTGTACTCTATTTTGCTAATTTTCCATTGACGTAGAAACAACTACAGTGTATGTACTACAACAAAATTTCGGGCAGTTCTTCCAAAATAAAAGCCGCACCGTCCCGATGTTTCAATTTCAATTCTTTGTCTACCACATCCAATTTTAAGTTGTTAATAACTAAAGTCCAAGAAATTCATTTAAATTTGTCACAATTAGTATGAATGATCTCTTACTTGAAGATATTATTCCACTTGGAGTAAATTCCACACTGGTTAGATTTGAAATTTTGACCGAAAAATTTTTTTCAACACTTCACTTTCACAAATATTTTCTTTTATTGTATTCTACGCAGTATCTTAGATGAATAAATTCGATCTTCTTCTTGTTAGATCATATGGTTTTTGAAAAGTTTAATTTTAATACTTTTTTTGGTATTAAATGTGATTTTGGTGAGAGGAAGAGAGCATTTAATTCTTATTAAGGTGTTGTTTTTATGCCGAACTGGATTTAAATGTATTCTTTTATTCTTAATTTAGGTGTTGCATATTAACTTTAGAGAGTATATTTATTTTCAAAAAGAATTTAATTCTTTCAGGTGTTAAAGTAAAGCCGAAAATATAAAAATAAGAGCGAAAAATTATCTGATTCTTATTTTGGTGTTAAATATAAACCATCAGGAATACTTCTTTTAATGAAAAAATTGTAAGGTGTTATTTTAATGCCTTAAAGTATTGCATTTATACCAAGATGATTTCATATATAAACCATTTCGGAATTAATTAAAAATTTAACACCATTATTGTTTAGAATGAACACCACTACGTGTTAAAATTAAACTAAAATTTTTACTGTGTAGATATGTTTAATAAAGAATCTAAATTTTCTTCTTTTGATTTTGCAACAATTGATTTCTTGGTAACAAAATTTTCTGATGACTCAAAAATGGGTTAGTGAATTAGAAGAAGCATTTGTATTGCTTAATTGCACAGAACGAATGAAATTAATATGTGCTCGAAGACTGTATGTAGAACTGCTGCATTATATGCAAAAACTGTATATATAAAAAATTATAACTCATTTAAACAATCACTTCTTGAAGAATTTTTTAAATCGAAATCTATGCTTGATGTATATAAACAGTTGAAGAAAAGAAAGCTAAAATCAAATGAAAGTATTCAACATTATGTAATAGAAATGAAAATGATAGCAGAAGATGCCAATATTCCTGAAACAGATTTGATAAATGTTATCATCAGCGTTGTTAGAACTTAAAAAAAGCTATATTTCCCTAAAAAAACGCTAGAAAAGGCTAAATAACACCGAAAAAAAAGTTAGAAATAAGTTAAAAAGCTACAGCTTAAAATTAAAAATTTTCTTACTTCTTTATTACATTAGGAATCTTAATTATAATTTTTATAAAAAAAAAAATGCAATATCAAAAACTAAAGAAAATAATGTTTTCCACATGGCTTGAAAATTACCAAAATCAAAAAGGAATTTAATCTGTAGGTTCTAAACTTTCTGTGGAAGTGTTTTAACATTTTCGAATAATTTCGTAGTTTTTATTTTATGATGCAAAATGGAAACTGCCAAAATCCTTGAGAACGACAGTCCTGCGGTATATGGAAATTTCAAAAAAAAATTTTAAAAATAATTCAAAGTAACTTGTGAGTATTTGAGCAGTAGATTACAAATCTAGATGACCTCCCCTTTAGAATAATATGTGTCCCATCCCGTAATCTTTTATAGTTCGTCCGTAAGTTGCTAAAATCCCTCAAAGCAACAGTACTGGAGTATACGCAGTTTTCAAAATTTTTTTTTAAATAATTCAAAGTAACTTCTGAGCAATTGAGCAATAGATTACCAAACTAGACAGCCTTCCCTTTAAAATGGGCAGTGAGTACTTGGGCAGTAGATTATAAATTTAGACAACCTTAGCTTTAAAAAGATATGTGTCCCATCCAGTAATCTTCTATAGTTTTTAAATACTTTTGAACGAATTCAATTATTTTTTAACTTCAATATTAAAAAATAATATATAAAATTCCTTGAAGTAATAATTTATTTTTAGATTTTTAATGCTATTTCTATTCTGATATTTTGCTTGCTTTGTCTTACTCAAAAGCAAGCAACCTCAGCATTACTAAACGGTATTACTGGATAAGTAAATACTAAATGGAACAAATTATTAATCAATAAAGTACATTTTTATTTTACAAGTTAGAAGCCAAATACTTTTCTTTACTTATGAAATTACCGTCGATCGACCAATTTATCAATTTACATATCAAAGTTTTATCGAAAATATTAATTTAGCTAAATTGGTCTCAGTCTCAAATTGTTTGTGTATGATTTGTTTTAATTTTTCCAAAAAAGGCTATTTAAGGCTATTTTGAGGAACAAAAAAGGCCAAGAAAAAAGCTAGAGGTTAAATTATAATATTTAAGGCTAAATCTAGCCTTAAAAAAGCTGGTTATCATTGATCGTTTAGATGATAAAACATCGCTTAAAAACATACTTTATCAAGCTACTAAATACAATACAACAACTAAAAATTCAATTAGATTGATATCAAAAACTACGTTTTAAGAATGATAGAAGTAAATTGGGATTACAGCAGCAAAACAAGAATTTTTCAAACAAAATAATAGATTCAGCAGCGGAAGTTGTAATCAATTAAGTCACTTTAAGAGTCAATGCACAAAGCCGATTGGTTCCTGCTTTATCTGTGGTGAAATAGGTCATCTAAATAAAAATTGTCGAAAGAAAAAATCTATGGTAGCAACAGTTGAAGAAAACAAATCAAATATTGATTAGTCTAATACATATAACTTAGTTAAATATTTCACAAATGGTAAGTGTCACTTTTATAACTAAATTTGGCAAACGCACTGATGTTCAATCTAAAATTTTTTCTCTCTTGGATTCTGGTAGCCCCAAGAATTTTATTAGATGTTCGGAAGTTCGATTTCAAATTAATATGACACCGAAACCCTCAAAGTTTACGGGTATAGGTAATTATAATTTGAAAATTTTAGATGAGGTAACTTGTGAAATAAACATAAATAATGAAATTATTTCTCATAATTTGTATGTACTTGTTGATACAGATATATCTATTCCATTAATAATAGGACGTGATCTTTTATATCGATTTAATATTTTATTATCTAAACTTAAACGAATTTATTCAAAACATGAACTCCTTGAAATAAATTGAATAATAAATTGAATATTTCAAACAGTGAGTTTGTTTCATTTGATATTTAGAAAAATAAAACAGTTGATTCAGAAATAAACGATGTCAATATGATTCAGTATAACAAAAGTGTACTTAAGCCCCGAAATAAGTTATCATTATTAAATCCTGTGGTAACATTTAAAAATCATTTGATTGATTTAAAATCAATTGAATTAGTTAATAATAACAAAAAGGAATATCGAGATGTTGCAATTGATATTGGGGAAATGTTTTTTTCTATATCTGAAATTAAAAACAGAATGAAATAGATATAGATTCAAATTTGAGTGAAGAAGATACGGAAAAATTGAAAGCAGTTATTAATAGTTCTTACTTAAATCCATCTAATGAAATTAAGAAAGTGCCATATGATGTTAGAATTAAAATAAATTTAACAGATGACACTCCTTTTCATATTTCCAATCATAGGCTGTCATTAGTTGTAAAAATGAATTAGAAAGTATTTTTAATAATTTATTAGAAAATAATATAATTAAATATAGTAATTCTCCATATGCATCTGCAACAGTATTAGTTCGGAAAAAAATGGTGAAGGTAGATTATGTGTTGATTACAGATTTTTAAATAAAAAAAACATTAGAGATAATTTTCCTTTGCCACTTATAGAAGACTGTTTTGAACAACTTGAAGGAAAAAAATATTTTACAGTCTTAGATTTAAAAAATGGGTTTCATTAAGTTAAAATGCATGAGGATTCTATCAAATACACTTCCTTTGTAATGCCTTTTGGTTTGAAAAATGCTCCATAATTTTTTCAACGTTTTATTCATAATATTTTGAAAGATTTTATTTCATCTGGAAAAGTAGTAGTGTATATGAATGATATTACAATAGCAAATACGGATTTGGACTCTTATTTAAAAATTGTTTACTCAATAGGACTTGAATTAAAATTGAGTAAATGTAAGTTTGGCTATAGTGAAATACAATTTATAGGATATATTGTTAATTTTGTTGGAATACGTCCTAATAATGATCATATTGAGGCAATAAAAAATTTTCCTCTGCCTCAAAATATAAAAAAATTACAACAATGCCCTGGTTTATTTTCTCATTTTAGAAAATTTGTACCAAATTTTTCTACTTTAGCAAAATCGTTGACATCTTTGGTAAAAAAATGTTTTATTCAACTTTGATAGTAATTGCATAATTGCAATTTCAAAGCTGAAAAAACTATTAATTTCTCCTGCAGTATTATCATTGTATAACCTAAAAAGGGAAACAGAGTTACATACAAATGCTAGTAAATCGGGATTTGGTGCTGTTCTTTTGCAAAAGCAAGGTGATCAAAAGTATTATCCACTTACACATTTTTCAAAAACTGCATTTGAGAGCGAATCTCGTTTACATAGCTTTGAGTTTTAAACACTTGCAATTGTTTATGCTTTAGAAAAATTTAGGACACAACTTGGTGGTATTAAATTTTTTATTGTTACTGATTGTAATGCTTTAACACAAGCAATTAATAAAAAACAAATTAACTCTAGATGGGTATTTTTTTTTTTTTATTTATAATTATAGTATTTACATGATCGATATGTTAATAATAACATATCTGTATATCTATTAAGATATAGAATCTAATCATATTACTCAGAAGCCATACAATGGTGTGATTGAATCAAGACGGTTACGTTTATGGCTTCCGCCAATCAATGTTATTTCCGGAAGTGACACTTGAAGTTAGATCGGGTCGATCAAATATTAGGATGACTGTTGTAAACTTAGTTTTTAAAATCTTTTTCTATTTTAATCTAGTATTGTTAAAAATAACTAATGCCAATATTTTTCATAAAAAAATATATTCATTCAATAAATAGAATTTGACATAATAAGCTTTTATTTTTAAGTTGAAAAATAACTGTAGAGATGAAGTCGTTGACTGTAACATAGAGAGATTTAGAGGTACATATTTTTTAAACTGTTATTTAGGTACCCGGTTATACATACTAAGGGCTGCATAAGCCCATTTGAAATGCACGATACACTACTGGACCCTAGAACAAAGCGCAGTTTCTAGTGTCCTTTTTACAGTAGACCAAAAAGTTCTGTGCAAAAATGACGCAACAGAACAAGCATTGACACTTAAAATTTTTTTACAGTTCTAACAGTACTTGTGTTTTGTACGGCAGTAGAAATTCAAGACAAAATTTTGTTTTAAAGCTGTGACGTCAAATTCAACTGCATAATATGTACACTAATGCAAAGGAATTATACATACATGTATATATATATATATATATATATATATATATATATATATATATATATATATATATATATATATATCCACACATATTGCTTTAGTCAGCACGAGCGTAACCAAACACATTAGGCATGCCTTTCAAAGACACACATACATACACATGTTTGTATAACACCGACGGCCTGGCATCGTGTGCACAAATGTTACGCATGTATAACTTAAAAATTTCCATTCACCCTGAATAACCTAACCTATTTTTAATGCGCTTATACCAATGTTAGTCATTTCGACTAACATGCACTTTAAATTACACCAAGTACTTCAAAATTAATTAAAATCAAAATTCTATAGGTTTTAATACTTTTAAACTAAATTAACTGTTTTTATAATTAAAAAATCCATAAGAGATAACGAGATATAAAAGTTAACATAAAAGAAGAAAATAATGGTAGTCGAAACGACTAACATTGGTAGAAGTGTAATATTTATTTCCTTTTTTTTGCTAAAAATATAACTTTTAACAGGTTGTCTCTTGATTTTGATATATATGTATCTTTAGGTAATGAATCGTAAATATAAAAAAGTATAAAAATCCAGAAAAACAATAAATTTAAGGTCGATAAAATTATCAAAAAATAGTTACACTAAGTCTAATGTTAGTAGTTGCGACTGCGTAACTTTTACGAAAAATATTATGTCGACTAACTAAAACACATAAAGCCCCCGCCTTAAGCAGCATTAGCTTCTAAACTAAATCACCTGCTTTGATATGTATAGACACAACGACAGCTAACGGGATATAAAAGTTATGATAAAAAAATTAAACTGAGTTAGTCGAAACGACTGACATTGGTTGTGCAAGGTTAAAAAAAAAACCATGTGGCTGTGAAAGTACACATATTAATACAGCAAAGTTCTATAAAGTTCTGCTGTCGTGTTGCTTGTTCTACTGCGTTATTGTTATGTTCAATTTTGTGCTAGTGTATTTGTGTTCTGGTTGTTCTATGTTCTAGGGGCTCAAATTTTTACTGCAGTGCAAAACATTTTGTCACTGAAGTATTTGTTTTGATATGCGATAGAACATTGCTTGACAGTATTTTAAATTAGGGATGATGCTTGAAAGCTGTTTTAAATATGCTTGTGCAGCCCTTTAATACATACATATATGGGCCATAAGAGCTAGAATATAAATAAATTTTCCCTCAGCTCACATATTTTATATAAAAAATTATGGCTCTAATATGAAATATATAGGCAAGAAAGTTTGAACCAAAATGTTATTTGGCTGCTACTAACTGCAATATTATTAACATTTAAAACTTGCTTCTTTTGTAATCATGTATTAATACATTTTTAAAAGTTTATAACAGTCTCGTTGTCACAAAAACCACAAAATATGGTAATACATACTTCACATACTTATACTCTCTCTCTCAACACGAATTTAGTTAATGCATGGTGTAAGTAAACATAACAATTTTACAAAAAGCCCATGTATTTTGTTATTGCTTTTGATGCCCCTGCTGTTATTTCCAGTGGCTGATATCAAGAAAAATGCTATAGTGAAACCCAATTTTTTTTTCTGCTATTGATCTCTTTTTTACACATTACTGTCTCTTAACTTTTAACAGGAGGGGCTTCAATCATGCAGCATTCAGCTAGCGTCTCAGTGTTACCTGGTTTACTTACACCAAGTTTTAATATATTGCCCATTCACGCTCCCGTGCAATTAAGTAATTTTTAGTCCACCGAAATCGTAACTCTTCGTGCTGGTGCCAAATGACATTTAAGTTTTTTAAGCGTTTGTCTAATTTTTTTTGTGTACATTGGGTTTATTAATTTGAACAAAATTTTTAAAAGAAAAGAAAACAAAAAAAAGCAATTACTTTCCATACAATTTAAGTTAATTGATTTGAAAAACTTATATATTATAAGGAAATGGTAGCTGCCAATTATTTTTTTTCTTTTCCTTTCTTTATAGTTAAAATTTAAACCAAAAAACTACCAATCTCATGTTTTGATTTAACTTTTGTCTTAATAAAAATTAAAATTATTTGCTATGGAGGGATGTTCTAAGAAACGATACGGTTACAACAAAACAAAAAAAAATTAATTATGTCTTGTAAATTACTCAATTTCTTCAAAATTAAGTTGAAAATAACGAATAAGCCCTTTAGTCGACTTAAGAAAAAATAGATTTAACGCAATTATGGCAATAACATTATTATTATATTGTTTAGAGACAATTCCACAATTTACAACATGGCAATGAAAACAATACCGTTTGATAGAATCTAAATAATTTTATAAGAAACATTTTTAGTGCTTTTAAAATTGTAGTCATCTAATAAGACATAAGAGCCTATCCATATTGCCACAGGAATACATATTAAATGACAGACAGTTTAGTTATCTCCTAATATCAAGTTTTGGCCGATCACTTCTAATTAATAGAAGCTAGAGAATGTTTACGAAATCGCATTTGCGGCACCGATATATATATATATATATGTTCTCATATAGCTATGCAGCTAGCAAAGCTATTCTTTGCGATCAACACTGGTTTGGTTTAGTGTGTGTGGTAAAGAACGACTTGCCAAAAAAGTACAAGAAACGTCGGAACATATTCACCCTTATCGTGCTTATCCTTTTTATAACGGAAGTAGAGCGTTCAAAAAAAAAGTAACGCTGCTGTCTTAAAACGCCAGTAAATACGAAAGTTCACAAACTTGTTACTGGTCGTTAGAGCGGTATCGTATTTGGCGTATTTGTCTTTCAAAAACTGGCATTAGTAATTTTGATCACGACAAACATACCAAAAGTGATGAAAAGAAATTAAATTGGATTAAAAATGTTTTTAAAAGCTTCTGTATTAAGTCTAAGAGGACAATTAATGCAGATCAACATATATAAGAGAGTAAATATAAGTTTTATTTAAATCATTCTATTGAATCACTATGTTATTAGTCATAAGAAAGTGTATTTATGTATGTACATTAGGGCGGGTCGATTTAAAAATCGCACAAATTACAAGGAAAATCGTATTCTAGGGATAAAAATAAAAAACTTTGCCGAAGGAACCATACCTCTAAAATGTATTTTGATATCCCGACTTTTGATCTGAAGGTTCAAATTTTGAAAAATCTCACTTTGACCCATTTAGAGTGCCTCAATCGAGTCAAAATGTATGACCGACCCCCACTAACTTTGAAGGGCCGACCCATCTATGCCAGTGGCACACCCCCTGGGGGGTTCCCTATACAAACATTTGAAAAAATCACCATTGTTGGCACTTTACAAGAAAAAATCAGCGAAATGGCTATGTTTTCTAATTTTTGGAGTTTATTTTTCTCTTTAGAAATTTATTTAGTCAGAATGAAATAAAAAAATTAATTTTACATAGTAATAGAAAAGAAAATAAAAAAAATTATTGTTTGAAGTCTTTTTGCTTTCAATTTCGCACGGCTCTCTAATGTCGTCGCCATAACAGCCTCTATATTTCCCGGAATAACTCGTTTGGAAACGCTAGATAGCAATTGAACGTGTCGTTCCGTTTCTTGTATGTGTGATGGAATTTTTGGATCAAAAAACGGTGGATCATCTTGATTTAAATATTCTTTCAATGTATCGTACGGAATGGTTCGCGTGAGTGGTGGTTCAATTACGTTATTTATATCATTCAAATGGATCATTTCCGTATAACTTGTGCAATTATTGCATCCAGTGATATATTTTTATCATTGAAAAAATCATTTAATTTGGTTGTTTTGTATTCAGAGGTTTCATGTTCCAGTCTTACGTAACCAATCAATTCAGAATTCGGTTCTCTCAAAATAACAATATGAGGTTCTTTTACCATCCTAGTATGATACTTCTCATCAATTTTATGTCTTGTTAAAGTATCATCTTTTCTGCCATCGAATGAAAACGCTAACAAATTGGTATCATCTAACCGTTTGCGAAGCACTTCTTGTCTGCATTTCTCTTTTTCTCTGCGAACTTTCGATTTATCCATAATGAGAGGTTCGCCATGCTTAGCTTTCATTTTTAAATCTTGGAAAAGAGCGGTTCCTAATGCTGATGCTACTCTATCGGGCAGGCAAAATCTGTCACATATCAAGGCAAAGTTAAAACAATCGTATCTTTCTGTGTATTGTGAACTCGTGCTTGTATCCATATCTTCTTGAACCGATGGCGGTGCGTATGTTGAATCATCGGGATCTTGGTATGTTGGCATTGATGACGTAGACGTTGCTCCTTGCTTTTCAATTTCCATCATAAATTCAGCCACTGTTAGTCTTCTCTGATTATGTTGATCATGCATAAACTTTTTGAGGCGTTCTGGAACCAAGCCGCATGCACATGGAGCTGCCTTCAAATCGCATTTACATGTTCCAATGTGAAAAATTGTTTAAAGAGATTTTAGAAACTCTGTAAATTTTGGGTTTTTCTTTTTGCTCTTGATTTGTTCTTGATATTTGTCAAGCAATCTATTCAATTTAATATATACTAGAGTCCTGCACAATTCAACATTTTCTGTAAAAATGTCATTCAAAAAAATAAATTTTGTTTTTTAGACGTATAGAACTTTAAGTTGGCATTACTGCTCAAGATGGCGACCGATTTAACAGCTATCAAGTGATTTATTCTCAGTTTGGTTTGGCAATTCATCATGAATAGACTCACGCCTGAACAACGCTTGCGTAGATTCGTCGAATGGGCCCAAAACGAGATTGCCGGTGTTCCCGATTTTCATAAGTGAATTTTGTTTAGCGATGAAACGCACTTCTGGTTGAATGGCTACGTCAACAAACAAAACTGCCGCATTTGGAGTGAAGCTAATCTTCAAGTGTATGTCGAAACACCGTTACATCCAGAAAAACTGACTGTTTGGTGCGCTTTATGGGCTGGTGGAATCATTGGTCCGTACTTCTTCAAAAACGATGATGGCCAGAACGTTACAGTCAATGGTGATCGGTATAGAGCCATGATTACTAACTTTTTCATTCCTGAATTGAACAACCATGATGTCCAGGAGCTGTGGTTCCAACAAGACGGCGCAACATGTCACACAACTCGTGCCACAATCGATTTATTGAAAGACACGTTTGGTGACCGCCTAATTTCATGTTTTGGACCTGTGAATTTGTCTCCAAGATCTTGTGATTTAACACCGCTAGACTACTGTGGGGCTATGTAAAGTCATTGGTCTATGCGGATAAGCCACAAACGCTTGACCATTTGGAAGACAACATTCGCCGTGTTATTCCCGATATACGGCCACAAATGTTGGAAAAAGTCATCGAAAATTGGACGTCCAGATTGGACTACATCCGAGCCAGCCGTGGCGGTCATATGCCAGAAATCATTTAAAATGTAGTGCCACAAGATTATCTTTCGGATAAATAAAATTTATGTCAATCGAATAATCCATCGTTGTTTTATTGCAATTTAAAGTTCTATACGTCTATAAAAAACACCCTTTATAAGGCAATGCTGAGATTGTCACGAGGTGGAGTTTTAGTTCAGACGTTAAACAGTAAAAAAGGTGTGTCATAAACAGTAAAGTGTCGTTGGGATTGTTACAATAAGTGTTAAGAAAAGTGAACTTCTTGTGTTTTATTTTATAATAGCCAACCCTAATAAACTATTCATTTTTATGATATTGTTAAAACATAATATTTTTATGTCTTAAATTTGTTGGTGTTCATTTAGTGGGCACTAATTTGAAGACAAGGATACTTCGAAGGGTAAAAAGAACTGGCACTTTATGTTTTATTTAACTTATAAGAATTCTTAAATACTCATTATTTATTTATTTTGACAGTTTATATAACAAGATGCAACACAATTCTTTAGTAATGTGTAATCTTTTATATTTTAATTTAATGAAAAAATTGTCGCAGGCGAAAATTTTACAAAATACCATTCGGTTTTAAATTCGACTATAAATATGGTCGTAGTCAAAATACACCTACGCCAAACACGATAAGGGTGATTATGTGCGATTGCCCAGCAGGAACCCTAGTTTTGATGTAGGAGTGTAGTTGGGACCTGGCCTGCACAATAGATCTTAAAGGTCGCGGTGTGTTTAAAGCCCATGATAATAATTAAAAATTAAAGCCTACAGTTAGTTTGCGGCTAATTTTTTTTATGAATTCACTTTTTTCCACTAGTGCGATACAATATTCAATTTTAATGAAAATTTAAAAAGCTTACAATTCTATAATTTTTTTTTAAGTTTTGTTTTTCGATTGTATTGTTAGCTAAAGCATAATCTATTAGAGTTGTTTACATCATAAACTAAAACCAGGCACGACTATTACAACCGTTAATTATGGGTAAAACAAAAGAAGACAATGAATATAATAGGCTTTCCCAGTGCTATCACACTGTATGAGTTTTTTGGGTTTAAATTTTGGTTAAAACAAGTTCAATTCGTCAGTAGCCTATCTTATATTCTCTGCAGCAAGTGCATGTATTTGCAAATACAAACAAAAATGAGTTCACATTTCAAGAACAACAAAATTCATGAATGACTACTTACTTGTGCTTGTTTGCTTTTGGTGTTTGTATTTACATACGAGTATTCGTATTTGCTTATGCAGTACACGACAAATAAAAGGTGATTTTATAAGAACTATCGGAAATTTAAAAAAAAAAAACACATAAAATTCAGAAAAATGCATGAAATATTTATTTGGATCGATAGTTGGGTCGATATAATTTAATGTTTGAAGATTATTTCATGCAAATGTTGGCCGCGGCTGCGCCTCAAATGGTCCATCCGCTTAGTCCAATTTTGGCATACTCTTTCCAACATTTCGGCCGGTATCTCACGAATAATGTTGGCAATGTTGGCTTCCAGTGCGTCAATCGAAGCGGGCTTGTCCCTATAGACATTAGCCTTAACATAGCCCCACAAAAAATAGTCTAGAGGCGTTAAATCGCACGATCTGGGCGGCCAATTGACTGGTCCCAAGCGTGAAATAAACTGTTCACCGAACTCGCCTCTCAATTGGTCCATTGTTTCGCGTGCTGTGTGGCATGTGGCACCGTCTTGTTGAAACCACATGTCATGCAAGTCAAGCTCTTCCATTTTGGGCAAAAAAAAGTTTGTTATCATCGCACGGTAGCGCTCACCATTCACAGTAACGTTGTGATTCGCATCATCTTTGAAGAAATACGGCCCAATGATGCCGCCAGCCCATAATCCGCACCAAACGGTTGTTTTTTGTGGATGCATTGGTAGCTCTTGCAATGCTTCTGGCTGCTCTTCACTCCAAATACGGCAGTTTTGCTTGTTCACGTATCCATTCAACCAGAAATGAGCCTCGTCGCTGAACACAATTCTTCGATAAAAAAGTGGATCTTCATCTAACTTTTCAAGAGCCCATTCACCAAAAATTTGGCGTTGTGGTAGGTCGTTTGGCTTCAATTCTTGCACCAGTTGTATCTTATAAGGCTTCACACCCAAATCCTTCCGCAAAATTTTCCACGTAGTGGAGTAACAGAGGCCCAATTGCTGCGAACGGCGCCGAATCGATAATTCACGGTCATCACCAACACTGGCCGATACGGCTGCGATATTTTCTTCAGTTCGCACTCTACGTAAGCGTGTTGGTGGTTTAATGTCCAACAATGTAAATTTGGTGCGAAATTTTGTTACAATAGCCCGAATAGAAGCCTCAGTAGGTCGATTAAACTGACCATAAAATGGAAGAAGCGCGCGATGAACTTTCTTAACAGAGCACGCATTTTGGTAATAAAATTCAATAATTTGCAAGCGTTGTTCGTTTGTAAGACGATTCATGATTAAATTGTAGACCAAACTGAAGATGTTTGACAGTGACACAAGATACAAAACGTGCGTGAGCTGTCAAAACTAGTGTTGCCAAAAAGATAATAGCAAAAAAATCACTCTTTACATCAAATGGATTTGGTACTTGTAAGCTATGACTCATAGCTACAGGCAGTAACACAGAGAAGATCTATACATCTTTATTAAATAAGTATATAGAGAGAGAGAGAGGGAATTTAAATGAGAATGATTGTTTTTCATTATTTGTAGAGACTGTTGTTGCCAGATCTAACGTAATGATGTTTCTAATAGTCGCCACGGTAAATACACATTAAATTTTTACACACATATGAAGCTACATTTCTTATTTTTTTATATGAAAGTGTAATTTATATTATTTAAATATAATTTATCATTCATAACCTCATATTTTATGGGCTTATAATATACAAAACAGAGTTATTAATTGCTGTCGATTTTTGTTGAATAATTTGGCAATTTCGTCTTAAGAAGTGTGGTAGCTCCAGCAAAGTATTTGGTGTTCCGAAAATACAGTACTAATTTTTTTAGTACTTTTTTCGCAGAGTTATTTGCTTTTTCTTGTTCCTATCATAAACTAACATAGACTAGACAGTTGAAAAGGGATAGCTATAAATTTTCGCGTTTTATAGTTGTCACTTGTACACAGTCACAGCAATTGCTAATTTTCTCATTGCCTTTTCTACCGCTGAAAACTATAATTTCTGAAAATTTTCAGTAAATGGTTAGTTTTTTGTGTTAGTTTCTTAAAAATTGATAACAATAATATTTATTTTAAAAAAAATAACACAAAAAAGTGCGCACAGTGTTGTAGTCTTTGAA
Source organism: Thelaira solivaga (assembly GCA_947397855.1). NCBI lineage: Eukaryota > Metazoa > Arthropoda > Insecta > Diptera > Tachinidae > Thelaira > Thelaira solivaga. Next base: position 9,714,843 of record OX377615.1, read on the forward strand.
GAAATAAAACAAAATTGTTCCAAAATCTTACATTGCCGCAGAATTATAATTTTCTTTCTTCTTGTGGCACAATCGTTCGATGAGTTATTGCTGTAAAATATGTAACACAAAGTGCTATGTGTTTAGCTTATTTTCCTTATAACAAACACACATCTTGCACCACATTTACATAAAGCAGTTCATCCGTGCACTGATTTTATCACTTTAACATGAAATTTTAATAATTTTCATTTAATAAATTTATAATAAAATTTCTCTTTTCTATAATTTTTTAATTTCAATTTCATGAATTTTCATATTTTTCGTAAACAATGTGTAATATATCTGGCTCTTTCATAGATCCTTAGCAATCAGATGTTTTGGGCCTTTTTCATCACTCACTTTTTACATGTCTAAGGTTATGGTTCCTATTTTCGGAACAAGGTCTTGCAAATGCTTATGGATAAGAACTTGAAAAGCAACACTTCACTACTCTTCACTATTTGAGCTATGTGAGCAAGTACCTACTTCTATTTACTTTTGGCAAATGTATTTACAAATACAAAAAATTTATTTGTTGCAGATGTCTATTATATACTTTTCACTATAGTAGCCAAATTTTGATATTATTAAATATGCACATTTTTCTTACACATTAAAAAAACTTCTAAAAAGCTTTGCAAAGCCAATATATTAAATTACTTTTTTTACAATTTAAAATAATTAATCAATTTCCGTTAAGAAAATCAAGAAAATATCCAAAAAAAATCCTTGCTGTATTCAAAGTTCTAATCCACAGAACACAATTAACATACACACACATACATAAATACGTATACGTACATACACATGTATAATTCGTGTACCCACACGAACACTTTAAAAATTTTTAGAAAAAAAAAACAGCAGAAATGAATGAGAAACTAAAAAATCTGTATTTTAATTTTTTTTGGGCATTTGTGTGCCAATTGTTTTAATTAATGTACAGAAATTAGATCTGAGCCCTTCTTTTGCAGTAAAGATAAAATAATTCTCAATTACAGACAAACTTTTCAATATTACTAGCAGACTTGGGCTCCGTACTTATCGCTCTACTTGTTTCAAAAATTAAAAAGGAATAGTTCGTTCATTTAATCTTTATCACTTATACTCTTGATTGTCATTGAACGTTCTTTATATGTAAAATAATATCGACTGGGAATTGAAAGGAATTTTTTACAAAAATAGAAAGCAAAACAACAAAACAAATTTCGCTTTTGATTTCTTTTCTAATAATTTAATTCATAAAGTATTTTAGTCACTATGGTTAAAAAAAAAAACTTAAGGTTTAATTTTAAAATAGCTTAAAATTGAGTTTTTAGCATGCATAATACATTTTTTCTTTTTCAGTTTATTTGTTTTAAATACCATATTAAAAAAAATAATTGACAACTTTCGTTCCTTCGTCTTTGTTTTCGTTTAAATTTAGTTCGTTCGTTCATTTACAATGAAGATCAAGCAAATGAACTACAGAAATTCAAAACACGGACTAGTTCGTTCAGTTCAAATAAGTGAATAGTACAATAGGAATAGTTCGTTCGTGCACTACCCAAAACTACTGGTACACGACCTCCAAGAACAGTGACACTCAATTGATTTGTCATTTGACTGAGTGTTGATAAATATATCTATCATAGCGTAGAAGAAACCCTACCAGAAATGTGTGATAGAAATAAACACATACTCATGTTGACATTCATTTGATTAATGTGTAAGAGAGAGATACAAATTCATACGTACGCATAATTTCTATAAAATTTTTCACAATGCCCTTAAGAATTTGATAGAAACTTTCTTCTACGCTGTGATAGATATTTCTATCAACAATGTTAATCAAATGACAGATCAATTGTGTGTCACTGTTCTTGTAGGGCAGTTTCTATCAAGTACTTAAAGCTGAAGGTACACAGCAGGCGTGGCCACGCAACGCGTTTCATACTTCTTTAGTTTTTTACGCTTTTTTATTTTTATATTCAATACTGTATTCTGAACACAAAACTTTGTTTTTTTAATTTGTTTTCCATTATTTACAATATGTATTTTATATTTCAAGTATTATAAAGATTATTATTAAAATTTAATGTAAACACAGTTTGTTTACTTGTTAATATGCTTGTAACGCGTGAAAAGTTAAAGCTTGCTTAACTTTTTGCGTCAGACACGTTACACGCGTCATTATGTAGATTGCTTCATATAAATACATTGTTTTAACTTTTTTGACAGAAGCGTAAAACACGCGGACGTGTGTGACACGTGCTGTGTACCTTCACTGTAAGGGCATTGTAAAAAATGTGATAGAAACTTTTATGTACGTGTAATTTTGTATTTCACTCTTTCACATGGATCATATGCATCACACATTTCTGGTAGGGGAATTTTTCGTACGTTGTATGTAAAATTATAGCAAGAGGGATGTCAGATAGAATGTTTTTGGGTATTTTTGCTGTTAATTTGAATTTCTTTATTTTAAATTAAATAATTCTTTAGCTCTGTGTTTATTTTAAAACTTATTCTTAAAAATATTTAGTTAAATTAAAATAATTTTTTTTTTGCATTCGCACTGGATGCATTCTTAGAATGTATTTTTTTTTAGGAAATTTGTGTGCTCAAACCATGAGTACAGAAGTTTTATTGCTTATACAAACAAAGATGCCGAACAGTTTTTTGTCACTGATGTCGTCAATTTAAATTTCTTTACCTGAAGTAAAATTTTTTATTTTAGGATTAAGAAAAATAAAATTCTAAAAAATTATTTTAATTAATATAACTTGTTTTATTTAAACTATATGTTTGTTGATTCTTTTTGTTAACTTTTCTGTTAACTGTTGTGTTACAATCAGCTTAAAGCAGTAAGAAAATAAGTGCGAAATGTTTGAGGTAAGAAGAAGAAAAACATTATTCTCGCAAGTTATATCTTACTTGCCCAAATTGCTTGTACAAGAACAGTTTTTGATAAAATTGGCAACTCGCCGGATCGCAAAGTAAGGTACAGGATCGCACCTATTATGACTATCAATTTTTGAAAAAATTGTATTCTATTTTCATACTTGAAATGGCTTACTAGCACTTTTTATTATAATATATTACACATGTTTGTAGTGATGTGTATGCTGTGCAGCCCTTTAGCACATACAGGTCTGTTCTGAAAATCACGTGATTTCAAATCACGTGATTTCAAAACCAAATGTGATTTGAAATCACACGTGTGATTTTGTGCTGTTCTGTAAACCATGCAGCTTTTGTGTTTTTCGGTAGCATTTGATTACAAAAGGAACACAAGAACAAATAAAAATGTTACAGTAAAAATAATCGCAAAAAATAAGAAAGTGATTTGAAAACGTTACTGTATTAGGTGAACGTTTTGAGATCATAAAATTATATGTACAGAACACCTTTTTTGTGTTTTCAAATCACATTGATAAAATGTGATTTTCAGAACATGGCTGATACGTACACCATGCTAATAATTACATTTAAATAAGTAAAAATTATTTTATTTTTAGAACACGAGGAGTGCCAACTTCATTATTAGGAAATTTTGAAGACAACTCAACTGATACATCAGATGATCAGCAACAAATTGGTGCCAATCGTAGAAAGTGTTCCATTAAAACTGGTGCAAAATCTGGCATTTCGAGTGGCAGTGGGGATGGTGACTGCGGTGGCGGTAGCGGTGGTGTTGCCATTAGTGCTTTAGATATAGATAAATTGGAATCCCCCAATGGATGTCCAGAAAATGAAATGTTGCTTTTTAATTTGGTCAAAGATGTCGATAAAATAGAACATCCTGGAACAACAATACGAAGTGACATTACACCACCCCCTGGTGTACCAAAAATAGAAAATACAGCACGTTTAAGACGTTATAGGCATAATGTAGATTAATTTATCTATTTTTGAATAAATTCTTTAAATTATATTTATACATACATTTAAACACACACACAGACACACTACTATTGCTACCACTACTACAATTGCTTAATACTAATTAATCTATGTATGTATTCTTTGGTACTCGACCTCTGCCTTAATTTTTTCTACATATACATACCTAAATATGTACCTATTTGTATATACAGTGGTGGACACGAATTTAAGACACTACGTTTCACTTGTATATTTCTGATAATTTTTACATCTTTTCGAAAAAATTTTCAATCCAACTTTTTTTTTTAAGATCCTAGTAATGTTATGAAAAAAAATTAACAATAGTTTGTTACCTATATTTCGTTATAAATTTTTATTTACATTTTATGCAGATTAAGGCAAGTTTAAGCCTGGCCACGAATTTAGGACATAGGTAAGATAAAAGTTAATTCATTAAAGTAAAGCTCAGCTTCATAAAGAAATCTTAATATTTGGTGGGAAATCCAATATTTTAGATCACAGCAGCGCATCTTCTGGTTAAATTTTCAACTAATGCCATACAACGTTCCTTTAAAATGGCATACTAAGCTTTTTGGATTTCTTCCCATAAATCGGTTAAATCTTTTGGCTTTACTGCTTGTACATGCTCTTCAAATCATTCCCAAGTTCTCAATTGGATTGAGGTCCGGATATTAAACTGACCACTTCAGAACAGTGATAATTTTTTCTTCTAAGCAACTCTTCACTAGGCGTGCAGTGTGCTTAGGGTCATTATCATGAAAAAATTTCCACATTAGAGGCATGTTGTCTTCAGCGATTGGCATCATAATACTGGTCAGTAAATTTTTATAAATATGCTGGTCCATTTTAGTGATAATCTTGTGAATGGGACCTACACCATGCCAGGAAAATGGCATGCCACACAATTAAATTGCCACCACCATGCTTAACCGTTTGAAGAGTGTAATTTGGGTGATGCTCCAGGTTTGGAGGGCACCATACGTACTGTTTACCATCAGAACCGAAGCGGAAAAACTTCTACTCGTCGTTCCAAAGTATATTTTTCCAAAATGTCATTGGTTTATTGAGATGTTCCTTTGAAAATGCTAGTCGGGCTCTAATATTTTTTTTGACACAAGTGGTTTATGTTGTGCAATTTACCCACGTAAGTGTTTCTCATTCAGACGTCTTCTTTTTGTCCTGGATGATATATTAATACCACAATCCGATGAAATATAATTTTAATTGAGCTCGTGAAAGGATATTTAGCAGCCGCTTTATAAATTAAGCTATCATATCTGGGTGTAGTTTTTCGCACTATTTGACATTTTTGCTGGTACCATGATGCTTAATATGTGCTAGGGCGTTGTAAATATTAGATGTGGAACATTTAAGTACCTTGGATATCTCCATAATGGGTTTTCCATCAGTATTTATTTGTTTAATCAGTCTTCGCTCGGCATCCGTACTAAAAGTACATCTGGCCATTTCTAACGAAATATTTTGATATATCCCAACTTAAAATGGAACAAGACTTTCGCTACTTACCTTTTAGATTCAAAAAACATCAAACAATCACTTAAGAAACAGATATTTATAAAATGTTTTAAATTCGTGACCAGCGTCAAATTCGCGTTTTTACAATAATTTAGTAAAAATAGCAACAAAACTTAAAAACAAGCAACACCAAATAACGGTACTTTTTCTTGACATTATAGGGTACACTGAAAAATAAATAAAATCTAATTTGATATTGCAGGATTGTAAAAATTATCGTAACTAAGCTGCTGACATGTCGTGTCTTAAATTCGTGTCGACCACTGTATGTATATGTATGCATTTGTGTAACATACATTCAACTATTTACTTTTAGGCAATCAGGCCACATCAGGGATAATATTATTTTCTTTCTTGTAGGTAGATATCCTTTTAAGTATGTTTATATGTATGTATGTAAACGTGTTCTTTTTAACTGTACATAGTACACACATATGCATTTAGCTTTATTCGGTCACAAAAAACAAAATGAAACACATTTTAAAATTTCTGTGTATATTAACCCGAATTGCACACATGCGTAAATAAAACATACATACAAACAGATTTACGGCCATACATATGTATTAGGGTGGGTGAAAAAAAATTTTTTTTAATTGTTAAAAGGCTCAGTGATAAAAAGATGCTAAATAGTGTCCTTAATTTATTAAAGTTTTGTTGTATTATAAAGGGTATTTTTTATAGACGTATAGAACTTTAAGTTGGCATTACTGTTCAAGATGGCGACCGATTTAACAGCTGTCAAGTGATTTATTCTCAGTTTGGTTTGGCAATTCATCATGAATAGACTCACGCCTGAACAACGCTTGCGTAGATTCGTCGAATGGGCCCAAAACGAGATTGCCGTTGTTCCCGATTTTTATAAGCGAATTTTGTTTAGCGATGAAGCGCACTTCTGGTTGAATGGCTACGTCAACAAACAAAACTGGCTCATTTGGAGTGAAGCTAATCCTCAAGTGTATGTCGAAACACCGTTACATCCAGAAAAACTGACTGTTTGGTGCCCTTTATGGGCTGGTGGAATCATTGGTCCGTACTTCTTCAAAAACTATGATGGCCAGAACGTTACAGTCAATGGTGATCGGTATGGAGCCATGATTACTAACTTTTTCATTCCTGAATTGAACAACCATGATGTCCAGGAGCTGTGGTTCCAACAAGACGGCGCAACATGTCACACAACTCGTGCCACAATCGATTTATTGAAAGACAAGTTTGGTGACCGCCTAATTTCACGTTTTGGACCTGTGAATTGGCCTCCAAGATCTTGTGATTTAACACCGCCAGACTACTTTCTGTGGGGCTATGTAAAGCCATTGGTCTATGCGGATAAGCCACAAACACTTGACCATTTGGAAGACAACATTCGCCGTGTTATTGCCGATATACGGCCACAAATGTTGGAAAAAGTCATCGAAAATTGGACGTCCAGATTGGACTACATCCGAGCCAGCCGTGGCGGTCATATGCCAGAAATCATATTTAAAATGTAGTGCCACAAGATTATCTTTCGGATAAATAAAATTTATGTCAATCGAATAATCCATCGTTGTTTTATTGCAATTTAAAGTTCTATAAGTCTATAAAAAACACCCTTTATTAAGTTTATCTGCCTCCGGATTGGGAGGTTACAGCAAATAAAAAAGTATTTTTAAATATTGGAGTCTTAACACTTTTTTTGTTATTTATTGGTTTCTCACCATCAGAAAAATTTAACGTACCCGAAATAGTTGGAAGTGTCCCTTATTTGGTGATTTATGTGATCTAAAAGACAATATGTTACCAACTTATAAAGACGAAATGAAATTTTATGTGTGGACTCGATATAGATTGAAATCTGAGAAAGAAACTAAAAAGGAACCAACATATAAAGAAATAGAGGCCATTGTAGTTGAAAAACTTAAAGAAGTTTCGGCAAAATCGTCTATTCCCACAGTGGAAATAAAACGAATGAAAGTAATGTTGCAAAGATATCATTTAAAATGTAAAAAATCTTCTGAAGTCTCATCCTAAAATACCCGAAAACAAGTTAGAGAAATTTCGCTTTGAAAATAAAATTTTATTTGACTTATCGGCATGTTAATGTAGAGAGTTTCTGAAATGTACTTGCGTTAAAAATAAAAAAATACCAAAAAGAGAACAAAGCTTCATAACGGATCAAAGAACAGTTAGGCAAATTATCATAAGTGGTTTAGATGTAGGCATTAAAATTTAATTAGAAAAACATTGAAAGGAAAAGTATTACGAGAAAAATCGAAGAGAAAACAACAAAAAATGGTCGAAATATTTACAGAAATGTTGAGTAGTGCATCTGAAATAGAATGTGTTCAGTCAGACCCTGAAGAAACAATACAATTGCGCGCCTTAAAAGCTAGAACAAAGTGCAACAAAAGTACTGAAATTAATTTTGCATTATTATCAAAAATATGCGATAGATATGGAGTATCCGACAGAGCAGCTATTGCATCATCAGTTTTACACCGTTCGTGCTCAGAAGTAATAGATAAAAATAAACTTCGGAGAGAGAGGAAGAAAACTAGACGTATTATAACTTTGCAACAAAGTGTTTCCCAAATACCCGCATTATACTTCGATGGAAGAAAAGACAAAACTTTGATTATAAATGAAACAGACGGGAAAAAGTACAGACAATCAATACTTAAAGAGCACATATCTTTGATAAAAGAACATGGTTCGAGGTTTTTGGGCTATATTACACCAGCTGCAGGCACTGCAAATTGTATAGAACAAGATTTATTTATAATAACTTTTTCTTGAACGTTGGAATTTCAACGGATATTTTGATTGCAATTGATTGTGATGGGACAATGTAAATGTTGGTAAATTTGGAGGTATTATACGAACCTTAGGAAAAAAAAAAAGACTGAGTAGAACTTTGCAATGGATCATTTGTTTATTGCATATGAATGAACTGCCATTTAAACACCTTTTTCAGAACATTGATCGTGGCACATCTGGACCTCAGACATTTTTAATGACAATTGGCAAGGTGCTTGAAAACTGTGAAAAACTACCAGTAATACAGTTTCAACCAATTCCGGCTAATTTACCAAGCCTTTCTGTTGAAGACAACAGTGCAGATCAAAAGGATTTGTACTCAATAGTTAAAGCAGTTTCAACGGGTAGCGTAAATAGTAATTTAGCAAACAAATCGACAGGGAAAATGTCTAACGTCCGATGGCTAACTCGTGCTAACAGAATTCTTCGCCTATATGTTTCAGTTAATATTGTTTCAGTAAATGACCGCTCTTGCAACTTACATTGTTAAAGTTTACGCTCCTTCTTGGTTATCTATAAAAACTCATCCCAGCTGTAAAGAAAGACCATGACATCTGTTTACACTCATCGAGCTAACTAGATATTTACCACAAACTTTGAAAGCCATTGTCGATCCAGTAATTCAGGGAAACCGCTATTTTGCACACCCTGAAAACTTATTGCTTGCAATGTTAACGGACCACACATTCGAGAATTAGCAATATCAAAAAAATTACGTCTGTTTCAGGTACCAAACATAAACTTCAACGGTCAACATATTGTGACCTTCTGAAATGGGAAGAAACTATTGTTGAACCACCGATACTAAAATCAGTAAGCAAAGAAAATCTTCTATTGCTTATTAGGCAAGACACAGAAACAGATATTGAATTGCTATATCTTCCTTGTCACACACAAACAGTAGAAAGAGCAGTCAAGGCAGTGACTGAAGCGTCTGCTACCTTATGCAATAAAACTGCAAGGGAAGGATTAATAAAAACGCAGATAGACTCTAGAAAAGCAATGCCAAAGTTCGACAGCAAAAAGGATTTTAATACAAAATAAAACTTTTAATATACATATGTACATAAATATTGCTTTTGTTGTAAAAATGGTATGTAATGCTTTTAGTTCTTTAATAAATATAATGTGCTATACAAGTAACATTATATGTAGATGATATACTATATATAAGCCTATTTTAACTATGTTTTTGTAAAATTTTCTTTAAAACCGGAGGCAGCAAACTAATTCCAATTGCTATCAAACTTCGTAATCTATTTATTACTGTATTTTAGCATCTTTTTATTACTGTGCCTGTAAAAAAAGCTAATATTTTTTTCTTCATACATACTCGTAAGTGACCCACCCTTATATGTATGTATGTACCAATATGCATAAGTAAATTGAACTACATAGAAAAACCAAATTATCAAATCAAACAAAAATTATTTAAATTGTAAATTAAAAAAAAAAGTAACAAATTTTATGAACCAACACAATAATAATTAGGATTCTCATAAAAATTACAATTTGCTTGAAGGGTATGCATCCGAACTATACACTTATTCTTCAGTTTAAACCTTAGTTTCAGAATGTCATGTTAAGTTGCATACAAGGCGAATTCATACAAGGTGATATCAAGAAAGCATGTGTGCGTTTCAAGTGTACATTTATATGGTCGCAGTCCATAAACTAGAGATGTCATTTTTGACAAACTATAATTATTTTAAACACAGAGATGTTTGATGATTCCTACTTGTATGAATTCGCCTTGGTTGCATCAAAATCAAAAAGTCGTTTTTTTAACTTAAAGCTTTTTTGAAATCATATGACGATTAAGTTAAACGAGTTTTATTTATTTAGTTGTAAAAATGTTAAAACTACAAGTATTTAATTTAAATATTAATTTTTGAGCTCTTCTCTACTTTTAGTATATATGTATGTATTAGGGCATTTGTATGGAGGAAAAAAAATCGCTCAAATTACAAAGAAAATCATATTCTAAGGATCAAAATAAGAAACTTTGCCGAAGGAACCATACTTCTACAATGTATTTTGATGTCCTGACTTTTTACCAAATTTTGAAAAATCTCACTTTGAACCATTTAGAGTGCCTCAATCGAGTCAAAATGTATGACCGGCCCCCACTAACTTTGGAGGGCCGACCCACCTATGCCAGTGGCACACCCCCTAGAACCATCCCTGGGGGGTTCCCCATACAAACATTTAAAAAAATCACCATTTTTGGCACTACAAAAAAAAAATCAGCAAAATGGCTGTTTTTTTATTTTTGGAGTTTATTTTTCTCTTTAGAAATTTATTTAGTCAGAACATATGTAAATGAAACAAGAATCTTGTGTTATTTTTGGATTAAATACTGGTAATCCCTTTCAAAATTTGACCCTTCGGATCAAAAGTCGGGACATCAAAACACATTTTAGAGGTATGGTTCCTTCGGCAAAGTTTCTTATTTTGATTCCTAGAATACGATTTCCCTTGTAATATGTGCGATTTTTAAATCGACCCGCCCTAGTATGTATGTATCGGGGATGGAAAAAAGCAAATTTTTTAATGATTTTTTTTAAATCTAAATAATGTTTTTGGCATAGTACGTTAACGTTTTTTAATTTTTAAACCGAGCATATAAAAAGCTCATAGAAAATATTAAAGATTTTGTGGATGCGAATGTATTTGTTTTTAAATTCTTTAATTACTATTACAATAAGTACTTTTTATGTATAAAATAAAAGTACTAAAAATTATTTTTTCCTGACAATTTAATACCAATTTAAAAAGGATACATTAGTACTGGAACGAAATCGTCACATACGACTTCACATAAAAACGATCGAGAATTCAGTTAATTTTGTATCAAATATTTTGAATATTTCGATTGCAGTTGCTCGATATCGAACATGTGAGTGAGTGTTATGTTAAATGTTCCTTTTTTTATTTTATTCTATGTTATAGTGTCATAAGATATGAAGAAAATGTAATTAAAAAATTTCTTTGTTTGAGTTATGACTCTTTTTAAATAAAGGAGCGATATGATAAACCTAATAAACAAATACTCAATCCGATTCTGATTTTTCACAAGTACAAATTATATTTTATTATTATTTTTTTTTTTTTAATTTAAATATTTTTTTAGGTTAGTTTTCATTCAATTTAAAATACGGTTAGTTTTAAATTGTTTTTTATTATTTTTAGCATTAAATCGTAACTAACAAATTTAAAAACCCATTGGTCTTTTCCTCTTTAAATTTCTTTCAATGTAGCCTGTTTACACAATTTTTATAGGTACTTGATGCTTTGGTTGAAGTCTGATAGCAACCTTTTGCCTATTTAATAATATAGAAAGTGTTGGCTCACCATTTCTATAACACATAAAAAAGCCGAAATAATTTGTTTTATTAATTTTCAATGACGAATTACATAGAGTTTTTTAAATGAATAATAAAAAATAAAACCAAGGAAACGTAAAATTAAAGTGTTTTTCGCTCACAAGTTTAATGTAAAAAAACGTAACATTAAACTTACGTTTTGTTTTATTAAAATCGCAATATATGACCATAAAATTAATTTTTTAATTAAAAAAAGAAGATAGCCTATTTTGTTGTTTATAATTAAAAAAAATTGTTTTTAAATTTCTATTATAATAAATGTGTTATATTGTTGTTTGTGTCCAAAACAGTTTTTAGTTTTTTAACTGAAAAATTATTTATGGTGGACTACATAAGTTTTGTTAATCAAGTTAAATAAAATCTTTTAAAAATAACTTATGTAACACACTATATGCCTTTATCAATTTTATTTAATTTAATTTTTATTGTTGTTATGTTTTATAAATAATTTATTTATCCTATTATTCATACGCTTGTTGTTTAAATGTTTAAATAACAATAATAAATTAAAAAAAGGCTAAAAAAAAGAAAATCACTTGTAGGAGAGGTCTGAGCTGCCATTAGGAGTAGCAATTGAAATTAAGATACACAATATGTATTATATTTATTATAAACAACTGGTGAAAATAGTTTACCATAATTTATTTTTTTTTCATAAAATTTTTCTTACATAAATTATTAATGAATTTTTACGCCCATTTTCTGACATATTTTAAATACTCTTCGATATAATATTAATTTATTTTTGTTTTCTCTTTAGTGCAATGAATTGATAAATTTTATTTAATTTCTAGTTAAATGAATTTTGTTATAGTAGTAATTTTTTAAATAAATATGTATGTACTCGTACATAAGCAAAAATAATACAAAAAAGAAAAATGAAACGAACTAGAAATTCTTTAAGAAAAAAAAATTAAAAAATACATATACTATATATAGTATCTACATAAAAAGAATGCTCGGGGAACGCTTTAATTTTTTTAATTTAATTTTTAATTATATGTATTTTTCCAAAATAGGTATCTAATAAATACATATGAATGATGTTAACCAAGAGTAATAAAATCTTGTAAAGAAAATGATATTTAAAACATGCAACAACTTTAGCAAGCTCAAAAATTCAAATTTTTTTATAAAATTTTAGAATTTTCAATATATTAGGGAACGACTTCTAAAAGGTGATTTTATAAGAACTATCGGAAATTTAAAAAAAAAACACATAAAATTCAGAAAAATGCATGAAATATTTATTTGGATCGATAGTTGAGTCGATATAATTTAATGTTTGAAGATTATTTCATGCAAATGTTGGCCGCGGCTGCGCCTCAAATGGTCCATCCGCTTAGTCCAATTTTGGCATACTCTTTCCAACATTTCGGCCGGTATCTCACGAATAATGTTGGCAATGTTGGCTTCCAGTGCGTCAATCGAAGCGGGCTTGTCCCTATAGACATTAGCCTTAACATAGCCCCACAAAAAATAGTCTAGAGGCGTTAAATCGCACGATCTGGGCGGCCAATTGACTGGTCCCAAGCGTGAAATAAACTGTTCACCGAACTCGCCTCTCAATTGGTTTATTGTTTCGCGTGCTGTGTGGCATGTGGCACAGTCTTGTTGAAACCACATGTCATGCAAGTCAAGCTCTTCCATTTTGGGCAAAAAAAAGTTTTTTATCATCGCACGGTAGCGCTCACCATTCACAGTAACGTTGTGATTCGCATCATCTTTGAAGAAATGCGGCCCAATGATGCCGCCAGCCCATAATCCGCACCAAACGGTTGTTTTTTGTGGATGCATTGGTAGCTCTTGCAATGCTTCTGGCTGCTCTTCACTCCAAATACGGCAGTTTTGCTTGTTCACGTATCCATTCAACCAGAAATGAGCCTCGTCGCTGAACACAATTCTTCGATAAAAAAGTGGATCTTCATCTAACTTTTCAAGAGCCCATTCACCAAAAATTTGGCGTTGTGGTAGGTCGTTTGGCTTCAATTCTTGCACCAGTTGTATCTTATAAGGCTTCACACCCAAATCCTTCCGCAAAATTTTCCACGTAGTGGAGTAACAGAGGCCCAATTGCTGCGAACGGCGCCGAATCGATAATTCACGGTCATCACCAACACTGGCCGATACGGCTGCGATATTTTCTTCAGTTCGCACTCTACGTAAGCGTGTTGGTGGTTTAATGTCCAACAATGTAAATTTGGTGCGAAATTTTGTTACAATAGCCCGAATAGAAGCCTCAGTAGGTCGATTAAACTGACCATAAAATGGAAGAAGCGCGCGATGAACTTTCTTAACAGAGCACGCATTTTGGTAATAAAATTCAATAATTTGCAAGCGTTGTTCGTTTGTAAGACGATTCATGATTAAATTATAGACCAAACTGAAGATGTTTGACAGTGACACAAGATACAAAACGTGCGCGAGCTGTCAAAACTAGTGTTGCCAAAAAGATAATAGCAAAAAAATCACTCTTTATTAGTTAAGGATTGCTTAATATGAAATTATTAAGGAAATAAACTTATACAAAAACAAAAACGAAAAAACCTCGCTTAATAAAACACCCGATTAATATATGTAACTCAAAAATTACTTACTTAAAAAAATTATTCTCCTACAACTTTGGAATTTACTTTATCGAATGAACTTAATTGAAATTTCCCTACTTTTTATAAAATATTTTGCTAGACTATGTACGAAGCGTGATTTATTTTTTTAAATAATGGGTCTAACTATTCATTGAGTTCTGCGATTGCGGAAATTATTTTAGTGAGAAATTATTCATTTCGTTGCTGTGGTATTCTTTCATAGTTGCAGTATCATCTCTACCGTAATGGAATTTTTACTCGTATATTATTAACCCATATCGTGTTTGGTGTAGGTGTATTTCGCCTACGGGCGTATTTCTGGTCGAATTTAAAATTGAATGGAATTTTGTAAAATTTTAGCCTGCATCGATTTTTTAATTGAATTAAAATGTAAAAGATTTATTAAATTGTGTTGCATCCTGTAATGGAAACTGTCCAAATAAATAAATAAAAAGTGTTTATAAATTTAGGTCCAGATTATGGTTCACAACACTTTTGGTGTTGTGAATTGCGATTACGGTTTACAAAACTTATCTGTTGTGTTGTCTTTTCAGTTGTGTATGTTAATTTTCGGCGATTATCGTTCACAACATGTTGTCTTATGTGTTGTAAAAAAGGATAAAAATTAGACAACTGGTTATTAGGTGTTGTCTTATTGTTGTGATTAGTTTTTTTGTCGTTTTAAAAATAAAACTGCAGAATAATTTTTAAGTAAAATTGTAAGAAATGTATTTTCAGTGGATTTTTTTTGTAGATTTTTATTATTTTATTTAAAATTCAACAAACAGTTGTCTGAGAAACTGCATCATATCATATATCATTGCCTCTACTTCTTCCTTATAACTCGTCAGTAACAAAAAAAAAAAAATCATTGTTGTTTATGTGGAACAATTTAAAAAATTTAATTCCAGATAATGTATTTAGCAGTTCAAATGCGTTGGAACTGTTCTGAATTTTTTTTACGAACTCGTGCGATGTCTGCTTTCTGTGTACTCACTATCGAAAAAAAATAGAAACATGTTAATTTCCATTTTTTTTTTAATTTTATTTAATTTTAACAAAATATATTTATTTTAGTGCACTTCGTTTTTTTTTAATGTTGATTTCTTTCAACTTCCCAGTTTTTTGAATGCACGTTTGTATTTTTAAGAAAAAATCTACTGACATTAATATACAACTGTGTGACGTACACAACCATAATCACATGTTTAATTAATGTTGTGTTGTAAGAGAGACAACACAACATTTTTGTGTTGTGAACCATAGGGGGTTAAAATGCAACAAACAGTTGGCTGAGAAACTGTATCATATCATTGCCTCTACTTCCTTATAACTACCATCAACAAAAAAAAAAACCAAACGCGGAATTGATGTTTTTAAAAAACTAGTCTGTTTCAAAACCGAAACCATTCTTGTTTATGTGGAACAATTTAAATAATTTAATTCCATAAGACGTTTCCTAACATTGTATTTGTAAATTAAGTTTCTATTAAGTTTTAAACAATTAATTGGCAAAAAGTGTATGGTGGTGTAAGTTCTAAATAATATACATACATACATAATAAAAAAGGAAAATTTTCTAATAAAAATATTTATACCTATTATATTATTTGTGAAAAAATGATCAAAGTGTTCACAAGAGGATTTCTGGATGGTTCCAAATTGCATCGTTTCCCTTTGGATCCAAACAGGTTAGTAAACAATTTGTTATTTGTACCAAGAGTTGGTTTTGTAACTATTTGAAAAAATTGGAGAACAAGACACCTACGCACTGGGGATTATTTTGTTAAAATTTTTTCAAAAGTTAAGATAACTATTCTTTAATAAGAAAAGCACATTAAATTTTGATCTGCAGCAATGTTAGATCGAAAGTTTTTACTTATCAAAAAGTGGTGACAATATTGTAACAAAACAACTCCCAGTCTTGTTTATGTCTTGTTCACTAATTTTTGCACTAAATTTTGCAACTTTTTGATAACTATATATTTGGCTAAATATTAGTATAAATAGATTAACAGGCGTCATATTTGACCACAAAGCTTTTTTTTTATTAGGACCAGCACTCAGAGGATGACCCCTACTCATGCAATGCATTGTGTTGGAACTAGGAAAATAGGTTATGGGAAGGAGGAAATAGGGAGTAGTGTCTGTGGACGTTCAATTCGAACCATCCTACATCGAAAGTGGCAAGGAAAACGTATTCAGGAAGATTATTCCACAGGCGAACGGCACGGCTGAAGAACGAATTCTCTCGGTAATGTGTTGTGCGATTCATTGGCCATTCCACTACAAATGGATGGGCTCTCCTGGAAAACGCGTAGTTCGTATGAAGCTACGATGTTGGGGAACATGTTCCTTTATTTCGGTGGAACACATTTCATTGTAGTAGCGATAGAGCAATGAAACACACCCCACGTTACGACGATGCTCCAGTGAATCAATAGAATTGGCTACCCTACTGTCACCGATAAGCTTCTTCGCCCTCTCCTGTACTTCAAAATAGACTTTGCAGCTCCGCCCCATACATGAGAGTTGTACTCCATTTTCAGTCGGATATAGGTGGTGTATATAGTAAGGAGATCAGATGGAGTGAAGTATGTCTTACACCGTTTCAAAAAAACCTAGGCACTTAAATGCTTCTTTAGCGACATGAAATATGTGTTCATTCCATCGAACATCACACTGGATCTTCATGCCAAGAACATCAAGAGCATCTGATTCCCTAATATCTACACCACCCATTCTTACAGATGAAGATTTTGGGTACGTGAAATATATTTAGAAACAGATGTTGCCCGCTTTTTTTAATTTTTCATCCATTTTTTCAATTTAAATTTTGTTTTTATAACAACAAATGTCACTTGTCAACAGTCAACCGCCTACAACGCAGGAAAAATTAAAAGTTGCTTAACTTTTTGCGTCACACGCGAGTTATGTTAACGATAACAACAACAGAAGCACCAGCAAAACTACCAAAACAAATGCCTAATTAACATATTTTAAAGAAAAGCTTTAAGCAGCAAAAATGTAAATTTATTAAAATTCTTTGGAAAACCAATTAAAAAGCAAACAAATTAAATAAAGTTAGTGTTGTACTTTTAATGTCGAGGTGGTTAAATAAAAGACAACAAATTAATATAACTTAAATATCTATTTTATTTAATGATTTACAGAACTAGGCGTGTTGTCGAGATGGACGCTTTAGAATAATAATACATATAAGCGTTAGATTTAAAATTGACATATAATATTGACAGCATAAAACTGAGAATGCCAGACTGTGAAAGTAACTGGTGGGTTACCCCTAACAGTTAGAATAAGCAAATTTGTATTATTATTAACAATTTCGAAGTTTTAACTAAATTAAATTAAGCAAATTTGTATTATAAATAAGTTTCATTTTAATAAAGAGATAATTTTAATTGTGATTCAGTGGTGAAAAGTGAAAGTTGTGTTTGGTTTTTTTTAAATATATTCTAATTAAAAACATAACTGGCACAGTCGGAATAGGCCTGGAGGACGATTACGGTAAAACACTGTGACGCAATATCAGGAGATAAAAAGGAATCGGCGAGTTTCAACACCTTACCCCAGGATGAACATCATCAACAAACTTTTGGCATGGTGAGCCAAAAACCGAAATGTGCGTTTACAAAATAAATAAATATAAATGAAGAAAAATAATAAATAATAAAAAATAGTAATAAAAGGAAGTGTGGAAAAAAATATATGAAATTCGTTAAATGAAAGCTTTTATTGTTTTGAAAAAAAAAAAAAAAAATTTAAAAATAGTGATGAAAAGAATTGAAAAAAATATATATATAATAAATAAATGAAATGAAATAAAACTCCTACTGTTTTAAGAAAATATTGAAAAATAAAATTGAAAAATATAGTATGTATATAGGAAACAGGCTGCTTTAGAACCATCCTTGTTTGAAACTTTGACTGCACATCACTAGTTTCTAAGCAGGAGTGACGAGGGCATATCGTTACAGTGTTGCTAAAGTAGGTTGTTGATTGGCAATTTAGTAGTGAAAGTCCATTCTTATCAAGAACCTTGACTGCATATCTGTATAGTGGCATTCCCACCAATTGTCAACATAAAAAAAAAATATATACAAAATACATATCTACATATTTTTGTGTAATACTCTAATTGTTAGTCCAAACAAAATTAAATAAAAAACTTATTGAAGTGAACTTGACTGATTTTCCATAAAAAAAAAATATAAAAAATTTTTAATTAAAACTTTTGTTTTGAAGAATCTGCATTAGAAGGTATTACTCTTGAAACAGTTCCAACCAATATGTCTAATCCTGCAAATCAAGAACCTCCAGGGATTGCAGGTCCGACTTCTCACTCATTCAAATCACTTCGCATCCCTGATGCAATCAAGGATCTGCCAACATATGAAGGCAATCCCCGGTTATTAAACGAATTTATTAACAACGTTGAAGAAATTTTACTCCATATTAGAACTTACGATGCAACACCACAGGGTCAAATATTACTACGGGCAATACGTAACATAATTGTTGGGCAAGCCAACGAAGTTATAAATATGTATGACACACCTCTTAACTGGGATCTTTATTCTGAAATGTGCTTAAACAGTTTTCTTATCGGGTTAAGAGAACCTTTAGGTTCTACCATTAGAGCATCTAAACCAGATTCTTTAGCAAAGGCATTCTCCTTCTGCATTAAGGAACAAAATATTTTTTATATGAAAACTGACCCTAATACAGCTCAGTTTAAATGGCAGCCAAGATCAAATTACAATTATTCCGGTAACAGGTACAACAATAGGTTCACACCTTTCTCATCGCAGTCAGCTCGCAACACTCATAATACACGACCTCAAAACACGCAGTATACACGACCCCAAAACACTCAGTACACATATCCAAAAGAATATATAAACTTGAATTCTCAACCCCTTCAACGACGATTCAACTCTAACTTCGCTAACCAAAACCCATTTAGAGCCTCTACTAAACTAGAGCCGATGGATGTAAGCTCCGGAAACATAAAAACACAGGCACCAACTACAACACAGAGGTCATACAGGACAGACCAGACGATGCAATCGGTATCGTCAAGGAACCCATACAAAAGAGGAGAGCTTTATAACTTACAGAGTGAAGAAGAGGTACCACCACAAATCCCAGGATATCAACAAAAGCTGGATGAACTCTATGAAACAAACTTAGACAACTTTAATATTGAGGATGAAACAAATTTTCCCAATTTTGCCTCAAAGAACCAACGGGGTACTTAGACATTAATAAGCATGGGTTCGAATTAGGCTACGTCAATATATCATCCCATTTTGGAAGAACTCTAAAATTTTAAATTGATACTGGGGCTTCCAAGTCCTTCATAAACCCAAATTTTATAAACCTTGCTGACCAAACAATATGTAAACCCATTATAATAACAACAATTTTGAATAAGTATGAATTAAACAAACAGGTAAAACTACCAACATTTATTGAATTTAACCACACAGGTGAAATGACGTTATTTTAATTTATCTTCCACAACTATTTTGATGGATTAATTGGCCTTGATCTTTTATCACAATTAGGAGCCAAGATAGACTTAGAGAAAAACATCTAGAAACAAAAAAATGCCGTAATTCCCTTGCAATTCAAACCAAATTTTTCATCCAGTAAGCACATTATACCTAGTAATTCTAAGTTCGTTATAAGAATCCCAATTGATGTCCAGTCTGGAGGCATCTACTTAAAGAATACTTATATTACAGATTCACTTTATATACCAGAGGGTATATATTTATAATGCGAAAAATTGGTACAGTAGTAGAAGTTATAAATATTTCAGACGAAAACAAACTGTTATACATAGAACAACCATTCATAGAACTTTTTAGTTTTGAAACTAATGAAATAGGAAATTGTGAAGATTTAGACATTTCAGAAATACTTATGACGGAACATTTAAACAAAGAAGAAAAAATTACACTTAATTAAACTTTGCCGCGGTTACCAGGATATATTTTTTATTAAAGAAAATACACAACTGACCTTTACGAATCAAGTAAAACACAGGATCACAACAACAGATGACGTCCCTATACACACAAAATCATACCGATACCCACATGTACACAAAGCAGAAGTTCAACGGCAAATATCAGATATGTTACAGCAGGGAATAATTCGACCAAGCTATTCCCCATGGAGTGCACCAGTGTGGATTGTCTCTAAAAAATTAGACGCTTCAGGCAAACAAAAATGGCGGTTAGTCATAGACTACAGGAAGCTCAATGAAAAACCAATATCCGACAGATATCCTCTACCTAACATAAGCGAAATTTTAGACAAACTAGGAAAGTGTATGTATTTCACAACACTCGATCTAGCCAGCGGTTTTCACCAAATTGAAATGTGTGAAAAAGACATTCCCAAGACCGCTTTTACAGTTGAAGGAGGCCGCTATGAATATGTAAGAATGCCTTTCGGGCTAAAAAATGCGCCTTCGACCTTTCAACGAGTAATGGATAACGTTCTCGGGGAACTTGTAGGAAAAATTTGTCTAGTGTATTTAGACGACATAATTATCTATTCCACGTCCTTGCAAGAACACATAAATAGCCTCCAATTAGTCTACGTTAAACTTCGGAAATCAAACCTAAAGATACAATCGGACAAATCAGAATTTCTTTATAAAGAAACAAATTTCCTAGGGCACATCATATCTACCGATGGTATAAGACCAAACCCAGAAAAAATCAAAGCAATAAAAAATTTTCCAATACCAAAAATCCTAAAACAGATAAAAAGCTTTATTGGACTTGTAGGTTATTATCGGAAATTTATAAAAGATTTTTCCAAACTCACTAAACTTTTGACAGAATTCTTAATAAAGGACAGAACCATAGATTTTAACGAAAAATATGTTAACGCTTTTGAAACATGTAAATCAATTCTGACCAACGATCCCTTATTGCAATATCCCGATTTTACTAAGCCGGTTATTTTGACAACAGACGCAAACAATTTCGCACTGGGTGCTGTTCTATCACAAGGGCACATCGGAAATGACAAACCAATTTGTTTTGCCAGTCGAACACTCTCAGATTCCGAATGCAACTACTCAATGATCGAAAAAGAACCACTGGCAATTGTTTGGGCAACCAAATACTTCCGCCCTAATTTATTCGGACGAAATTTTTTCTATCGTAACAGACCATAGACCCCTTACATGGATCATGAGCTTAAAAGAGCCTAACTCAAAATTAATTAGGTGGCGTCTTAAACTCGAAGAGTTCGATTACGAAATAATATACAAAAAAGGCAAGCTAAATACAAACGCTGATGCCTTAAGTCGAATAAAAATAGACTCACCTAAATTAATGGATATCAATGTCAATGATATAGGCTCAAACCACGGAACCTCGGGTAGTATCATACATTCAGCAGAAGAAAATATAAACGACGGTATGTATATTTCAGAAAAACCTTTAAACGACTTTAATTTACAAACGCTGATGCCTTAAGTCGAATAAAAATAGACTCACCTAAATTAATGGATATCAATGTCAATGATATAGGCTCAAACCACGGAACCTCGGGTAGTATCATACATTCAGCAGAAGAAAATATAAACGACGGTATGTATATTTCAGAAAAACCTTTAAACGACTTTAATTTACAAATTGTTTTTGAAAAATAATTAAACACTTCAAATATGGTAGTAAAAATGCCATTTAAAAATAAGCAACGTCGAACTTTTAGGAAACCATTGTATTCAGAAGAAATAATAACCGAGATTTTCAAAAAGTTTCTTAACCCGAATAGATTGTCAGCTGTATTCGCAAATGAAGACACTTTTCGTATAATTCAATCTGTCTATTCAAAATTTTTCGCAAACAGCAAAGTATTTAGACTAATAAGATGTAAGGAGATGTTAGAAGATATAACAGAGACCGACAAGCAAGAAGAACTTATTAGAACTTATCACGAAAATAATAACCATCGTGGCATAAATGAAACATTACTTCATCTGAAAAGAGAATTTTACTTTCCCTACATGAAGAATAAGATAACGCAGACAATTAACAACTGTGACAAGTGCCAAACACTTAAATACGATAAGAACCTTCCAAAAGTAGTTTTTGAAAAACCTGAAACTCCTATAAAGCCGTTGGACATTTTACATATAGACATCTACAGTATCAATAACCAACAAATCCTGACAATAATCGATAAATTCTCTAAATTTGAGGCAGCATATACACTTTCATTAAGAAACTCTGTCTGTATATTAAAATCCCTAAAAAATTTTAGTAGCCTTTACGGCATCCCAAAGAAAATAGTAGCTGATCAAGGCTCCGAATTTACAGCTAATATATTCAAAAAATTTTGTAGGGAATTCCAAATTCATTTATATATTACTTCCTTTCAACAAAGTACAAGCAATGCTCCTGTTGAAAGACTACACTCAACCCTAACTGAAACTTACAGAATCATAACAACGATTAGGAAGGAAAATAAACTTACTGAAGACCATAATGAAATACTGACAGAAACTCTTATAACTTACAACAACTCAATACATTCCGCTACTAAATTAATCCCATTTGAACTATTTTTTAGCAGAACCTTTAAATTTAATAAACCAGTTACATTCAATAACGGACACGAATACCTTACCAAACTTAATGAATTTCAAAACACTTTATACCCACTCATTAAAGAAAAAATGCAGAATGACACCAACATTAGGATAGACAAATTAAACAAGGAACGAGTAGAACCAGAAAATTTAGGTAATCAAACAATATTTAGAAAAGAAGCAAAACGTAACAAAATGACACCTAGGTTTTCAAAACACAAAGAAAAATAACAGAATAACAATTATTACAGACAAAAACAGAAAATTCCACAAATATAAAATAAAAAAGGTACATAAAACAACAAGAGTATCTAATTAACCCATTACTTGCCGAAGATTTAAACGTTAGAATTTTTTGATAAAAATTTCAGGGTCGTCTTATGATAGTATTTTTAACATGTTCTGAGAAAAAAATTTTTTTTTCGACGGGTAGTTTCTCTGAAAATTGCTGTGTGTTTGACCACACGCTGGTACTGTAAAGTGTTTTGAAATTTTTTGTTAGGTACTACTTTTTTTAGTTATTTATGTTGTTTACGGTACGTATTTAGGTAAATATGGCAGCAAGTGTTTGCAGGTAAAACAAAGTAAGTACATGTAAGTAAAAAATGGTATTTTTTAGTTTCAAGTATTTATTTGAAAATAAAGTTAACAAGGAATTATTCCTTTCATGGCTTTTTTTTTGAAGGTGTGGCGCGGCGTTATAAATAAAATTGTTTGTCTTCGTGGAACAACTTGAAGCAAGTCTCTGAGTGTAGGTGTGCACACAATGCAACGGCGACGATTAGTAGTTTTCAAAGGAACGTGCAAGCCGTCTACCCTCGGAAGAGTTTGTTGCCTATAACACTGGTCGACAAAAAAAAACTTTTTGTGTGTAACATGAAAACTTTTGTCTTGCTATGCTTAGGACAAGGATATGGATAATATAAATAAAATTAGAATACGAATAGTTTTTTTGTAATTAGATGTTATATAAATTTAGAAAATTTGAGATTTTGTTAACAAAAGTAAGTTATTTTATTATGTCACAGTATTAATTTAAATAAAATTTTATTATTTTCTGCTGTATTTTGCTTCAGGTACATCTCGTTGTAATGTCCAACAGTAATCCGCTAGCATACGTGGACTCCACTTGCCCTGGTATCGTTTTTCCATGGTATAAATGTCTTGGTGGAATCTTTCACCATGTTCATCGCTGACGGCGCCCAAATTTTCAGGAAAAAAGTCTAAATGTGAATGAAGGAAGTGTATTTTCAATGACATATTACAACCCAAAGCCTTATAAGCAGATAGCAGCTCCGCTACAATAGTTTTATAGTCATTTGATCGGTGATTTCCTAGAA
The DNA here is from genome assembly GCA_947397855.1 of Thelaira solivaga. Lineage (NCBI taxonomy): Eukaryota > Metazoa > Arthropoda > Insecta > Diptera > Tachinidae > Thelaira > Thelaira solivaga. Next base: position 9,739,045 of record OX377615.1, read on the forward strand.
AATTGAAAGTTACTTTCATGAAAGATTCCCAAGCAGATTTTTCCAAATCACTGAGTTTTTCTTTAAATATGTCGTCTTTCATCAATTGTCTGATTTGTGGGCCAACAAATATGCCCTCTTTAATTTTTGCCTCACTCAATTTAGGAAACTTTTCCTTCAAATATAAAAAGCCGTCACCACTCCAGTCCATAACTTTCTGGTGGTTCTGGTACAGGTAGTTCCTCACTATGAGGGATCGGTCTTTTAGCAGATGGCAGGTCAGGATATGTTATTTTATTTTTTGTTTTAATTGTGATACCTTTCGTATCAGTAACACAAAAATAACAATCAGATGAGTGATTCGTTGGTTCTGTCCAAATTACGGGGATTGCAAATGGCATAGATCGAGATCTCCTCGCCCATCCAGTAACACAGCAGATGTGTGGAACCCACGCTTTTTCTTGCTGTCCGACGGCAAAGCCAAAATACTGTTCATATAGCTTAGTCACTAATGGTGTCAAATTCGCTTAAATCAATAAATAGAAAAAAACACTATACTATTCACATAAATAAAATCTCTGAATGCAAAAGTGGAACAAAAATGGTTAATTTTAAATTTTACGGGTAGTAGCTGTAACACGAAAACTAGAACTGATGGAATCAAAATAAATACGGTGATAAAATGAGGGTATTTAGGTAATTCCAAATTGGTAAGTACCTTTCTTGTTACAAAATTTTGTTGACCAGTGTAATCAGTGTCTGAATCCTCAGTAGACGAAGTTTCGATTTTGTCCATTACATTCTCCGACGAAAGCAGCAGCGACCTTGTCACCGAGTTTTTGAAGTCAAGCTGTGACATAGGCTTTTCGTTTTTTAAAGCTGCTACGAAGCCGAACCTTTGCGAACTTATCAGAAATATCCAAATTGTCATTGTTAGCGATATGAAAGTTAGCTTGCAATTTCATGAACACATTGCGCGACATTATTTGGCGAATAATTGGAATGTCGAACGCTGAATCCAATATAATGTTACTTGTGGGATATTGTGATACCCAGGAAATAGAAGAATTCCCATGAAACGTTGTATTAGATATTTGTCGCACATTTTGCTGATATTGTTTTGGGCAGCATATTGATTTGTTTCGTCTGCGTGCAAAGAAATTATATTTTTATATAATTAATTAATTTGAGCTTAGTCTTGATACTTAAAAATGTTTTTGTTTTATTATTTATTATTTTCAATATTTCGCTTTCCTGTGGAAAGCTTCTTCAGGAAAATTATAAATATTAATAACAAAAATAACAAAATTTTATTTGACATGAAATGAAAATATTTTCTTTTTCATTCATACATATTTTGAAAATATGAAAATATTTTCAATGAAAATACTTTTCTTTTTTTACAAAATTTTTAAAAAGAAAAATATTTTCTTCTCTATCTAACATATGTATAACTATATAATTTACAATTCAACCAATAAAAATTAAGTAATACATATAACAAACATTGTTACAAACAATATATAAAAATCAATTTTAATAACAAAATAATTACATATTATATTATATTAATATATCTCTATTTTTTATGTATTAAATATCTATAGCTCTGAGCTATACTATCTATATCTGCCTTATAATTTATTCTTTTAGATGATGGTGTGCGAATTATCTGTAACATTTCTAACATGAACCTCTTTTTATAATTATTTTCTTTATTTAAAATTTTTGTATCTACAAAATTAGGATTATGATTGTGTTGAAAACAATGTAAAGTCAATGCAGTTTTTTGTGATGAAATATGTCTATATTTTTGGTCTGATTTATGTCCTGCTAATCTTGTTTTAAGTTTATTTTTAGAAGTACCTATATATAACTTGTCACAATTTTCTTGATTATTCCCCCCACAAGGTATTTTATATACTATATTAGACATATCTAGTTTTTGTAATTTATCTTTAGTGTTATTAAATAATCTCCTTAATGTGTTACAAGATTTATGAGCAATATTATATTTTTCCGTATCAAATATTTTTGATCTTTTAATATGTTCAGATATGTTTGGTAAATAAGTCATTGATTTATATATTTTTGGTTCTATTCTATTATTAGTGTTATTAATAGTTATATTTGTTTTATTTTGTCTTATTAAATTATCGATAATTTTTATTGGAAAACTATTTTCTAATAATATATTCTTAATTTTTTCTATATTTACTTTATGAAACTCTTTATCACTTATTGTTAAAACTTTTTTTATTAAATTTCTAGCTGTATTCATTATCATCATTTTTGGATGTTTTGAATAATAATTAATAATTCTACCTGAAGCTGTAGGTTTTTGATACCAATCTAATAACAAATGATCATCTTTTCTAATTATTAATGTATCTAAATATGAAATTCTTGATTCTTTCTCTTCTTCAATAGTAAATTTAATATTTACATGAAAATTATTTAAAATTCCTAATATATTTTCTACTTCCCCTTTAGATACAATACAAAATAAATCGTCAACATATTTTGTCATAACTTTAGGTTTTATAATTAACTTTTCCATACAAGAATCAAGTAAATTTTCCATAACTATATCTGCTATAATAGGAGATGCTGGAGATCCCATAGGAAGACCTTCTTTTTGAATATATATTTTGTCATTATATTTAAAATATCTATTGTCTTCTATACAAAATTTTAAAATTCTTAAAAATAAAGATTTATTTATATTTGTAAATCTTTCTAATTTATTCCAATTATTATCTATAATATCTAAAGCCAGATCTAAGGGTATACTAGGAAAGAGAGATACTACATCAAAAGAAATTAATATATCATCATAATCAATTTTTTGGTTTTTAATTCTATTCTTGAATTCTATTGAATCTTTAACATTATATTTTGAATTAACAGTAATATTTTTTAAAATATTTACTATGTATTTGCACAATTCATATGAAGGTGAATTAATAAACGAACAAATATGTCTTAGAGGAAAGTTTTCTTTATGTATTTTGGGAAGACCATATAATCGTGGTGCTACTGAGACATTAGTTTTAATTTTATTTTTCTCTGTTTTTGTAATAATAGATTGACTAAAAAGATCATCAACAAAATTATTATTTATCTTTTGTAATTTGCTAGTTGGATCTTTATTTATAATTTTATATTTAGTACTATCACCTACAATATCATTTATTCTTTTAATATAATCATTTTTATCCATTGCTACTGTAACATTTCCTTTATCTGCATTTACAATTAATAAATTACTATTTTTCTTTAAAAATTGTTGAGTTTCATTCACTTTTTCTAATATGAATTTATCTGCATTAGTAAGTTTTATTTTGTTTATATGATTATCTATCATAGTTGTAAATTTAGTCCTTGCTATTTCTTGTTCTTCTTTTTCTTTTAATGTCTGTATAAGATCTTCTCCTTCTGATATTATTTTTAACATAGGAAAATGTTCTTTCTTCATTGGTAATGAATGTTTTTGTCCAAGAGATAAAATTAATTGAACGTCTGTTGGAATTTCTAAATTTGTCTTATTAACAAAATATTTATTATTATATTTTATACCTAAATTACAATGTTGTAATAAACAAAGATTTTTATATTTCTTAATATGTATTTCTTTTGTTTTTTCTTCAAAAATCATTGTTAATCTATCTTGATATACTAAAAATTCTGCTATTTCTTTGATTGTAAGATGTCCTTCTAAATTATATATTATTATTTCAGCTTCTTTTCTTAATTCTTTTAGTAATTTGTGTTTATGTGTTATTGTTAAATTTAATATTTTATTATGTAAATCATCTCTGTATTTGGTTAAAATATTTTGTAATTTATTATTTATTTTGTCGTCAAAAATATTTGATACGTTTTTTGTTGAATTGCTAATAAATCTTGGTACTATACCTGTCTTTCTGCATCTTATCAAAAAGGTTATTGTTAATTTAGTTTTGCTTATTTTATCCTGAATCATTTTATATCTATTAATATATCCTTTCACTATAATATTCTTTTTAAATTTACTGAATCCCATCTTAATTAATCTTAAATTATCCAGCTTTTGACAAAATCTTCGAAATAATTTCTTCCTTTCTTTTTGAAAATTGATTTTTGATCCTTAAATAAAATCCTCTCAGTTATTTCCTTTAAATTTATATATTTTTGTTAAGATAATTGATTGAAGATAATATCTGTTCCTTCTTATTTTAGTCCTTTCTCCAAAAATTGCTTTTTATATTTAATTAATAAGATTTATTTTAAGAAAATTGATTGATTCCGTGCTCTCCTTTTTATTAAATTTATATAATTATTATTTAAGACTTTTTATTTATATATAATTAATTAATTTGAGCTTAGTCTTGATACTTAAAAATGTTTTTGTTTTATTATTTATTATTTTCAATATTTCGCTTTCCTGTGGAAAGCTTCTTCAGGAAAATTATAAATATTAATAACAAAAATAACAAAATTTTATTTGACATGAAATGAAAATATTTTCTTTTTCATTCATACATATTTTGAAAATATGAAAATATTTTCAATGAAAATACTTTTCTTTTTTTACAAAATTTTTAAAAAGAAAAATATTTTCTTCTCTATCTAACATATGTATAACTATATAATTTACAATTCAACCAATAAAAATTAAGTAATACATATAACAAACATTGTTACAAACAATATATAAAAATCAATTTTAATAACAAAATAATTACATATTATATTATATTAATATATCTCTATTTTTTATGTATTAAATATCTATAGCTCTGAGCTATACTATCTATATCTGCCTTATAATTTATTCTTTTAGATGATTATATTATAATTATAAGGCAGATATAGATAGTATAGCTCAGAGCTATAGATATTTAATACATAAAAAATAGAGATATATTAATATAATATAATATGTAATTATTTTGTTATTAAAATTGATTTTTATATATTGTTTGTAACAATGTTTGTTATATGTATTACTTAATTTTTATTGGTTGAATTGTAAATTATATAGTTATACATATGTTAGATAGAGAAGAAAATATTTTTCTTTTTAAAAATTTTGTAAAAAAAGAAAAGTATTTTCATTGAAAATATTTTCATATTTTCAAAATATGTATGAATGAAAAAGAAAATATTTTCATTTCATGTCAAATAAAATTTTGTTATTTTTGTTATTAATATTTATAATTTTCCTGAAGAAGCTTTCCACAGGAAAGCGAAATATTGAAAATAATAAATAATAAAACAAAAACATTTTTAAGTATCAAGACTAAGCTCAAATTAATTAATTATATATAAATAAAAAGTCTTAAATAATAATTATATAAATTTAATAAAAAGGAGAGCACGGAATCAATCAATTTTCTTAAAATAAATCTTATTAATTAAATATAAAAAGCAATTTTTGGAGAAAGGACTAAAATAAGAAGGAACAGATATTATCTTCAATCAATTATCTTAACAAAAATATATAAATTTAAAGGAAATAACTGAGAGGATTTTATTTAAGGATCAAAAATCAATTTTCAAAAAGAAAGGAAGAAATTATTTCGAAGATTTTGTCAAAAGCTGGATAATTTAAGATTAATTAAGATGGGATTCAGTAAATTTAAAAAGAATATTATAGTGAAAGGATATATTAATAGATATAAAATGATTCAGGATAAAATAAGCAAAACTAAATTAATAATAACCTTTTTGATAAGATGCAGAAAGACAGGTATAGTACCAAGATTTATTAGCAATTCAACAAAAAACGTATCAAATATTTTTGACGACAAAATAAATAATAAATTACAAAATATTTTAACCAAATACAGAGATGATTTACATAATAAAATATTAAATTTAACAATAACACATAACACATAAACACAAATTACTAAAAGAATTAAGAAAAGAAGCTGAAATAATAATATATAATTTAGAAGGACATCTTACAATCAAAGAAATAGCAGAATTTTTAGTATATCAAGATAGATTAACAATGATTTTTGAAGAAAAAACAAAAGAAATACATATTAAGAAATATAAAAATCTTTGTTTATTACAACATTGTAATTTAGGTATAAAATATAATAATAAATATTTTGTTAATAAGACAAATTTAGAAATTCCAACAGACGTTCAATTAATTTTATCTCTTGGACAAAAACATTCATTACCAATGAAGAAAGAACATTTTCCTATGTTAAAAATAATATCAGAAGGAGAAGATCTTATACAGACATTAAAAGAAAAAGAAGAACAAGAAATAGCAAGGACTAAATTTACAACTATGATAGATAATCATATAAACAAAATAAAACTTACTAATGCAGATAAATTCATATTAGAAAAAGTGAATGAAACTCAACAATTTTTAAAGAAAAATAGTAATTTATTAATTGTAAATGCAGATAAAGGAAATGTTACAGTAGCAATGGATAAAAATGATTATATTAAAAGAATAAATGATATTGTAGGTGATAGTACTAAATATAAAATTATAAATAAAGATCCAACTAGCAAATTACAAAAGATAAATAATAATTTTGTTGATGATCTTTTTAGTCAATCTATTATTACAAAAACAGAGAAAAATAAAATTAAAACTAATGTCTCAGTAGCACCACGATTATATGGTCTTCCCAAAATACATAAAGAAAACTTTCCTCTAAGACATATTTGTTCGTTTATTAATTCACCTTCATATGAATTGTGCAAATACATAGTAAATATTTTAAAAAATATTACTGTTAATTCAAAATATAATGTTAAAGATTCAATAGAATTCAAGAATAGAATTAAAAACCAAAAAATTGATTATGATGATATATTAATTTCTTTTGATGTAGTATCTCTCTTTCCTAGTATACCCTTAGATCTGGCTTTAGATATTATAGATAATAATTGGAATAAATTAGAAAGATTTACAAATATAAATAAATCTTTATTTTTAAGAATTTTAAAATTTTGTATAGAAGACAATAGATATTTTAAATATAATGACAAAATATATATTCAAAAAGAAGGTCTTCCTATGGGATCTCCAGCATCTCCTATTATAGCAGATATAGTTATGGAAAATTTACTTGATTCTTGTATGGAAAAGTTAATTATAAAACCTAAAGTTATGACAAAATATGTTGACGATTTATTTTGTATTGTATCTAAAGGGGAAGTAGAAAATATATTAGGAATTTTAAATAATTTTCATGTAAATATTAAATTTACTATTGAAGAAGAGAAAGAATCAAGAATTTCATATTTAGATACATTAATAATTAGAAAAGATGATCATTTGTTATTAGATTGGTATCAAAAACCTACAGCTTCAGGTAGAATTATTAATTATTATTCAAAACATCCAAAAATGATGATAATGAATACAGCTAGAAATTTAATAAAAAAAGTTTTAACAATAAGTGATAAAGAGTTTCATAAAGTAAATATAGAAAAAATTAAGAATATATTATTAGAAAATAGTTTTCCAATAAAAATTATCGATAATTTAATAAGACAAAATAAAACAAATATAACTATTAATAACACTAATAATAGAATAGAACCAAAAATATATAAATCAATGACTTATTTACCAAACATATCTGAACATATTAAAAGATCAAAAATATTTGATACGGAAAAATATAATATTGCTCATAAATCTTGTAACACATTAAGGAGATTATTTAATAACACTAAAGATAAATTACAAAAACTAGATATGTCTAATATAGTATATAAAATACCTTGTGGGGGGAATAATCAAGAAAATTGTGACAAGTTATATATAGGTACTTCTAAAAATAAACTTAAAACAAGATTAGCAGGACATAAATCAGACCAAAAATATAGACATATTTCATCACAAAAAACTGCATTGACTTTACATTGTTTTCAACACAATCATAATCCTAATTTTGTAGATACAAAAATTTTAAATAAAGAAAATAATTATAAAAAGAGGTTCATGTTAGAAATGTTACAGATAATTCGCACACCATCATCTAAAAGAATAAATTATAAGGCAGATATAGATAGTATAGCTCAGAGCTATAGATATTTAATACATAAAAAATAGAGATATATTAATATAATATAATATGTAATTATTTTGTTATTAAAATTGATTTTTATATATTGTTTGTAACAATGTTTGTTATATGTATTACTTAATTTTTATTGGTTGAATTGTAAATTATATAGTTATACATATGTTAGATAGAGAAGAAAATATTTTTCTTTTTAAAAATTTTGTAAAAAAAGAAAAGTATTTTCATTGAAAATATTTTCATATTTTCAAAATATGTATGAATGAAAAAGAAAATATTTTCATTTCATGTCAAATAAAATTTTGTTATTTTTGTTATTAATATTTATAATTTTCCTGAAGAAGCTTTCCACAGGAAAGCGAAATATTGAAAATAATAAATAATAAAACAAAAACATTTTTAAGTATCAAGACTAAGCTCAAATTAATTAATTATATATAAATAAAAAGTCTTAAATAATAATTATATAAATTTAATAAAAAGGAGAGCACGGAATCAATCAATTTTCTTAAAATAAATCTTATTAATTAAATATAAAAAGCAATTTTTGGAGAAAGGACTAAAATAAGAAGGAACAGATATTATCTTCAATCAATTATCTTAACAGAAATATATAAATTTAAAGGAAATAACTGAGAGGATTTTATTTAAGGATCAAAAATCAATTTTCAAAAAGAAAGGAAGAAATTATTTCGAAGATTTTGTCAAAAGCTGGATAATTTAAGATTAATTAAGATGGGACTCAGTAAATTTAAAAAGAATATTATAGTGAAAGGATATATTAATAGATATAAAATGATTCAGGATAAAATAAGCAAAACTAAATTAACAATAACCTTTTTGATAAGATGCAGAAAGACAGGTATAGTACCAAGATTTATTAGCAATTCAACAAAAAACGTATCAAATATTTTTGACGACAAAATAAATAATAAATTACAAAATATTTTAACCAAATACAGAGATGATTTACATAATAAAATATTAAATTTAACAATAACACATAAACACAAATTACTAAAAGAATTAAGAAAAGAAGCTGAAATAATAATATATAATTTAGAAGGACATCTTACAATCAAAGAAATAGTAGAATTTTTAGTATATCAAGATAGATTAACAATGATTTTTGAAGAAAAAACAAAAGAAATACATATTAAGAAATATAAAAATCTTTGTTTATTACAACATTGTAATTTAGGTATAAAATATAATAATAAATATTTTGTTAATAAGACAAATTTAGAAATTCCAACAGACGTTCAATTAATTTTATCTCTTGGACAAAAACATTCATTACCAATGAAGAAAGAACATTTTCCTATGTTAAAAATAATATCAGAAGGAGAAGATCTTATACAGACATTAAAAGAAAAAGAAGAACAAGAAATAACAAGGACTAAATTTACAACTATGATAGATAATCATATAAACAAAATAAAACTTACTAATGCAGATAAATTCATATTAGAAAAAGTGAATGAAACTCAACAATTTTTAAAGAAAAATAGTAATTTATTAATTGTAAATGCAGATAAAGGAAATGTTACAGTAGCAATGGATAAAAATGATTATATTAAAAGAATAAATGATATTGTAGGTGATAGTACTAAATATAAAATTATAAATAAAGATCCAACTAGCAAATTACAAAAGATAAATAATAATTTTGTTGATGATCTTTTTAGTCAATCTATTATTACAAAAACAGAGAAAAATAAAATTAAAACTAATGTCTCAGTAGCACCACGATTATATGGTCTTCCCAAAATACATAAAGAAAACTTTCCTCTAAGACATATTTGTTCGTTTATTAATTCACCTTCATATGAATTGTGCAAATACATAGTAAATATTTTAAAAAATATTACTGTTAATTCAAAATATAATGTTAAAGATTCAATAGAATTCAAGAATAGAATTAAAAACCAAAAAATTGATTATGATGATATATTAATTTCTTTTGATGTAGTATCTCTCTTTCCTAGTATACCCTTAGATCTGGCTTTAGATATTATAGATAATAATTGGAATAAATTAGAAAGATTTACAAATATAAATAAATCTTTATTTTTAAGAATTTTAAAATTTTGTATAGAAGACAATAGATATTTTAAATATAATGACAAAATATATATTCAAAAAGAAGGTCTTCCTATGGGATCTCCAGCATCTCCTATTATAGCAGATATAGTTATGGAAAATTTACTTGATTCTTGTATGGAAAAGTTAATTATAAAACCTAAAGTTATGACAAAATATGTTGACGATTTATTTTGTATTGTATCTAAAGGGGAAGTAGAAAATATATTAGGAATTTTAAATAATTTTCATGTAAATATTAAATTTACTATTGAAGAAGAGAAAGAATCAAGAATTTCATATTTAGATACATTAACAATTAGAAAAGATGATCATTTGTTATTAGATTGGTATCAAAAACCTACAGCTTCAGGTAGAATTATTAATTATTATTCAAAACATCCAAAAATGATGATAATGAATACAGCTAGAAATTTAATAAAAAAAGTTTTAACAATAAGTGATAAAGAGTTTCATAAAGTAAATATAGAAAAAATTAAGAATATATTATTAGAAAATAGTTTTCCAATAAAAATTATCGATAATTTAATAAGACAAAATAAAACAAATATAACTATTAATAACACTAATAATAAAATAGAACCAAAAATATATAAATCAATGACTTATTTACCAAACATATCTGAACGTATTAAAAGATCAAAAATATTTGATACGGAAAAATATAATATTGCTCATAAATCTTGTAACACATTAAGGAGATTATTTAATAACACTAAAGATAAATTACAAAAACTAGATATGTCTAATATAGTATATAAAATACCTTGTGGGGGGAATAATCAAGAAAATTGTGACAAGTTATATATAGGTACTTCTAAAAATAAACTTAAAACAAGATTAGCAGGACATAAATCAGACCAAAAATATAGACATATTTCATCACAAAAAACTGCATTGACTTTACATTGTTTTCAACACAATCATAATCCTAATTTTGTAGATACAAAAATTTTAAATAAAGAAAATAATTATAAAAAGAGGTTCATGTTAGAAATGTTACAGATAATTCGCACACCATCATCTAAAAGAATAAATTATAAGGCAGATATAGATAGTATAGCTCAGAGCTATAGATATTTAATACATAAAAAATAGAGATATATTAATATAATATAATATGTAATTATTTTGTTATTAAAATTGATTTTTATATATTGTTTGTAACAATGTTTGTTATATGTATTACTTAATTTTTATTGGTTGAATTGTAAATTATATAGTTATACATATGTTAGATAGAGAAGAAAATATTTTTCTTTTTAAAAATTTTGTAAAAAAAGAAAAGTATTTTCATTGAAAATATTTTCATATTTTCAAAATATGTATGAATGAAAAAGAAAATATTTTCATTTCATGTCAAATAAAATTTTGTTATTTTTGTTATTAATATTTATAATTTTCCTGAAGAAGCTTTCCACAGGAAAGCGAAATATTGAAAATAATAAATAATAAAACAAAAACATTTTTAAGTATCAAGACTAAGCTCAAATTAATTAATTATATATAAATAAAAAGTCTTAAATAATAATTATATAAATTTAATAAAAAGGAGAGCACGGAATCAATCAATTTTCTTAAAATAAATCTTATTAATTAAATATAAAAAGCAATTTTTGGAGAAAGGACTAAAATAAGAAGGAACAGATATTATCTTCAATCAATTATCTTAACAGAAATATATAAATTTAAAGGAAATAACTGAGAGGATTTTATTTAAGGATCAAAAATCAATTTTCAAAAAGAAAGGAAGAAATTATTTCGAAGATTTTGTCAAAAGCTGGATAATTTAAGATTAATTAAGATGGGATTCAGTAAATTTAAAAAGAATATTATAGTGAAAGGATATATTAATAGATATAAAATGATTCAGGATAAAATAAGCAAAACTAAATTAACAATAACCTTTTTGATAAGATGCAGAAAGACAGGTATAGTACCAAGATTTATTAGCAATTCAACAAAAAACGTATCAAATATTTTTGACGACAAAATAAATAATAAATTACAAAATATTTTAACCAAATACAGAGATGATTTACATAATAAAATATTAAATTTAACAATAACACATAAACACAAATTACTAAAAGAATTAAGAAAAGAAGCTGAAATAATAATATATAATTTAGAAGGACATCTTACAATCAAAGAAATAGCAGAATTTTTAGTATATCAAGATAGATTAACAATGATTTTTGAAGAAAAAACAAAAGAAATACATATTAAGAAATATAAAAATCTTTGTTTATTACAACATTGTAATTTAGGTATAAAATATAATAATAAATATTTTGTTAATAAGACAAATTTAGAAATTCCAACAGACGTTCAATTAATTTTATCTCTTGGACAAAAACATTCATTACCAATGAAGAAAGAACATTTTCCTATGTTAAAAATAATATCAGAAGGAGAAGATCTTATACAGACATTAAAAGAAAAAGAAGAACAAGAAATAGCAAGGACTAAATTTACAACTATGATAGATAATCATATAAACAAAATAAAACTTACTAATGCAGATAAATTCATATTAGAAAAAGTGAATGAAACTCAACAATTTTTAAAGAAAAATAGTAATTTATTAATTGTAAATGCAGATAAAGGAAATGTTACAGTAGCAATGGATAAAAATGATTATATTAAAAGAATAAATGATATTGTAGGTGATAGTACTAAATATAAAATTATAAATAAAGATCCAACTAGCAAATTACAAAAGATAAATAATAATTTTGTTGATGATCTTTTTAGTCAATCTATTATTACAAAAACAGAGAAAAATAAAATTAAAACTAATGTCTCAGTAGCACCACGATTATATGGTCTTCCCAAAATACATAAAGAAAACTTTCCTCTAAGACATATTTGTTCGTTTATTAATTCACCTTCATATGAATTGTGCAAATACATAGTAAATATTTTAAAAAATATTACTGTTAATTCAAAATATAATGTTAAAGATTCAATAGAATTCAAGAATAGAATTAAAAACCAAAAAATTGATTATGATGATATATTAATTTCTTTTGATGTAGTATCTCTCTTTCCTAGTATACCCTTAGATCTGGCTTTAGATATTATAGATAATAATTGGAATAAATTAGAAAGATTTACAAATATAAATAAATCTTTATTTTTAAGAATTTTAAAATTTTGTATAGAAGACAATAGATATTTTAAATATAATGACAAAATATATATTCAAAAAGAAGGTCTTCCTATGGGATCTCCAGCATCTCCTATTATAGCAGATATAGTTATGGAAAATTTACTTGATTCTTGTATGGAAAAGTTAATTATAAAACCTAAAGTTATGACAAAATATGTTGACGATTTATTTTGTATTGTATCTAAAGGGGAAGTAGAAAATATATTAGGAATTTTAAATAATTTTCATGTAAATATTAAATTTACTATTGAAGAAGAGAAAGAATCAAGAATTTCATATTTAGATACATTAATAATTAGAAAAGATGATCATTTGTTATTAGATTGGTATCAAAAACCTACAGCTTCAGGTAGAATTATTAATTATTATTCAAAACATCCAAAAATGATGATAATGAATACAGCTAGAAATTTAATAAAAAAAGTTTTAACAATAAGTGATAAAGAGTTTCATAAAGTAAATATAGAAAAAATTAAGAATATATTATTAGAAAATAGTTTTCCAATAAAAATTATCGATAATTTAATAAGACAAAATAAAACAAATATAACTATTAATAACACTAATAATAGAATAGAACCAAAAATATATAAATCAATGACTTATTTACCAAACATATCTGAACATATTAAAAGATCAAAAATATTTGATACGGAAAAATATAATATTGCTCATAAATCTTGTAACACATTAAGGAGATTATTTAATAACACTAAAGATAAATTACAAAAACTAGATATGTCTAATATAGTATATAAAATACCTTGTGGGGGGAATAATCAAGAAAATTGTGACAAGTTATATATAGGTACTTCTAAAAATAAACTTAAAACAAGATTAGCAGGACATAAATCAGACCAAAAATATAGACATATTTCATCACAAAAAACTGCATTGACTTTACATTGTTTTCAACACAATCATAATCCTAATTTTGTAGATACAAAAATTTTAAATAAAGAAAATAATTATAAAAAGAGGTTCATGTTAGAAATGTTACAGATAATTCGCACACCATCATCTAAAAGAATAAATTATAAGGCAGATATAGATAGTATAGCTCAGAGCTATAGATATTTAATACATAAAAAATAGAGATATATTAATATAATATAATATGTAATTATTTTGTTATTAAAATTGATTTTTATATATTGTTTGTAACAATGTTTGTTATATGTATTACTTAATTTTTATTGGTTGAATTGTAAATTATATAGTTATACATATGTTAGATAGAGAAGAAAATATTTTTCTTTTTAAAAATTTTGTAAAAAAAGAAAAGTATTTTCATTGAAAATATTTTCATATTTTCAAAATATGTATGAATGAAAAAGAAAATATTTTCATTTCATGTCAAATAAAATTTTGTTATTTTTGTTATTAATATTTATAATTTTCCTGAAGAAGCTTTCCACAGGAAAGCGAAATATTAAAAATAATAAATAATAAAACAAAAACATTTTTAAGTATCAAGACTAAGCTCAAATTAATTAATTATATATAAATAAAAAGTCTTAAATAATAATTATATAAATTTAATAAAAAGGAGAGCACGGAATCAATCAATTTTCTTAAAATAAATCTTATTAATTAAATATAAAAAGCAATTTTTGGAGAAAGGACTAAAATAAGAAGGAACAGATATTATCTTCAATCAATTATCTTAACAAAAATATATAAATTTAAAGGAAATAACTGAGAGGATTTTATTTAAGGATCAAAAATCAATTTTCAAAAAGAAAGGAAGAAATTATTTCGAAGATTTTGTCAAAAGCTGGATAATTTAAGATTAATTAAGATGGGATTCAGTAAATTTAAAAAGAATATTATAGTGAAAGGATATATTAATAGATATAAAATGATTCAGGATAAAATAAGCAAAACTAAATTAACAATAACCTTTTTGATAAGATGCAGAAAGACAGGTATAGTACCAAGATTTATTAGCAATTCAACAAAAAACGTATCAAATATTTTTGACGACAAAATAAATAATAATGATTTACATAATAAAATATTAAATTTAACAATAACACATAAACACAAATTACTAAAAGAATTAAGAAAAGAAGCTGAAATAATAATATATAATTTAGAAGGACATCTTACAATCAAAGAAATAGCAGAATTTTTAGTATATCAAGATAGATTAACAATGATTTTTGAAGAAAAAACAAAAGAAATACATATTAAGAAATATAAAAATCTTTGTTTATTACAACATTGTAATTTAGGTATAAAATATAATAATAAATATTTTGTTAATAAGACAAATTTAGAAATTCCAACAGACATTCAATTAATTTTATCTCTTGGACAAAAACATTCATTACCAATGAAGAAAGAACATTTTCCTATGTTAAAAATAATATCAGAAGGAGAAGATCTTATACAGACATTAAAAGAAAAAGAAGAACAAGAAATAGCAAGGACTAAATTTACAACTATGATAGATAATCATATAAACAAAATAAAACTTACTAATGCAGATAAATTCATATTAGAAAAAGTGAATGAAACTCAACAATTTTTAAAGAAAAATAGTAATTTATTAATTGTAAATGCAGATAAAGGAAATGTTACAGTAGCAATGGATAAAAATGATTATATTAAAAGAATAAATGATATTGTAGGTGATAGTACTAAATATAAAATTATAAATAAAGATCCAACTAGCAAATTACAAAAGATAAATAGTAATTTTGTTGATGATCTTTTTAGTCAATCTATTATTACAAAAACAGAGAAAAATAAAATTAAAACTAATGTCTCAGTAGCACCACGATTATATGGTCTTCCCAAAATACATAAAGAAAACTTTCCTCTAAGACATATTTGTTCGTTTATTAATTCACCTTCATATGAATTGTGCAAATACATAGTAAATATTTTAAAAAATATTACTGTTAATTCAAAATATAATGTTAAAGATTCAATAGAATTCAAGAATAGAATTAAAAACCAAAAAATTGATTATGATGATATATTAATTTCTTTTGATGTAGTATCTCTCTTTCCTAGTATACCCTTAGATCTGGCTTTAGATATTATAGATAATAATTGGAATAAATTAGAAAGATTTACAAATATAAATAAATCTTTATTTTTAAGAATTTTAAAATTTTGTATAGAAGACAATAGATATTTTAAATATAATGACAAAATATATATTCAAAAAGAAGGTCTTCCTATGGGATCTCCAGCATCTTCTATTATAGCAGATATAGTTATGGAAATTTACTTGATTCTTGTATGGAAAAGTTAATTATAAAACCTAAAGTTATGACAAAATATGTTGACGATTTATTTTGTATTGTATCTAAAGGGGAAGTAGAAAATATATTAGGAATTTTAAATAATTTTCATGTAAATATTAAATTTACTATTGAAGAAGAGAAAGAATCAAGAATTTCATATTTAGATACATTAATAATTAGAAAAGATGATCATTTGTTATTAGATTGGTATCAAAAACCTACAGCTTCAGGTAGAATTATTAATTATTATTCAAAACATCCAAAAATGATGATAATGAATACAGCTAGAAATTTAATAAAAAAAGTTTTAACAATAAGTGATAAAGAGTTTCATAAAGTAAATATAGAAAAAATTAAGAATATATTATTAGAAAATAGTTTTCCAATAAAAATTATCGATAATTTAATAAGACAAAATAAAACAAATATAACTATTAATAACACTAATAATAGAATAGAACCAAAAATATATAAATCAATGACTTATTTAAAAAACATATCTGAACGTATTAAAAGATCAAAAATATTTGATACGGAAAAATATAATATTGCTCATAAATCTTGTAACACATTAAGGAGATTATTTAATAACACTAAAGATAAATTACAAAAACTAGATATGTCTAATATAGTATATAAAATACCTTGTGGGGGGAATAATCAAGAAAATTGTGACAAGTTATATATAGGTACTTCTAAAAATAAACTTAAAACAAGATTAGCAGGACATAAATCAGACCAAAAATATAGACATATTTCATCACAAAAAACTGCATTGACTTTACATTGTTTTCAACACAATCATAATCCTAATTTTGTAGATACAAAAATTTTAAATAAAGAAAATAATTATAAAAAGAGGTTCATGTTAGAAATGTTACAGATAATTCGCACACCATCATCTAAAAGAATAAATTATAAGGCAGATATAGATAGTATAGCTCAGAGCTATAGATATTTAATACATAAAAAATAGAGATATATTAATATAATATAATATGTAATTATTTTGTTATTAAAATTGATTTTTATATATTGTTTGTAACAATGTTTGTTATATGTATTACTTAATTTTTATTGGTTGAATTGTAAATTATATAGTTATACATATGTTAGATAGAGAAGAAAATATTTTTCTTTTTAAAAATTTTGTAAAAAAAGAAAAGTATTTTCATTGAAAATATTTTCATATTTTCAAAATATGTATGAATGAAAAAGAAAATATTTTCATTTCATGTCAAATAAAATTTTGTTATTTTTGTTATTAATATTTATAATTTTCCTGAAGAAGCTTTCCACAGGAAAGCGAAATATTAAAAATAATAAATAATAAAACAAAAACATTTTTAAGTATCAAGACTAAGCTCAAATTAATTAATTATATATAAATAAAAAGTCTTAAATAATAATTATATAAATTTAATAAAAAGGAGAGCACGGAATCAATCAATTTTCTTAAAATAAATCTTATTAATTAAATATAAAAAGCAATTTTTGGAGAAAGGACTAAAATAAGAAGGAACAGATATTATCTTAAATCAATTATCTTAACAAAAATATATAAATTTAAAGGAAATAACTGAGAGGATTTTATTTAAGGATCAAAAATCAATTTTCAAAAAGAAAGGAAGAAATTATTTCGAAGATTTTGTCAAAAGCTGGATAATTTAAGATTAATTAAGATGGGATTCAGTAAATTTAAAAAGAATATTATAGTGAAAGGATATATTAATAGATATAAAATGATTCAGGATAAAATAAGCAAAACTAAATTAACAATAACCTTTTTGATAAGATGCAGAAAGACAGGTATAGTACCAAGATTTATTAGCAATTCAACAAAAAACGTATCAAATATTTTTGACGACAAAATAAATAATAAATTACAAAATATTTTAACCAAATACAGAGATGATTTACATAATAAAATATTAAATTTAACAATAACACATAAACACAAATTACTAAAAGAATTAAGAAAAGAAGCTGAAATAATAATATATAATTTAGAAGGACATCTTACAATCAAAGAAATAGCAGAATTTTTAGTATATCAAGATAGATTAACAATGATTTTTGAAGAAAAAACAAAAGAAATACATATTAAGAAATATAAAAATCTTTGTTTATTACAACATTGTAATTTAGGTATAAAATATAATAATAAATATTTTGTTAATAAGACAAATTTAGAAATTCCAACAGACGTTCAATTAATTTTATCTCTTGGACAAAAACATTCATTACCAATGAAGAAAGAACATTTTCCTATGTTAAAAATAATATCAGAAGGAGAAGATCTTATACAGACATTAAAAGAAAAAGAAGAACAAGAAATAGCAAGGACTAAATTTACAACTATGATAGATAATCATATAAACAAAATAAAACTTACTAATGCAGATAAATTCATATTAGAAAAAGTGAATGAAACTCAACAATTTTTAAAGAAAAATAGTAATTTATTAATTGTAAATGCAGATAAAGGAAATGTTACAGTAGCAATGGATAAAAATGATTATATTAAAAGAATAAATGATATTGTAGGTGATAGTACTAAATATAAAATTATAAATAAAGATCCAACTAGCAAATTACAAAAGATAAATAATAATTTTGTTGATGATCTTTTTAGTCAATCTATTATTACAAAAACAGAGAAAAATAAAATTAAAACTAATGTCTCAGTAGCACCACGATTATATGGTCTTCCCAAAATACATAAAGAAAACTTTCCTCTAAGACATATTTGTTCGTTTATTAATTCACCTTCATATGAATTGTGCAAATACATAGTAAATATTTAAAAAAATATTACTGTTAATTCAAAATATAATGTTAAAGATTCAATAGAATTCAAGAATAGAATTAAAAACCAAAAAATTGATTATGATGATATATTAATTTCTTTTGATGTAGTATCTCTCTTTCCTAGTATACCCTTAGATCTGGCTTTAGATATTATAGATAATAATTGGAATAAATTAGAAAGATTTACAAATATAAATAAATCTTTATTTTTAAGAATTTTAAAATTTTGTATAGAAGACAATAGATATTTTAAATATAATGACAAAATATATATTCAAAAAGAAGGTCTTCCTATGGGATCTCCAGCATCTCCTATTATAGCAGATATAGTTATGGAAAATTTACTTGATTCTTGTATGGAAAAGTTAATTATAAAACCTAAAGTTATGACAAAATATGTTGACGATTTATTTTGTATTGTATCTAAAGGGGAAGTAGAAAATATATTAGGAATTTTAAATAATTTTCATGTAAATATTAAATTTACTATTGAAGAAGAGAAAGAATCAAGAATTTCATATTTAGATACATTAATAATTAGAAAAGATGATCATTTGTTATTAGATTGGTATCAAAAACCTACAGCTTCAGGTAGAATTATTAATTATTATTCAAAACATCCAAAAATGATGATAATGAATACAGCTAGAAATTTAATAAAAAAAGTTTTTAACAATAAGTGATAAAGAGTTTCATAAAGTAAATATAGAAAAAATTAAGAATATATTATTAGAAAATAGTTTTCCAATAAAAATTATCGATAATTTAATAAGACAAAATAAAACAAATATAACTATTAATAACACTAATAATAGAATAGAACCAAAAATATATAAATCAATGACTTATTTACCAAACATATCTGAACGTATTAAAAGATCAAAAATATTTGATACGGAAAAATATAATATTGCTCATAAATCTTGTAACACATTAAGGAGATTATTTAATAACACTAAAGATAAATTACAAAAACTAGATATGTCTAATATAGTATATAAAATACCTTGTGGGGGGAATAATCAAGAAAATTGTGACAAGTTATATATAGGTACTTCTAAAAATAAACTTAAAACAAGATTAGCAGGACATAAATCAGACCAAAAATATAGACATATTTCATCACAAAAAACTGCATTGACTTTACATTGTTTTCAACACAATCATAATCCTAATTTTGTAGATACAAAAATTTTAAATAAAGAAAATAATTATAAAAAGAGGTTCATGTTAGAAATGTTACAGATAATTCGCACACCATCATCTAAAAGAATAAATTATAAGGCAGATATAGATAGTATAGCTCAGAGCTATAGATATTTAATACATAAAAAATAGAGATATATTAATATAATATAATATGTAATTATTTTGTTATTAAAATTGATTTTTATATATTGTTTGTAACAATGTTTGTTATATGTATTACTTAATTTTTATTGGTTGAATTGTAAATTATATAGTTATACATATGTTAGATAGAGAAGAAAATATTTTTCTTTTTAAAAATTTTGTAAAAAAAGAAAAGTATTTTCATTGAAAATATTTTCATATTTTCAAAATATGTATGAATGAAAAAGAAAATATTTTCATTTCATGTCAAATAAAATTTTGTTATTTTTGTTATTAATATTTATAATTTTCCTGAAGAAGCTTTCCACAGGAAAGCGAAATATTGAAAATAATAAATAATAAAACAAAAACATTTTTAAGTATCAAGACTAAGCTCAAATTAATTAATTATATATAAATAAAAAGTCTTAAATAATAATTATAGAAATTATATTTTCATCGAAAAATAATTTAAATAATTCAAATGGGCTTTTCTCCCTTATAGTTCGGAGCAGTGGTTCTTGCTTTTCTGTAATCAATGGCTCATGTACCGGGTTGATATCGTAGGTAGTTGGCTTAGTTTTTTTCCAGACCGGTTTGAAATCACTTACCGGACGTTTGAGTACTTCTTTTGACGTTGATGGTTGCGGTTCCTGATGTTCTACTTCGTTTTCCGGACCACCATAGTCGTCAATAGCGGATGTATAAATTACTTCAATTGTTCCTATAAGCACATACATAGTTAGCAACATAAACAATAGGAACTCAATGAAAACTAATACCTGTTATTTCGGCTAACGGCTCTCATCACAAGTAATATCCGTTGATAATATGTTATCGTCTATTGTTTCACAATCGGAATCTCCGGCAGTATTATCGGGAGGCAAACAAATAACAGTTTCAACCGCGGACGCTCTCTCATCTTGATGGTCATGTGCATCATCGATCCAGTTATCGATGATGTCTTGTAATTCTGAGTTTGTAAGATACTATCGGCGAGACATTTTAGACAATCTCACTCTTATCTACACTACAAACTTAATAATTTCAATTAAGAAGAAGGAGTAAAATGACACAATTAAAAAAAACAATATAAAATATTGATACACAAAGAAAACAACACGCCGCTAGTGGTACAAAAAAAGATTAAATATCCAATACGACTATCACTACCAGCGTGTGGTGAAACACACGCCGCTATTTACTACTACCTAGCGACAGGTATTTTTGCCAGTGTAGTGGGTAAAGGGCTTTAGGTTCACTTTTAGAGATATGGTAATACACGGCAATACATATATAATAATTCTGATTTTGTTATACATATTATATAATTAATTTGAAAAGAGTCTATTTTTGGACACTTCTTGAACCACCTCTTGTAAAAGGGGGGAGCCTTGCAAAAATTTTCTAAATATTTTTTTTTGTTTGTAAGAGACCAAACCTTAATATTAATGCCAAATACTTTTAATTCTTTATATTTATGTGTGTTTTATATTTACCCAAAGCTGAGAAATGATAAACGTGTGTTCAAACACACGGCGGTAAGAAATGGGTTAATATTCTTTTCCACAGGATACCAGTAACACTTTCTCAAATGGTAGACATATAAGAAATAAATAGTCAACAAAAAGCAATTAATTTTCGGCTAGGCCCCGCAAAGATAATCACAAATTACAACAACCTTATACACATTATTAATATAGAGGAATATCAAAACAACGTCAACAAAATACGAGACACTATTTCTAAATTCGAGGGCACCTAGAAACTACAAGTTTTACAACAGTAACTAAACTGAAACTCAAAGAACTGGAAAACAAAATACAAACACTCATGCCATATAAACGTGGACTCAATAACGGATTGGGTACCGCTATAAAATTCATAACAGGCAACATGGACAACAACGACGCACTTTACATAAATAAACAAATACAAAACATTAGAACTAACACAACACATATCGAAGCTGTCTTAAAAAACCAATACCAACTAAATTCCATCTGGCAAAAAAGATTACAAACCGTCACCGACCACATAAATAAAAAACAGAATAGTATAGAGACTTACATCAACAGACTAACAAACAGTATCAGAAAGGAAGATGAGCAACTTTTTGAACTTCAGTACATAAGCCAAATTAACTTTAACATAGACCTTTTAAGTAACCAATTATCCAGCATTGCCGAGGCTGCCATTCTAGCAAAATTAAATGTAATTTCTAAATTCATTCTAAGCAATATAAAAGGTGTTTTTATAGACGTATAGAACTTTAAGTTGGCATTACTGTTCAAGATGGCGGCCGATTTAACAGCTGTCAAGTGATTTATTCTCAGTTTGGTTTGGCAATTCATCATGAATAAACTCAAATAGTGCAATTTTATTTTGAAAATAATGGTTCTGTGCGGAATACGTATCATAAGCGAATTTTGTTTAGCGATGAAGCGCACTTCTGGTTGAATAGCTACGTCAACAAACAAAACTGCCGCATTTGGAGTGAAGCTAATCCTCAAGTGTATGTCGAAACACCGTTACATCCATAAAAACTGACTGTTTGGTGCGCTTTATGGGCTGGTGGAATCATTGGTCCGTACTTCTTCAAAAACGATGATGGACAGAACGTTACAGTCAATGGTGATCGGTATAGAGCCATGATTACTAACTTTTTTATTCCTGAATTGAACAACCATGATGTCCAGGAGCTGTGGTTCCAACAAGACGGCGCAACATGTCACACAGCTCGTGCCACAATCGATTTATTGAAAGACACGTTTGGTGACCGCCTAATTTCACGTTTTGGACCTGTGAATTCGCCTCCAAGATCTTGTGATTTAACACCGCTAAACTACTTTTTATGGGGCTATGTAGAGTCATTGGTCTATGCGGATAAGCCACAAACGCTTGACCATTTGGAAGACAACATTCGCCGTGTTATTGCCGATATACGGCCACAAATGTTGGAAAAAGTTATCGAAAATTGGGCGTCCAGATTGGACTACATCCGAGCCAGCCGTGGCGGTCATATGCCAGAAATCATATTTAAAATGTAATGCCACAAGATTATCTTTTGGATAAATAAAATTCATGTCAATCGAATAATCCATCGTTGTTTTATTGCAATTTAAAGTTTTATACATCTATAAAAAAAGCCCTTTAGAATTAAACGAAATTCATAAATATATGGAAAATCAATCAATCGAAATTAATTCTAAAGAACAAATATACGAAATACTTGGACTCCAAGCATATTATAATAATTCGAATATTATATTCAATATACAGATACCCAATATGTCAGAACAAAATTACCAGCTTTTTCACATATTTCCGCTTTCTATAAACAAAACTAAAAGCATAAAAATTAAACCCTATATAATGTACAATAAAAACCACATTAAATTTTTCGATAAACTTTGCCCAGGAGTAGAGAACACATACTACTGCAACACTTCACCCTATACTGAATACACAACTAACTCCACATGCATCATCAAACTGTTAAACAACAAAGAAGCCTTGTGTGACCTAGAATCACACAACCCGAACCCAATTACATACTCCTCCTCAACGCAAACAAAACCATGGTAACAACCAGCTGTGGTCACGGTCCTTTTGAGGTTAGTGGCACAACCCTACTATACTACAAAAACTGCACAATTAGCATTAACGGTGAAAATTACAAAGATAACCCCATGGAATACAAAGATGAATTTTCAGCGCCACTTGCGATTTTTTCTGAAGTAACGCCAAGAAATATAACAGTCAAATTGAGCCTCCAAAAACTAAGAGATTATAAAATACAAGGCTATGAGGCAACAGCACGCAAAAACAACTATATTTATGTGGTTTGGTTACCTTTTTTGTGTTTTATTGAACTGCAGATTTGATTATCTGCAGTTTGTTTGGTCCCAATTAAACGCTGATTTGTTTTAATTTCACATATTTATTCATAAAAGGATAATTTTATATTAGTATATAAGTCTTAGATTTAGACATTGTTTAATATTAGTTTATAGGGTTTTAAATGAAAATTATCATTAGTTCATAAAGCGTTTTAAGTAAATTTTTAATAGTAGGTAATAAATTTTATAAATTATTTTACACTGGTTTGTAGGATTTTAAACACTTTAATAACAATAGTTTGTAGGGATTTTTAACACATATTCAATATTAGCTTTTAAAATTAGATTTAAACATTAATTTAGCTCTTAAGTATGCATTTTGATATTCAGTTTCTGAGTCTTGATGGACGCTTAAGACAATTTACCTTATATTTTACCTAACGGCTTAGGCTTTGTAATAACCACTTTTCACTACACTTCTTTGTTTATTTATACGTCCGCACACTTCAATGGTACAACATAAACTCTCTCGTTAATCTTTCTTTTACGTTTCATGTTTCTTAAATATTTGTATTAGTGTTCTGTCTATATGTTAGTTGGTAGTTCCTGTGTTTATTTGGATTGTAGTATTTGTTTCTGCCTGTCTGAATGTCTTAACCCTTGGTGAGCCGGTCCTAAATTCGGCCCTCCTGATAATGTATTCGTCCCGAACGCAGGACTCCAAGGCTTCATGTATTCCGCGACAGTGGTGCATCTTCTAGATCCCTCGCCCTCTCCAACTTTCTCTACTTCGTATCTGCCATACTTGTTTTTTTTTCGTTACCTTGTAAAAAATTTCGGTTTCAATTTTAAACCTGTCCTGAACTGTGTTCGTTTTATGGCAACCAAGTCATTGACGTTGTATTCTCTCTCTCGTACTCTATGTTTGTTGAATATTCGATAGTTTTCTTGTTGGATTTTACTGATATTCTCTCTTGCCTCAGCCCTTACAGTGTCTCGCTCTTGGTGGAGTTCTTCAACCGCTGCGTCCTCTAGTAGCTCTTGCAGCTTCCGGTCATCTTTGGTCCTCATTTTAAGACCCATCAACACTTCGAATGGTGTTCTTTGTGTGCTTCTGGCGGGCGTATTATTAATAACCCGCTGGACTCGATCCACATGGCGGTACCAATTTTGCGGATGTTCTAAACACAATTTGATCAACATGGGCAGAATAATGGGATGTATCCGTTCCACCTGGCCGTTTCCTCGTGATACTCCCGTAGCGATCACCAAATGTTGGATACCTTCCTCTTTACAATATTCTCCAAACTCGTTTGAGGTAAAAGCTGAGCCTTGGTCGGTAATCACTCTAACAGGGTTTCCGAATATTGTTGCTTGCTTACGTAACCGATCAAACACTTCGGCAGAGCCTGTACTTTTTGTAGGATTAAACCATACAAATTTCGAAAAAGCATCGACGATAACCAAAATGTGGTTATATTGTTTCTTCGTTGTTTCCATGGGGCCCACGTGATCCACGTGGAAAGTCATCAATGGTTTGTCGGCTTTGTCGATTGGGTTGAGTAGATCCTCTTTCTTACCACTCTTCGCTTCTGCCATCAGACATTCGACGCAACTTTTCACCACTTCATCTGCTTTTGTTAATAGCTTGTAAAACGTTTTCTCTATCATATCAGCTGTTTTCTTTCCAGCAAAATGTCCCTGCCTATGAGCCATTTCTATGATTTCTCGCTCCATACTTGACGGGATGGCAATAAGGTCCTTGGTTGGATCCTTATGGATGATGCCGTACTTTAAATAAAAGTCCTCGTAGTCTTGAGTTTGCACAACTTTACTGACTGCCTTGAAATAGTCGTCCTCCAATTGAGCCGATTTGATCCGATGTCGTAAAGAATCCTCCATGATCAAGCAAGAGACCCTACTTAAGACATCAACATGTCGCATTTTAGACCCGGACCTGTGCTCAATCACAGAGTCAAAATCCTGCAAGAAGAGCGCCCATCTTCACACTCGTAATGGTACATCTTTCTTTTTCATTGTCATCGTAAAAGCGCCACTTCTTCAGCGCTTCGATAATGGCCAAGACTTCCAACTCATATGAGTGGTACTTATTGCCTTGGGATCCTTTGGAAGGGGAAATTTCTCCACTGCAGCTGTCTTCTCTTTCGCTGGCAAAATGGTAGAATTTTCCAACTCATATCCCAAAAATGTAACCTTTCTCTTTAAAAATTGGCACTTACTCCACTTGATTCTAAGTCCGTTTAGTGACGCGACTTGTAAAACTCTACGTAGTTTTTCATATACCGACAAAATACTGCTGGGGAGTTCGATATGCCGAAGGGAACATACAGAAACTCGAATTGTCCCCGATGTGTCACAAATGAGGTATAACGTTGACTTTCGCTTTCAATCGGCACGTGGAAGAATCCGTTTTGTAGGTCAAGGGTTGTGTATACTTTGGATTCTTACAGCCGTTGCAAAACATCATCAATAATGGCCATCGGGAAGTTGTCTCGAACGATCTTCTCGTTTAACTGCCGATAATCGCAACACAGTCTTTTGGTTCCGTCTTTCTTGGCCACCAAAACTATAGGTGCTGAATATTCAGAGCAGCTGTGCTTGATTATACCCTCTCTCAACCATTCTGCGACTTGTTTGTCCACAGTCTGTTGATCAGCATACGACATTCTACGTGGGTTATGACTTACGGGCAATTCATCCTTCAGTAGGATTTTCATCTTTACTGGAAACTTCTTTGGCATGACTGGGTCGTAAGCACTGTTAACTCTGAGATCGAAGTCGTTTTCATCGGTGGTTATGCAGATCTGGTTAAGTTTACTTAAAGTCTCTTCGAACTCCTTATTTGGTGTATTTTGCACCCCACCCTTCGATTTGGCATTCGGGTTTGAAGTCTTTAGCGAGAACTTTGCCCCTTCCGCGTTAATCTTTAGGTCTACATATTTTAAAATGTCGTTCCCCAAAACTACCGAATATAGGATATCGAGTTCACGCGCAATGTGAAATTTTACTGGCACACAGACTCCATCTAGAGTCACGTCAGCATCAAATGCGCCAATCGTCTCTATCTCCCTCTCGCCAATGCCCACCATTTTCCTTCTTTCAGCACTTACTGTAACGTCTCCCATCCTCATCAATGAATCGTATCGCACGCAACTGATATCACTACCAGTATCTATAATGGCTGACATGTCTGTTCCCATGATATTAACATCTTTAAAAACTCGATTTGATTTATTTAGAGCTTCCTTATCAGACTCTGAGCTATTTGGCGATGCGAGCGTGTGAATACTGCTATTTGGTTTTCGCTCATTTGTTTCACGCTTAACGTTTGCTATTTTTGTACAATTAAATAACTTGTGGCCTGATTCATTGCATTTAAAACATTTCGGTTGTTTCTCGGGACATTCCCTCACTACGTGGTCTTTTCTACCACAACCAAAGCATTGAACGACTCTTTCATCCTTTCCTTTAATATCTATACCGGCTTCTGGTTTGGCGCGTGGTTTATTATAAAAGCTAGTCATTTGAGCAGGTTTAGTGACCTTTTCGTACACTTTTAACTTTACTTTTAGATCTTCGATATTAGTCGCCTGATACAAAATAGACTTATTGGCCTTACTAGCCGGGAGACCCTCTGTGAAATATTCCATTATGCTATCCTCGTCGAGAGATATTGGAGACCCCATTTCCATCAGACAGTACAAATATTCCTTGATGCTTTCGCCTGGACGCTTTTTCCGGTTCCTGAGCATTCAGTGGACTTCGAGAGCCGAATGTCGAACGCCAAATTCCTTTTCCAAAGCTGCTTTCAGAGTTGGCCAGCTACGGACTTTGGGCTGGCTTCTGCAAAATATTTTAGCTGCCACAGTAAGTAGTTGACGCGCATAAATATATTTTTGCAGCTCGTTTCACTCGACGGTTGCCGCACAATCCTCAAAATCATTAAGCGAAGTTTGTATTCCTGGCTGGCCTTCCCCAGAAAACTTCGACAGGGTGTCCTAAATGTCTCTTAGAGTAAAAATGGATCGTTCACAATGTTCTGCGTCCGCTTGCCGCGAAGTCTCAGAAGCTGGCTCACCATATTCGGATTCCCCGCCCCGTCAGTC
Source organism: Thelaira solivaga (assembly GCA_947397855.1). Classification (NCBI taxonomy): domain Eukaryota; kingdom Metazoa; phylum Arthropoda; class Insecta; order Diptera; family Tachinidae; genus Thelaira; species Thelaira solivaga. The sequence continues at coordinate 9,767,725 of OX377615.1, forward strand.
CGCAATCCGAACCCTAAATGCTTAATGATCCTCTCCTGTAAAACTATTTGAGGTCCCTCTATATCCAACCCCAATTGGTACATTTACCTTTAAGATCCGCCACCGTCAGACCCAAAATCTCTATCAAATCCATGTCCGAAGTCGACGCAAAAGTAAGTTTCAAAAGGTTATATCCAAGTTCAAAATTCTTGGTGATTATACTGAATGACAGCGGAACGTTTGCAATGGGGTAGTAACCAAAACAAAACAAAAAAACAAAGAAATATTATGAAAGTGAAAATTTAATCTATGTTAAATTGAACAACTCTTCAAAACCAAAAATTTATATTATATTATATATATTTGTTGACAGTTATGTATTGAACTATTGCAACACGTTAAACAATCAATAGAGGCAAATATGAAAAATAATCAGAAAAATATTGCTGAAATTGAATGAATGAATTATATAAATTCTAAAATTTTTATATAAGTATTCTTAAACTGTTCGAAATTCCGATACGTGTTTCGTACTCTTCTATTATTAATTTTATTAATAAGGTTTTCCAAGAAAATATAAATCGTTCAGATTATTAATAGTTCACGATATGAATTTGAGCCACCTTATTAATTTAAAATTTTTCAACGGTTCTTTTAAAAATTCTAATTTATTTAATTTTTCATTTACACAAAAATTCACTTTTTACATTTCTTTTAATGTAGAGTAATAGTATTGAACATAAATTTTCAGAAAACCTGGGTACATATTTGATTTTGCATCTAAAGAAATTTTTTTTTAAATATCACTCTTGTTTTATTAAATATACATAATAATTGGAATATAGTACGTACATTTGACTTAATACATTCTACTCACTACTGCTGCTCACCGCCGGCTATCCACTGGGCTTTTGCTGGACTCTGACTTCTTGTTTTAAGGTGGTTGATGTTATTATTTTGTTGTTTTGAGTGATAATTGTTGGGTTTCTCCCTGTTACAGTTGTTGTTGCTTGTGCGTTTATTTAAATGTGTGTGAGTTATTTAAGTCTTGTAGATCACGTTATGTATTTACTTTATTGTTTCCCTTTTTTTTTAGTTCGGGTTTTTTTTTTATAAAACCCCTTTTTTTGACATACGCTACTGTAATTTGTGCTCTTTACGTCTTCCCATTCTTTCTTTAGTAAAAAAAAATTCTTATTATTTATTTCTATTTTTTTCGCGCTCTCACAGTTTCTGTCTCTCTCCCTTTTTTATATTTTCAGTTTCCCATGACAGTCATTGTTTCGGTTTTCTTACTTCTTTTCATTATTTTCTTTTAATAAATTTGAATTGCCATTTGTACCGTACTGTACTTTGCAAAAAAAAATTTTTTTTCAAACGTTTGTCTTTATGCAGAATTTACCTTTTCGATTATATGTTATACCATTCTTTTCCCAGCTCATACCTCATGAGATATACACATTTCACAATTTAAATTTTTAGTTTTGTTGAACTTTTCTTTTTGATTCGGGGAAAAAAAAATTCAGTTAACACTGGTTGAGCCCCCAAAATGTGGTTTAGTTACCTTTTTTGTGTTTTATTGAACTGCAGATTTGATTATCTGCAGTTTGTTTGATCCCAATTAAACGCTGATTTGTTTTAATTTCACATATTTATTCATAAAAATTGCAGGGATAATTTTATATTAGTATATAAGTCTTAGATTTAGACATTGTTTAATATTAGTTTATAGGGTTTTAAATGAAAATTAGCATTAGTTCATAAAGCGTTTTAAGTAAATTTTTAATAGTAGGTAATAAATTTTATAAATTATTTTACACTGGTTTGTAGGATTTTAAACACTTTAATAACAATAGTTTGTAGGGATTTTTAACACATATTCAATATTAGCTTTTAAAATTAGATTTAAACATTAATTTAGCTCTTAAGTATGCATTTTGATATTCAGTTTCTGAGTCTTGATGGACGCTTAAGACAATTTACCTTATATTTTACCTAACGGCTTAGGCTTTGTAATAACCACTTTTCACTACACTTCTTTGTTTATTTATACGTCCGCACACTTCAATGGTACAACATCAACTCTCTCGTTAATCTTTCTTTTACGTTTCATGTTTCTTAAATATTTGTATTAGTGTTCTGTCTATATGTTAGTTGGTAGTTCCTGTGCTTATTTGGATTGTAGTATTTGTCTCTGTCTGTCTGAACGTCGTATGTATTTATTTATATTGTAGTATTTGTCTCTGTATCTCTGTACGTCTTAACCCTTGGTGAGCTGCTCCTACTTTTATTCAACAATTTTCGCATTAATCATCATATTTACCATTGCAACCATCATCCCTGCTAAGAAAACTAACACCCAATACATTCCGAACCCTGATTTTAACGTTCCGGCCCCTACGTTTTCCTTGTGGCCGTCACTTTACTCTAAGGGGGGAGGAGTTATGTCAACGATAACAACAACAACAGAAGCACCAGAAAACCACCAAGAAGTATAATGAACTAAATATAATTAGGTCATTTAATAAACAAATAAACAAATGCATAATTAACATATTTTAAAGAAAAGTTTAAGCAGAAAAAATTTAAATTTATTAAAATTCTTTGGAAAACCAATTAAAAAGCAAACAAATTAAATAAAGTTAGTGTTGTACTTTTAATGTCGAGGTGGTTAAATAAAAGACAACAAATTAATATAACTTAAATATCTATTTTATTTAATGATTTACAGAACTAGGCGTAAATATCTATTTTATTTAATGATTTACAGAACTAGGCGTGTTGTCGAGATGGACGCTTAAAGCTGAAGTTACACAAAAAAGTTAAAACAATGTATTTATATGAAGCAAGGTACATAAAGACGCGTGTAACGCGTGTGACGCAAAAAGTTAAGCAACTTTTAACTTTTCACGCGTTGTAGGCAGTTGACAGTTGACAAGTGACATTTGTTGTTATAAAAAGCAAAATTTAAATTGAAAAAAATGGATGAAAAATTAATGGAAGAGGTAAAAAAGCATAAAATATTGTATGCCAAGGGATACGTTGATTATAAAATTAAAAAAAAACGGGCTGAAGCTTGGAATGCAATCAGCAAAACATTAAATATTGCAGGTAAGAAAATATTTAATAGGCTTTGAAAATATTTTTATATATATCTGCGTATTTTCTTCAGAATCAATGTGTCAAGCCGGCAACATCTCTTTCTAAATATATTTCACGTACCCAAAATCTTCTTTTACGCGTTCTTCGTAAATAAACATGAACAGAACATATAACCATTTGTATGAAATCCAAAAACTCCAAAAAATCTTGAAGTAAAATTATTTCGTTATCCATTTTGTTGTGTCACTCTACCAAATAAAAATATAACTTCTTTCAACAGCTGATTATAAAAAAAGCGTTGTGTGTAACTCATCGCTTTAAACGCGTAAAACGCTCAAGAAGTATGAAACGCGTTGCGCGTGAAACGCGTGCTGTGTACCTTCACCTTTAGAATAATAATATAAGCGTTAGATTTAAAATTGACATATAATATTGACAGCATAAAACTGGGAATGCCAGACTGTGAAAGTAACTGGTGGGTTACCCCTAACAGTTAGAATAAGCAAATTTGTATTATTATTAACAATTTCGAAGTTTTAACTAAATTAAATTAAGCAAATTTGTATTATAAATAAGTTTCATTTTAATAAAGAGATAATTTTAATTGTGATTCAGTGGTGAAAAGTGAAAGTTGTGTTTGGTTTTTTTTAAATATATTCTAATTAAAAACATAACTGGCACAGTCGGAATAGGCCTGGAGGACGATTACGGTAAAACACTGTGACGCAATATCAGGAGATAAAAAGGAATCGGCGAGTTTCAACACCTTACCCCAGGATGAACATCATCAACATACTTTTGGCATGGTGAGCCAAAAACCGAAATGTGCGTTTACAAAATAAATAAATATAAATGAAGAAAAATAATAAATAATAAAAAATAGTAATAAAAGGAAGTGTGGAAAAAAATATATGAAATTCGTTAAATGAAAGCTTTTATTGTTTTGAAAAAAAAAAAAAAAATTTTAAAAATAGTGATGAAAACAATTGAAAAAAATATATATATAATAAATAAATGAAATGAAATAAAACTCCTACTGTTTTAAGAAAATATTGAAAAATAAATTATATTGAAAATAAAATTGAAAAATATAGTATGTATATAGGAAACAGGCTGCTTTAGAACCATCCTTGTTTGAAACTTTGACTGCACATCACTAGTTTCTAAGCAGGAGTGACGAGGGCATATCGTTACAGTGTTGCTAAAGTAGGTTGTTGATTGGCAATTTAGTAGTGAAAGTCCATTCTTATCAAGAACCTTGACTGCATATCTGTATAGTGGCATTCCCACCAATTGTCAACATAAAAAAAAAATATATACAAAATACATATCTACATATTTTTGTGTAATACTCTAATTGTTAGTCCAAACAAAATTAAATAAAAAACTTATTGAAGTGAACTTGACTGATTTTCCATAAAAAAAAATATAAAAAATTTTTAATTAAAACTTTTGTTTTGAAGAATCTGCATTAGAAGGTATTACTCTTGAAATAGTTCCAAAAAATATGTCTAATCCTGCAAATCAAGGACCTCCAGGGATTGCAGGTCCGACTTCTCACTCATTCAAATCACTCCGCATCCCTGATGCAATCAAGGATCTGCCAACATATGAAGGCAATCCCCGGTTATTAAACGAATTTATTAACAACGTTGAAGAAATTTTACTCCATATTAGGACTTACGATGCAACACCACAGGGTCAAATATTACTACGGGCAATACGTAACAAAATTGTTGGGCACACCTCTTAACTGGGATGACATTAACCAGAATCTTATTTTGCATTACTCCGACAAAATTACTGAGACGTTAGTAATTAGAGACTTGCACTGCATAACACAAAAATCTAATAGCGTAGAAAAATTTTATAGTGAAATTATAGAAATCCAAGCATCTCTACTAAATAACATTCAATTACATGAACAAGAGGAACAGATAATTAGATCAAAGAAAAATCTTTATTCTGAAATGTGCTTAAACAGTTTTCTTATCTGATTAAGAGAACCTTTAGGTTCTACCCTTAGAGCATCTAAACCAGATTCTTTAGCAGAGGCATTCTCCTTGTGCATTAAGGAACAAAATATTTTTTATATGAAAACTGACCCTAATACAGCTCAGTTTAAATGGCAGCCAAGATCAAATTACAATTATTCCGGTAACAGGTACAACAATAGGTTCACACCTTTCTCATCGCAGTTAGCTCGCAACACTCATAATACACGACCTCAAAACACGCAGTATACACGACCCCAAAACACTCAGTACACATATCCAAAAGAATATATAAACTTGAAATCTCAACCCATTCAACGACGATCGCTAACTAAAACCCATTTAGAGCCTCTACTAAACTAGAGCCGATGGATGTAAGCTCCGGAAACAAAAAAACACAGGCACCAACTACAACACAGAGGTCATACAGGACAGACCAGACGATGCAATCGGTATCGTCAAGGAACCCATACAAAAGAGGAGAGATTTATAACTTACAGAGTGAAGAAGAGGTACCACCTGTAACAAATAAAATTTTTTGCTTTTCTTTTATTATAAAAGAAAAGAAAAGACAAGAAAATAAAAGTGAACGTTATTTTAAAGCTTTAAATAAGACCTTGCTGAGGGCTAATACGTTATGTTTATGTCAGTACTTCAAAATATAGACATTGAAAACCCTAAATAGTACCCTGTTTTATAAGGCCATATTTACACTAATTATAATGTCTTATAAATCACCGCTGAGTGCTACCAAAGTTTTGACAGATAAAATGTCAAATAATCTGAATGTCAAAATATCGTGGTACTTAAAAAAAAGAAGCATTTCCGTCTTTTCGTTTTCAACTTTCAAGGTAGTGCGCAGCTAAAAACATTGGATAAGAAAAAAAAAATCTTCTTTTTCTTGTAACATCTGAAAAGCAAAAGAATGTGGTTCACATTTTTAACATTTTCAGATACTAAAGCTGAAATTTAATTTGAAATTGGCAACTTATTGAGATTAAAACTCATCCCAGCCAAGTCCAGGAAAGGCAATTTATAATACTTCGTTTGTGCCCATTAACTAAAGGGTTGGAAAGGTAACATTCAGAAACGGAAAAGGTTGGTGGCGAAGTAATACTGCAAGAATTTCTAGGTAGTTCTTCCTCCTTTTCCTACCAAACTTATCGCAAAGCCTCAAAATTATATTGGAAATCTTTATAAGGGCGAGTCTAGATATATTCGTCATTGTTCAGGAATATTATCTGCATCTGAGAAGGAGTGACGAGGAAGGAGAATCTGGGATAATCGTAAAGGAGGAAAAAAATCCTAGTTGTATGTGTCGGTAAATTTAAATCCTTTGGAGCGCTAAGTTTTTTGTGCTAAAATTACTAAAAGGACCGGCAATCGTCTTACAAAAAAAAAAAAAAGGAAAACTTTCCTAAACCTGCTTGATATTAATTGAAAATCTACCTAAACTTGCTGATTGCATTTTACACTAGGAACGAATAATCTCTACTCCGTATGTGGTTTTTGTAAAGTCACCAAGTATTAACTTTTCTTTGTAGCACCCTATATTTCTCATATATTCCTTCTGAAAGCTACAACAATATAATATGATTATTCACTGGAAATAAGTCAGTAAATTTCAGTTCTTAAATTCCCTAAACCTGTTTTTGCAAAATTGCATTGAAATTATAGTTTGGTATACGGTGTTCAAGTAACGAAAAATATTGTAAAAGCAGAAGAAGAAAAGAAATCAACAAAAAAAAAAAAAAAAAAAAAAATTTATATTATTTAATAAGTAATAAGAACAACCAAAAAAAAAAGATAAAATTTTTTATAACCAAAACAAAACCAATAATCTAAGAAACTGAAAAACCACAAAAAAAAAAAAATACGGTAATTCTCGACGTACCTATATTTGTAAATTTATTCCCGTGAACGCTAGCAGCGCTGGAAGGCCTTTCAACGAGCAGTGTAAGCGAATGAATGTAAGTAAAAACTTTTAATATTGCCTGGAACACTTAAATTTAAAATAATGGCGTGGTTGATCAAGAAATATGAGATCAAAACATTAAATATAATAATAGCATCGTGTTTATAATTTTTCTGAATAAATTTTTTTTATATTCTTACTGATATAATTTGGGATTTTTGCAATCCTCTCATATTTGTTGATTCCACGCATATAAGAAAATGTTTTCTTTTCTTGTTCTTCTTAATTAATTTTTTTCTCATGAAATAATCTAAAAAAAAAAAATATCAAAATTATTATGAAATATAATTATTTTTAAGAGTGTAGAGGTAGAATGAACGATAATATGAATTAATATAAATAAATGGACTTACTTTTCAAAATGAATAATTAATTTGGTATAAGGCTAATCCTTAGAGAGAAATGGGATAATGAATTTTTATGGGTTCCATTTAAAATTAGTGCCATATGGAACATGGTAGGGAGGGTTGTGAGCACGAAGCAAAACACCTGCCCGCAAAAAAAAAAAAGATTCATTATATTTGGCATGTCAAACTCTGTGGTAACTATTAAATTTTCTAGTTATAGGTTCATGGTAGAAGGTACTTCTTCTTCCTTTCTTCTTTTGGAGGTTTTAAGATTTCTCGGGACTCTTGATAATAAAAAAAAAAATTTGTAATGAGATTGGGAATGGCAGCGGTCAAAAAAACCCCCCCAACCACTGAAGATTAGCCGTATAAATGGGTCCCTCCGACCCCGACCAGTCTACGCACTTATTCGCTTTCCAGCTGGACTTTATAACACAGCTGTCGAATGAGTTTACCAATTTTATTCCATTATATAAAATGGCGCCCAACGTGGGGCCCGAATGTCTAGCAGTAGTTCTCAAAATTGAGACAGTTGTATGGATATTTCGGCCTTTATTGATTAATTTGATTAAACATTTTTTTTTCTCTTTTCTCCACCATTAACTTGGAAGCTCTATACTTGTTGCGAAGTTTATTTAGAATACATTTTCATCTTTTGTGGAGTTCGACTAGCTGTTGTTAATGGAACGGTTAGATTTCGACCCGAAAGCTCTGAAGGTGCCTTTCTGTTTAGATTTTAAAATTTGGTGTAGGATTTCAAAGCAATGTAGCTTCCATTGATGTATGTAACGCTTATATGGGTGTACTTGATGTGATCTACTAGTGGAATTATTGAAACTGTGTTCTTCAGAATCGATTTCAATCCCTTGTGGTTTTGCAAGATGACTTTTCGAGTTTTGCATCTGATCAATGAGAGTCGATTTTTTTTAGCACCAGGGTTGATATGCTAAATGAATTTTTTTTGATTACTTATATGAACATTTTGCAGTATTGATATGGTTGTAAAATTTACAATTATATAATTATGAATTATAATAAAAGCTGCAAATTTTGTTTTATTATCCAAATTTTGCTCGTTTAAAAGAAAGCCAATACTTAATTAGAAACAGTGAAAAAAAAATACCCCAAACATTTGTTTTTGTTTGTATAGCTTTTTATCAAAACACAAAAGTTTTATAGGTTTAATAAAACCTTATTAAGTTAATTACTTTGGTCATTGATTGCCCAATTATAGCTATAGTAGCGGATTTTTTTTGTAGGTACGTTAGATACTTGATTGTTCAGATATAACTTTTATAAAATGTCGGTTGTTAGAAGTACGGAAGATTTACCATCTCTTTCATTCGCACCCTTGAGTTTTGCGTGTTCTATCTGCGAAAAAGGAATGGACGAGTTTCAAGATGCCTTGACCACGATCAATCATACTTTTCACAAATCATGCATCAAAAATTGGCTGTGTAGCTCCCAAGAGTATCCTAATTGCAAAAAAAGTTGTCATTTACGAGATTTACATGTCCCGGTAGACAAATCTATTAATAAATCTAAATCGTATAGTGGTAGGGGTCGTGGTTCTGTAAGCAAACGTCCTGTCACTCGTAGTCAAACAGGAAACACATTCGACAATACATCATAGGTTTCAGATACTGAGTGTCTACCTCCAAATAATGAACCAAATGCTTTGGATGGTGCAGATAATATTACTCCATGTTTTTCCGCATTGAATAGTTCAATTCTAAATCGAAATCAAGCTCAAGATTTTGAGTAATCACAACATCGATCTAGTCGTCGTCGTTTATATAATCCGCCTAGCTTAAATGCGCAAGTAGCACGAATGGTGAATTCATCTGTTCAGATTGCAATATCTAAGTTAAATATTAACAATGCTTCGCGTATTCAACTGCCATATAACTATATGCAGAAACAAGAAAGAGGGCAACCTATTCCGCAAAACGTAGTAGCAGATTATGATAGGCCGCGTCCGCATCTACCACGTCAGGATTTACTAGGTCAAAATTTATTACCCAGTGCATTTCGTGCAAATCCTGAGAAAATTAGTTCAACTATTCAAAGTTGGAATGTTCGATTTTATGGATCTTTGAAAGGTTTGCGATGTGAGGAATTTAATTATAGAATAAAGTGTTTGACCGAAGAAAATTTTAACGGAAGCTATGAAGGTATTTGTCGGAATTTACATATTCTTTTGGCGGGTAAAGCAAAAGAATGGTATTGGCGATATCATAAAACAGTAGAATCAATAGAATGGGAAAGTTTTTGTTCAGCTTTCAGAAAACAATACAAAGATTATAGAATGTCGTACGATATTCTTGAAGAACTTCTTAGCCGTAAGCAAAAACCGAATGAGAATTTTGAATCATTTTATGATGCTATTAATGAAATTTTAGATCAATTACCATCTCCTCTTAGTGATCAAGAAATTATAGAAATTATTAGTAGAAATTTAAGACCGGAAATACGTCACGAATTATTATATGTAAATATTTGTTGAATAGCCGAACTGAAAAAACTTTGCTGAAAAAGGAAAAACTTCTTAATGAAAAGGCATTTAAAAGAGCATATATTAATAGAAGTCTTAATTATCGTAGAGTTGCCACTATTGAAGGTGAAGAGTTATCAGGAGAAAGATTGTCAAATTCAGATTTTGAGTTAACAGATACAAAAGCTGAAATAAATGCAATTCACCATAGTGAAAAGGTACCAATATGTTGGAACTGTGAGGAGAATGGTCATTTTTGGGATATGTGTATAAGGAATAGAAATATCTTCTGCTATGAGAGTGGCATGAAAAATGTATATAAACCACAGTGTCCTAACTGCTCAAAAAGGTTACCAAAAAACTTTCCTGTGCCCAGTGGAGCCAGGATTCCACACCAACAAAAATAAATTTAAAATTAGGTGATAATGAACTACAAAAATTAGATACTCATTAAAACCAAGTAGATATTGATAAGCAGAATGATGATATTACAATTTTGGGAAAAATTAACAAGCTGAATAGAACAAACCAGTGTAGTATAAAATTAGAACCTTTTCATGAACGGTTACAAGACTATATCAAAATTAGGAGTAAGCTTTTTTCTGATTCAGGGTTAGGTAAGAATGTTGTAAACAAATATAAGAGATCTACGGTTCGAATGCGTAATTTTTATAAAAAAATAAAGACAACAAAAAGATTGCTAGTATCGTCAATAATAAACTCAATAGAAGATGGAAAATTATATGTAGAAATAAATATGTTGGATCAAATTGAATTGGCGTTATTGGATACTGGAGCCAGCGTAAATTGTATTGGCAAAGACTTGGCATTAAAAAATTTTTCTTCTGTTAGTGGTTTTAAGAAAATAAGATCGTCAGTCAGAACAGTAGATGGCAAATCGCAGCTAGTAAATGGTTTATTGTAAATTGAGATATCGTAGTAAAAAGGAAAAAATGATTTTGTATATAGTACCAAATTTGAGTCAAAGATTAATTCTGGGTTTAGATTTTTGGAAAAAGTTTGGCTTGATAGACAATTTAGTTCTAAGCGGTGATCAGCAGGCTAGGATATCAGCAGTCGAAGCAGTCGATTCAGAAATGTGTCCGCTCACCCTACAACAAAGCCAAAAATTGGACATTGTTAAGTCCTTATTTCCTAATTTTGAAGTTCACGGTTTAGGTATAACTCACACCATTGACGTAGGAAATGCCCGCACATGCAAACAGAGATTTTATCCTGTTTCGCCGATGGTAGAAAAGCTTATGTATGCTGAGGTCGACCGTGTGTTGGAGTTAGGAGTCGTAGAGTTTAGTTCAAGTGCATGGAGTTCACCTATGAGTCTAGTAATAAAACCAGGGAAAATAAGATTGTGCCTAGATGCAAGGAAAATTAACGAAGTGACACTTAAAGATGCGTACCCTTTGCCAAATATACAGGGTATATTTTCACGACTTGCAAAAGCTAATTTTATTTCTAAGATTTATTTAAAACACGCCTACTGGCAAATTCCCTTAGACGAAAATTCAAAAGCAAAAACAGCATTTACTATCCCCGGGCGTCCTTTATATCAATTCACCGTTATGCCTTTCGGGTTATGCAATGCTCCACAAACTATGTGCCGTCTTATGGATGCCATAATTCCAGCTGATTTGAAACATACTGTATTTGGATATTTAGACGATGTGTGTGTAGTTTCCGATACCTTTGAGTCGCATATAGGCGTTTTATTTAGACTAGCAGAGGCGTTTAAAACGGCCAACTTAGCCCTTAATCTCAGTAAAAGTAAGTTTTGTGTAAAGAAAGTTAAATATTTGGGTTATATCATAGGAGAGGGAGGCATAGCAACAGACCCGGAAAAGGTTGAAACTATTCTTAATTGGCCGATACCTAAAACTTTAAGGCAAATACGAGGGTTTCTTGGACTTACCGGTTGGTACCGTCGTTTTATTAGGAATTTTGCTGATGTTACTCACCCTATTAGCGACTTGTTGGCAAAAAGGAAAAAATTTGAGTGGACCGAACAAGCTTTTAGGAAAATTAAACATTTGGTAACTTTTTTTTGTGTGAATATTTGAATCTTTTTGTAACTATTGATTAATAATTCTTATTTAGTCAATTGCTTTTACAATATAAAGGTTCTAATGTTTGCAAGAAACGTTGAGAGTAACCTACTGAGGATTCAGAGTAGCGTCTGATGAAATGGTCCATATAGGTATGCTCTCCCCTTCAGTACTTATTGTACTGAATAAGTAACTCATGAGAATATCATGAGTAAAAGAATAAATTTTAAAACCAACACATTTTCTGGAATTAAGCACAAATAAAGATTAATATTCAAGCTTATAATTAAAAAACAACCAATACCAAATATTATTGTCCTTGATTAATTAATTAATTTTTCTATGATACCCCTTTAACATGCTATATCGAGCTTAAGCCTTGTGAGCTCTAAATAATGCTCGCAAGTTTAATATGCACAACTCGCAAGATAGAGCTCGCTCGTAGCCGAGCTCAATTCGAGCCCAATACGTACTCTGCTTACAACAGCAAAAATAATAATATCCTGAAGAATCTACACAGAGTTGAAGCGAAATATTTTGGGTTATTGAATTTCTTTTAATATCTCCCATGAAAGGAGTCCTACGGTGGCAAATCACATGATCGTCGCGGAAAAATTAACATCGCCAGGACAAAGAGCCATTGTTTCGTTGGCTGTGTGGCAAGTGGCATCATCCTGTTGGAACCACATATCTCGCGAAAGCAAACACCATTCACGGTAACTGCCCATAAACCGCACCAAACAGTCACTTTTGCATCGGCTCTTCAACAGTCACTCGTGCATTTTCATTTGCCCAAATGCGACAGTTCTGCTTGTTAACGAATACACTGAGGTGAAAGTGTGGTGATTATGATGCATTTTGATTTGAACGCTCATTTTCATAGAAGGCTTCAACAATCTCAACGCGCAGCTCAATTGTGACCTCTCCATGGTTCTACACTGTACATGTGCCATCATATAAAGTAGTTTGCAAAGTGATTCTGTTTGTAAAGTAAATACGTTCTGGTGAAAATAATAGTACTGACTGCAGTTATTTTATTTACTACCGTTCTGAAATTCCAATTATCTATCTCTGATGTTTTTGGATTGCTCTATGATAGAAAATAATATGAAGCCTCTCTAATAAGTTAAGAAAAATATGTGTGAAACAAAACCAAACAAAAACTAGCAACCGTGTGAAAGGCTTTCCAAAACAGAATATTAAGCTGTAACTAACATCAAGCCGAAGCGCTAGGCTGCAGTTATTGCCACCAAAGGCCATGCCACAATATATTGTTATAAATAATATATTTTTTGTATTGAAAATTTATAATTTTGTTCAGTTTAAAATGTTTTATCAAGAATATTGATAAAATTTGCAGGGTTGACCGTATTTAAAAAACTATTTCCATAAAAGCCAATAAATTTGACAATTTTTTCTGCATGGCATAAATAAAAAAAGGGAAGCCTTGCCTGCAGTGCTTTGTTTTTACCGCAGCAGTATCCAGTAGGCTCTTGCTAATTTACATTCTTTGGTGAATTTGTTTATTATTTTTTTTTATTTGTTTGTACCAGTAATTAAAACAAAAATTATTGAAGGAAATGTAAATAAATTTGAAATTTTTTAAACACATGTCGAGATGTCTCCTGCAAAATGTTTTCAAATATCAAATCTTACAAGCGAATAAATATTATTTATTTATGAGTTATTTTTATTCTTTCAGTTTCTGTCCGCACACACAAACATATAACTTAAGTAATTCCTTGTTGGAATTTCAAAAAAAAATTTGTTTTGTTTTTTTGTTTAAGCGGTCAACGCGACCGCACTTTATTAATAATCAGAACTCAGTTAATTTTACAAAGTTTTCTTATTTATATTAAACTTAATGACCTAATTCTAAAGGTGGCGTATTTTTACATTTTAGCAATAATTGCACTATTGCAATTATTGTGAAATACTTATAATTTTGTGACACAGTTAATTGAAGACGCTTACTTAGCAATCGCAAAATATCTACTTACAAACTAACTTTATTGCAAAATACTTATTGACCTAATTCACAAATAAGCGAGAATTGCCTTATTTGTTTTCTTATTAATTGATTACAAAGTATTTTTTATTAACATAATTAATTGCTAAAGCATTGCAACTTACTTCCGCGTTTATTAAAAAGATGAATAAACGAAATTATTAAAGAATAGAGTTTATTGACTTTGTTTGTGTTAACTCTTCCCTTCTTAAGTCGATTGTCCCCAATCGGGGTGGCTTAACAGGCGAGTTAGTGAGCTGAGATGTTGTAAGCTGTAGAAATGGCCCATATGCACTTGTACTGCCTGCAACATTGTCTCGAAGCTGAGGTGTGATATGAAATTTCTGTTTATTATTGACAAAATAGTAGCAAACTAACATGGTTATGGAAATAAGTATTATTATTGCAATGTCCGAACTTAAACTTATTATATGCGTACTTTTATTTTTATTAATTAATAGGCTTATTTCATTCTCGTTATTTAATTGATTTACATACAAATTTTCTAGTTTCAGATGTAATTTATTAACATTTTTCTTTTCTCTGATTTTTGTCATCAAATTAGGTAAGATAAAGGTTTCATGTATTTTTAAATTAATATTAGTGTATGTTGTATTTAACGTGGTAATTTTACAATTTTCAAACTTAACAAGGAAGGTCCCCTTAGGGTTGACCTCTAGTTTGTTACAATCTTGAGTAATGGTTTCATTAAAATTCTTAAATATAAGTATTCCAGGCATTACCTCTGTAACAGAGAATTCTTGCACTGTTTCTAACTCACATTGTGCTTCTTGGAACTTCAAGATGCTTTCCACACATCTATCTTCTATTTTGACTAAACTTTTTCTTAAATCATCTTTTATATTTTTATTAAAAATGTTATTATTATGATCAGTTAATATTTCATATTCGCTTAAAACTAAAGATTTATTCATGGCATTAGGAATGGGTACAAATTTTATTTTGGATAGGGTGTTGCTGGAGAATTGTGGTATCAACAAGGTTAGGATAATGTTGTTAGCTTCTAAAATTACTGCAATTTTCATTCTGCTATAACTGTCAAAGTCACTAATTAGACTGATTTCCTTGTCTGTTAGGATGTCGGAGGGAACAATGCCCAATTTGCAAGAGAATATGATTTGTCCGATTCCGTCAAAATGGTTTCGAAAGAGGGATATGTCGTTGTCAATTCTATATATCTGTTCGATAAATTCTACTTCGTCTTCCAAGGTTTTTATTCTGTTTTGTGATTCGTCTTTAAAATTATTTAGGTAACTACTAATAATCATCTGATGCTTATTAATATGGGTTGTGATAGTTTTAATCTCTTCTGCCATACCGTTATTAAAGTGTATGAGTGCATCTAATGTCTTATTGTTAGTATAGTCGTTATTTTGTAGGTCCGCTATGGCTCTGTTTATTGCCTTCTCGTCATCGCTGTCCATTGATCCTGCTATATATTTCAGTCCTTTTCCTAAAATGTTTACAAGACCTCGTTTTTGTTTCGAGTGTACATGGAGGTTGTTTACTTTGGCTTTCAATAAAATCAGGTTCTTATTAATAGTCTCCAGGAGTCGTTCGTCTTCATAAGTCTGGGTTGTCAATGTTTTTATATTTTCGGATAGTAAAAGTATGGTTTCGTCGTATGTAGTCATGTTGATGCAATGCAATACCTTGTCGTATCTTTCTATTGTCTTCACTTCTCCAATTTTAATGGGAATATAACCATTGTTGTTATTCAAATCGTGTATGTGAAATTGTTGTGCATTTGCCGCTATGGCTATTGCTAAAATAATCGCTATGGTTCGCATGTTGAACCTCTGGAAAAAAAGGAATTATCGTCTGAATACAATGGGTTTCTAAGACTGTCTAATGTTATTTTTGTGTACTATTCTTCCTGTTTTTGTTTTTACTGTAGTGTTGTAATTTTCAGCGACTATTTCCTTTTTGTACCTAGCCGATAGTTTGTTTCCTACTCTCCTATTTATTTTAACAAAAATTTCTTCTCCCTGAGCATATTCCTTTGGGGGTGAACGATTTGCATTGTGGTGGGTCAAATCCGCTTGCTGCTTTTGCGTAAGTTTTTGTATGGTCTCATTTCTTTCCATTTCGAGCCGTGCGGGATTACTACTGACACGTCTGCCGAAAAATGTTTCTAATGGTCTTTTCCCTGTGACAGTGTGTATAGAATAGTTATATTCTTTCACTGATTTTTCTAATAGTTCCTGAAACGATCGGTGTGTTTGTTCTGACTGTATACAGTGCATAATCTCTTGGAGTGTAGAATGGAAACGCTCCACTTGACCATTTGAGCTACTCGAGTATGGTGCGGTTTTAAAGATTGAAATACCAAATTCGTTTTCTAACATAAATCTGATTCTGATCTGATTCTGAATTGAGTGATTTCTCATTGTCCATCACTACTTTTTCGGGCATAAGGGAGAAAAGAATATCTCTTAAAGGTTGTCTTATATCTTCCGTTGCCTTTGAACGTATTGGTTTTGCAATTGCATACTTTGAAAATTTGTCTAATGCTGTTAGTAGCAATTGTTTCCCTATTATGAGTATATCCATATGGACTATTTGTCCGGGATATTGGGGAATTGGAGTTGGTTGTATTTGAGGCTTTGGAGGGTGCCTCTCATATTTATTAGTCTTACAAACTGTACAATTTTTAATAATTCTTTTAATTTTATTGGTCATTGACGGAAAATAGTACTTTTCTAACACTTGTATTTTATTTTCTTTGCAGTTTCTATGGGCTCTGTTGTGATATGCTATAAGTATTTCTTCCTGCTCTTGGCTATTTACTATATCTTCTACCATTACTTGTGAAAACCTAATCTTATATGCACTGAAATGTAAAGGATATAGTTGCTGAATTTTTCCCATAATATCCTCTTCCGTTTTAATGCAGTTTATAACGGATGGATTGAGGTAACGTTTTAAGATGCTGAGTAATGTAGATTCTGAATAATAGGGTTCGGTGACTATATGTCTGTGATATGTAGGAAACACTATTTTATTATGATATTCTGGATTTACATCGATGTTCAGGAATATCTGGTTCTTGAAAGCATTAACAGGTGTTTCTACACTAATTATGAGCCCATGAGAGGAACTGTCATCAGAGTTAGTAGCAATTGGTAAGGAATTTAATGGTGATTCCTGCGGTGGGATTCTAGATAGGGCATCGGCCACAACATTCGTTTTTCCTGGCTTGTAGCAGATTTCATAATTGTATTCCTCAAGTATAGACTTCCATCTTTTCATTTTGCTGTTGTTATTTTTGTTGCTGAGAGCATATGTCAGCGGTTGGTGGTCCGTGTGAATTTTCACTTTCTGTGAACCAGCTAACATCTCTTTTTCGTTAGCGGCGTAATGTTCTTCAGCTTGGCTTAATGTTCTTGAGATAAAGGCTATGGGTTTTCCACCTTGAGATAGAACCGCTCCAAGTGCAAAATTAGAAGCATCAGTTACTAACTCAAACTCTTTGCTGAAGTCTGGATAAACAAGAATTACATCCTCGGAGATAAGAGAATACTTGATTTTCTTAAAGGACTCAATGGCTTCTTGGTCAAAGAAGACCTCAACCTTTGCCGACTTGTTTTTGGAGGTACGACCCCCTTCCCCTCTTAAAAGAGATGTCAGGGGTTTTGCGATTTTGGCGTAGTCTTTGATAAATCGCCGGTAATACCCCGACATACCCAGAAAACTACGTAGTTCTTTTAATGTTCTAGGTTGGGGAAAATTAGTAATTGCCTCAACTTTGGTGCGATTAGTTTTTATACCATTTTCAGATATTACAAAGCCCAGAAAGTCTACTTCTTTGTTGAAAAATTTACATTTATCGAGTTGGATTTTCATATTAGCGTCCTCTAATGTTTCAAATATTTTACTTATATGTTGCAAGTGTTCTTCTTCCGATTTACTGAATATGATAATATCGTCGATATAGACATAGCAACATACCCCAATGAATTCTCGTAATATATCGTCGAGAGTACGTTGAAAAATGGACGGGGCATTTTTTAAGCCAAACGGTAGACGCGTAAATTCGTATTTAGCATTTTTAATTGAGAACGCGGTTTTCTCGATGTCAGATTTTTTTAGTGGAATCTGGTGAAAACCACTTTTCAAATCAAGTACCGAAAAAAACTTACTGGAACCGAGTTGGGAGATTACCTCTGATATCTCTGGGATTGGGTACCTGTCTGCAATAGTAATTGAGTTCAATTTTCGATAATCTATCACCATGCGGTATTGCTTATTTCCAGTTGAATCCGCCTTCTTTGGGACAATCCAAACTGGGGAGTTAAAGGGTGATCTTGATGGTCTTATGATACCATCGTTTAATAGTTTTTTAACTTGATTTTCTACCTCTGTTTTAAGAGATCCGGGGTATGGGTAGAATTTAGCATATACTGGAGAATTACTTGTGGTTCTTATTTCACCTACAACTTTTGTAGTATAGGTAAGCTTTTCATCCGGTTCACTAAAAAGATTAGGATGAGCGTTTAGTATCTGTGTCATTTCTCTTCTTCGTTCCGCGGGCATGCTGTCTATATTTATAGCATTTACATGTTGAGTGGGGAGTTGCTTAAGATGCACTTTAAACCCGTTTTTCAGTAACATATACTGTTTGTGTGTAAAAATAGTAGCTTCCAGCTCTCTAAGGGTATCGTTACCTAAAATACCGTCGAATGTTTCTAACGAGGGCATTAAATAAAATTTTATTTCTTCTTCAATTTTAAAAAGTTTTGCGTATGTGTGTTCATTTATTTTAATATCTCCTACGATAGATTTTGCAAAAAAAGGGCTTTTATTAAGGATGCGTTTTTTTACTAAGTTTGGTTTTATATAATTCTTGCTAGAGCCTGTGTCTACTAAAAATTTTAAAATATTCCCGCTCTCCGTTTTCACTTCAAAGTAAGGCAACGAAGAGCTTATCATGCTAAAAAATGAATATCGCTAGGCTCTCCATATTGCCTATTTCCATCATCGGCCTGTCTGCTTCCCATTTCTTCCGTGTCTATGTGAAATGTTCTCTGATTTTTATGCTGTTGTTGATGACCGAATTGGTTTGGCCTTTTACCGAAAAATTGGTTCTGATGAGGTCTGTTCATATAGTTTACGCGGTGTGATCGCAGACTCTGATCCACATCCATTGGCTCTGGACGAGGTTGCGGCTTCGGTGGGCGAGGGGGATTACTATTTACTTGACCTCTCTGGTGGGAATTATGATTCCAAGGTTGACTTGTACTTGGGATGTGAGCTAAATGGGGATAAAATGTTTTGTTTTGCGAGTTTCCTAAATTTCGTCTAGGTGGCAATTGTGGGGACTGATTTCTTCTTGCGTTATTGGCATGGCTTGCACGAAAATTTTGATTTTCTAGTTTCAGGCACAAGTGAAGTGCTTGAGGTAAATCAGTAGGTTCTCTTATTCCTAACAGTCGTGGCAAGTCACCGTTAAGACCCCTTACGAAGGTATCTAAGGCTTTGTCCCTATATGACCGTGTGAGCAAGTTTAATGATTCATTGCCCATTTCGAGACACCCTAATTTGTTCAATATCAAGGAAAGATGAGTGTATACCTGTTGATAGAAATCTTGGATGCTTTTATTCCCTTGCACCAACGTTGTCATCTGGTACTCAAGGGTTGATAAATCACTCTTGTCGCCATAATGCGTTATTAAGCATTGTGAAATTGCTTGCCAGTTCAAAGGTGTGTTGTATGACTCCAATGCCACGTCGGCATTGCCAGTTATTTTATTTCTTATTACGCTTAGTATTCCATAATACTTAGGCGTACCTCTGATCGCTTCATAGATTTTTAGAATGCGTTCGACGCTTTTTTTCCAGGAATTGAATTCTCCAGGCTGCCCAGAGAATTCCTTTAAACATTTTACAACATCAGGTATCTTGTCCATGTCAGTTAGGTTATCTGTCTGTCTAGTTATTCGCTGGTCACCTACGTCCGCCAAATTAACGGGAGGATTAATAATGTCTTGTATTACCCGTGGTCCTTGTTGTCTCAGAACGTCCGAAGCTATATTTGATATAAGGGATCTTAAGTCCTCTAGGCTTAATTGAGCATTCCCTGGGGGAGGATCATTGTGTGGAGGTAGGATTGGGGGACGTACTAAATTATTTTGATTTGCCATTGTATTTTTTTTATTTTTTTTTTTTTTATGTATTATGTATATTCTTCAATAAAATTTCTTCGAAAAAAGAGAAATCCTCTACTTTACACTAATATGTACCAAAAAAATATTTTAGACTTAAATATTTGGGATATTTTTTTTCCATTTACAAAAATTCTTTCTTAACTTTAAATCTACCTTATATTTCTGGATCTGTAGAATCGCCTCTGATGCAGGTGCCTTCGTTTGACTCACAAAAATGGTTACAGATCTGGATGTTGATACTATGGTCTCAGCTCTGATTGATTTTCACAATATTTGGTTCACAAAAATGGTTTCGGATCTGGCTTCTGAGGATGAATTCACCGCACTTCTTTTAGTTATTTTTTCTTTTATTTCAGAGTTTTCAAATAAAGTTTTTATATCTTTTTCGCACAAATATGTTTCCGTAATTAGCCGTTCGATTATATTCAGTCACTTGATTACATTTACTCACTCAATCACATTTAGTCACTTAATCCTTTTTAAGGATACTCCTTGTTTTTTTCTTAATTTTCGTTTTTTTTCCTTACGATAAAGGCTGGCACATCGTATGCCTCCTTTTTGCTTTTGCTACTTGGGAGCCTTATTATCGATTTATATGTTTGAATTCGGACGCCAGTTTTAAACGTACTGGACCGGCCGAATGGTGCTCGGGCGCCACTTAAGTAATTCCTTGTTGGAATTTCAAAAAAAAATTTGTTTTGTTTTTTTGTTTAAGCGGTCAACGCGACCGCACTTTATTAATAATCAGAACTCAGTTAATTTTACAAAGTTTTCTTATTTATATTAAACTTAATGACCTAATTCTAAAGGTGGCGTGTTTTTACATTTTAGCAATAATTGCACTATTGCAATTATTGTGAAATACTTATAATTTTGTGACACAGTTAATTGAAGACGCTTACTTAGCAATCGCAAAATATCTACCTACAAACTAACTTTATTGCAAAATACTTATTGACCTAATTCACAAATAAGCGAGAATTGCCTTATTTGTTTTCTTATTAATTGATTACAAAGTATTTTTTATTAACCTAATTAATTGCTAAAGCATTGCAACTTACTTCCGCGTTTATTAAAAAGATGAATAAACGAAATTATTAAAGAATAGAGTTTATTGACTTTGTTTGTGTTAACTTATACTACCAAATTGCATAATAAGAACATTTTTATTCAAAACATTATTAAAAATCTGCTATAATGGAATCTACATCAGAAGTTGTGGTAAGTCAAAACAAAACAACTCATAAAACTATAATTTTTTTTATATTAAATTGTTTTTTTTTTTTTTTTGCTTTGCTTTGCTTGGCTTTCTTACATATTTAAGCACCTAAATCATACATGGGCGCTTCATAGCACAATTGTGCCAGTGAGTGCTCACACATATATTTACGCTCTTTCATTTAGTCGTCAATTAAACAGCGGCCACCGAGCAACCAGAGGTGTCAGAGTGCAAATATAGTACACATTTTCTTTCTGTCTGTTTTGCACGAACCCAAAATTTTTATTTTGTTTTGCTCGGGTATTTCTAAAAAATTTACACTTTCATTCGTAAACATAATTTTAAAACATGAAAATTTGTGTTTGTTATCACTTTTACATTAAATTCCATACTTCATAACAAAAAACGTAGATATAAGTATATTCGGCATGTGCATTTTCATTACGGAAATAACTTTTTAATTAATGTTTTTTAAAGCAAAAAATTTTTCATTTTGCTTATTTTCTCTTATTCGTAATATTAAAACACTATATCTGTGTCTTACATACAAATCCCAAATAAAACGCTGAGTTTTTCAAAATCCTAACTTCAAAAGTTTCATCTCTGGTTGCTTAGTGAAGCGGCGAATGAACATGTGGCGGATGCTTAGATTATTTTTTTTTATTCTAAATTTGTTTTTTTTTAGGTAATTAACCCAGTAAACACTCAAGTTTTTTTTAAACTGAAGTTGATATACGACAAATATTTTATGATAAATGTTGCATTTGGTAACATACAATGTCTTTTATGTTACAAAGTATTTAAAGTAAAGAAAAAATATGATATTAAAAGACATTATGACGTTTTTTATAGTGAAATGAATACGCTAAAAAATAAGGACAGAGAAGAGTTTTTGAAGAAAAAAGGCTATTATTTTGAAAAAAAAGTACCGAAAAAAAAGTCTGATACTAAAAAATTAAAATTGGAAGTAGCAAGTTTAATAAGCATGGATATTGTTAGACGGGAATGACCATTATCTGATGGGGTAATTATTAAAAATGTACTTAAAAAAATTTTGCAAAAGGTAGGCTTTAATATTGATTTTGTGCAATCAATACCCTTGTCCCGTCGAAGTTTTTCATCTTTGGAGTACTACAATATTTTTATTTTCTATTCATTTTTTTAACGTATTTTAAACAATTACAAAAGTTTTACATTTTGCTTTATTCAAACTGTTGCCTTTGTGTTTACTAGGTAGTTTTGTCACATTTTGCTCACAAACACAACTGCAGTTTAGGTTTTGCCCATCTATAACCTAAATATACAAAATTAAATAAATTTTTCCTTTAATTTGTTCAATACATCCGATCCCGTAAGAGTGATATGTCATTGCTAATTTGATAGATGTTTTTCATAAATACTACTTTATCCTCTAATGTTGCTATTTTATTTTGGAAAATATCTTTGAATTGATTTAAGTACTTTTCTATGTGTGTTTGTTGTATATTGATATGATTCGTTATATTCTGTATTTGCGCTGATAGGAAGTTGTTGACTTGTGTTAGATTATGTTTTGTGTTAGTTAAAAGTCCTTCGTTTTCATAAAATTGTTTCAAACTAGTATTAATGTGTTCTTCATCTTCACTGTCCATTGTTCCTGCTATAACTTTTAATCCTTTCCCTAGTATATTAACCAGTCCTCGTTTTTGTCTAAATTTTGGATTCAAACTTTCAATTTTAGCCTTAAGTATGACGAAGTTTTTGTCGACAGTGTCTAGTAATGTCTTAATATCCGTGGTAGTAGTTTTTAGTATAGCTATGTTATCTGCAATTAAGTCAAATGTTTCCTCATACAAGGTCGTAAAGAGTGATTTTTTTGCTATTATCTTTTTGGCAACACTAGTTTTGACAGCTCACGCACGTTTTGTATCTTGTGTCACTGTCAAACATCTTCAGTTTGGTCTATAATTTAATCATGAATCGTCTTACAAACTAACAACGCTTGCAAATTATTGAATTTTATTACCAAAATGCGTGCTCTGTTAAGAAAGTTCATCGCGCGCTTCTTCCATTTTATGGTCAGTTTAATCGACCTACTGAGGCTTCTATTCGGGCTATTGTAACAAAATTTCGCACCAAATTTACATTGTTGGACATTAAACCACCAACACGCTTACGTAGAGTGCGAACTGAAGAAAATATCGCAGCCGTATCGGCCAGTGTTGGTGATGACCGTGAATTATCGATTCGGCGCCGTTCGCAGCAATTGGGCCTCTGTTACTCCACTACGTGGAAAATTTTGCGGAAGGATTTGGGTGTGAAGCCTTATAAGATACAACTGGTGCAAGAATTGAAGCCAAACGACCTACCACAACGCCAAATTTTTGGTGAATGGGCTCTTGAAAAGTTAGATGAAGATCCACTTTTTTATCGAAGAATTGTGTTCAGCGACGAGGCTCATTTCTGGTTGAATGGATACGTGAACAAGCAAAACTGCCGTATTTGGAGTGAAGAGCAGCCAGAAGCATTGCAAGAGCTACCAATGCATCCACAAAAAACAACCGTTTGGTGCGGATTATGGGCTAGCGGCATCATTGGGCCGTATTTCTTCAAAGATGATGCGAATCACAACGTTACTGTGAATGGTGAGCGCTACCGTGCGATGATAACAAACTTTTTTTTGCCCAAAATGGAAGAGCTTGACTTGCATGACATGTGGTTTCAACAAGACGGTGCCACATGCCACACAGCACGCGAAACAATGGACCAATTGAGAGGCGAGTTCGGTGAACAGTTTATTTCACGCTTGGGACCAGTCAATTGGCCGCCCAGATCGTGCGATTTAACGCCTCTAGACTATTTTTTGTGGGGCTATGTTAAGGCTAATGTCTATAGGGACAAGCCCGCTTCGATTGACGCACTGGAAGCCAACATTGCCAACATTATTCGTGAGATACCGGCCGAAATGTTGGAAAGAGTATGCCAAAATTGGACTAAGCGGATGGACCATTTGAGGCGCAGCCGCGGCCAACATTTGCATGAAATAATCTTCAAACATTAAATTATATCGACCCAACTATCGATCCAAATAAATATTTCATGCATTTTTCTGAATTTTATGTGTTTTTTTTTTAAATTTCCGATAGTTCTTATAAAATCACCTTTTATTAATCACGTGTATTATTTTGGAGTAAGATTCTATCGGCCTGACTTCGTCTAGTTTAATTGGAATATATCCATTGTTGTTGGTTAGGTCCTGGATATCTAAATATTGCGTTTTTGTGGTTGTGAAGAGAGTGAATATTAGCGCCCAAGTTATCATCTGAAAGGAAATTATTTTGTGGATTTTATTGTAGGATTGTCTCTGTCCTGGTATTTTCTTTTGTGTTTAACGTGAGATTTATAGTATTTGTGCCCAGTTCCTATTGTCTGTATATGGTCCTCATCTATTATTTTTGTATTTACCTTCCTATATTTTCTATGATTTTTCCCGCCTCTTATTTCTCTAATGTAGTTTGTTCCATCTTCTAGTTTTATATCTTTTCTATTCTCATTTAATTTCTGTATATATTTTTCCTTTTTTGAATTTATTAGGTTCTGAATTTCTTTATACCTATCTTCATGTATCTTGCCATTTAGAAAATCAATGGGCTTGATTCCTGTGGTACTAGGGATTGTATTGTTGTAGAAACCTATTATCCTCATCATTTTGTCTTCCATAGTTTCATCCCTATTTCTGTCATCATGTCTTAGTAAACGTATGTGTTCGTTAATAGTATTGTGTAACCGTTCGATGTCTGCGTTGGATGTGTGATTGCTATTAGATGTGAAGTGTATTTCAATGTTCTCCTCTTTCAAAAATTGTTGCATCCGAATAGCCTTAAATCCGAGTTCGTTGTCCACTATAATTTTATTTACTTTTCCGTACGTATTTATAATTTACAGTAATTTGGTTTTAAACTCTGTCCAATTCCTTCCATTGATTTGAAATGCCATTGCGAATTTAGAGAATTTATCTATTGCTGTCATGAACAGTTTTTTTTCTAAAGTGTAAAATACATCCAAGTGCATCACTTCGCGGGGTCTAGATGGAGTTTCAGTAATTTTGTACGGTATTTTGGGAGGTTTCCTCTCATATTTCTCAAGGTTGCATATTTCGCAGTTGTAATTCTTAGTTTCAATTTAGGGTTGTAGATACGTGTTATGAGTTCTGATGGGGTGAAAAATGTTGGAGTGGACTGTATGTAGGTAAATCTGGGTGATGTTATTTCACCACACAATTTGAAACACTTTACTTATATTTGTAATATATTAACTTTATTTAATTCAACACTCCTAAACTTTACTTGACTTATATAACAGGAAAAATATGTGTTAACTATTAATAAGAATCGAACACTGACTTAAAGCGACTGGCGCAATTATCTTTTTTCTTCAATATGATAAGTTTCGTTAAGAAACATATGATCAAATGAGAGCGACATGTGATGTGTTCAATAAGCACAACACTTTAGTACTTGTTAATGGTGATACAAAAGGAATTTTGTTTTTATATTAACAAGTTCTTTAAAAACTGCTTGAATACCTCGGTGGTTTTTGTCAAGGTGTTCACTTTTTATGGTCTTCGTTAGTGTTTCTTCGTCTTCTATATCTTCTAGTAAGTGAAAGCATCTTATGATCCTAAATTTTGTGAAGAGTTCGTCGAACGTTGTTTTTAGCACTGTATAAAATTCTTCTTCTATTAGAACAGCATTCAACTGCGCAGAGTTAAAATGATTCTTAAGTAGGATGATTGCTGTTTCTCTGTCCAGTCCCTTAGTATGGATAGTTTTTCTGTTATTTCCAAAAATTGATTTGTTTTTTATCCTCAGTGAGCCTGATGTTATTTTTGTAATAACAATTTAATTTTTGAATATGTTAATTGGGGATTTGGTTTCCTTTATTGTTGTGTGATTTAATTCTAATATATTAATATTACCTGAATCGAGTTCGATCCTGGATAAGGCATCTGCGTTGCCATTTTTAACCCCTCTTTTATACTTAATCTGGTAATCGAATTCTGATAATTTAAGTCTCCATCTTACAAGTTTGGAGTTGGGTTCTTTTATTGAGAAGAGCCATGTTAGCGGCTTATGGTCTGTTTCTATTAAGAATCTACGGCCGAAAAGGTAAGGCCTGAAATACTTTGTAGCCCATATAATAGCTAGTAATTCCTTTTCTATGGTGCTATAGTTAATTTCATGTGTGCTTAGGGTACGACTTGCGTAACACATTGGATGGTCGTTCTGTGAGAGAATTGCTCCTAACGCGTAGTTACTGGCATCCGTTGTCAGGGTAAATTGCTTTGTAAAATCCGGATACGCCAATATTGGGTCATGGGTAAGTAATGTTTTAAGTGTGTTAAAGCTTTTCACGTATTCTGGGTCAGATATATTTAGTTTGGTATCTTTTTTCAAGTATTTTGTCATAGGTTTAGCGATTAAAGAATAATCTTTAATGAATTTCCTATAATAGCCAGTAAGGCCTAAAAATTGCTTAATTTGTTTTGTGTTTTTGGGGATCGGGAAATTTTTAACGCATTCTATTTTTTTAGGGTTTGTTTTAATACCTGCTGGCGTTATTATATGACCAAGGAATTCCGTTTCTCTCTTGCGAAATTCGGACTTATCCAGTTGGATCTTAAGATTTGCGTCTTAAAAATAAGTTTAATGGAATCTATATGTTCTTGTAGGGATGTAGAAAAAATTATTACATCGTCTAAATAAACTAGGCAGATTTTGTTTACGTAATCTTTCAGGATGTTGTTCATTAGCCGCTGGAACGTCGCTGGGGCTGTCTTCAGTCCAAACGGCATTCTGAGGAACTCGTAATGTCCTCCTTCGACGCTGAAGGCGGTTTTATGAATATCTTGCTCTTCTATTTCTATTTGGTGAAATCCCTTGGCGAGGTCTAGTGTGGTAAAGTACTGGCATCTTCCCAGTTTATCCAGGATTTCATCAATATTGGGTATTGGATATTTGTCATCGATGGTTACCTCATTTAGTTTGCGGTAATCAATGACAAGTCTCCATTTTGTTTTTCCACTGGCGTCCGCTTTCTTGGGAACAATCCAAATGGGTGCCGAATATGGAGAGTTGCTATGTCTTATTATTCCATTGTTGAGCATTTCCTGAATTTGATTCTCCACTTCATTCTTATGAATGTAGGGGTATCTGTATGATTTGGTAAAAATAGGAATATTGGTCGTAGTTCTAATGCTATGTTTTATAGCGGAGGTGAACGAAAGTTCTTTACTTTCTTGATAGAGAATATCATGGTACTTGTTTATTATTGGTAGTAATTGTGATTTTTCTTCAGAGTTTAGATGATTAATTCTAATCGGACTTCTTAGGGGTTGAGAATTTGATGCAAAATTTAACTCTATGTTCAGAGGGTCTTTTATTATTCCATTCTTATATAACTCATCGACGTAATTATTTTCTTCCTGTTCAATATTTTCCTTATAGTGGTCTCTGTTTCTAACAAAGAGTTGTAGTGTGTTTTCTCCCATCTTTATTGTATTGCTTTCATAACAAATTCGTGCCTTTAATGGTCGGAGTAGGTCGTTGCCTATAAGTCCGTCGTAGTATTCATGAAAGTTTGTTATGTAAAATTCTATTGTGTCGAGTCCTGTACCAAATTCTTTAAAAACGGGAATCTTGACCTTCTCATAAATATTTATTTCGTGTTGCAGGGTTCTTATAGGGATTGGCGTAATTTTTTGTATCCATTTTGGATGACAAATATTGGGATTCAAGATATAGTTAGTTGCACCTGTGTCTATTATTAACTTTAGGTGTCCCAACTTAGTTCTAATTTTTATATATGGTAGTTCCCTGAGGCTGAGGATCGAAAATTTTCATTTTTACATATGTTTTGATCGTGATTGATCGGTGTTTCGAACTTATTTACATCCATTGGTTCAGGTGTTGGAAGGCGATTGTCCCATTGTGGGTTTGTTCTATCTTGTCGTTTAAAAGGATTCCAATTACTTCGTCCATCGTGTTGGTTATAGTTATTCTGGTTACTACTTCTTTGTGCGTTATGTTGGTTATAAATAGTTATGTTGATTATTACTTCTTTGTACATTATGTGGTGAATATTGTTCATTATGTTGGTTATATTTATTTCGGTCTGTTCGTCCTTGTCTATTATGTGAAAAATTCTGTCCGTTATTGTTTGTTTGTCTCCGGGTTTGTCGGTTGTGAGAGGAATTTTGAGTACTACTATGATACTGTTGAGGTTTATTTAGTGGTTTTCCATATGAGGAAAATATCCCACCTGAAGGTGAACTATATGCGTAACCTGCCTGAAACAATATTTCTACTGCTTCTTCGAGAGTTTCGGGTTTTCTACACGTTAAAATCGTGCGCATAGGTTCAGGTATTTTTTCTTTGAACACATTTAGCGCAGTTTTTCTGTTATTTCTTGCGCATTCGTTTGCTGATGGGCCCGGGCCAATTGTTATTATTGTCTTATTGTTAAGGTTCCTGAGTCTTTTTTTTATTTCGTTGTAGAATTCAACGCTGTTGTTAGTGAAATTAGTGCTCTTTAGTTTGTCGAATAATTCTTCTAGGCTACACCTGTCGCCAAAGTTGTGGTTTAGTATTGTCTTAATATCTGTCCAAGATTGAGCTTGGCAGTTAATTTCTATGATTTCCCGTGCCTTCCCAGTAAGTTTAGCTTTAATTAGGTCTGAGAATAAGAGTTGGGATGGTTCGTCATATGCGGCCAGAATCGGATATACTCTGTCTATCAAATTAGTGAAAGTTTGTAATTCGCGATAATCCCCATTAAATTCGGGAAGCCGACTTAATTATTTTATTGGGTCTATTCTAACTGAAAGTGGTTGGTTTTGTTCAGTCATTTCTGTTGTTATGAAAACGTCTTAGTACTTTCCTGAAAAAGCGTCTATTCTTAGTAATTCTTCTACGTGGTTCTGGTATTGTGACTTCGTTAATGTCCGTTAGGTAACCGTTATTTGATTCGAACTCTGAGTCTAAAGTATATTGTGGGTAGGGGTCTATGGATTCTTCTACGAATTCTAAGTCTGAAGGATAGTCGGATACTGAACTATTATCACTCATATATATATTGCAGAAATTCTGATCGCCACAAAATTTATTGCGCTTTCTTTTCAAAAAATTTTGTCACCCAATTTTAATTTATGTGTAAAAATAAAAATTAATTAATATAATCTTACTTTTAGTTATTATCGTCCCCTTGAAGGTGTTGTCTTCTTGGAACTCGTGCAGTTATTTTCTTGATGAACTTGAAGCTTTGGTGAGTTGTTGCTATTTAAGGCTGTGCAGTTCTCGGCGTGAACTGATTTTCTTTCTTCAGGGGTATACTTTTTTTTTTTTTTTTATTAAGGATATATCTTTATGTCCTTATTTTGTTTAAAAGATAAGTCTTGTTATCCATTTTTTTCTAAGGATATATCTTTATATCCTTATTTTATTTAAAAGATAAATCTTGTTATCCTTTATATATATATTTTTTTTTCTCTAAGGATATATCTTTATATCCTTATTTTGTTTAAAAGATAAATCTTGTTATCCTTTATATATATTTTTTTTCCTCTAAGGATATATCTTTATATCCTTATTTTGCTTAAAAAATAAGTCTTGTTATCCTTTTTTTTCTAAGGATATATCTTTTTATCCTTACTGCAGAGTCCGTATTAAGGATAAAAATCCTAGCACTATCACGAACAAAAAAAATTTTTCACTTTTTACTTTTATGTTGGATAGGACTTACGGATCCTACCGACTGCGCCACTTTTGAATCTTAAAAGATGTATAAAAAAAAAAAAAAACACTTTCACTTTTTCATTTTTAAATTAAGACTGAATTTCTTTATTTACTTATGCTCTCTTAAATACTAATTTTACAATTTATTTTCTTATAGTTAAAATATATAAATATTTGCTTATCAATCATATAAATGTTGCAAAACAATTCCCAATAATTTAACAATGAAATGTGTTATTGCAAAACAATTTAAATAAATTTGTCTGTGTTTAAATGTTGGCGTTGCATTTATTTAGTGGGAACGGAAATGCAAATTATTAATAGTGAACTAAATAAAGTTCGTAGACAGTAAAAAGTAAGTAAATTAAAGTGTGTACATATTTATGTATGTATGTTAATATTTATATTAAATTGGCTCGAGTTAAGGGAATAACAGGAGACATTATAACAATTAATCACTTAGAAAATTAAAAAAGGGCTCGAAAATGATTCGCGCTTATGATTTAAAAATGTTCGATTTAAAGTACAAAAACAAATTGTATAGCAATCGAAAATCGAGCATCCATGCGTTGAAAATGTGAGCATAGCAATTATTACTTACGATCATATATTGCGCACCAAGAAGATTGTAAACTGCTTGATCAGAAGCAGATCTTGCAGGTGTTTGAAGTGAGACAATTTTTTTGTTGTTTATGGCCATATTTTAGGCAGTTGGATGGTTAAAAAGAGTTTTTTTCCTAAGTATAACGGAAACATTTTTGTTTTTTGCTACGTTATGCCGCAAAGTTAAATTTTTTGTTCATTTATAAAATTTTCATCGTGGGATTAACAGCGTGTAATTAATTTGTGTATTTAAAGTGAGTAAAAAATAATATTAAAAAAAGCAGTCAAAAAGATATAAATAAGTGATTAAAGTTTGATATAAAGGCCATGTCAGTCAGACAAATAAAAAGATTGGCTAAGAAAGAAGCCCAAAACTTAATTTTGCCAAAAATTTAAAAAACTGAAACTGAAAAATTTATACAAAATGAGAAAGAAAAAAACACTGAACAATATAAAGAATTAAGTGACAGTTTTGATAGTGACAGCTTTGACGATTCAGGTGAAAGTAGTGAAATTGAAGAAATAGAATTTCATATGTGCAAAGAACTGGCTAAATGGGCTATTCAATTTCAAATAAACTTTGTTGCAATTAATGCACTTTTGTTATTGTTACTTAAATGCAATATAAAAGTTTCAAAAGAGCTAGAACTCTTTTAAAAACGCCTAGTTCCATTGTTGAGAGAAAAGTCTCGATGAAGGCATATATATTCATTATGGATTAAAATATGGATTAACCGATTTCTTGGTAAAAAACGATTGGCAATTATTAAATATAACTTTAGATTTTTTTAATATACTTTTTTGTGACTCATGAATTTATTTTTTATTTGCAATAAACTTTTATGTACACCTGTATAACACAAGTATTTATCAACAGTATTGTATAAATATACTTTTATTTTAACCGTCATGACGACACTTTGTTGTTTATGACACACCGTGTTTAAAGTTATACCTAAATTAGCGCGGCAAGAGTTTTTTATCTGTAAAAAATTGTCATGCCTATACAAAATCTATGGAGCATACCTAAATAGCGCATCGAAAACGCTGAGCAAATGGAAAATGCAAATTTGACAGTGCGTTTTGTAGTGAAGTTTGTTGCAAAATAATTGGTTTTTTTATTTTTGACCAGTAATGACTAGTTTTTTTATTTTTAACTCTATTTAAGTTTGTTTTTAGTGGGTTTTATTAAACAAGGTAGAAATTACGCTCTAATTTAGGTTGGACTATTACTGTTCAACGTCTCAACTAAAACTCCGACTCTTTACAATCTCAGCATTGCTTTATATACCGTTTCACATAAATCTAGAACCTTCTAGATTTATCAAGTAATGAAATCAAACTGTAGCCGGTCATGAAATCATATCGTAACGGTAATTTCAGTTTATCCTAGAACCTTCTAAACTTATCTTGTAGCAATACAGAGATGTACAGATGTACAGAGATGTACGAATCAACTCAGTGCTTTTGTTTTGTTTTCAATCATCAACATCTGCTAATAATAATGCTTGCTCTCCACAATTACTTGCAATTTGGGCCATCTCTTTTAAATATGCCTTTAGCAATAACAAATAAAAATTATTACTATTTTTTATTTTTATGCAAATTATTCATAAAAGCTCAATGATAAGTTGAACGCATAGTGCGAAATCAGTGCATTCATTTGTTTAAATAAGTTTTCGTGATTTAAGAAACAAAAAGTGATGGATCTAAAATGATCTGTAGACGTGGGCTCTGTAGTGTATTGTAGAGAACTTGGAATACGACTCTCATTCCGGCTTCCGGATAGGTCGAGTGTTTTCCAGGCGAACATAGTGGCCATCAAGGAAGCAGGTGAGTCTCTGTACAATAGGGGGATCAGGGGAGCTATATGCATTTTAGTAGATAGCCAAGCGGCTGCCCTGGCACTTCAATCATATGTTATATCCTCTGCTCTAGTGAGCCAATGCAAGGCTGTGTTATCCAATCTGGGACGTCAGTCTGACGTATCTTTGGTCCTGCAGACAGCGGCTTCATTGTCAATGAGCAAGCGATTGAATTGGCTAAGACTGGCTCTAACATGGAGGTTTCTATGTCAATGGCAGTCCCTGTATCGCTTGGTAGTATCAGGAGTGGTATTTTTGATCACTGCCGGGAAAGGGCAGATACCAGGTGGCGGCGTCTACAAGCGTGTAAGGTCACGCGTCAATTATGGCCCCGTTGTGATGGTAAACGCTCTATTCAATTAGTGAGCAGGAATAGAAGGGACATTTCCAGACTGGTGGCTGTAATAACTGGTCATTGGATGATCGGAAAGCACAGCAGCACTCTGGGACTGCCCTTCAACGATAGGGAAGAGACGGTTTTTCACCTTCTCTGCGAGTGCCCAGCTCTTATGGCTTCGAGACACAGATTTCGCGATGCACATCTTTTGACCGAATTACCTGAGATATCGAGAGTAAGTTTAGCGGACCTTCTCAGATATCTAAATGTCACGGGGTGGATCTAGGTCACCTTGCGATCTAGTATTCAAAAGGTGCACTAATTAAATATATTGTTGTTATTATAGTTGTTGTGTTTTTGATAAATCCATAATTCGAGCCCGAGCCTAATTTCTACCTATTGAGCTTAGCTCGCGCTCGGAGCTCAAATTTTACCCTAAACTGACTTTTACTGAAGACAATCCGTCGTTCGTGCTACTAATGGACGGTACTAAAATATTTGTGTCTGAAGTCATTTGCTTATTTTGAATGTGGAAGTTAGTGTGTTACATTTTTTAATTATGGGCGACACTGAAGGCGGCTTTAAAATTTTTTACTATTGGACGGTACTAAAGTATTTGTATTTGTATAACCTTTCAATAAAGTTTTGATACTTTCCTAAAATGCGGAAAGATTCATACATTATCCCATTGTATAAATCTGGAAATAAATCTGTCATCTCTAATTATAGAAGAATTGTAAAACTGAGCACTGTATCAAAATTTTTTGAATTACTTTTAGCTGACTGAAAACACAAATATTTAGATGAAATGCTTGACAATATAAACACAATCAATACCATATTAATGTGTGTTTAAATGAGATTGAGTTTGATTTGATATAAAACAATTATATGTAAAGAGTGTTTTTTATAGACGTATAGAGCTTTAAGTTTGCATTACTGTTCAAAATGGTGACCGATTTAACAGCTGTCAAGTGATATATTCTCAGTTTGGTTTAGCAATTCATCATGAATAGACTCACGCTTGCAAATGGGCACAAAACGAGATTGCCGCTGTTCCCGATTTTCATAAGCGAATTTTGTTTAGCGATGAAGCGCACTTCTGGTTGAATGGCTACGTCAACAAACAAAACTGCCGCATTTGGAGTGAAGCTAATCCTCAAGTGTATGTCGAAACACCGCTACATCCAGAAAAACTGACTGTTTGGTGCGCTTTATGGGCAGGTGGAATCATTGGTCCGTACTTCTTCAAAAACGATGATGGCCAAAACGTTATAGTCAATGGTTATCGGTATAGAGCCATGATTACTAACTTTTTCATTCCTGAATTGAACAACCATGATGTTCAGGAGCTGTGGTTCCAACAAGACGGCGCAACATGTCACACAGCTCGTGCCACAATCGATTTATTGAAAGACACGTTTGGTGACCGCCTAATTTCACGTTTTGGACCTGTGAATTGGCCTCCAAGATCTTGTGATCTAACACCGCTAGACTACTTTCTATGGGGCTATGTAAAGTCATTGGTCTATGCGGATAAGCCACAAACGCTTGACCATTTGGAAGACAACATTCGCCTTGTTATTGCCGATATACGGACACAAATGTTGGAAAAAGTCATCGAAAATTGGACGTCCAGATTGGACTACATCCGAGCCAGCCGTGCCGGTCATATGCCAGAAATCATATTTAAAATGTAATGCCACAAGATTATCTTTCGGATAAATAAAATTCATGTCAATCGAATAATCCATCGTTGTTTTATTGCAATTTAAAGTTCTATACGTCTATAAAAAACACCCTTTATATATCAACAGTTTGGTTATTTACACAATTTATTTAAACATTGTTTGAATATATGAGTTTATTCAAATAATAATATGTACCTACAATACTTAAATTTGAATGTACTCGTGTATAAGTGTAACAAAGTTTAAACAATTTAGTTTTATTTATTTATTTTTGTACATATACGAATTTATAATATTAAGTAAATACATGTATGTACATATTTACAACCAAAATTTTAGATTTTCTGTCATTTCTGCTTTGTTTTTTTGGGTATTTTATATAAACTAAAAAAAGTAGAACACAATTTTTTTATACATCACATCGGTCTGTAAATGGCGGAGCTATTGTCAAAAATCTCGACTACCTCTTTTTTTAAGCAATTTTTGGTAGAATTTTCATCGAAAAAACAAAATAGACAAAAAAACGTTGTGCGCAGTCTTATCACAAATAACAGTCATAATGTCTGTGCAAAAAATCAAAAAGATCGGTCCACAAATCGACAAGAAAAATTTAAAATACAACTGAAATTTTAGATTTTCATTTATTTGTTTTTTTGCGTTTTTTATTAAACCAAAAAAAAAAATAGTAAGCAGTTTTTTCAGACATTATATTATTAGTACCTGGACCAAAATTCAGTTAAATCGATAGATAAATGGCGTAGCTGTGAGTCAAAAATCGGGACTACTCTATATTTTGATAATTTTTGGTGCGGTTTTTGCGTAATTTGTCAAAATGTTCAAAGAAGAAGAAAAGAGAGCAATCGGTCAGCAAAAGGCAGTGAAATATCAAAAATGCAACCAATATTTCACATTTTCATTACTTTTTGTTCAGCTCTTGCTTTGATTTTTTTAATGGAAAATTTTAAGCTGTCATGTGCGTAATGCTTTGTAGACACAAACACGTGTGTGCGTGTGTGTGGTTTTTAATGCTTGAGTATAAAGGCCTCGTTATGCGAACGTTGAAATGTAGAAATGTAGGAATGTAGAAATGTAAATATGTAGAGCTCAAGTATAGAAACGTAGAAACGTATCATGTGTTTTTTATAGTAAACAAAGAAGAAGAAAAAACAATACATATTGCGATTCTGATTTGTATTTAGAGTGAGTGTATTCATTTGCCTGGACCAGCAATATTAATTTTTCGTCATCCATTTTATTTTTTAATTTTTTTTTATCTATAACTTTTAATAATTCTTTTCTTTTTTTGCACAGTTACTTTTTATAATTTCATTTAAAGAATTAAAAAAAATTTCAAATAAACAACAAAACAGTCGTTTGAAACATTGATGGGGGTATTATGTCCACATTATCTGTATTTTTTTTGGAAAAAGTACTAAAATGCTTCTGTTGGTACCAACAATTTGATTTATATTTATAAACAATAACTTAATATCTGCTTAATATATTAAAATTAAATTAAATTATTTTAAAGTTTTAGTAGTATGAATTTGTCTTATGTCAATTTCATATATACATACTACATATATACATGCATTACATTTGTATTAAAATGTACAAAATGACTGCATATGTGTACTTTACGTACATATATACATATATAGAAGTGCTAAAAAATATTTTATATGTATAAATATATGTAGTATGGTATATTTGTTATTCTTATTATTAATATCTAAAATAATTTTTTGAACACTTGTATGTACGTATGCACATGCGTTCAAAATATGTGGTTCTTTTATTATTTTTACTACAAATGTTGGTAAATATATATGTTTTATATATATTAGCATTAAATTCTTCTTTAATTTTCTATTTATATATAGAAATTAAACATTTCAAATAGTTCTTATATAAAAAATGTACCATATAAAAGGGCTAAAATGTGCCACACTTCCATCAATACGCATACATCCCATCACTGGCTACATTTTGTTACGTAAAATTCTAAATTCAACAGATTGCTACGTTACATGTGGATTACATTTCAGTCATCTAAGCATTTGCATTGCTTTCCATATACCAGAAACGATCAGCTGACTTCTACATTTTTACATTTCTACATTTCAACGTTCGCATAACTCGGCCTTAATAGCAAGGCTATTAAACTATAAAGATGTTCTACGTAGAAGAAAATCTGAAAACAAAACTGAATAGCTGAAATAGATGAGGGGGGGAAATAACAAGGGAATATTTGAGCATGCGCATTTCAAATAAGAGTTTCTCTCATTTAGCTACTGAGATAAACAGAGAATAAAAAAATAAACATATGCTCAACAACATATAAATGCGCATTTATGTATGTATTTATAAATCAAGCACTTAAAACTTAAAATGAATTTAATTTCTTTGATATGTTTTTTGTGTGAGATTTATGAAATTTGTTAACAAATATGTTATTGAAATCTTAGGAGCAAATATAAATAGAACGAATATGACTATTTGCGTTATTGTAGGGTAGAATATCTTGTTTATGGTTGAAAAAATTAAATTTATCCTAGTTCGCAACGAATTTATGAGTCATTAATTTAAACCTTTATTAAACTCTTATTATAGATTTGTAGATATTATTTTTATAATGAGAAGTAGTCCTGTTGTATATGCTTTTTAAAAGGATCTATAAGAATTTGAAAACTCACAGACTGTTAATAATAAATAACACAGAAATTGATTTTATGTTATGAACAAAATTTATTTATAATAAAAATCTAATTATTTGGAAATTAATATGTAAATCATAATAAGAAATTTTTATGCCTTATTCCCATTTTTTGTTTCGTGGTATTGTGACAAAACAATTTACTTATTTATAAAAAAGTTTGTTTTTAAATGCTCTACCATTGATCGATAGCAATTTCATTGCTGCTAGGCATATCATCAGTAGACTACAATACTTTTCATAAAAAGTCTTGAACCTATACGTTTAATACTTATCAAACCAAATAAGAATTTCAATTTCGCTAAGAAGTAAAAAGTTTTAAAAATTAAAATATTTTCTACATTAGAGATTCCAGTTCGGAAACCTAAGTTAATGTATAAGAAAAATATTCAAAATACAAAAATAAAAATTATAAAAATCCAATACGTATTTACAGTAAAATGTAAAATAAATATTGAGTCGTAAGCAATATAAATATTAATCAATTAAAACATTTTTATTATTGTTCCCATTTTTTGTATCTCATTGAGATAAAACACTGAGGATGGCAAATTGCCGAAACCGGTCTGTTAAAGAACCAAATTTGACGTGGGATGACGTAAACTCATTCCAAATAAAAATGTTTTATTATGGTTTGTTTATAACTTTTAAAAAATAAAAATTAAAAGTAACTGTTTTCCTTTAATAAAATAAATATAAAGTAAAAAAAATCAATGGTTAACGTATAAGATAAAAGTAGACAATACTAATAATATTTAAGTACACTTAAATTGCTTTGCTTAATTGTTGTTACGAAACTTTTTACATTTTGAAAAAATTTTAAATCACTGTTATGATAATGCACATGCTAGTTTTTTAAGCTTAAGATAAATAACAATTTTAAAATTTTATTTTGATCATTATTTCGTTAATTCGCTGCTTAGCTTCTTCGGGATATTTATATTTAAAATTATTTCAAAATAGTTAAGAAGTTAAGCAACTAATTAACGAAATGTTGATCAAAATAAAATATTAAAATTTTTATTGACCTTCTGTAATTCCATTGCGGCCAGTAACGAAATTTAAATTCGGTGTGAATTCATATACAAAAACGGTAATGTTAGTAGAGCTATAAGAAGAAAACAACTTTTTCATAAAAATTTGGTACACATGCATATACAGTTTGTATATGGATGTACTGAAAACTGAAGTCGTATAAATTCTTGCATTGAATATTATTCTCTTGCATGTTATATTACTCTCTTACACTCTTTTAAATTCTCGCGCTCTCGTGGATATAACAAATTTAGCACCAGAAAAAATTTACACTACGTAGAACATCTTCTTAGTTTAATAGTTTTTGGTAATAGCATTACGAATACAGAAAGAGAATTTTTTCGTTTTTTGTCGTTAATTAAATATGTTTGGCTTACAAATTTTTTAAAAATGTTTGTAAAATTAAATTAATATCTTTCTTAGAATTTCTTTTTATTATTAATTTAAAAATTGAGTGCCTGTCAGTGACGGTATGGCTTAGTAGTATTAGGAGCGGTATTTTTTATCACAATAAAGGAAGGGCAGATCTAGGTCACTTTACTACATAGTATTGGTGAGTAAGTGGTTCAAAACGGAAGCTTGCGATTCTAATTGAGGGCCGTTAGGCCGCCACGTAAACCAATCAACCAACCAATCTCTAACTCGTTGATAGCCGAATACGAAGGTCTTTGGAAATTACCAACATTCGACACTACTACAAGCTAAATCCACAACCATTAACCTCTTCAACACAGGGAAGCTGAAGACATAACAACACGACCAACCCAAGTCAATCTATCAAGCAGTGAACCAGCAAAGTGTGGGTCAACTGAGCACGTCGAGTCTCAGTGCACCGTGTAAACGAGGAGTTAAAGCCCGAGTGACCTGCAGGTGTCGCCCAACGAGTCATTTAAAGCTTCATACACTATCTTATATTTATATAGTTTAAAATTAATCTTCGTAAATAAAAATTGTACTGTGTTAACACGAAAACATCAACTTGTTTTAATTCAAACGAAGCAGACCTTTGGTAAGAACCTGGGTTGACTGAGTGATACTGGAAAAATAAACTTCGCTACAAAGCAGTAACATGCATTTTGTAGCAAACCACCTGAATTGGTGAATCTTACAATGATACTATTTATTTAGTTTATGTTTAATGACGATTCAATGTACATTTTTAAAAAATAAAAAAAAGACATTTGAATCGTATTTATGCACATCTCTGATACACATAAGCATTACACTCACAAATTCTACGCATTAATTTAAATAATAAATTGCTATATGTATACACATAAATGCAGTTTTTATGAAGAATAATAACGGTGGGACAACGGCATAATTTTTTGGAACAATATCAAACAGTTGTCATAATTTTTATTCAAATTTTGCTCAAAGTAATGAAAGCAGATTCTTTCCAAAATTTGTTTAAAAAAGCAAGATCAAATTTGGAAAGCAACTCACATGATATACTATACACTAGACCAAATCACAGGTTCTGGTGTCGTTAGTTTTCAAAAATTTTCCATGCAGTTTTAACAGTACTTGTGTGGAAGTAGATATTCAAAACAAAGCACTGACGCCATATTACAGTAAGCATAGAGGAAAGGCATATATGTACATACATCCAACAAGGAAGCAAGTTCAAATGCCATATAATTGTGCGAGCGTATCGTTGAAAAATCAATGAGACTAAAAATTTTTTTCAAGTTCCACCAGGAGCATTCAAAAAAGTATCCTTTCAGTCCCCTATTCAAAAAGCGGGCGTGCTAATTTCTCTTGGCATAGAAACCTAAGTTGAGCTATGACAAACATATAACAAACAATTTGCCAAATCGGTCCAGCCGTCCTGATATTTTAGATAAGTTTAAAAAGTGTCACATTATTTTAAAATTTTTTTTCAAGTGTTTTTTGTTTGCGCAGCGGTGCATAAGTAAGCTTACATTTTCAAAAAATATCAAAATAAAATAGAAAAGGCACACAAATGAAAACAGATTGCTGTCAGCTGCTTGATTTATTTCCAACTAGATGATATTTCCTTAGAGATTTACCAATTTTCAGAGAAATCCATTTACGAATAGAATTTTAATTGTTAAAATACCCATACAAATAAATACAACATTTATTCACTATTTTATTAAGTGGTTCATATCTTTGCTTGCTTTATTAGCAGAGGCCTCTACTAAAGTGATAAATAAAATATTTTAAAGCATAACTTCAGGCTTAAATTAAGTACCGGCACTCACCTTTTTGAATAGTTTTGAGTGAAAATCGTGGAAAAGTGGGCATTAAAAATGGGCGTAGCCAATCCAAAAGTATATGGCGACCGTTATTAGAGAAATTTCAAACGAATCCGTTGGGAAACAAAAATTTTCTAGTTCCAACATAAAACCAATAATTTTTTTTTTATTTATTAGGACCAGCACTCAGGGGATGACCCTTACTCATGCAATGCATTGTGTTGGAACTAGGAAAATAGGTTATCGGAAGGAGGAAATAGGGAGTAATGTCTGTGGATGTTTAATTTGAACCCTCCTACATCGAAAGTGGCAGGGAAAACGTATTCAGGAAGGTTATTACACAGGCCAACGGAACGGCTGAAAACCGATATCTCTCGGTAATGTGTTGTGCGATTCATTGGTCATTCCACTACAAATGGATGGGCTCTCCTGGAAAACATGTTCCTTTATTTCGGTGGAACACATTTCATTGTAGTAGCGATAGAGCAATGAAACACACCCCACGTTACGACGATGCTCCAGTGAATCAATAGAATTGGCTACCCTACTGTCACCGATAAGCTTCTTCGCCCTCTCCTGTACTTCAAAATAGACTTTGCAGCTCCGCCCCATACATGAGAGTTGTACTCCATTTTCAGTCGGATATAGGTGGTGTAGATAGTAAGGAGATCAGATGGAGTGAAGTATGTCTTACACCGTTTCAAAAAAACCTAGGCACTTAAATGCTTCTTTAGCGACATGAAATATGTATTCATTCCATCGAACATCCCACTGGGTCTTCATGCCAAGAACATCAAGAGCATCTGATTCCCTAATATCTACACCACCCATCTTACAGATGCGACCCCATTTAGAGATTGTCATAAGATCACGATTAAGCGAATCATTCATGTTGCGCCTCATTGCCTCACTCTCCAAAAGGCTCGGCCTATTAGTGAATGAGTATGAATGGCAAATGCTGCTGTCATCTGTAAAAGAGTGGATGGGGTTAGAAGCTCGACATAGAAGGTCATTCAGAAAAAGAAAAAATAGGGTAGGAGACAGAACGGAGCCTTGCGGTACCCCTGAATTAATCTTGAACTCGTCGGATGAGATCCCATCTATAACAACTCGT
This sequence comes from Thelaira solivaga, assembly GCA_947397855.1. NCBI lineage: Eukaryota > Metazoa > Arthropoda > Insecta > Diptera > Tachinidae > Thelaira > Thelaira solivaga. The sequence continues at coordinate 9,809,445 of OX377615.1, forward strand.
ATAGTACGATCTCTGAGAAAGCTCGATATAAATCGAGAGAAGGTATTACCGACTCCAAAGGCAGTAAGTTTCGATATGAGTGCACTATGCCAGAGCCACTACTTTACTTTCGCCCAGATGGTGTATAGATCGACACCACTTTTCCGTGAGAAAAGCCAGTAAGTCCCCCGTAGAACGAGCTCTGCGAAAGCCGTACTGGCGGTCACTAAGTAAACTGTTGGTCTCTAGATATCTAACCAGATGGTAATTTACCATACTTTCCATAACTTTCGAAAGTGCGGAACATACTGCGATTGGGCGGTAATTCTCAGGGTTATTAGCCTCCCCTTTTTTAGGAATCGGCGTTACATTGGCAATTTTCCAACACAGCTACTGTGCTAAAAAGTTGAGCCAATGGACGCGCAAACATCGAAGATTTTTAGATTTTTTTGTCGTTTTCAAAATCAATAGATACTGACATATTGGGTTTTATGACTGTCTTGACTATTGCCATAATGACATTTAATATTTTTTAACAAGATTGTGCGTTTCTCAAAAAAATTAAATTTAGATGCCACAGTAAAGGCTAGGTTACTTTACAGAGGATACCTAAAAAAACAGAAGCTGGACAAACTTGGGTCCTCTGATGTGGTTCAAAGTGGAGCTTGTGCCGTTTTTCCAGGGAAGGACACCGGCAGAAAAGGTGTTCTACAATTTCCTCCTCCTTCTCGTTTTACAACTTCTACAGTAGTCGCTTGATGGCAAATCAATTCTCCTAGCATGGTTGACAAAATTAAAGTGGCCACTGCCACCACATTTCTTAACAGAGCTCTCTGCAGTCATATTAAATCTGCTGCGATTGCTATCTAGCCTAGGCCAAATCATCCTCGGCCTATTGCACATTGTGGTGGTTGAACTAAAGATAAACCGAGTTTAGCATCTCGATAACCCTACAAGCTAAGAGAACAACAAAATAAATAAAAGAAGAAGAAAAGATTAGGAGAGGCTTAATTATTGAGAGTTTTTCTTAAAGAATTAAACAACCATAGAGTTGATTCTTTCTCTCATATGTATATTACATATTATTTGTTGCAGGGGTGAGTCTTTTTTATTACCACAACTTGGTACTCTGAGTTTAGCTTGAGAATAATTCTCCACGGAACCTTATAACAAAACTTTTATTTTTTTAGGTTAATATAAAAGAAATCGTTGAACAAGCTAGAAGACTTAAAATTACTGTTACAGTCACCAAGTTCCGTCGTTTATTGTCTGTAAAAAAAAAATCAAATGCTTAACACATATATATATAAATATATATATTTCAATATCAAGTGGTAAAAACTAAGTAGATTAATAGCCAGTTTAACTGCCTTTTTGGGTAACATACAGTTTAAAAAAAATGCAAATTTAAAAAAAAATTAAATTAAAAAAAAAAAACACACCATTAATATTGTAAATAAAAAAAAATAAAAATTTAAATACTTGCTAAGGTAAAAATATTTGTAGGTACAGTTTACATGCCTAGTTATTTTAGTATTCATGATTGTTTTGCTCGTTTTCTTATTTGTTTTAATAAGAAAGACGCAGCTTTAAAGTAAGAATGATGAAGCTTTAAAAATATATATAAATACCTACAATGATATACCTTGGTACCTATTATTCTATATAGCGGAAGTAAATTAAGATTCTTTAAATATTAATAATAACTGTACTAAGATTAATGATAAATTTTACACCACGTATGTATGTATATACAATTTTGATATTGTTCTGCAAGACTTAAATATTGACATACATACTCGTATTTCCCCTTAATTAAAAGAAAACAAAAACCGTTTGTAAATAAGTGACATTAAAAATAATAATTTTGATCATATATATTATATGTATATGAATAATCGTCATTTTGCTAAATTGAGCAATTTATACTTTAAGAGAATTTAATTTTTTGTTATGTGAATTTTTTTTTTTGTATTAACTTTGAGTGATAAGAGATAACATGTATTGAAATAAAAAAATTAAATAACCTAATGTAACCAAACCATTTCTTTCTGTCTTAAGGTTACCAATAACATTTACTGGAGAAAGTGGTAACATGGTAGGGATTGGGCTAAAGGATAAGAACATCTCATGTTCTAAAGCCTTATAAAGAAAACAAAGAAATCATTATCTTTTGAAACACCACCTATTGTCTTATTTTTTTTTTGTAGCACGTGATATCTTTTTGTAAGTGCGGTTTCCAAAAGGTACTAACAAAGCCCCTCGCCAATCCGACGAGCTAGAACCAGCAAGCAAGCACGTGCAAAACGTTAGTGTTTTTGGGAGCGTTAGCGGTTATAATGAACGGGCAGTAGCAGCCCGTACACCGTACCATTACAAAAGTGGCGCCCAACGTGGGGCCTGTAGTGAGATAAATATTTTACCTATATGTCAATAATTAGATTTCTCTTTTCGTTAATATAACTTGCATCAGGGTGCCGGGAAAATTTCACTACGCTCCATATTAAAAAAGAAAACGTTCTGAAATTTTATTTCGGGAATACATTTTGGAATTATAACTAAAGAGGTATATAACCTTTTTAGTTATACCAGGTGTGACTGTTCTAACACTTATAGTTCCTTTAGTTAATGAATATTTTTTACACTGTAATTTACTAGTTGAGTGTTCTAGTTGATTATTCTGGAAATAAGAACTTCATCTTGTGTAATCGGACTAGTTGCTTATCCGAATTAATTAACTTGGAAGTGTTGCCAACTTTGGTAAGAGAAAAAAAAATTTTTTTAGTTGCAGGATATTTATTCGAGAAAAAAAAGAGAAAAAATTTAATACTTCTGATATTTAACGTTAAAAGAAGAGAAAAAATTTTTTTTTGTAAATTTTGTAAATTAAATATTTTTTAATTGTTGATTAAGTAAATGAATATTTGAAATCGTAGAGTACAGTAGAGTTAATAAAAAAAAAGGAATAAAAATATTCTTATATTAAATTATTTTAATATATGTATATATGTATGTATGTATATATGTATGTAATTGTTTATTTGTAGAAAAAAAAATGGTCGTACGACATAGCATTGACAACCCGTGAGGAGTTGTATATCTCCCATCGGGCGCGTCCCCAGGTGGCGGATAGGGAATCCTCTGGTCGGTTTGTTGACTACTATAGCATAGGGTCACACAGATCGGTTGGGGGTGGTGTCTGCTTCCAGGGATGGAAAGGAGTCACGCATGACATAATCTTACGCGATGCGTCATCAGTGCCTCCTGACCGACCATCTGACGCAGACACTCGAGGACCAAAATATACAACCCCAATCCTATTATCCCATACCTTACTTCCTTTCCCATCCCCCACATCCTTATCCCCCACTTGTAATGTTGAGGTGGTTGGTAGCAGTGCCCAGAACATGAATGGCTAGTAAGTGGTTAAAGAGAACTAGTCGCTAACAGCTCCCCTCCGGTGCTAGGGCACGGGCCGGTTGTAAGCTTAGTTGTCTAGTCCATGTATGCCGTCACTGCATGGATGGTCCTTAGCATTACGGGCATACTCGTGGGATTTGTATTCAAACCAATAATAAAAAAAACAAACAAAACAAAAACAACGCAAAAAGCCTTTCTGGATATAGAAGGTGCTTTCAACAATGTCAGGCCAGCAGCCATCGTGGATGCTATGATGGATGTTGGCATTGATCCTGTGATTATTGGATTCGTAAGAAGACTACTTTCGGGGAGGATTATAGAATCCTCGCTGGGTACGGCTGGGATAACCAGATCGGCTGTAAGGGGCACACCTCAAGGAGGGGTCCTATCACCGCTTTTATGGAACATAACCATAAATGCAATTCTCAGGAAGATGGATTCCATGGGTTTCAAAACTGTGGCATATGCAGACGATGTCGCGGTGGCGATATCAGGAATCTGTCTGGATACATTATCCCTGAGAATGGAGACGGCGCTTAGAATCATCACTAACTGGAGTAAGTCAGTGGGACTAAACGTCAATCCGACAAAGACAGAACTTGTATTATTCACGGGAAAATACAAGGTTCCTGCTTTCAGATTGCCAAGGCTAAACGGCTCGGAATCGAGCCTTTCTGCCAGTGCAAAATACCTGGGAGTGATTCTGGATAGGAAACTCTCATGGAAGGAGAATGTAGAGGCAAGCGCCTCGAAAGCAAATGTGGCAATATACGCCTGTAGGAGGGCCATAGGGACGAAATGGGGCTTAAATCCTCGCAACTATGGCTATTCAAGATGGTGATTCAGCCCATCTTGTTTTATGGAGTCGTGGTGTGGTGGAAAGCACTGAACACGACTACGAACCGATCCCGATTTGAGAGGATTTTCAGATGCATGGCCACCTTGATTACAGGAGCCATGAGATCAACCCCCAATAAGGCACTCTTTACGATGCTAAATTGGCTGCCAGTTGATCTACAAGCTGAGAAATTGGCACTATTTGCATCCGTGCGATTGCATGCGGCGCGTGAGTGGAACCATAGATCATGGGGACATTCGGGGATAATTGGTACTTGGGGGGATATTCCCAACCTCATTGACTATGTCACTCCAAAACCATTCCTACAGAGGAACTTCGGATTCACGATTTTGGACGAAACGGGAATCTCAATGGGATCTTCTCCTACAGGAGAAGATCTGGATGTCTTTACCGATGGCTCCAAGAATAATTCTGGAGTTGGAGGTGGAGTCTATATTGAGGAGTCTCGGACTAGTATATCCATCAGACTCCCTAATCAATGCAGCACTCTACAAGCTGAAGTGATGGCTATAAAGCAAGAAGCAGACTGGCTGTGGTATCATGGAGTATTTGGCAGGAATATTCGCATTTATACCGACAGTCGGACTGCAATCAGGTCCTTAGCGGATGTCTATTCGACATTCCAACTGGTCCAAGAATGCCGCACATCCTTAAATAGAATGGCAGAGCATTCGGTGATCACCCTCATTTGGGTGCGTGGACATGGGACTTCAATGGGGAACTGCAGGGCGGATAACCTGGCGAGGGAAGGGTCGAGGCTACCAGAGCAAGATGCCAATACGCCCTGTGGCATCCTTCTATCGGTCTGCAAAAAAGAGATCGATAGCATATTCTTGCGAAAGGCACAGTCCAGATGGAGTGACGAATGGACGTGTAATACGGCGAGAATGATCTGGCCTAGGCTGGATAGCAGTCGCAGTAGGGATTTATTGGGGCTCCAAAGAGCCCGTTTGAGAAATGTGGTGTCTGTAGTAACGGGATACTGCAATTTTGGCAACCATGCTAGGAGAATGAGATTGCGTTATAATGACTACTGTAGAAGTTGTCAAGACGAGGAGGAGGAGGAAACTGTGGAAGACCTTCTGTGCCAGTTTCCGGCCCTGGATGAGCGGCACATGATTCACTTCGGTGAGCGATGTCTGCAGGGCCTCACTGCGCTGTCAAATACAAGTGTCGACATGCTATATGGCTTCATTGGAAGCAGTGGTTGGTTTGTGTGACGGTCTCACTCACTTTCTTTCTCTATCTTCTTTCCTCCCCTTCACTCTACTATTACTATCCCTCGTCTTCTTCATTTTCCTCTATACAGGTATCACAAAGGGACCACGTCAGAGCACCCAAGTGAGCCCAGCTCTTGTTTTTATTTCTATCGGGCGACCTGTTAACCTAACCTAACCTTACCTAGCATTGACAATATCATGGAACTTCCGTTAACCGATAGTCGAATTTGTCGCATTTGTGACTATGATTCCAGCAGTACTTTAGTATCTACCCGTTGTAAGCACATATTTCATCGTGAGTGTATATTAGAATTTCTCAAAAGTAGCTCTGCTTGTCCCCAGTGCCATAGTACCGTTACAAAAACTAGTTTACTGGATTTTATTTACTCTCGAACTAATGAAACCATTGGGCCAGATAATTTTGCCATGGGAACACCAGGGAGAATTCTACCAGGTAGAAAGAAACGCAATAAACAATTAAATGAAAATAGTACCCCACCTAACCATGAAAATTCAGTTGTGAGTAATAAAGACTTAGAAAATATCCTATTAGAAGACAGAATTCAGACTAATGTGCAAAACAGCTTGCACTCTGAAATCAATCAACTTAAATGCTTCGTGGGAAAGCTATCTTAACAATTTGCGAATCTGAATATTGGAAGGGAGCCTGAATGGCCCAGATATTCTTTTTCAATTGGACCAATTAGAGACAACACTTTATTACCTGGAGCTAGTAGACCAAATCTTTCAGATGGCTCTGCATATAATCCCCAGGGACAAAATTTTGCTCCACCTCGAATGAATCGACCACGTTCCTTTGCTCCAACTATTGCAGATAATGTTGAAGCACCTTTACTTTCCTTTGCTTCTATTAACAATAGTGGAAAAATTGCAAATTTAATATTTAATTTGAACATCATTTTTAGTGGAAATAACATGCCCGTGGAAAAATTCATTTATATGATTTCTTCATTGTCAAAAGATTGCTTAGCTGGAAATGTTAGATTGTTATGTGAACATATGTTATTTACATCCAAAGCCAAAGAGTGGTATTGGCGGTTTCGAAGTACAGTACATCAAGTGGAATGGATAGGTTTATGTAACGCTCTAAGAATACACTTTAATGATCACTTATCCGATATCGACATTAGAGAGATGTTGAGAGATAGAAAACAAAATAACATGGAAAGTTTTGATGAGTTTTATCATTCTATTTTACAACTTTGTGATCGTTTAAAATGTCCTCTAAACGAACAGGAATTAATAGAAATTTTAAGACGGAATCTTAAGCCACGGTTGAGAAAAGAATTATTTTATTTACAAATAAATTGTGTTTCTCTTTTGCGCCAATTAATTTTAAGGAGAAAAGTTTTAAGTTTACAACTAGATAGAATGGGTAATTAGAGTCGAAGACAAATAAATGAGATAGACTTACGGGAAAAGGAACTACTGGATGAGGTTTGTGAAATCAAGACATCAAAAGAGGATATGTCGGGAAATGGGAAGGTAATCTGTTGGAACTGCCGAAAAACTGGTCACAAATTTACTGACTGTTTGGCAGATCGGACCATATTTTGCTATGGCTGTGGATTAGCCGAGGTTTGTAAGCCTCAGTGTGAGAAGTGTCAGGGAAACTTAAAGTGGAGCGCCAGCAACAACAACAGCTTTCGCTCCAAACCCTAATCAATTTAGTACCAGATAATGTAAAATTAGTACCTAAATATGAGCCCGAGATTTCCATGAAAAATTTCTTAGATAAGGGTACTCAAACATCAATATTAATTGCACCAAATAGTACATGTAAACCTAGGCCATTGTCGTTTATTCCATATCATGAAAAGGTGAGATTATATAAATTAGCTAAAGAAAACATATTTTTAGATTCAATAGAAAAAAACTTTGAAAAACCCTTTCAAACGAAAATCTATTAAAAGAAATAGCAAAAGGATTAAAAAATTTTATTACAGCGTAAAGGCCAGCAAAAGAAAATTTCGCTCAAGTATTGAAACAATAGTAAATCCTCAAACGATATTAGACCGTATATTCAAGTAGACATTTTTGGAATGAAATTATTAGGATTGTTAGACTCCGGCGCGTCCATATCCTGTTTAAGTGGGACAGCTGCAAAAAGATTTTTGCAGGAAAATCAGTCTTATAAAAAATTTACTAATTTTGTTCAAACAGCAGGAGGTCAGTCATATCGAATTCTTGGTTATATAGATACAGCTATTAATTATAAGAATATGACAAAGGTTATTCGTTTATATATTATTCCTGATTTGAAACAAGATTTATATCTAGGCATAGATTTTTGGCATTCTTTTGGACTAACTGATATGATGTTTGGGGTAGAAGAAACTAATCAAGTTAACAGTGAACATAATTTGACTAGGGATCAAACCCAAAGGTTGAACAGAATTATAGCTATTTTCGCAGATTTTGCCAAAAAAGGTCTAGGTAAAACGACAGTTATAGAACATACGAGTGAAATTCTACCGGGAACCAAACCCATAAAACAGAGATATTTTTCTGTATCTCTGGCTGTCAAGAGAAACATACACGATGAAGTGGATCGTATGCTAAAACTAGGCGTTATAAAGGGTGTTTTTTATAGACGTATAGAACTTTAAGTTGGCATTACTGTTCAAGATGGAGACCGACTTAACAGCTGTCAAGTGATTTATTCTCAGTTTGGTTTGGCAATTCATCATGAATAGACTCACGCCTGAACAACGCTTGCAAATTCGTCGAATGGGCTCAAAACGAGATTGCCGTTGTTCCCGATTTTCATAAGCGAATTTTGTTAAGCGATGAAGCGCACTTCTGGCTGAATGGCTACGTCAACAAACAAAACTGCCGCATTTGGAGTGGAGCTAATCCTCAAGTGTATGTCGAAACACCGTTACATCCAGAAAAACTGACTGTTTGGTGCGCTTTATGGGCTGGTGGAATCATTGGTCCGTACTTCTTCAAAAACGATGATGGCCAGAACGTTACAGTCAATGGTGATCGGTATAGAGCCATGATTACTAACTTTTTCATTCCTGAATTGAACAACCATGATGTCCAGGAGCTGTGGTTCCAACAAGACGGCGCAACATGTCACACAGCTCGTGCCACAATCGATTTATTGAAAGACACGTTTGGTGACCGCCTAATTTCATGTTTTGGACCTGTGAATTTGTCTCCAAGATCTTGTGATTTAACACCGCTAGACTACTGTGGGGCTATGTAAAGTCATTGGTCTATGCGGATAAGCCACAAACGCTTGACCATTTGGAAGACAACATTTGCCGTGTTATTGCCGTATATCGCCCACAAATGTTGGAAAAAGTCATCGAAAATTGGACGTCCAGATTGGACTACATCCAAGCCAGCCGTGCCGGTCATATGCCAGAAATCATATTTAAAATGTACTGCCACAAGATTATCTTTCAGATAAATAAAATTCATGTCAATCGAATAATCCATCGTTGTTTTATTGCAATTTAAAATTCTATACGTCTATAAAAAACACCCTTTAGAACCAGCCCCTCCTACTTGTTCTTGGAGCAGTCCTGTGACCTGTATACAAAAAGAGGGTAAACTCAGATTGTGTTTAGACTCCCGTAAACTTAATAGTATAACTGTGCGTGATGCATATCCTCAACCAAAAATAAGTGGGATCTTGTCTAGGTTACCTAGGACGGAAGTTATTACTTCTCTCGACCTGAAACATGGCTTTTGGCAAGTGAACTTAGCAGAATCTTCTAGTGACTTGACTGCTTTCACAGTGCCCAATAGACCTCTATACCGATTTCACGTGATGCCTTTCGGCTTAACAAATGTCCCTTAGACCTTATGTAGGCTAATGGATATAATTATTACCCTTTACCTGAAAAACAGGGTTTTCGTTTACTTAGACGATTTGCTTTTATTGAAGAGCATATGTTTATGTACGGAGCACCCTTTTTTATATAAGCTGGCAATACTCTCTTGCTATGTTTTCTTTCTTATGAATTTTGTATAACCTTATTTTCTTTATTTACTACTGTGAACACCGAAGAGCAAACACGTCGCCTTAATAAAAATTAATTGAATATTAAAAGAAGATTATAACCCGAAAGCGACTGGTTTTTTTATCAAGAATTTATTGGAATCCCCGTCGACATTTTGGTCCTATCGATCCAGATACTCCGATACTCCCGTTTTAGAACAATAAATTTTGGAAGAATTAAAAGCAAAGTATTACCCCTACGAATAAAGGTAAGCCTTGTGCCTTTAAGTTAATATAATTTTAGCTGCTGTTAAATAAATAAAGTGATAAAAATCAGAAAATAAAAAAAATAATACAGGGATATCAATTGAATTTGTGAAACAAAAGACCCACCACTCGATATATACATGTGTTTAATTGTTCATATTTAATACCAATAGGTTGTATACATATATGAACAGTATATTTAAATATATGTATAGATATATATGTATTACTTATAGAGAAAAGTTATAAGTGATAAGCAAAAAAAGTTAATACCGTTGAATTTGTGTATACTGCTCATGTAAAATATTCTGACTCTGTTAACAAACAAACTTAACAGAACAGACCCAATGCTTCTCAAACTGTAATTCTGTACTCACCCAATGCTACAGTAGGTATAAAAGAGAGGATAAATTGAACTTGTAGTTTAGGTATAATATTTTATATATATACATTGATTAATGATTAAAGTGATTAATTAATATTTTGGATCTCACAATTAATTATTGCCTGATTTATAGTCTTTTCTTGCTGTGCTTCGCTTATAGCGATCGTTGCTGTTGTGTGTGTATTTTTTAATACGGTAATACATACATATATGTACATAGTTGCATATCAGCGATTCCCAATCTTTATAGACAGAGTTCCTTTTTTATTCATACCTATAAATAAATTAATAAAATTTTTCTGATTTATCGAAGTGCTATTGGACAAAATTTATTTGTGCAAAATAGCTAAATAGGCTTGAGCAATATTTCTTTCTTCACAAAGCAGCGTCTTATACCTATAACTTTCACAGCCATTAGTACTAGAAGACTACTTTGCAGTCAAGTGATTGAATTCACATTATAGTGTTGTTAAGCTACCTTTCAAATTATTTACCCAAATTCTACTCGATAAATTGCTCAACTATATTTTATTTGAAATGGCAAGGGATCTAATTAGAAAGTGCGATTGTTTAGCTGATTTTGAGGCTTATCTCAGTGACATTCCACCAACGGATCATAGCGTTGCATCCCTAGTCACTCATGAAAAAGAAATGCATCGTTTATGGGAGATGGTTATAGCCTTGTATGAATCTTTATTGGTTCTGGCTGAATCTGAGAAAATTGATATTATTGAAATAAAGAAAAAGTATAGAAACTCTTATGGCACCTACGTTCGCGGCTTGGCTCTTATTACGGATAATTTGGAACGGTTAAAGATAGCTAAAAAAAATGAGCGAGCTGAAGACTCTCCATTCATACCTTTTGCTCATCTACCCCCTTGTCAAATAGACCCCTTTTACGGTGATTATTTGAAGTGGCCATCGTTTCGCGAATCATTCAAAAATATGGTCGCGGATAACCCTAAATTGGACCCAGCTTCAAAGATGTATTATCTTTTACAATATACTAAAGGGGAGCCAAATAAAATGATTCGTACGTGTCCATTGACCAAAGATGGTTTTCCTACCGCCTGGAAAAATCTTATGGACAGATATGAGAATAAACGTGTTCTCATAAATGCTCAATTGAAAATTCTTTTTAATATTAACGCCATAACTCGTGAAACAGGCCCTAACATAAAAGAGTTACAAAGAACTATTAACGACTGTGTCACTAACCTTACGTTACTCAATGTAGACACTCAGAGCTGGGATGTAATGTTGGCTTACATTGCGTCTACGAAACTGCCTGAGTCTACCTTGAACCTGTGGGAACAAGTTGAAAAGGGTGATGTCGATTTGCCAACGTGGAAAGAAATGGATAGATTTTTAACCTCCCGTTACAAGACTCTTGAATCGGTCTATGACATAAAAGGGTCGCATGCCACATCTGTCCAAAATTCGAGTGAAGGTAGAAATGGTAGCAGCTTAAAGAAGTTTTCGAACGACTCTCGAAAAGTTAAAGCATTTGTAGTAAGAACAAATTCTGGTCAAAATATGACTCAATGTGTTCTATGCCAGAATAAGCACCCTCTTAGGTTGTGCTCTATATTTTTGGGACAGAGTGTTGATGAGCGTCTCTCTACTGTTCGGAAATTTAACTATTGCTTTAACTGCCTGGCTTCATCCCACGAATACAAAACATGTAAAAGCGTTCATGTTTGCTTCATTTGTAAGAAAAAACACCACTCCCTTTTGCACAAAGAATCGAAATCAAATAATATACCACCAACGCGAAATTATTCTCGTGCGACAGTTTTTTACCCAATACCAATCAGTTGACTGTCTCTCATAGTCGTTCTCATGATAATGAACTCAAAAAATCCATTGACCACGAATCAAATTACAGTCCACTCCAAACCAACTCTGATACAATCCCTTCAACTTCAAGTGGTACTCGGTCGCTTCAGACTTATACGTCATCTCTTACCACAACCCCGTATTCCACCGTATTACTAGGTACAACTGTGTGTGAAGTATATGTCGGTGATATCAAATATCCAGCTCGTGCATTGATAGACCCAGCTTCACAGGCCACTTTTATTTCACAAACATTGCAGCGTAAGCTCTGTTTGCCTACTCATTCGTCGGTTAGGGCGAAAATTACAGGACTTAATAATAGTCTAACGGCTACTTCTACAAAGTTATGCTATATTTCACTTGGTTCAAAAAAGGATGCAACGTTTAGACTCGACTGTGAGGCATATGTTGTCGGAAAATTGACAGGTAATTTGCCATCATGCTCTCTATTTAATTATAATTCAGGCAAGTTTCCTAATATCGACTCCCATGATATCAACTTCACTCGCGTGGATATCTTGTTAGGAGGAGATGTGTACCCCAACGTCTTATTACCCGAAGTTGAGAAACACCCAAACGGCAACCTTATAGCTCAGAATACTGTATTCGGCTGGATTGTTACTGGCAGAGTCACACATAATAATCCGTTAAATTCCATTCAATCTTATTTCAATCATATTGACTTGAATCAACAACTGTTGCGATTTTGGGAACTTGAAGAAGTTCCATCGGCTAACGAACCTACTGACATTAAAAAATTCTGCGAGGAGCATTACTTATCGACAACTTATAGACAGTGTAATGGTCGATATGTAGTCTCCTTACCCTTTAGAAGAGAATTCCCAAGCAAGTTATCACTAGGAAACTCCCGTAATGGCGCCTTGCTTCAATTTATGAAAAATGAAGCTCGCCTTTTGCAAAAACCCGTATTGAAATCACAATATGATCAGGTAATTACTGAATACGCTAAGTTAGGTCATATGCATGAAGTCAACCCTTCCGACTCAAAGGAAACCCCGTATTACCTACCCCATCATGCTGTATTCAAACCCGACAGCATGACTACTAAACTTCGTGTTGTAAAGAGTGATTTTTTTGCTATTATCTTTTTGGCAACACTAGTTTTGACAGCTCACGCACGTTTTGTATTTTGTGTCACTGTCAAACATCTTCAGTTTGGTCTATAATTTAATCATGAATCGTCTTACAAACGAACAACGCTTGCAAATTATTGAATTTTATTACCAAAATGCGTGCTCTGTTAAGAAAGTTCATCGCGCGCTTCTTCCATTTTATGGTCAGTTTAATCGACCTACTGAGGCTTCTATTCGGGCTATTGTAACAAAATTTCGCACCAAATTTACATTGTTGGACATTAAACCACCAACACGCTTACGTAGAGTGCGAACTGAAGAAAATATCGCAGCCGTATCGGCCAGTGTTGGTGATGACCGTGAATTATCGATTCGGCGCCGTTCGCAGCAATTGGGCCTCTGTTACTCCACTACGTGGAAAATTTTGCGGAAGGATTTGGGTGTGAAGCCTTATAAGATACAACTGGTGCAAGAATTGAAGCCAAACGACCTACCACAACGCCAAATTTTTGGTGAATGGGCTCTTGAAAAGTTAGATGAAGATCCACTTTTTTATCGAAGAATTGTGTTCAGCGACGAGGCTCATTTCTGGTTGAATGGATACGTGAACAAGCAAAACTGCCGTATTTGGAGTGAAGAGCAGCCAGAAGCATTGCAAGAGCTACCAATGCATCCACAAAAAACAACCGTTTGGTGCGGATTATGGGCTGGCGGCATCATTGGGCCGTATTTCTTCAAAGATGATGCGAATCACAACGTTACTGTGAATGGTGAGCGCTACCGTGCGATGATAACAAACTTTTTTTTGCCCAAAATGGAAGAGCTTGACTTGCATGACATGTGGTTTCAACAAGACGGTGCCACATGCCACACAGCACGCGAAACAATGGACCAATTGAGAGGCGAGTTCGGTGAACAGTTTATTTCACGCTTGGGACCAGTCAATTGGCCGCCCAGATCGTGCGATTTAACGCCTCTAGACTATTTTTTGTGGGGCTATGTTAAGGCTAATGTCTATAGGGACAAGCCCGCTTCGATTGACGCACTGGAAGCCAACATTGCCAACATTATTCGTGAGATACCGGCCGAAATGTTGGAAAGAGTATGCCAAAATTGGACTAAGCGGATGGACCATTTGAGGCGCAGCCGCGGCCAACATTTGCATGAAATAATCTTCAAACATTAAATTATATCGACCCACCTATCGATCCAAATAAATATTTCATGCATTTTTCTGAATTTTATGTGTTTTTTTTTTTTTTAATTTCCGATAGTTCTTATAAAATCACCTTTTATTTAATGCTTCCTACCCTTCATCGAATGGGGTAAGCCTTAATGACCTTTTATACCCTGGTCCTGTACTGCAGGCAAATCTGATCGTCTTAATTCTCCGTTGGAGACTATACCGTTTTGTATTTAATGCTGATATTGAGAAGATGTATCGGCAGATATTAGTACACCCCGCTCATACCCCCTTTCAGCGAATAATCTTCCGTGAAAACCATCAAGATGAAATTAAGGATTTTGAGCTTAAAACGGTCACGTTCGGAGTGAACTGTGCACCTTATCTTGCCATTCGAACTTTAATGCAATTGGCAAAGGATTGTGAAGCTCAGAATCCTACGGTGTCTGAGATATTGCGCACTCAAATGTATGTCGATGATGTTCTGGCTGGCTCTCACGAGCTAGAGGAAGCAGTCATACGTCGTACTGATCTAACAAATGTTCTTGGTTCAGCTGGGTTTGTTCTCCGAAAATGGACTGCGAACCACGAACGATTGTTAGAGGATGTACCCTGCAAGGACCGGCTGAATGCTGACTTCTTGAAATTCTCAGACACTAGCACGACAAAAACACTTGGTCTACGCTGGAATGCTAATTCTGACAGTTTTTATTTTAACCCCGTAACGCAGCCAACTAGAGATTATGTAACGAAGCGTGCCGTGTTGTCAGAAATAGCCAAGCTGTTTGATCCTGTTGGTTGGCTTTCCCCCAAAATTGTAATTGCAAAAATGATAATGCAACAAATTTTGCTTGATAAAACTGACTGGGATGAATGCTTAAACCCCTCAACCCTTAAAAAATGGTACACGTTCTTAGAAGATTATTCGTTTATTGAGAAGATTAACATTCCAAGATGGGTTAATTTTCATCCCGATTTCAATATACATATGCATATGCAGCAACTCTATACCTGCGGACTTGTACCCCAAATGGTAGCACAACGTGCCACTTACTTGCTGCCAAAACAAAAATAGCACCCGTGAAATGTGAGACATTACCTAGCTTGGAGCTCTGTGGAGCAGTATTATTGGCAAATATGGTCGAATCACTATGTGGCCAACTGAATCTGGCGTGTGAAAGTATTCACCTATGGACTGATTCGACTATAGTTTTATCCTGGCTACAAAAGCCTCCTGGCCATTGGCCTACTTTTGTTGCTAATCGAGTTGCGCTGATAGTAAAAAAAGCCGGTATAGAAATTTGGTCTCATGTCAACTCTAAGAGTAACCCAGCCGATCTTGCAAGTCGCGGAGCTTTGGCTCGCGATTTAATCGACAACTCTTTATGGTGGCATGGACCACCTTGGTTAACTCAACCTAAGGAAAATTGGCCACTAAGTCATTTTGCGTACCACACGAATCTCGAGACGAAGGCAATAAGTACTCATTTATCCCAGGTAACTAAGCCAGATGACTTGCTTTCATGTTTTTCCAACTTGCCTCGAGCTATGAGGGTTATGGCTTATATTTTTAGGTTTTATAACCACTCACGAAAAATAGGCACCACTCCCGATTCGCATCAACTGTCTCGCTCTGAGATAGTGTTTGTCAAAACACGATTGACTATTTTATGTCAGCAGTTGTATTTACCCGAGTATTTAAATCTGTCCAGCGGTGGAAAACTTCCAAAAGGAAGTAAATTATTATCGTTGAACCCCTTCATCGATTCCCAAGGACTCATGCGTGTTAATGGCCGTCTTTCCCAAGCCGTAGGATTGACATATGATGAACGTTTCCCTAAGATTCTGCCGTATCATGCCCCTTTCACCCGATTATATTTGGAATACGTTCATACATATACACTACATGGTAGTAACTCATTGCTCATACGCATAGTTCGAATGGATTGCTGGGTACCTAAACTCCGGAATTTAGCTCGTACTATAATAAACAACTGTAAAACCTGTGTCATCTACCGCCAAAAGGTCAGCTCCCAAATGATGGCAGCATTACCACCCGAGAGAACTTCGATAAGTGCACCCTTTACACACACTGGTGTAGACTTTGCCGGCCCATTTGATATTAAATCCTATAGTGGACGAGGGTGTCGTATTTCGAAGGGTTATGTTTTGGTATTTGTCTGCTTTGGCACTAAAGCAATTCATTTGGAGGGGACTGAAGATATGAGCGCTGAAGCATTTTTGGCAGCATTTATACGTTTTATTTCCCGTCGTTCAGCACCTCGTCACATGTATTCCGATAATGGAACGGCTTTTGTAGGAGCCGCAAAATTACTCGCTATGGATCGGAAATTGTTTCTGCAAGAGTTACGGTCTAAGATACTGTCTCTTGATTGTGAACAACCCCTGAAATGGCATTTTATTCCACCTGGTGCACCTCATATGGGTGGCTTATGGGAAACCGGGGTCAAGAGTTTCAAGTCTCATTTGAAAAGAATTTCGAACTCGCAGAAGTTCACTTATCCTGAGTTTGAAACTATGTTGATACGTATTGAAGCGTGCCTTAACTCTCGACCCTTATGCGCAATGAGTGATAGCCCTTCAGATTTGATTCCATTGACCCCGGGACACTTTTTAGTTGGACGGCCACTGCTCGGATGTGGGGAACCAGATCATTCTGAACTACGTATTGGTCTTGCCAACAGATGGCATAAACTTAAAATTCTTCACCACCAGCTAGCCGTAAGGTGGAAAGAAGAGTACTTGAAAGAACTCCATAAACGCACAAAGTGGAAATACCCTGAAAGAGACTTTGCGCTAGGAGATTTAGTTGTCATTCAACAAGACAATTTACCCCCGAACCTATGGAGATTAGGTCGAATAGAAAAGGTCTACTGTGGTCAGGACTCTAAGATTAGAGTAGCTGATGTGAGAACAAGTTCTGGCAATATTACCCGACCCATTGTCAAACTAGTTCTCCTTCCTAATGCGAATTCAAACTAATTTGCCCTTTTTCCTCTCTCTTGTAATTTGTCCATATCCTCTAGCTGCAGTGATGTCCAGGTCACCCGCTCGTTTTGAAGTGTACCGTCCTTCCACTGGCCCAACAGAAAGCCAAGTACCCGTCAACCAAACACGGGATGAAGAATTGCGAGATTGTCGGCTTTGTAAAAGCGAACATGCTATCTGAAAATGTGAAAAATTCTGTAAGATGTCGGTCGGTGAGCGGTGGAGGGTGATTACAAAATATCGGTATTGCTTCAACTGTCTGGCACATCTCACTTGAGAACCAACTGTACAAGCAGAGAGCGCTGTATGGAATGCTGCTCAGAACACCATACTCTGCTTCATCGCTTCAAAGGCAAAAATTCGACTTCTCGGAAAATAACATCTACCTCTGGAAATCAAGCCGGCGTCCAAAATCGAAAATCAAAAGGCATAACCAAGAAAACCCGTGGACATAATCACAAGAGTAAGACGAACACTCAAGCTCTCCATGCTCAAATACAACAACTGCAGCAACAAATACAACAACTACAACAACAGTCACCACAACTTCAACCTAGAGCTAAAATAACACAGCCACGTCAACATCTATCTGATCAGAGAGACACTGCTACAATTGTCATCAATGTACAAAATGGACCTATTGATTAATTTTTGATTAGTTATAATCCTTTTTTTAACTGTCTTGAAGATTATATTAAGCAAGATTTGAATTTATTGAGATACACATTTATTATTTAATGAATTAACACTATATTTTAGAATTGGTATTTAGACTAATATATTATTAATTTTTGCTCCACTCCTTAGCCTCAATGGTTGCACCCATGCAAGGGGGGCGGGATGTTTATGTACGGAGCACCCTTTTTTATATAAGCTGGCAATACTCTCTTGCTATGTTTTCTTTCTTATGAATTTTGTATAACCTTATTTTCTTTATTTAGTACTGTGAACACCGAAGAGCAAACACGTCGCCTTAATAAAAATTAATTGAATATTAAAAGAAGATTATAACCCGAAAGCGACTGGTTTTTTTATCAAGAATTTATTGGAATCCCCGTCGACAGCATATGTTATTATTATTGGAAAACTGCGTAAGGCAGGACTTACTTTAAATATTGCTAAATGTAAGTGGTGCATGAAGGAAGTACGATATTTAGGATATATCATAGGGACAGGTTGCATCAAACCCGATCCTGATAAGGTATCAGCTATTACTAAATTATCGGCTCCTCGTACTGTCAGAGAAGTTCGCAATTTATGGGCCTAGTTGGATGGTATAGGCGATTTTTGGATAACTTTGCAGTTTTAACAGCTCCGCTCACCGACCTTACAAGGAAATCAGGGAAATATCAATGGAATGCTAAAGCTCAGAAAGCATTTGAGATAATTAAGGAAAAATTAACAACAGCTCCTCTTCTTATCACCCCAGACTTTGACCGTCCTTTTATAATTTCCTGTGATGCATGTAAGCTGGGAGTAGGCGGTGTACTAGCTCAAACGGACGAACAGGGAATTGAACGACCCATTGCATTTTTCTCCCGCAAATTGAATAGTGCTCAACAAAACTATTCAATAACTTAATTGGAATGTTTAGCAGCCATCTTGAGCATAGAGAAATTTCGCGAGTATGTAGAGGGTCACGAATTTTGTGTAATAACAGACCATGCATCATTGAAATGGTTGATGCGACAACCTGATCTGAATGGTCGACTCGCTCGCTGGTCACTTAAACTTCAAGGCTTCAGCTTTTCTATAGTACACCGAAAAGGCAGTCAGCATATTGTGCCAGATGTATTATCACGTTTACCATCTGAGAACCAAACTTGTATTCAAGATATTGATAGTTTAGAAATTTTAGAGCCAGAAATAGATTTGTCTTCACCAGAGTTCGCTTCAACACAATACACTTCACTTATCAGGGAAATCAAAAGTAAAGAAAATAGTTTGCCAGATGTTAAAATTATAGATGGATTTATTTATAAACGCACGGAATTTTCTCGTGAAGATTTTTCAGAGGCTCAATCTTGGAAGCTGTGGGTTCCACAGGGACTTACTACTTGTCTGATCGCACGCGCTCATAATCCACCTACGCATGCTCATGGAGGAATAGGGAAAACTTTAGAAAAGCTGAGACGTAACTTTTATTGGCCTCACATGGCTTCGGACGTCAGGGATTTTATATTAAATTGTGATATATGTAAACAGAGTAAAGCTTCCAATTTTATATTAAAGCCACCCATGGGATCCCAGGCTAAGTCCTATAGACCGTTTCAAAGATTATATTTGGACTTTATTGGTCCCTATCCACGCTCAAGGAATGGTAATGTGGGCATTTTCTTGGTTTTGGACCATTATACTAAATATCCGTTATTCAAGGCAATTCGAAAAATGTCATCTTTCGCCATAATAGATATCTTGGAAAACAATGTTTTTCATTTGTTTGGGATACCGGAAGTGGTGGTAACTGACAATGACGCTCAGTTCGTTCATCAGCATTTAAGATTTTCTTAACAAAATATGGAGTGAAACACATTTTTTCTGCTATTTATTCCCCCAGGCTAATAACTCAGAGCGGGTAAATAGGTCAATTATAACAGGCATTCGTTCTTATATTGGCAAGGATCATCGCAATTGGGATAAACATCTTGGGAAAATTGGCGTAGCCTTGAGAAGCTCTTACCATAGCTCACTAGGGTTTTCACCATATTTTGTTTTATTTGGACAACAGATGATAACCCACAGTAAATCGTATGAACTGCTTAGAAAATTAGACTTGGTGCAAGAGGGAGTGTCAATGGTAGAAGACTCTGACAAATTTCATTTTATAAGACAAAAGGTACAGCAGAATTTAGAAAAAGCTTCTGAAATTAATAAAAAGTTATACAATTTACGAACCAGACCTAATAATTTTTCAGAGGGAGAAGTTGTATATAGACATAATTTTTCACTTAGCAATAAGGCTAAAGCATATAATAACAAATTGGCACCAAAATTTTTAAAAGCTAAAATCTTGAAAAAAAAATTGGATTTTGCAACTACCAACTAGCTGATATGAATGGAAAGAAAATTGGTGTTTATCATGCCAAAGATCTCCAAAAATCGTACCAATCTAAGACCAACGCTAATTCAACCCTTTCAGAAGATTTTTCATAAAAATTTCATTTCCATAAAAAAAAATTGTCTGTTTTGTGGTGGTTGAACTAAAGATAAACCGAGTTTAGCATCTCGATAACCCTACAAGCTAAGAGAACAACAAAATAAATAAAAGAAGAAGAAAAGATTAGGAGAGGCTTAATTATTGAGAGTTTTTCTTAAAGAATTAAACAACCATAGAGTTAATTCTTTCTCTCATATGTATATTACATATTATTTGTTGCAGGGGTGAGTCTTTTTTATTACCACAACTTGGTACTCTGAGTTTAGCTTGAGAATAATTCTCCACGGAACCTTATAACAAAACTTTTATTTTTTTAGGTTAATATAAAAGAAATCGTTGAACAAGCTAGAAGACTTAA
Organism: Thelaira solivaga; assembly: GCA_947397855.1. Classification (NCBI taxonomy): domain Eukaryota; kingdom Metazoa; phylum Arthropoda; class Insecta; order Diptera; family Tachinidae; genus Thelaira; species Thelaira solivaga. The sequence continues at coordinate 9,830,191 of OX377615.1, forward strand.
AATTACTGTTACAGTCACCAAGTTCCATCGTTTATTGTCTGTAAAAAAAAAATCAAATGCTTAACACATATATATATAAATATATATATTTCAATATCAAGTGGTAAAAACTAAGTAGATTAATAGCCAGTTTAACTGCCTTTTTGGGTAACATACAGTTTAAAAAAAATGCAAATTTAACAAAAAATTAAATTAAAAAAAAAAAAACACACCATTAATATTGTAAATAAAAAAAAATAAAAATTTAAATACTTGCTAAGGTAAAAATATTTGTAGGTACAGTTTACATGCCTAGTTATTTTAGTATTCATGATTGTTTTGCTCGTTTTCTTATTTGTTTTAATAAGAAAGACGCAGCTTTAAAGTAAGAATGATGAAGCTTTAAAAATATATATAAATACCTACAATGATATACCTTGGTACCTATTATTCTATATAGCGGAAGTAAATTAAGATTCTTTAAATATTAATAATAACTGTACTAAGATTAATGATAAATTTTACACCACGTATGTATGTATATACAATTTTGATATTGTTCTGCAAGACTTAAATATTGACATACATACTCGTATTTCCCCTTAATTAAAAGAAAACAAAAACCGTTTGTAAATAAGTGACATTAAAAATAATAATTTTGATCATATATATTATATGTATATGAATAATCGTCATTTTGCTAAATTGAGCAATTTATACTTTAAGAGAATTTAATTTTTTGTTATGTGAATTTTTTTTTTTTGTATTAACTTTGAGTGATAAGAGATAACATGTATTGAAATAAAAAAATTAAATAACCTAATGTAACCAAACCATTTCTTTCTGTCTTAAGGTTACCAATAACATTTACTGGAGAAAGTGGTAACATGGTAGGGATTGGGCTAAAGGATAAGAACATCTCATGTTCTAAAGCCTTATAAAGAAAACAAAGAAATCATTATCTTTTGAAACACCACCTATTGTCTTATTTTTTTTTTGTAGCACGTGATATCTTTTTGTAAGTGCGGTTTCCAAAAGGTACTAACAAAGCCCCTCGCCAATCCGACGAGCTAGAACCAGCAAGCAAGCACGTGCAAAACGTTAGTGTTTTTGGGAGCGTTAGCGGTTATAATGAACGGGCAGTAGCAGCCCGTACACCGTACCATTACAAAAGTGGCGCCCAACGTGGGGCCTGTAGTGAGATAAATATTTTACCTATATGTCAATAATTAGATTTCTCTTTTCGTTAATATAACTTGCATCAGGGTGCCGGGAAAATTTCACTACGCTCCATATTAAAAAAGAAAACGTTCTGAAATTTTATTTCGGGAATACATTTTGGAATTATAACTAAAGAGGTATATAACCTTTTTAGTTATACCAGGTGTGACTGTTCTAACACTTATAGTTCCTTTAGTTAATGAATATTTTTTACACTGTAATTTACTAGTTGAGTGTTCTAGTTGATTATTCTGGAAATAAGAACTTCATCTTGTGTAATCGGACTAGTTGCTTATCCGAATTAATTAACTTGGAAGTGTTGCCAACTTTGGTAAGAGAAAAAAAAATTTTTTTAGTTGCAGGATATTTATTCGAGAAAAAAAAGAGAAAAAATTTAATACTTCTGATATTTAACGTTAAAAGAAGAGAAAAAATTTTTTTTTGTAAATTTTGTAAATTAAATATTTTTTAATTGTTGATTAAGTAAATGAATATTTGAAATCGTAGAGTACAGTAGAGTTAATAAAAAAAAAGGAATAAAAATATTCTTATATTAAATTATTTTAATATATGTATATATGTATGTATGTATATATGTATGTAATTGTTTATTTGTAGAAAAAAAAATGGTCGTACGACATAGCATTGACAACCCGTGAGGAGTTGTATATCTCCCATCGGGCGCGTCCCCAGGTGGCGGATAGGGAATCCTCTGGTCGGTTTGTTGACTACTATAGCATAGGGTCACACAGATCGGTTGGGGGTGGTGTCTGCTTCCAGGGATGGAAAGGAGTCACGCATGACATAATCTTACGCGATGCGTCATCAGTGCCTCCTGACCGACCATCTGACGCAGACACTCGAGGACCAAAATATACAACCCCAATCCTATTATCCCATACCTTACTTCCTTTCCCATCCCCCACATCCTTATCCCCCACTTGTAATGTTGAGGTGGTTGGTAGCAGTGCCCAGAACATGAATGGCTAGTAAGTGGTTAAAGAGAACTAGTCGCTAACAGCTCCCCTCCGGTGCTAGGGCACGGGCCGGTTGTAAGCTTAGTTGTCTAGTCCATGTATGCCGTCACTGCATGGATGGTCCTTAGCATTACGGGCATACTCGTGGGATTTGTATTCAAACCAATAATAAAAAAAACAAACAAAACAAAAACAACGCAAAAAGCCTTTCTGGATATAGAAGGTGCTTTCAACAATGTCAGGCCAGCAGCCATCGTGGATGCTATGATGGATGTTGGCATTGATCCTGTGATTATTGGATTCGTAAGAAGACTACTTTCGGGGAGGATTATAGAATCCTCGCTGGGTACGGCTGGGATAACCAGATCGGCTGTAAGGGGCACACCTCAAGGAGGGGTCCTATCACCGCTTTTATGGAACATAACCATAAATGCAATTCTCAGGAAGATGGATTCCATGGGTTTCAAAACTGTGGCATATGCAGACGATGTCGCGGTGGCGATATCAGGAATCTGTCTGGATACATTATCCCTGAGAATGGAGACGGCGCTTAGAATCATCACTAACTGGAGTAAGTCAGTGGGACTAAACGTCAATCCGACAAAGACAGAACTTGTATTATTCACGGGAAAATACAAGGTTCCTGCTTTCAGATTGCCAAGGCTAAACGGCTCGGAATCGAGCCTTTCTGCCAGTGCAAAATACCTGGGAGTGATTCTGGATAGGAAACTCTCATGGAAGGAGAATGTAGAGGCAAGCGCCTCGAAAGCAAATGTGGCAATATACGCCTGTAGGAGGGCCATAGGGACGAAATGGGGCTTAAATCCTCGCAACTATGGCTATTCAAGATGGTGATTCAGCCCATCTTGTTTTATGGAGTCGTGGTGTGGTGGAAAGCACTGAACACGACTACGAACCGATCCCGATTTGAGAGGATTTTCAGATGCATGGCCACCTTGATTACAGGAGCCATGAGATCAACCCCCAATAAGGCACTCTTTACGATGCTAAATTGGCTGCCAGTTGATCTACAAGCTGAGAAATTGGCACTATTTGCATCCGTGCGATTGCATGCGGCGCGGGAGTGGAACCATAGATCATGGGGACATTCGGGGATAATTGGTACTTGGGGGGATATTCCCAACCTCATTGACTATGTCACTCCAAAACCATTCCTACAGAGGAACTTCGGATTCACGATTTTGGACGAAACGGGAATCTCAATGGGATCTTCTCCTACAGGAGAAGATCTGGATGTCTTTACCGATGGCTCCAAGAATAATTCTGGAGTTGGAGGTGGAGTCTATATTGAGGAGTCTCGGACTAGTATATCCATCAGACTCCCTAATCAATGCAGCACTCTACAAGCTGAAGTGATGGCTATAAAGCAAGAAGCAGACTGGCTGTGGTATCATGGAGTATTTGGCAGGAATATTCGCATTTATACCGACAGTCGGACTGCAATCAGGTCCTTAGCGGGTGTCTATTCGACATTCCAACTGGTCCAAGAATGCCGCACATCCTTAAATAGAATGGCAGAGCATTCGGTGATCACCCTCATTTGGGTGCGTGGACATGGGACTTCAATGGGGAACTGCAGGGCGGATAACCTGGCGAGGGAAGGGTCGAGGCTACCAGAGCAAGATGCCAATACGCCCTGTGGCATCCTTCTATCGGTCTGCAAAAAAGAGATCGATAGCATATTCTTGCGAAAGGCACAGTCCAGATGGAGTGACGAATGGACGTGTAATACGGCGAGAATGATCTGGCCTAGGCTGGATAGCAGTCGCAGTAGGGATTTATTGGGGCTCCAAAGAGCCCGTTTGAGAAATGTGGTGTCTGTAGTAACGGGATACTGCAATTTTGGCAACCATGCTAGGAGAATGAGATTGCGTTATAATGACTACTGTAGAAGTTGTCAAGACGAGGAGGAGGAGGAAACTGTGGAAGACCTTCTGTGCCAGTTTCCGGCCCTGGATGAGCGGCACATGATTCACTTCGGTGAGCGATGTCTGCAGGGCCTCACTGCGCTGTCAAATACAAGTGTCGACATGCTATATGGCTTCATTGGAAGCAGTGGTTGGTTTGTGTGACGGTCTCACTCACTTTCTTTCTCTATCTTCTTTCCTCCCCTTCACTCTACTATTACTATCCCTCGTCTTCTTCATTTTCCTCTATACAGGTATCACAAAGGGACCACGTCAGAGCACCCAAGTGAGCCCAGCTCTTGTTTTTATTTCTATCGGGCGACCTGTTAACCTAACCTAACCTTACCTAGCATTGACAATATCATGGAACTTCCGTTAACCGATAGTCGAATTTGTCGCATTTGTGACTATGATTCCAGCAGTACTTTAGTATCTACCCGTTGTAAGCACATATTTCATCGTGAGTGTATATTAGAATTTCTCAAAAGTAGCTCTGCTTGTCCCCAGTGCCATAGTACCGTTACAAAAACTAGTTTACTGGATTTTATTTGCTCTCGAACTAATGAAACCATTGGGCCAGATAATTTTGCCATGGGAACACCAGGGAGAATTCTACCAGGTAGAAAGAAACGCAATAAACAATTAAATGAAAATAGTACCCCACCTAACCATGAAAATTCAGTTGTGAGTAATAAAGACTTAGAAAATATCCTATTAGAAGACAGAATTCAGACTAATGTGCAAAACAGCTTGCACTCTGAAATCAATCAACTTAAATGCTTCGTGGGAAAGCTATCTTAACAATTTGCGAATCTGAATATTGGAAGGGAGCCTGAATGGCCCAGATATTCTTTTTCAATTGGACCAATTAGAGACAACACTTTATTACCTGGAGCTAGTAGACCAAATCTTTCAGATGGCTCTGCATATAATCCCCAGGGACAAAATTTTGCTCCACCTCGAATGAATCGACCACGTTCCTTTGCTCCAACTATTGCAGATAATGTTGAAGCACCTTTACTTTCCTTTGCTTCTATTAACAATAGTGGAAAAATTGCAAATTTAATATTTAATTTGAACATCATTTTTAGTGGAAATAACATGCCCGTGGAAAAATTCATTTATATGATTTCTTCATTGTCAAAAGATTGCTTAGCTGGAAATGTTAGATTGTTATGTGAACATATGTTATTTACATCCAAAGCCAAAGAGTGGTATTGGCGGTTTCGAAGTACAGTACATCAAGTGGAATGGATAGGTTTATGTAACGCTCTAAGAATACACTTCAATGATCACATATCCGATATCGACATTAGAGAGATGTTGAGAGATAGAAAACAAAATAACATGGAAAGTTTTGATGAGTTTTATCATTCTATTTTACAACTTTGTGATCGTTTAAAATGTCCTCTAAACGAACAGGAATTAATAGAAATTTTAAGACGGAATCTTAAGCCACAGTTGAGAAAAGAATTATTTTATTTACAAATAAATTGTGTTTCTCTTTTGCGCCAATTAATTTTAAGGAGAAAAGTTTTAAGTTTACAACTAGATAGAATGGGTAAGGAGAGTCGAAGACAAATAAATGAGATAGACTTACGGGAAAAGGAACTACTGGATGAGGTTTGTGAAATCAAGACATCAAAAGAGGATATGTCGGGAAATGGGAAGGTAATCTGTTGGAACTGCCGAAAAACTGGTCACAAATTTACTGACTGTTTGGCAGATCGGACCATATTTTGCTATGGCTGTGGATTAGCCGAGGTTTGTAAGCCTCAGTGTGAGAAGTGTCAGGGAAACTTAAAGTGGAGCGCCAGCAACAACAACAGCTTTCGCTCCAAACCCTAATCAATTTAGTACCAGATAATGTAAAATTAGTACCTAAATATGAGCCCGAGATTTCCATGAAAAATTTCTTAGATAAGGGTACTCAAACATCAATATTAATTGCACCAAATAGTACATGTAAACCTTGGCCATTGTCGTTTATTCCATATCATGAAAAGGTGAGATTATATAAATTAGCTAAAGAAAACATATTTTTAGATTCAATAGAAAAAAACTTTGAAAAACCCTTTCAAACGAAAATCTATTAAAAGAAATAGCAAAAGGATTAAAAAATTTTATTACAGCGTAAAGGCCAGCAAAAGAAAATTTCGCTCAAGTATTGAAACAATAGTAAATCCTCAAACGATATTAGACCGTATATTCAAGTAGACATTTTTGGAATGAAATTATTAGGATTGTTAGACTCCGGCGCGTCCATATCCTGTTTAAGTGGGACAGCTGCAAAAAGATTTTTGCAGGAAAATCAGTCTTATAAAAAATTTACTAATTTTGTTCAAACAGCAGGAGGTCAGTCATATCGAATTCTTGGTTATATAGATACAGCTATTAATTATAAGAATATGACAAAGGTTATTCGTTTATATATTATTCCTGATTTGAAACAAGATTTATATCTAGGCATAGATTTTTGGCATTCTTTTGGACTAACTGATATGATGTTTGGGGTAGAAGAAACTAATCAAGTTAACAGTGAACATAATTTGACTAGGGATCAAACCCAAAGGTTGAGCAGAATTATAGCTATTTTCGCAGATTTTGCCAAAAAAGGTCTAGGTAAAACGACAGTTATAGAACATACGAGTGAAATTCTACCGGGAACCAAACCCATAAAACAGAGATATTTTTCTGTATCTCTGGCTGTCAAGAGAAACATACACGATGAAGTGGATCGTATGCTAAAACTAGGCGTTATAAAGGGTGTTTTTTATAGACGTATAGAACTTTAAGTTGGCATTACTGTTCAAGATGGAGACCGACTTAACAGCTGTCAAGTGATTTATTCTCAGTTTGGTTTGGCAATTCATCATGAATAGACTCACGCCTGAACAACGCTTGCAAATTCGTCGAATGGGCTCAAAACGAGATTGCCGTTGTTCCCGATTTTCATAAGCGAATTTTGTTAAGCGATGAAGCGCACTTCTGGCTGAATGGCTACGTCAACAAACAAAACTGCCGCATTTGGAGTGGAGCTAATCCTCAAGTGTATGTCGAAACACCGTTACATCCAGAAAAACTGACTGTTTGGTGCGCTTTATGGGCTGGTGGAATCATTGGTCCGTACTTCTTCAAAAACGATGATGGCCAGAACGTTACAGTCAATGGTGATCGGTATAGAGCCATGATTACTAACTTTTTCATTCCTGAATTGAACAACCATGATGTCCAGGAGCTGTGGTTCCAACAAGACGGCGCAACATGTCACACAGCTCGTGCCACAATCGATTTATTGAAAGACACGTTTGGTGACCGCCTAATTTCATGTTTTGGACCTGTGAATTTGTCTCCAAGATCTTGTGATTTAACACCGCTAGACTACTGTGGGGCTATGTAAAGTCATTGGTCTATGCGGATAAGCCACAAACGCTTGACCATTTGGAAGACAACATTTGCCGTGTTATTGCCGTATATCGCCCACAAATGTTGGAAAAAGTCATCGAAAATTGGACGTCCAGATTGGACTACATCCAAGCCAGCCGTGCCGGTCATATGCCAGAAATCATATTTAAAATGTACTGCCACAAGATTATCTTTCAGATAAATAAAATTCATGTCAATCGAATAATCCATCGTTGTTTTATTGCAATTTAAAATTCTATACGTCTATAAAAAACACCCTTTAGAACCAGCCCCTCCTACTTGTTCTTGGAGCAGTCCTGTGACCTGTATACAAAAAGAGGGTAAACTCAGATTGTGTTTAGACTCCCGTAAACTTAATAGTATAACTGTGCGTGATGCATATCCTCAAACAAAAATAAGTGGGATCTTGTCTAGGTTACCTAGGACGGAAGTTATTACTTCTCTCGACCTGAAACATGGCTTTTGGCAAGTGAACTTAGCAGAATCTTCTAGTGACTTGACTGCTTTCACAGTGCCCAATAGACCTCTATACCGATTTCACGTGATGCCTTTCGGCTTAACAAATGTCCCTTAGACCTTATGTAGGCTAATGGATATAATTATTACCCTTTACCTGAAAAACAGGGTTTTCGTTTACTTAGACGATTTGCTTTTATTGAAGAGCATATGTTTATGTACGGAGCACCCTTTTTTATATAAGCTGGCAATACTCTCTTGCTATGTTTTCTTTCTTATGAATTTTGTATAACCTTATTTTCTTTATTTACTACTGTGAACACCGAAGAGCAAACACGTCGCCTTAATAAAAATTAATTGAATATTAAAAGAAGATTATAACCCGAAAGCGACTGGTTTTTTATCAAGAATTTATTGGAATCCCCGTCGACATTTTGGTCCTATCGATCCAGATACTCCGATACTCCCGTTTTAGAACAATAAATTTTGGAAGAATTAAAAGCAAAGTATTACCCCTACGAATAAAGGTAAGCCTTGTGCCTTTAAGTTAATATAATTTTAGCTGCTGTTAAATAAATAAAGTGATAAAAATCAGAAAATAAAAAAAATAATACAGGGATATCAATTGAATTTGTGAAACAAAAGACCCACCACTCGATATATACATGTGTTTAATTGTTCATATTTAATACCAATAGGTTGTATACATATATGTACATGTCTACATACTTATATATGAACAGTATATTTAAATATATGTATAGATATATATGTATTACTTATAGAGAAAAGTTATAAGTGATAAGCAAAAAAAGTTAATACCGTTGAATTTGTGTATACTGCTCATGTAAAATATTCTGACTCTGTTAACAAACAAACTTAACAGAACAGACCCAATGCTTCTCAAACTGTAATTCTGTACTCACCCAATGCTACAGTAGGTATAAAAGAGAGGATAAATTGAACTTGTAGTTTAGGTATAATATTTTATATATATACATTGATTAATGATTAAAGTGATTAATTAATATTTTGGATCTCACAATTAATTATTGCCTGATTTATAGTCTTTTCTTGCTGTGCTTCGCTTATAGCGATCGTTGCTGTTGTGTGTGTATTTTTTAATACGGTAATACATACATATATGTACATAGTTGCATATCAGCGATTCCCAATCTTTATAGACAGAGTTCCTTTTTTATTCATACCTATAAATAAATTAATAAAATTTTTCTGATTTATCGAAGTGCTATTGGACAAAATTTATTTGTGCAAAATAGCTAAATAGGCTTGAGCAATATTTCTTTCTTCACAAAGCAGCGTCTTATAACTTTCACAGCCATTAGTACTAGAAGACTACTTTGCAGTCAAGTGATTGAATTCACATTATAGTGTTGTTAAGCTACCTTTCAAATTATTTACCCAAATTCTACTCGATAAATTGCTCAACTATATTTTTGTTTGAAATGGCAAGGGATCTAATTAGAAAGTGCGATTGTTTAGCTGATTTTGAGGCTTATCTCAGTGACATTCCACCAACGGATCATAGCGTTGCATCCCTAGTCACTCATGAAAAAGAAATGCATCGTTTATGGGAGATGGTTATAGCCTTGTATGAATCTTTATTGGTTCTGGCTGAATCTGAGAAAATTGATATTATTGAAATAAAGAAAAAGTATAGAAACTCTTATGGCACCTACGTTCGCGGCTTGGCTCTTATTACGGATAATTTGGAACGGTTAAAGATAGCTAAAAAAAATGAGCGAGCTGAAGACTCTCCATTCATACCTTTTGCTCATCTACCCCCTTGTCAAATAGACCCCTTTTACGGTGATTATTTGAAGTGGCCATCGTTTCGCGAATCATTCAAAAATATGGTCGCGGATAACCCTAAATTGGACCCAGCTTCAAAGATGTATTATCTTTTACAATATACTAAAGGGGAGCCAAATAAAATGATTCGTACGTGTCCATTGACCAAAGATGGTTTTCCTACCGCCTGGAAAAATCTTATGGACAGATATGAGAATAAACGTGTTCTCATAAATGCTCAATTGAAAATTCTTTTTAATATTAACGCCATAACTCGTGAAACAGGCCCTAACATAAAAGAGTTACAAAGAACTATTAACGACTGTGTCACTAACCTTACGTTACTCAATGTAGACACTCAGAGCTGGGATGTAATGTTGGCTTACATTGCGTCTACGAAACTGCCTGAGTCTACCTTGAACCTGTGGGAACAAGTTGAAAAGGGTGATGTCGATTTGCCAACGTGGAAAGAAATGGATAGATTTTTAACCTCCCGTTACAAGACTCTTGAATCGGTCTATGACATAAAAGGGTCGCATGCCACATCTGTCCAAAATTCGAGTGAAGGTAGAAATGGTAGCAGCTTAAAGAAGTTTTCGAACGACTCTCGAAAAGTTAAAGCATTTGTAGTAAGAACAAATTCTGGTCAAAATATGACTCAATGTGTTCTATGCCAGAATAAGCACCCTCTTAGGTTGTGCTCTATATTTTTGGGACAGAGTGTTGATGAGCGTCTCTCTACTGTTCGGAAATTTAACTATTGCTTTAACTGCCTGGCTTCATCCCACGAATACAAAACATGTAAAAGCGTTCATGTTTGCTTCATTTGTAAGAAAAAACACCACTCCCTTTTGCACAAAGAATCGAAATCAAATAATATACCACCAACGCGAAATTATTCTCGTGCGACAGTTTTTTACCCAATACCAATCAGTTGACTGTCTCTCATAGTCGTTCTCATGATAATGAACTCAAAAAATCCATTGACCACGAATCAAATTACAGTCCACTCCAAACCAACTCTGATACAATCCCTTCAACTTCAAGTGGTACTCGGTCGCTTCAGACTTATACGTCATCTCTTACCACAACCCCGTATTCCACCGTATTACTAGGTACAACTGTGTGTGAAGTATATGTCGGTGATATCAAATATCCAGCTCGTGCATTGATAGACCCAGCTTCACAGGCCACTTTTATTTCACAAACATTGCAGCGTAAGCTCTGTTTGCCTACTCATTCGTCGGTTAGGGCGAAAATTACAGGACTTAATAATAGTCTAACGGCTACTTCTACAAAGTTATGCTATATTTCACTTGGTTCAAAAAAGGATGCAACGTTTAGACTCGACTGTGAGGCATATGTTGTCGGAAAATTGACAGGTAATTTGCCATCATGCTCTCTATTTAATTATAATTCAGGCAAGTTTCCTAATATCGACTCCCATGATATCAACTTCACTCGCGTGGATATCTTGTTAGGAGGAGATGTGTACCCCAACGTCTTATTACCCGAAGTTGAGAAACACCCAAACGGCAACCTTATAGCTCAGAATACTGTATTCGGCTGGATTGTTACTGGCAGAGTCACACATAATAATCCGTTAAATTCCATTCAATCTTATTTCAATCATATTGACTTGAATCAACAACTGTTGCGATTTTGGGAACTTGAAGAAGTTCCATCGGCTAACGAACCTACTGACATTAAAAAATTCTGCGAGGAGCATTACTTATCGACAACTTATAGACAGTGTAATGGTCGATATGTAGTCTCCTTACCCTTTAGAAGAGAATTCCCAAGCAAGTTATCACTAGGAAACTCCCGTAATGGCGCCTTGCTTCAATTTATGAAAAATGAAGCTCGCCTTTTGCAAAAACCCGTATTGAAATCACAATATGATCAGGTAATTACTGAATACGCTAAGTTAGGTCATATGCATGAAGTCAACCCTTCCGACTCAAAGGAAACCCCGTATTACCTACCCCATCATGCTGTATTCAAACCCGACAGCATGACTACTAAACTTCGTGTTGTAAAGAGTGATTTTTTTGCTATTATCTTTTTGGCAACACTAGTTTTGACAGCTCACGCACGTTTTGTATTTTGTGTCACTGTCAAACATCATTGGGCCGTATTTCTTCAAAGATGATGCGAATCACAACGTTACTGTGAATGGTGAGCGCTACCGTGCGATGATAACAAACTTTTTTTTGCCCAAAATGGAAGAGCTTGACTTGCATGACATGTGGTTTCAACAAGACGGTGCCACATGCCACACAGCACGCGAAACAATGGACCAATTGAGAGGCGAGTTCGGTGAACAGTTTATTTCACGCTTGGGACCAGTCAATTGGCCGCCCAGATCGTGCGATTTAACGCCTCTAGACTATTTTTTGTGGGGCTATGTTAAGGCTAATGTCTATAGGGACAAGCCCGCTTCGATTGACGCACTGGAAGCCAACATTGCCAACATTATTCGTGAGATACCGGCCGAAATGTTGGAAAGAGTATGCCAAAATTGGACTAAGCGGATGGACCATTTGAGGCGCAGCCGCGGCCAACATTTGCATGAAATAATCTTCAAACATTAAATTATATCGACCCACCTATCGATCCAAATAAATATTTCATGCATTTTTCTGAATTTTATGTGTTTTTTTTTTTTAATTTCCGATAGTTCTTATAAAATCACCTTTTATTTAATGCTTCCTACCCTTCATCGAATGGGGTAAGCCTTAATGACCTTTTATACCCTGGTCCTGTACTGCAGGCAAATCTGATCGTCTTAATTCTCCGTTGGAGACTATACCGTTTTGTATTTAATGCTGATATTGAGAAGATGTATCGGAAGATATTAGTACACCCCGCTCATACCCCCTTTCAGCGAATAATCTTCCGTGAAAACCATCAAGATGAAATAAAGGATTTTGAGCTTAAAACGGTCACGTTCGGAGTGAACTGTGCACCTTATCTTGCCATTCGAACTTTAATGCAATTGGCAAAGGATTGTGAAGCTCAGAATCCTACGGTGTCTGAGATATTGCGCACTCAAATGTATGTCGATGATGTTCTGGCTGGCTCTCACGAGCTAGAGGAAGCAGTCATACGTCGTACTGATCTAACAAATGTTCTTGGTTCAGCTGGGTTTGTTCTCCGAAAATGGACTGCGAACCACGAACGATTGTTAGAGGATGTACCCTGCAAGGACCGGCTGAATGCTGACTTCTTGAAATTCTCAGACACTAGCACGACAAAAACACTTGGTCTACGCTGGAATGCTAATTCTGACAGTTTTTATTTTAACCCCGTAACGCAGCCAACTAGAGATTATGTAACGAAGCGTGCCGTGTTGTCAGAAATAGCCAAGCTGTTTGATCCTGTTGGTTGGCTTTCCCCCAAAATTGTAATTGCAAAAATGATAATGCAACAAATTTTGCTTGATAAAACTGACTGGGATGAATGCTTAAACCCCTCAACCCTTAAAAAATGGTACACGTTCTTAGAAGATTATTCGTTTATTGAGAAGATTAACATTCCAAGATGGGTTAATTTTCATCCCGATTTCAATATACATATGCATATGCAGCAACTCTATACCTGCGGACTTGTACCCCAAATGGTAGCACAACGTGCCACTTACTTGCTGCCAAAACAAAAATAGCACCCGTGAAATGTGAGACATTACCTAGCTTGGAGCTCTGTGGAGCAGTATTATTGGCAAATATGGTCGAATCACTATGTGGCCAACTGAATCTGGCGTGTGAAAGTATTCACCTATGGACTGATTCGACTATAGTTTTATCCTGGCTACAAAAGCCTCCTGGCCATTGGCCTACTTTTGTTGCTAATCGAGTTGCGCTGATAGTAAAAAAAGCCGGTATAGAAATTTGGTCTCATGTCAACTCTAAGAGTAACCCAGCCGATCTTGCAAGTCGCGGAGCTTTGGCTCGCGATTTAATCGACAACTCTTTATGGTGGCATGGACCACCTTGGTTAACTCAACCTAAGGAAAATTGGCCACTAAGTCATTTTGCGTACCACACGAATCTCGAGACGAAGGCAATAAGTACTCATTTATCCCAGGTAACTAAGCCAGATGACTTGCTTTCATGTTTTTCCAACTTGCCTCGAGCTATGAGGGTTATGGCTTATATTTTTAGGTTTTATAACCACTCACGAAAAATAGGCACCACTCCCGATTCGCATCAACTGTCTCGCTCTGAGATAGTGTTTGTCAAAACACGATTGACTATTTTATGTCAGCAGTTGTATTTACCCGAGTATTTAAATCTGTCCAGCGGTGGAAAACTTCCAAAAGGAAGTAAATTATTATCGTTGAACCCCTTCATCGATTCCCAAGGACTCATGCGTGTTAATGGCCGTCTTTCCCAAGCCGTAGGATTGACATATGATGAACGTTTCCCTAAGATTCTGCCGTATCATGCCCCTTTCACCCGATTATATTTGGAATACGTTCATACATATACACTACATGGTAGTAACTCATTGCTCATACGCATAGTTCGAATGGATTGCTGGGTACCTAAACTCCGGAATTTAGCTCGTACTATAATAAACAACTGTAAAACCTGTGTCATCTACCGCCAAAAGGTCAGCTCCCAAATGATGGCAGCATTACCACCCGAGAGAACTTCGATAAGTGCACCCTTTACACACACTGGTGTAGACTTTGCCGGCCCATTTGATATTAAATCCTATAGTGGACGAGGGTGTCGTATTTCGAAGGGTTATGTTTTGGTATTTGTCTGCTTTGGCACTAAAGCAATTCATTTGGAGGGGACTGAAGATATGAGCGCTGAAGCATTTTTGGCAGCATTTATACGTTTTATTTCCCGTCGTTCAGCACCTCGTCACATGTATTCCGATAATGGAACGGCTTTTGTAGGAGCCGCAAAATTACTCGCTATGGATCGGAAATTGTTTCTGCAAGAGTTACGGTCTAAGATACTGTCTCTTGATTGTGAACAACCCCTGAAATGGCATTTTATTCCACCTGGTGCACCTCATATGGGTGGCTTATGGGAAACCGGGGTCAAGAGTTTCAAGTCTCATTTGAAAAGAATTTCGAACTCGCAGAAGTTCACTTATCCTGAGTTTGAAACTATGTTGATACGTATTGAAGCGTGCCTTAACTCTCGACCCTTATGCGCAATGAGTGATAGCCCTTCAGATTTGATTCCATTGACCCCGGGACACTTTTTAGTTGGACGGCCACTGCTCGGATGTGGGGAACCAGATCATTCTGAACTACGTATTGGTCTTGCCAACAGATGGCATAAACTTAAAATTCTTCACCACCAGCTAGCCGTAAGGTGGAAAGAAGAGTACTTGAAAGAACTCCATAAACGCACAAAGTGGAAATACCCTGAAAGAGACTTTGCGCTAGGAGATTTAGTTGTCATTCAACAAGACAATTTACCCCCGAACCTATGGAGATTAGGTCGAATAGAAAAGGTCTACTGTGGTCAGGACTCTAAGATTAGAGTAGCTGATGTGAGAACAAGTTCTGGCAATATTACCCGACCCATTGTCAAACTAGTTCTCCTTCCTAATGCGAATTCAAACTAATTTGCCCTTTTTCCTCTCTCTTGTAATTTGTCCATATCCTCTAGCTGCAGTGATGTCCAGGTCACCCGCTCGTTTTGAAGTGTACCGTCCTTCCACTGACCCAACAGAAAGCCAAGTACCCGTCAACCAAACACGGGATGAAGAATTGCGAGATTGTCGGCTTTGTAAAAGCGAACATGCTATCTGAAAATGTGAAAAATTCTGTAAGATGTCGGTCGGTGAGCGGTGGAGGGTGATTACAAAATATCGGTATTGCTTCAACTGTCTGGCACATCTCACTTGAGAACCAACTGTACAAGCAGAGAGCGCTGTATGGAATGCTGCTCAGAACACCATACTCTGCTTCATCGCTTCAAAGGCAAAAATTCGACTTCTCGGAAAATAACATCTACCTCTGGAAATCAAGCCGGCGTCCAAAATCGAAAATCAAAAGGCATAACCAAGAAAACCCGTGGACATAATCACAAGAGTAAGACGAACACTCAAGCTCTCCATGCTCAAATACAACAACTGCAGCAACAAATACAACAACTACAACAACAGTCACCACAACTTCAACCTAGAGCTAAAATAACACAGCCACGTCAACATCTATCTGATCAGAGAGACACTGCTACAATTGTCATCAATGTACAAAATGGACCTATTGATTAATTTTTGATTAGTTATAATCCTTTTTTTAACTGTCTTGAAGATTATATTAAGCAAGATTTGAATTTATTGAGATACACATTTATTATTTAATGAATTAACACTATATTTTAGAATTGGTATTTAGACTAATATATTATTAATTTTTGCTCCACTCCTTAGCCTCAATGGTTGCACCCATGCAAGGGGGGCGGGATGTTTATGTACGGAGCACCCTTTTTTATATAAGCTGGCAATACTCTCTTGCTATGTTTTCTTTCTTATGAATTTTGTATAACCTTATTTTCTTTATTTAGTACTGTGAACACCGAAGAGCAAACACGTCGCCTTAATAAAAATTAATTGAATATTAAAAGAAGATTATAACCCGAAAGCGACTGGTTTTTTTATCAAGAATTTATTGGAATCCCCGTCGACAGCATATGTTATTATTATTGGAAAACTGCGTAAGGCAGGACTTACTTTAAATATTGCTAAATGTAAGTGGTGCATGAAGGAAGTACGATATTTAGGATATATCATAGGGACAGGTTGCATCAAACCCGATCCTGATAAGGTATCAGCTATTACTAAATTATCGGCTCCTCGTACTGTCAGAGAAGTTCGCAATTTATGGGCCTAGTTGGATGGTATAGGCGATTTTTGGATAACTTTGCAGTTTTAACAGCTCCGCTCACCGACCTTACAAGGAAATCAGGGAAATATCAATGGAATGCTAAAGCTCAGAAAGCATTTGAGATAATTAAGGAAAAATTAACAACAGCTCCTCTTCTTATCACCCCAGACTTTGACCGTCCTTTTATAATTTCCTGTGATGCATGTAAGCTGGGAGTAGGCGGTGTACTAGCTCAAACGGACGAACAGGGAATTGAACGACCCATTGCATTTTTCTCCCGCAAATTGAATAGTGCTCAACAAAACTATTCAATAACTTAATTGGAATGTTTAGCAGCCATCTTGAGCATAGAGAAATTTCGCGAGTATGTAGAGGGTCACGAATTTTGTGTAATAACAGACCATGCATCATTGAAATGGTTGATGCGACAACCTGATCTGAATGGTCGACTCGCTCGCTGGTCACTTAAACTTCAAGGCTTCAGCTTTTCTATAGTACACCGAAAAGGCAGTCAGCATATTGTGCCAGATGTATTATCACGTTTACCATCTGAGAACCAAACTTGTATTCAAGATATTGATAGTTTAGAAATTTTAGAGCCAGAAATAGATTTGTCTTCACCAGAGTTCGCTTCAACACAATACACTTCACTTATCAGGGAAATCAAAAGTAAAGAAAATAGTTTGCCAGATGTTAAAATTATAGATGGATTTATTTATAAACGCACGGAATTTTCTCGTGAAGATTTTTCAGAGGCTCAATCTTGGAAGCTGTGGGTTCCACAGGGACTTACTACTTGTCTGATCGCACGCGCTCATAATCCACCTACGCATGCTCATGGAGGAATAGGGAAAACTTTAGAAAAGCTGAGACGTAACTTTTATTGGCCTCACATGGCTTCGGACGTCAGGGATTTTATATTAAATTGTGATATATGTAAACAGAGTAAAGCTTCCAATTTTATATTAAAGCCACCCATGGGATCCCAGGCTAAGTCCTATAGACCGTTTCAAAGATTATATTTGGACTTTATTGGTCCCTATCCACGCTCAAGGAATGGTAATGTGGGCATTTTCTTGGTTTTGGACCATTATACTAAATATCCGTTATTCAAGGCAATTCGAAAAATGTCATCTTTCGCCATAATAGATATCTTGGAAAACAATGTTTTTCATTTGTTTGGGATACCGGAAGTGGTGGTAACTGACAATGACGCTCAGTTCGTTCATCAGCATTTAAGATTTTCTTAACAAAATATGGAGTGAAACACATTTTTTCTGCTATTTATTCCCCCAGGCTAATAACTCAGAGCGGGTAAATAGGTCAATTATAACAGGCATTCGTTCTTATATTGGCAAGGATCATCGCAATTGGGATAAACATCTTGGGAAAATTGGCGTAGCCTTGAGAAGCTCTTACCATAGCTCACTAGGGTTTTCACCATATTTTGTTTTATTTGGACAACAGATGATAACCCACAGTAAATCGTATGAACTGCTTAGAAAATTAGACTTGGTGCAAGAGGGAGTGTCAATGGTAGAAGACTCTGACAAATTTCATTTTATAAGACAAAAGGTACAGCAGAATTTAGAAAAAGCTTCTGAAATTAATAAAAAGTTATACAATTTACGAACCAGACCTAATAATTTTTCAGAGGGAGAAGTTGTATATAGACATAATTTTTCACTTAGCAATAAGGCTAAAGCATATAATAACAAATTGGCACCAAAATTTTTAAAAGCTAAAATCTTGAAAAAAAAATTGGATTTTGCAACTACCAACTAGCTGATATGAATGGAAAGAAAATTGGTGTTTATCATGCCAAAGATCTCCAAAAATCGTACCAATCTAAGACCAACGCTAATTCAACCCTTTCAGAAGATTTTTCATAAAAATTTCATTTCCATAAAAAAAAATTGTCTGTTTTGTGGTGGTTGAACTAAAGATAAACCGAGTTTAGCATCTCGATAACCCTACAAGCTAAGAGAACAACAAAATAAATAAAAGAAGAAGAAAAGATTAGGAGAGGCTTAATTATTGAGAGTTTTTCTTAAAGAATTAAACAACCATAGAGTTGATTCTTTCTCTCATATGTATATTACATATTATTTGTTGCAGGGGTGAGTCTTTTTTATTACCACAACTTGGTACTCTGAGTTTAGCTTGAGAATAATTCTCCACGGAACCTTATAACAAAACTTTTATTTTTTTAGGTTAATATAAAAGAAATCGTTGAACAAGCTAGAAGACTTAAAATTACTGTTACAGTCACCAAGTTCCATCGTTTATTGTCTGTAAAAAAAAAATCAAATGCTTAACACATATATATATAAATATATATATTTCAATATCAAGTGGTAAAAACTAAGTAGATTAATAGCCAGTTTAACTGCCTTTTAAAAAAAAATTAAATTAAAAAAAAAAAAACACACCATTAATATTGTAAATAAAAAAAAATAAAAATTTAAATACTTGCTAAGGTAAAAATATTTGTAGGTACAGTTTACATGCCTAGTTATTTTAGTATTCATGATTGTTTTGCTCGTTTTCTTATTTGTTTTAATAAGAAAGACGCAGCTTTAAAGTAAGAATGATGAAGCTTTAAAAATATATATAAATACCTACAATGATATACCTTGGTACCTATTATTCTATATAGAGGAAGTAAATTAAGATTCTTTAAATATTAATAATAACTGTACTAAGATTAATGATAAATTTTACACCACGTATGTATGTATATACAATTTTGATATTGTTCTGCAAGACTTAAATATTGACATACATACTCGTATTTCCCCTTAATTAAAAGAAAACAAAAACCGTTTGTAAATAAGTGACATTAAAAATAATAATTTTGATCATATATATTATATGTATATGAATAATCGTCATTTTGCTAAATTGAGCAATTTATACTTTAAGAGAATTTAATTTTTTGTTATGTGAATTTTTTTTTTTTGTATTAACTTTGAGTGATAAGAGATAACATGTATTGAAATAAAAAAATTAAATAACCTAATGTAACCAAACCATTTCTTTCTGTCTTAAGGTTACCAATAACATTTACTGGAGAAAGTGGTAACATGGTAGGGATTGGGCTAAAGGATAAGAACATCTCATGTTCTAAAGCCTTATAAAGAAAACAAAGAAATCATTATCTTTTGAAACACCACCTATTGTCTTATTTTTTTTTTGTAGCACGTGATATCTTTTTGTAAGTGCGGTTTCCAAAAGGTACTAACAAAGCCCCTCGCCAATCCGACGAGCTAGAACCAGCAAGCAAGCACGTGCAAAACGTTAGTATTTTTGGGAGTGTTAGCGGTTGTAATGAACGGGCAGTAGTAGCCCGTACACCGTACCATTACAACATCCGCTCGTCTCTCCATCTGGACTGCGCTCTTCGCAAAAAAATTCGAAAAGATCGAGAAAGGGAAGACGCAGGGCTATATAAAATTTGCTTTTGTCGAAATTTTTGAAGAATTTGAAAATTATTGCTTGGTTTGAGTATAAACTCAAATTTATTTAATTTTTATACTTGCTTTTGAGAGAATATTTTTGATTTTATTGGTTGTTCATGTTTAATAAATGACGATAATCAAAGCCAAAATTAATTTCTAGAATTTAGTTAAAAATGTGTGCCTGTAGCTATGAAACAAGGTATTGGCAAAAAATTTTAATAAAAGTTTTCTATTTTTTTCTCTTACGACACCACATAGTACCACCAAAAAAATTTATATTTATTATTAGGCAAACACATTTGCGTGCGAAACAAGACGGCTGGCTGATCCAATAATAAACCACCACCCAGTAAAAATCAATATCTTAGAGATTGTACTACAGACACTTCGCATTCGTGTTCCACAAACTTTACGTTTGTAGCTGCATTGCAAATTAGTAAGCATAGTGATCATTTAATATTGAAAAAAAAAATATATATATAATAAAATAACGAAAAATTTAAACAACAAGAAAAAAACGACGAAATTTGTACCAGCCCAATAAATATATTCAAAATATATTTAATATTTGGAAGAAAAAAATAGAAACATAAAATAAAAATTATAAAACTCAAATTTTATTTTAATTTTAAACCCACACCACGCCATAAACACCTTTAACGAATAAAGAAAAAGCGCAATTTGAAATTCTTACAATTAATTTGAGGTACGATTTTTAAATGTACGAGTAATAACATTGTTTTTCTAAAAGCGGCTTAGAGTTTTTTCAAATTATATTGAAGAAATAGAGTTAAAGGATTTTTTAATATTGATGGAGATATTAATTAAAGCAATTCATGATTAAATTTATTAATGGTTAAAATTATTAATTAAAATTTCAAATAAAATAAAATACAAAAATAATATATGTTTATTATTTAGAATCAAAGTTGTTTTGTGAATATTTAGGACAAGAATGTAATAACAAGAGAAATATTTTTTTAAATCTTTTTTTTTAAGCAACACAAATCCGCGATGCTTCTTAATGCAGAAAACACCCAGACAATAATCGAAGCTGCGAATCCCAGATTGGTGGGTTAATACGCTACCTACTAATATATGGGGACACCCATTTAAAAAAAAATTGCATTTTATAAATACAATGGAGTTAGTTCATAGACAACCTCCTTCCCTGCGGTATTTGTCTATCCCTTCTGCATTTGTGTAATTCAATTTTTTTTAATTTAATTAAAACCATTTTATCACCAAATTCCAGCCCTTTCATCTTTCTATAGCAAAAAGTTATTATTAGATTTTTTGTATTGTGTGTTTCGAATTGTTTAAAATAAAAGCTAAAGATATTGTGAAAAATATTTTAATGTTCGCTGGTAGATACACTAGGCTACAAAATTGTAGCTGCTAAAACTGCATAGATGTTAATTATAGACTTTTTCACATGCTATGTTTTTTTTTTAATTTCAATAAAAAACAAAATAAATTTTATTATTTTTTTTAAAGCAAACAGTTTGTTTATTTTCCAGCCATTAACAAATTTAATCGGATTTTAATTTTTACCTGATCAAACAATCAGACCAATTATGAATAAAAATTCTCCGGGATTTTCTTCACTTTTCCCTTTTTTATTTCCAAAAACCAAAATTTTTCTTTGAAAAAAATTCCTAGGGAATATTCGCGATTATGCTGAATAAATCAATCATATTTGTTTGACGAGATTCGTAAGAAGTCTCGGATTGCTTTAGTTGGGAATTACGCTACACAATAAATCTTACATGTGGCTCATATTAATAAAGTCTTCTTAAAGACAGAAGAAAATAAAAACAAATTTACATTAGCCATTTAAAATTTTTCTTAGTCTAGTTTTCAAAATTATTTTTTATTCAAATTGTTCGTAAGAATTGTGCGGACAAACCATGGAAATATTACAAAAAGCAAGTGCAAGAAATTAGGTCAAGGTTGTTGCTATAGCTACGGTATTCTTCTCGGGCTGCAAGGAGCATAGAGTATAATCTAGATGGACTAGTGATCGGACATGTTAAATAGTGAAAATGATTGTGTCTAAACTGGATCTACTATAGCTCCACAGAGCTCGCTTAAGAAATGTTGTGAGAAGGATAACTGATCACTGCAACCTTAGCACCTAAGCAGAGAATGAGTGAAAATTTAAAATATCGGTTGTACTTTTTATTTTTCTCGGTCAATTGTCTTTATTTTTGGCACAGACATTATGATTGTTATTTCTGATAAAACTACGTATAGCGTTCTTTTGCACGTTTTGTAGTTTAGACAAATTACACAAAAAAGTTTTAGTTTTTTTACAAATTAAATCAAAAGGTATAATTAAAATATATAAAAAGTACCATTTTGTCAGTTTATTGATTTTTCTATTTACTGAGCATTGTTTGATACTTCTAAATTCGTTAATATTAAAAGATCAAAACGTAGCATTCAAATCAATAAAAAGTACTGTTGTGCCTCTGAATAATTTTTTACTGTACTCAAAAACATTTTACCCCAATTTCATACTTCTAGGATTGTTAGTATGAAAATTCCAATAAAATCAATAAAAAGTACTATTTTCTTCCAATTAAGGTTTTCCACCATACTTCAGACCATTTAAGCCCAACTTTCTAGGTTCGTTTTCATTAAAAAATCAAAAAGTACCACTAAAGTATATAAAAAGTACCATTTTGTTCCCTTAGTGATTTTTCACTTTGCACATTACTGTTTGAGTCCAATCTAGTACTTCTAAGATCATTTTCATAAAAAAATCAAAAAGCACCATTAAAACTAATAAAAAGTACCATTTTCTCTTTAATGATTTTTCACTTTGCTTAGGATCTTTTGAGGTCACCTTGTCCTTCTAGGTTCGTTTTCCTTAAAAACTCAAAAAGTATCGTTAAAATGAATAGAAAGTACCATTTTGTCCCCTTAATGATTTCTTATTTCGCTTAGTACCGTTTAATTCTACTGTGACAATTCTATGTTTGCGCATAACATATTATTGTATATATATTTATTTAAATAACTCCATTTAGCAAAAAAGTATAAAAAAATTATTGGGAGATGCAACTTTTACACACATGCTAAAAGACATGTGTCAAAATTTTTGTACCTATCATGGTAAGGGTAGTAAAGGGTGTTTTTTTATAGACGTATAGATCTTTAAATTGCAATAACACAACGATGGATTATTCGATTGACATGAATTTTATTTATCCGAAAGATAATCTTGTGGCATTACATTTTAAATATGATTTCTGGCATATGACCGCCACGGCTGGCTCGGATGTAGTCCAATCTGGACGTCCAATTTTCGATGACTTTTTCCAACATTTGTGGCCGTATATCGGAATGTTGTCTTCCAAATGGTCAAGCGTTTGTGGCTTATCCGCATAGACCAATGACTTTACATAGCCCCACAGAAAGTAGTCTAGCGGTGTTAAATCACAAGATCTTGTAGGCCAATTCACAGGTCCAAAACGTGAAATTAGGCGGTAACCAAACGTGTCTTTCAATAAATCGATTGTGGCACGAGCTGTGTGACATGTTGCGCCGTCTTGTTGGAACCACAGCTTCTCAACATCATGGTTGTTCAATTCAGGAATGAAAAAGTTAGTAATCATGGCTCTATACCGATCACCATTGACTGTGACGTTCTGGCCATCATCGTTTTTGAAGAAGTACGGACCAATGATTCCACCAGCCCGTAAAGGGCACCAAACAGTCAGTTTTTCTGGATGTAACGGTGCTTCGACATACACTTGAGGATTAGTTTCACTCCAAATGCGGCAGTTTTGTTTGTTTACGTAGCCATTCAACCAGAAGTGCGCTTCATCGCTAGACAAAATTCGCTTATGAAAATCGGGAACAACGGCAATCTCGTTTCGGAATAAAATTGCACTATTTGTAAGCGTTGTTCAGGCGTGAGTCTATTCATGATGAATTGCCAAACCAAACTGAGAATAAATCACTTGACAGCTGTTAAATCTTGAACAGTAATGCCAACTTAAAGTTACATACGCTTATAAAAAACACCATTTATAATCAAATATTCCAGCTTATAATTAAAAAATAACCAATACCAAATATTATTGTCCTTGATTAATTAATTAATTTTTCTATGATACCCCTTTAACATGCTATAAGCCTTGTGAGCTCTAAATAATGCTCGCAAGTTTAATATGCACAACTCGCAAGATAGAGCTCGCTCGGAGCCGAGCTCAATTCGAGCCCAATACGTACTCTGCTTACAACAGCAAAAATAATAATATCCTGAAGAATCTACACAGAGTTGAAGCGAAATATTTTGGGTTATTGAATTTCTTTTAATATCTCCCATGAAAGGAGTCCTACGGTGGCAAATCACATGATCGTCGCGGAAAAATTAACATCGCCAGGACAAAGAGCCATTGTTTCGTTGGCTGTGTGGCAAGTGGCATCATCCTGTTGGAACCACATATCTCGCGAAAGCAAACACCATTCACGGTAACTGCCCATAAACCGCACCAAACAGTCACTTTTGCATCGGCTCTTCAACAGTCACTCGTGCATTTTCATTTGCCCAAATGCGACAGTTCTGCTTGTTAACGAATACACTGAGGTGAAAGTGTGGTGATTATGATGCATTTTGATTTGAACGCTCATTTTCATAGAAGGCTTCAACAATCTCAACGCGCAGCTCAATTGTGACCTCTCCATGGTTCTACACTGTACATGTGCCATCATATAAAGTAGTTTGCAAAGTGATTCTGTTTGTAAAGTAAATACGTTCTGGTGAAAATAATAGTACTGACTGCAGTTATTTTGTTTACTACCGTTCTGAAATTCCAATTATCTATCTCTGATGTTTTTGGATTGCTCTATGATAGAAAATAATATGAAGCCTCTCTAATAAGTTAAGAAAAATATGTGTGAAACAAAACCAAACAAAAACTAGCAACCGTGTGAAAGGCTTTCCAAAACAGAATATTAAGCTGTAACTAACATCAAGCCGAAGCGCTAGGCTGCAGTTATTGCCACCAAAGGCCATGCCACAATATATTGTTATAAATAATATATTTTTTGTATTGAAAATTTATAATTTTGTTGAGTTTAAAATGTTTTATCAAGAATATTGATAAAATTTGCAGGGTTGACCGTATTTAAAAAACTATTTCCATAAAAGCCAATAAATTTGACAATTTTTTCTGCATGGCATAAATAAAAAAAGGGAAGCCTTGCCTGCAGTGCTTTGTTTTTACCGCAGCAGTATCCAGTAGGCTCTTGCTAATTTACATTCTTTGGTGAATTTGTTTATTATTTTTTTTTATTTGTTTGTACCAGTAATTAAAACAAAAATTATTGAAGGAAATGTAAATAAATTTGAAATTTTTTAAACACATGTCGAGATGTCTCCTGCAAAATGTTTTCAAATATCAAATCTTACAAGCGAATAAATATTATTTATTTATGAGTTATTTTTATTCTTTCAGTTTCTGTCCGCACACACAAACATATACTACCAAATTGCATAATAAGAACATTTTTATTCAAAACATTATTAAAAATCTGCTATAATGGAATCTACATCAGAAGTTGTGGTAAGTCAAAACAAAACAACTCATAAAACTATAATTTTTTTTATATTAAATTGTTTTTTTTTTTTTTTGCTTTGCTTTGCTTGGCTTTCTTACATATTTAAGCACCTAAATCATACATGGGCGCTTCATAGCACAATTGTGCCAGTGAGTGCTCACACATATATTTACGCTCTTTCATTTAGTCGTCAATTAAACAGCGGCCACCGAGCAACCAGAGGTGTCAGAGTGCAGATATAGTACACATTTTCTTTCTGTCTGTTTTGCACGAACCCAAAATTTTTATTTTGTTTTGCTCGGGTATTTCTAAAAAATTTACACTTTCATTCGTAAACATAATTTTAAAACATGAAAATTTGTGTTTGTTATCACTTTTACATTAAATTCCATACTTCATAACAAAAAACGTAGATATAAGTATATTCGGCATGTGCATTTTCATTACGGAAATAACTTTTTAATTAATGTTTTTTAAAGCAAAAAATTTTTCATTTTGCTTATTTTCTCTTATTCGTAATATTAAAACACTATATCTGTGTCTTACATACAAATCCCAAATAAAACGCTGAGTTTTTCAAAATCCTAACTTCAAAAGTTTCATCTCTGGTTGCTTAGTGAAGCGGCGAATGAACATGTGGCGGATGCTTAGATTATTTTTTTTTATTCTAAATTTGTTTTTTTTAGGTAATTAACCCAGTAAACACTCAAGTTTTTTTTAAACTGAAGTTGATATACGACAAATATTTTATGATAAATGTTGCATTTGGTAACATACAATGTCTTTTATGTTACAAAGTATTTAAAGTAAAGAAAAAATATGATATTAAAAGACATTATGACGTTTTTTATAGTGAAATGAATACGCTAAAAAATAAGGACAGAGAAGAGTTTTTGAAGAAAAAAGGCTATTATTTTGAAAAAAAAAAAAAAATGGATGCTTTGTGCTGAAAGTACCGAAAAAAAAGTCTGATACTAAAAAAATTAAAATTAGAAGTAGCAAGTTTAATAAGCATGGATATTGTTAGACGGGAATGACCATTATCTGATGGGGTAATTATTAAAAATGTACTTAAAAAAATTTTGCAAAAGGTAGGCTTTAATATTGATTTTGTGCAATCAATACCCTTGTCCCGTCGAAGTTTTTCATCTTTGGAGTACTACAATATTTTTATTTTCTATTCATTTTTTTAACGTATTTTAAACAATTACAAAAGTTTTACATTTTGCTTTATTCAAACTGTTGCCTTTGTGTTTACTAGGTAGTTTTGTCACATTTTGCTCACAAACACAACTGCAGTTTAGGTTTTGCCCATCTATAACCTAAATATACAAAATTAAATAAATTTTTCCTTTAATTTGTTCAATACATAAAATTATAAGCGCGTCTGTACATATTATTCTTCACACATGAACATAGATACAACCCACCTAGCAATTGGAAGATCGTTTTTTCAATATGAGTCTTTTTCGAGTTCTTTTTGTGATCGAAAAGTGATTAATCACTTAGAAAATTAAAAAAGGGCTCGAAAATGATTCGCGCTTATGATTTAAAAATGTTCGATTTAAAGTACAAACAAATTGTATAGCAATCGAAAATCGAGCATCCATGCGTTGAAAATGTGAGCATAGCAATTATTACTTACGATCATATATTGCGCACCAAGAAGATTGTAAACTGCTTGATCAGAAGCAGATCTTGCAGGTGTTTGAAGTGAGACAATTTTTTTGTTGTTTATGGCCATATTTTAGGCAGTTGGATGGTTAAAAAGAGTTTTTTTCCTAAGTATAACGGAAACATTTTTGTTTTTTGCTACGTTATGCCGCAAAGTTAAATTTTTGTTCATTTATAAAATTTTCATCGTGGGATTAACAGCGTGTAATTAATTTGTGTATTTAAAGTGAGTAAAAAATAATATTAAAAAAAGCAGTCAAAAAGATATAAATAAGTGATTAAAGTTTGATATAAAGGCCATGTCAGTCAGACAAATAAAAAGATTGGCTAAGAAAGAAGCCCAAAACTTAATTTTGCCAAAAATTTAAAAAACTGAAACTGAAAAATTTATACAAAATGAGAAAGAAAAAAACACTGAACAATATAAAGAATTAAGTGACAGTTTTGATAGTGACAGCTTTGACGATTCAGGTGAAAGTAGTGAAATTGAAGAAATAGAATTTCATATGTGCAAAGAACTGGCTAAATGGGCTATTCAATTTCAAATAAACTTTGTTGCAATTAATGCACTTTTGTTATTGTTACTTAAATGCAATATAAAAGTTTCAAAAGAGCTAGAACTCTTTTAAAAACGCCTAGTTCCATTGTTGAGAGAAAAGTCTCGATGAAGGCATATATATTCATTATGGATTAAAATATGGATTAACCGATTTCTTGGTAAAAAACGATTGGCAATTATTAAATATAACTTTAGATTTTTTTAATATACTTTTTTGTGACTTATGAATTTATTTTTTATTTGCAATAAACTTTTATGTACATACATATATAAATAATGTTACCCTCAAATTCATAAAAAATATTGAATGTCAAATAAGGTTTTGTTTGACAAATTTCTATGGAATAACTGTTAAATAAGCTTTTAATAGACATTCAATATTTTTTATGATTTTGAGGATTAATCTTTTATGTTTACTAAAGAAACTTTTAGAAAAACGGCTGATAAATTGCTCGAAAAACGATCGGAAAGGACACAAAAAAGACTCGCAAATGCATAAAAAAAGAAATGATAAATAACTATAAAAAGATTCCCTAACCATAAGAAAATGACTGTTAATTGACTCGAAATATACTCGCAGGCGATTAGAAGTATTACTAATAAATGATTCGAAAACGACTCACAAATGAATTATAATAAGGCTGTTAAATAACTAGAATTCGATTCGAAAAAGACTATAAATACCATTATAAAAGGTTCGAAAATGCTTTTAAACTAATGAAAAAAGAAATAGTAAATGACTTATCAAAAAGAGTCGCGGGTAGGGTACCATTTTCTCCCGACGAAACATTCTTTTATGATCAGAAAATGAGCGCATATTGTGCTTTTTAATCTTCCTGCATAGTCATAAAAGATTAGAATATGACTAAAAATTTCAAAAAATGCTAGGTGGGAAGCCACTTAGTTATACATTTGAATGGGTGTGTGTATCTGTAAGAGAAAACACCCAGCCAGCATTTTTAATTAAATTCGAGCCTTTTTCGACTCTTCTGCGCGACTAAAAAACCAGAGTATGTGCTAATTTCTGATCATAAATTTTTTCGGGAGAAAATTGTACACTACCCTCGACTCTTTTTGGTGAGTCAAGTATGACTTATTTTTTTGTTAGAGTCATTTTCAAATCGTTTTCGAGTGATTTATCAGCCATATTCCACATCATTTCTGAGTCTTTTTCGATTAATTTATGAATCATACTTTTAATAGTCATTTATCAGTCGCATTTCTATTCATTCGAGAGTTTTTTTTGCTTCATTTGTGATTGTTTCTCGGGTCATTTATCGCCGTTTTTCTAAAAAAAATTTTAATAAAAATAAAAGATTAAATTCATATTTATATAAGTACATCAAAGTTGTTTATTTGTAAATTTATATTATAACTATCTTTGAAGTTTTTAATATTTAAAAAATATATGAGTTATTTACTTCAACAAGGGTTTTAATAAAATAAAATATTTGTACATAAAATTATTTCATCTATAGGAAAGGCACAAAAAAATAATGCCATTAAAATAAACTAAATTTTATTATTTTATTATTATTAAAAAATAAGAATTGAAACTCAAATTAATTCTTCTTTTTTTAACAACTCCATCGTTAGCATGCACAAAATGCTTTTGTAGAATAACATTCATTTCTTTGTCGGTGCTTTTGTATTAATTTTATCGCAATATTATTGTGTTTTACTTATTTATATCTTTTTTAAATAAGCTATTTATATAAATATTTTTTTTACTTCACTTTTTTCAAATAATAATAAATTACAATCTTATTAGATGTTAAAACCACGATGCCAAGTTAATAAATGAACAAAAATATAACTTTGAGTCATTAGCTTAGCAAATAAAAAAAAATTATACCATTATTCTTAACAAAAAGAGACATAAACAGTTTTTAGTCATCCATCTGCGCAAATGGCTCATAAAGGTGATTTTTGAAAAAACGATCTTCAAACTGCTGGCTGGGCAAATATTGGCATGAGCGTGTGTGTATTTAATACTTGTTGAATTCAATTCATACTACATAACACAGGCCTACAAAATGAATTTTTTTTTCGTGGTGCCGCAGGTTTCATGGTCATATTGATAGTAATATCGTAGACAGACGACTGCGTTAATTTGCATTAAAATCTCAAAATGCAAATTACAATTTTACTCTGACAGACGACAGTTTCTGCATTTAATAAACAGCTCTTTGTATCGCAGAATTAATCACGGCAAGGTATTTCCTATAACAAATATTTCATTACAAAAATAATCCTATCGTGTGTCATATAAAAATAAAATTAAATGCAGATCCATTCATACTCTTGCATTTCTCTATGTAAAGCTGTTTTTTTATAGACGTATAGAACTTTAAATTGCAATAAAACAACGATGGATTATTCGATTGACATGAATTTTATTTATCCGAAAGATAATCTTGTGGCATTACATTTTAAATATGATTTCTGGCATATGACCGCCACGGCTGGCTCGGATGTAGTCCAATCTGGACGTCCAATTTTCGATGACTTTTTCCAACATTTGTGGCCGTATATCGGCAATAACACGGCGAATGTTGTCTTCCAAATGGTCAAGCGTTTGTGGCTTATCCGAATAGACCAATGACTTTACATAGCCCCATAGAAAGTAGTCTAGCGGTGTTAGATCACAAGATCTTGGAGGCCAATTCCCAGGTCCAAAACGTGAAATTAGGCGGTCACCAAACGTGGCTTCCAATAAATCGATTGTGGCACGAGCTGTGTGACATGTTGCGCCGTCTTGTTGGAACCACAGCTCCTGAACATCATGGTTGTTCAATTCAGGAATGAAAAAGTTAGTAATCATGGCTCTATACCGATCACCATTGACTGTGACGTTCTGGCCATCATCGTTTTTGAAGAAGTACGGACCAATGATTCCACCAGCCCGTAAAGGGCACCAAACAGTCAGTTTTTCTGGATGTAACGGTGCTTCGACATACACTTGAGGATTAGTTTCACTCCAAATGCGTCAGTTTTGTTTGTTTACGTAGCCATTCAACCAGAAGTGCGCTTCATCGCTAGACAAAATTCGCTTATGAAAATCGGGAACAACGGCAATCTCGTTTCGGAATAAAATTGCACTATTTGTAAGCGTTGTTCAGGCGTGAGTCTATTCATGATGAATTGCCAAACCAAGCTGAGAATAAATCACTTGACAGCTGTTAAATCGGTCGCCATCTTGAACAGTAATGCCAACGTAAAGTTCTATACGTCTATAAAAAACACCCTTTATTTTGAGCACAGGATGTGCACAAATGTTGACAGCTGCGAATTCTGCCATGGCTGTTTGTTTGTAAACAACTATTTTATGAAATAAAGGTTTCGCTGTCACGTTCCACCGACACCCTTGTATTCTCTCCCTTACAAATCTAAAATGTTAGAAAATGGATTTTGATTGTAATATTCTTTTTTTCTAAAAACAATTGACAAACTTTTACTCTGGCCTTGAATCTATTTTAATTTATCAAATACAAAACAGTTTGATTTTTGAGCTTGTTGCCATATTGAAAAGCTAAATGCAGTATAAATTCAGTTTGATTTCATCCATTTACATCAAAGTTAATTCACATTAAATGGAGATAATTTACAAGTTAATTTGAATTAAGAATGCTAATGTAAATTAACGCCGTCGTATGTCTACGCTATAAGCTTCAATCGATGTAAATTACTTTTTTAATCTCACGTGTATTGCTCGAGATACAAAAAAACAAACGATGAGGTTAAGCCTGTAACATGACGTTACAAACTTAAGTTAACAAACCAACCCGAAATATGTAGCGTACTCCTTGTATGATACCTGTCATACAAAAGTAACACTTATAATTCTCATTAAGTACAAAATAGAGAATACATAAGGCATCAAGTTTAACAACAAGTAGAGGAGCACACGAACTTTGTTAATGTAGATTTGATCCTGGTAGTTATTCGTTCTATTTTAAATTATCGAAGTTAGCCGATCGGGGACCGAAGCATTTACCCTTGTTTGTATTTTATTATTTAAATTTATTTTTACCGCATTATAGTTAGTAGTCGTGACCGAAACATTTAACTCGACGGTATATTTTACTCGTATTATTTTAAATTATCGTAGTTAGCCAAGCACTTATCCCTGTTCGGATTTAAGACGAAGGAGTATTTTATTCTTACATCTTCTGACAAAAGTCGAGACGACTTTATTGGCATAAATATAAAGTAAGGAGACCTTTGTCGACCCTGGACAAACTGACGGTACCTCAGCTGGAATATAAACTGCGTTACAGGCCATATAATTTGCAATAACTCGACAACTCTTTATGGACATGAATGTATGTACTAAAGAGCATCATTTTTTTGTACGGTATTTGCTTATAATTATGTATTAACACACACATGCATAACTTTTAATTTTATAAAATAACATGGCCTGCGCTTCTCAAGGAAAAGCTAAGTTCTGGTTTTATTTGTTTGTATACTTTTTGTGTTAATAAATTTTGCAGCAGTATCGTTTTTATAAATTTTAAATATTTAACTTTTATTGATTTCATTCATTAATAATAAGAATAACAACAATTTTGAAAACATAACCGGCTGCGAAAAGAAAGAGTAAGCAAGCCTCTTGAAAGCAATTATTTGTCAGGCACAAGGTGTTCTTACTCCAGTCTATACTCATACACTTCTTACATTAGATGTCCTAGCTAGACAAGTCCTTCTGCGTTCCCTTCTTTAACAGAGTTGTTAGAAAGCCTTCGTGTACAGGCCTATTATCAGGTGTTATGACTACATCTATTTAACCATATTTATTTTTAAACCAAACTAAAAAAATGTTTCTTAACTACAGATGTCGTGGTTTAACCCCCGGTCAGGCTCAAAATTTTTTATACACAATTTTTATTAAGAAATTTTATAAACATTTTGATATAACTTTTTTGAAATAAAGAAAAAAAAATTTCTTATGCTATAGATTTTTTCGTTTCTATTAATTTCTTTCGAATATTATTTGACTCTACCTCGAACTGTGAAATATACAATTAAGAAGCATTAACCCGGTAATTGACCACTTCAGCCATAAAGGTCAGTTAAGTTTGTACGATTAAGCTTTTGTGTTGTACTTACTTTATTTATAGCGTTGCGAAAGAGAAAACAAGAGAACAATTTATTTGATACCATATTTTTGTCATTTAATTAAACAACAACAAAAAACTATATATGTATGTAAAAGGGGATCGGTAGGCCTTCCCGAGAAGGCAAGTAAAGTCTCACAGAAGGCTTATATAATGTTACGAAAAATTACCACTACGTTATTACTCATAAGAAATTGTTATTATATATGTACATAGAGAAAGCAATTTATTGTTTAAGTTAATTCGTAGAATTTGTAAATAAAAAGTAAGATGCGAAGTATTTATATCTGGGTTAGTGTATAAGTTTCATATTAGTTTTAAGTGTTGTAGAGTTGGCTATATTTAAAATGACCGTTACAGTTTGGTATTGTTACTAAATAAATCTAGAAGGTTCTAGGCTGAGCTAAAATAACCGTTAAGTCTAGATCGTTTTAGATTTAGATGAAACGATAGATATACTAGTAAAGAGTGATTTTTTTGCTATTATCTTTTTGGCAACACTAGTTTTGACAGCTCACGCACGTTTTGTATCTTGTGTCACTGTCAAACATCTTCAGTTTGGTCTATAATTTAATCATGAATCGTCTTACAAACGAACAACGCTTGCAAATTATTGAATTTTATTACCAAAATGCGTGCTCTGTTAAGAAAGTTCATCGCGCGCTTCTTCCATTTTATGGTCAGTTTAATCGACCTACTGAGGCTTCTATTCGGGCTATTGTAACAAAATTTCGCACCAAATTTACATTGTTGGACATTAAACCACCAACACGCTTACGTAGAGTGCGAACTGAAGAAAATATCGCAGCCGTATCGGCCAGTGTTGGTGATGACCGTGAATTATCGATTCGGCGCCGTTCGCAGCAATTGGGCCTCTGTTACTCCACTACGTGGAAAATTTTGCGGAAGGATTTGGGTGTGAAGCCTTATAAGATACAACTGGTGCAAGAATTGAAGCCAAACGACCTACCAAAACGCCAAATTTTTGGTGAATGGGCTCTTGAAAAGTTAG
Source organism: Thelaira solivaga (assembly GCA_947397855.1). Classification (NCBI taxonomy): domain Eukaryota; kingdom Metazoa; phylum Arthropoda; class Insecta; order Diptera; family Tachinidae; genus Thelaira; species Thelaira solivaga. Next base: position 9,864,249 of record OX377615.1, read on the forward strand.
ATGAAGATCCACTTTTTTATCGAAGAATTGTGTTCAGCGACGAGGCTCATTTCTGGTTGAATGGATACGTGAACAAGCAAAACTGCCGTATTTGGAGTGAAGAGCAGCCAGAAGCATTGCAAGAGCTACCAATGCATCCACAAAAAACAACCGTTTGGTGCGGATTATGGTCTGGCGGCATCATTGGGCCGTATTTCTTCAAAGATGATGCGAATCACAACGTTACTGTGAATGGTGAGCGCTACCGTGCGATTATAACAAACTTTTTTTTGCCCAAAATGGAAGAGCTTGACTTGCATGACATGTGGTTTCAACAAGACGGTGCCACATGCCACATGCCACACAGCACGCGAAACAATGGACCAATTGAGAGGCGAGTTCGGTGAACAGTTTATTTCACGCTTGGGACCAGTCAATTGGCCGCCCAGATCGTGCGATTTAACGCCTCTAGACTATTTTTTGTGGGGCTATGTTAAGGCTAATGTCTATAGGGACAAGCCCGCTTCGATTGACGCACTGGAAGCCAACATTGCCAACATTATTCGTGAGATACCGGCCGAAATGTTGGAAAGAGTATGCCAAAATTGGACTAAGCGGATGGACCATTTGAGGCGCAGCCGCGGCCAACATTTGCATGAAATAATCTTCAAACATTAAATTATATCGACCTACCTATCGGTCCAAATAAATATTTCATGCATTTTTCTGAATTTTATGTGGTTTTTTTTTTTTAATTTCCGATAGTTCTTATAAAATCACCTTTTATAAGGCAATGCTGAAATTGTCACCAAAGTGAGTTTTAGTTCAGACGTTAAAAAGTAAACAAGGTGTGTCATAAACAATAAAATGTCATTGTCACAGTTAAAATAAAAGTGTGTTTCTACAATACGTGCTGAGAAAAGTGAAACTTGTGTTTTATTTTAGAATAACGAACCTTAAAAGTAAACATTTTTAAGAAAGTGTAAAAACGTAACAATTGGTGTCAGAAGTGAAGTTGTAAAATCAAAATTAAATAAACGACAATCATGAAGTTTGTTGAGTTGAAAGTGGAACAGTTGAAGAAAGAGTTAAGTAAGATAGATCTTCCAACGGCAGGAAATAGAACAGAACTCCAGAACCGACTATTGGAAGAATTCGAGTGGCGTTTCATGCATGCATGTACATGCATGTCATCATCAAGGCAAGTAATGTAGATCTCAATTCAGAGTTCTCGGCTAAGATTGAGACGCTACAGAAAGTAAGTGAGGAGCCTACAACCAACAACAAGATCAAAGGTAGTAAACAATCTATTGAGGCAAGGGTGTCTGACTTAAAAAAACGTTAACGAAAAATTGAACGATTTGGAACATAAAATAAATAATCTTCAAATCCAATACGGACATGTGAGCATAGTTGCAGAAAGTGCAAGTAGAGCAAAGGCGTCTACGTTAGATGCTGGCATACCGTTTAATGTCTTCAAGTTCCAGTTTAAAACAGTGATTGACAAAAATATGTGGAGCAATGAAGAAAAAGCTATTAAGCTGATTTTGGCCTTGAAGGGAACGGCAGCAGAAATATTGAAAAGTGTACCTGCAGAAAGAACTATGATGATCTAATGGTGACACTTCAACGTAAGTACTGTGGCGAGCATAAGAAAGTGATCTAAAGAATGGTATAACAGAAAAAGCAAGTGAATCACTCCAAGATTTTGCCATGGAGATAGAACAGTTGGTGCAACTGACATCACGGTCTTCGCAATCCCGAATTGGGGCAATCAGTGTGTGCTTCATCCAAGTCCATTTTTGCAGAAACGGTAACGTTTGCGCTTGCACAACAAACTGCAAAATTATTATCGAAGCCGAAAGCGTACAAAGTGCAAAAAGTAGAAGTGTGTACGGATGAAGAAAGAAACACCGTAGACAACATGGCTTAGGCTGTTATTCGAATACTTCGAGAGGAGAGACATAGAAAAACACGAGCAAAATGCTACAATTATAGTAAGGGTGGCATCTACAGCAAAAGTTCATAGTACCAGGGAAACGTAGCAGATAACCCTTTCCAACAGATAACAATAACAAATAGGTGAACCGTCTAGTCTTAGGAGCCAACGATAGAAAAAGAATTAGCTCCTATAACCGAGGACCCCACAATTTCCGTTGCCAGAGTACAGCAGAGAAATAACAGTCTTACTACTAGAGGAAACATTAGTGGAAGAAGTCACGTCCTCACAATAGACACAGGGCTATCGAGATTTATTACCAGGCCCAACTTGATGAAAGCCAGAGTTAAGCCCCGAGGAAATGGTAGATTGCGCACCACTACTGGAGAGTTTGCTACAGTCTATAGAAAGGTAAAATTTAAGCTTTCTATTACTAAAGTCAATGTTAGCCCCGAATTTTTTTCTGCCGATATAGTCGATAAAGTAATTATCGGTGCAGATTTTATGATAAATAACGACATTAATCTTCATATAGGTCAACAAATAATTATTTGGAGAAGCGTGGAAATACCTCCACATATTGGCTACGAAAATAACGTGAAGGTAAGAAAGCTTACTCCAGTACAATATACTGAAGGCTGGTCTACGACACAAAGACATGATCCCGTTTTGGAAAAAATTATTTTGGCTACGGAAGAAGACAAGAGACCACTTCATGAAGATATATTAGCTGAGAGCCTCTCACTAAGCAATGAATGCCTGTATCGCATATGGGAAAGTCCGGACGCGAAGACGTCATATTATTTAATTGTAGTGCCATCCAAAATGAAGATAGTGATGAAAATTTAACATAATGGTTGCAAGGGTGACAAAGACCTTAAAGAAAATAAGGCAAAGATTTTACGGGGTTGGTTGTTGACAAACAGTCGCAGACTGGATAGGAAATTGTGTAATGTGTTTAGCAGCCAAAGGCACAGTTAAAAAAAGTCGTTGGCAGTTGCAGTACAATATATCAAGCGCTCTACCTGTACGGATAGCAGAGGATGTAGTAAGCTCTTTCCAGGAGAAAGAAAACATTAATGAACTCCATGAATTAAGATGAAAGGCGAGAAAATGAAACCGAGACATGACAAAGCTGCAAAATGCTGAGGATTTCGATGAGGCTCAGTTGGTTATATTATATAACCCACAACGAAAGAAAGGACTATCTCCCAAACTTCAGACGCCTTGGAATACCCCCATATAAAATAATTAAACGAATAAATGATGTGGCTTACAGAATACAAAATGTTAACAGCCCAAAGTCAAAAATGAATATTGTATACCTTGAACGCGTAGCGGACTATGAAAGAGGGAATTTCATGCTTATTTGGCACAAAAAGCCTTAAGCGGGCTGTGTTATTATTCAAAAGAAAATGTATTTATATATGTACTAGAGACCTGCAAGTGTCAATTCATGCAATGCCGATTAAACATGTTTAACAATAACATATGAAGGCACTGTCGAATAAATTGAAATCAAATCTATGCATAGTTTTTACAGTAATTTCGCACACATTAACATAGAAAATGAGTATGTCAACACACATTCGACATATGTGAAATTAACTATGCATTCTAATCATTTAAATGTCTCATTATATACAATAAAACTGCAAATAATGTAACGAATAAAAGATTTTTTTAAGCTTTATTATGAAAAACATATTAAATAAAAAATTTATAAGTGTGTAAGGAAATCGTGTATACATTTATTAAAAAAATATCTACACTAATTTGTTATAAAACAATTAATAGCCACAGACATTTACTGTTGACTAATATTGACTAAATATTTCGAATAAAATCTATTTAATCAGTTTTAAGTAGGCCTCAGTGTTATTGCTTCTTCTTCTTTCTTCTTTTTATTACAAAGCAAATCGAGCCTTTACTGCGATAGAGTCATAACTCAAAAATTCGAGATTTTGAGATAATATCACTGGTGTCTAGAAGGTAACGTGTTTTATTAACTGTAAAAATTCTGTGCAGTATCGTGTCATACGTACAACAGAATGTTAGCAGAATGAAATAAACGTTACAGAATTATGGCATTAATTTAGAATCTGTATTTACAAAATACAGAACAATAAATTTTTTCATACAAGGCAAGATTAAGCAGTATTAATAACATGCTGCTAAAATAACATTAAAAGACATGACATTAAACACAGAATGGTACAACAGCTTAGGCAAGTTGCAATGAAATGCTAAGACAGTATGTTTGAATTGGCATAACATGGTATAACACCTTACTTAAGTTGACATGACATAGCAATGCATTACATTTTCCTGAATGACATTTTTACAAAAAATTTTGAATTGTACAGTACTCCAATATGTATATAACAATTTATTGTTTAAGTAAATGCGTAGAGTTTGTGAATGTAATGCTTCTGTGCGTGCTATAAAGTAAGATTTGTAGTTGTATTACCATATAAGTTTCATGTTAGTTTTAAGGGCCTGTTCAGCGATTTCGAAAGAACATCTTCGTTCGCATGCTAAGCGAAAGAAAGTTGATTTAGGTTCAGCTAACTTACTTCTACGCGAATGGTCATGCGAACGATAAGAAGGAAGAAAACGTAAGTACTTTCATACAAAACCTGATTCAGCGATATCGCAAGCAATGGCAACATTGGGAACGAAAATGTCAAAATCAGTCACTTGCTATTTTGTTTTCGCATTCATACCAAAATGGCTAAAAATGGTTTTAACAAAAAAAATAAGTTTTTCAAAGCAATAAAATTAAAATATATGTTTGTATATAAAGGGTGTTTTTTATAGACGTATAGAACTTTAAATTGCAATAAAACAACGATGGATTATTCGATTGACATGAATTTTATTTATCCGAAAGATAATCTTGTAGCATTACATTTTAAATATGATTTCTGGTATATGACCGCCACGGCTGGCTCGGATGCAGTCCAATTTTCGATGACTTTTTCCAACATTTGTGGCCGTATATCGGCAATAACACGGCGAATGTTGTCTTCCAAATGGTCAAGCGTTTGTGGCTTATCCGCATAGACCAATGACTTTACATAGCCCCACAGAAAGTAGTCTAGCGGTGTTAAATCACAAGATCTTGGAGGCCAATTCACAGGTCCAAAACGTGAAATTAGGCGGTCACCAAACGTGGCTTCCAATAAATCGATTGTGGCACGAGCTGTGTGACATGTTGCGCCGTCTTGTTGGAACCACAGCTCCTGAACACCATGGTTGTTCAATTCAGGAATGAAAAAATTAGTAACCATGGCTCTATACCGATCACCATTGACTGTAACGTTCTGGCCATCATAGTTTTTGAAGAAGTACGGACCAATGATTCCACCAGCCCATAAAGCGCACCAAACAGTCAGTTTTTCTGGATGTAACGGTGTTTCAAGATACACTTGAAGATTAGCTTCACTCCAAATGCGGCAGTTTTGTTTGTTTACGTAGCCATTCAACCAGAAGTGCGCTTCATCGCTAAACAAAATTTGCTTATGAAAATCGGGAACAACGGCAATCTCGTTTTGGGCCCATTCGACGAATCTAGGCCTTACTTGATGATCGTTTAGCTTCAATTCTTGCACGAGTTGGATTTTGTAAGCACGCAAACCAAGATCCTTCCGCAAAATTTTCCATAAAGTGGATGGACACAGATCCAATTCCTGTGCCCGATGGCGGATAGACTCATTCGGGTCTTCCTCAATGCTACGCTCTACAGCAGCAATAACTTCTTCTGTACGCACCGTACGGCGTCTCTGGGGATGCGAGTTATCAATAAGAGTAAACGTGGTACGAAAACGTTCCATGGTTAATCGAATTAACTGCTCTGATGGACGATTTTGTCGACGATAAAATGGACGTAGTGCGCGATACGTATTCCGCACAAAACCATTATTTTCGAAATAAAATTGCACTATTTGCAAGCGTTGTTCAGGCGTGAGTCTATTCATGATGAATTGCCAAACCAAACTGAGAATAAATCACTTGACAGCTGTTAAATCGGTCGCCATCTTGAACAGCAATGCCAACTTAAAGTTCTATACGTCTATAAAAAACACCCTTTATAAGTAAACAATTATGTAGAAAAAATGGTTATTCACACATATACTTAAGTGTAAATATCAATCCAGAAATGTATTTGCATATGTATATGTGCTCATCTATTCACAACCACTTTTTATGTTTGTTATTTGCTTACAATACATATATATATATATATATATATATATATGTATATATATATATATATATATATATATATGTATATATATATATATATATATATATATATGTATATATATATATATATATATATATATATGTATATATATATATATATATATATATATATGTATATATATATATATATATATATATACATATAATAATGTGATTAAACCAAAGGCAATATTTTTAGTTTTTACAAGTTTTATAAGTTAAATTTGTGTAGTATGTATAAAAATAATTCACTTTAATTATTATTAATTAGAAATGAAATGAAATGAAATGATTATGTTCACAATAAGTTTTCTTTTAAAAAAGGTTTTTGGTTTTATGAACAGCTTTTAAGTAAATTTTCGCACAACTTTAATATGTAATTTCAAAATAATTAACTTTTTCTCTTTAAATAAATACATCAACTGTTATGATATTTTTCAACTTTTCTTTACTGCCATACGAGTATATATACCGTTCTTCTTTAAATGACTTAAGGCACGACTATTGTCTTTACAACTGACTACTGACTTCTATCCGACTCTTTTTCTTGTACGACATTTTAAACTCTTTTATCTATCCTTATCTACTTTTCCTACCATTTCTTGCATGACGTACTAAATTATCAACACTATAATAACACGATGTAACTAATCAACAATGACATGACATAAAAATTCCAAGATAGACAAAAAGCAGTTGAATTGTGTTTAAGACGTGGAAGAAGTAAGATCGGTCATCAAACCATTTAGAGAAGAGGCGTGATTAAAATGTAGTACGAGGAAGACATTCGGTGGTCAAACCGAATAATTAAGGAAAAGTTAGAAGTGTCAAGTGAAATTATTGAAATGAGTTAGAACTTAAATATAATTAAAACTTAATGGTGAAATAAAATGTAACTAAAACTTAAAAGACTCTTTTAAAACTTACAAATGGGGGCTGAAGCCGGCAGAAGCTTACATATATATACTAAGGCTTTTATTATTATTATATATTATATTCTTTTGCGTATGTTATGTTATGTTAAGAGTTACATTACTTATGGTAACACTTGTATGAGTTCACCTTGAGATTATCTATTCTCGTATCGACGTACTCAAGTACTCGGTATTATAATGACCCACAGATGATAACCGCTTTATTTTTTATAATTAAAAGTACTAACGTCCATACCAGAAAAAGTGACATAGTCAGAGAGCTAAGTAAGTTGGCTATGTGATTTTTTCTTATTTTTCTTTAAATTAAAATAAACTATAACTTTATATATAAATAATAAAACATCATAAACACATGCGACACGTACATTGAAACAAATTTTTGGTTCTTATAAATAAAAATAATTGAAGTTTTCTAAATTATTATTTTGTTTCTGGTAATATATAATACTATTCCACATTACCACACAGTGGGGATCTACATTACCCAGCAATTTTTTAAACGATTCAAATTTTTCTTATATGTATAAGTATTTTTAATATAAAAAAAATAAAATTTTTGAAAAATAATAAGTTGGGCAACGTATTGCAATTTATCTGGTGAAAATTTTATTAATATTATACTTTTCCCAGAAAAGCATAATATAGCATTTGCTTCTCATGGATTGCATGAGGATTCTCTGAGAATCAAATTCGACAATTTTTTGTATTCAGGAAGTCATCGAGATCAAAATAAGCTTCATCAGAGCAGTAAGTTTTTTTCGAAAACATTGTCATTGACTTTATTATGCTCTATTACGTATTAAGCGAATTACCCGCTCAGATATTTCATTCCATACTTAATCAGATCATATCTTCTTTATAATACTGTTACATTTTTATACTATCATAAAAATGTTTAGTTTATTAAGGTTCGTTATTTTAAAATAAAACTGAATTAGTATCTATACTTTTCGTAACACTTATTGAAGAAAAACACAACGCCACAACTGCACTTTATTGTTTATGATACACCTTGTTTACTGTTTAACGTCTGCACAAAAACTGACTCTTTCGCAACTTAAGAATGGATTTTCATACCCTTTTCAGCTAAATCTAGAACCTTCTAGATTTATCAAGTAACGAAATCAAACCGCAACGGTTATGGAATCAAACCATAACGGTCATTTCAGCTTAGCCTAGAACTTTCTAGATGTATCAAGTAATGAAACGAAACCGGTCATTTTAAATCTATTCAACTCTACAACATTTAAAACTAAAATGAAAATTCTACACTAATAGATATAAATACTACAAATTTTATTTTATAACTCACACACAAGCATTATATTAACAAATTCTACGAATTAACTTAAACAATAACGGTAGGATAACAGCATGATTTTTCGTAACAATAAAAAAAATCACAATTTTCTAAAAAAAAAATATTTTTATTTTAATATTAAAAAGTGCACTCTCACAGGAACACTTTTTATAAGATTGTTAAAAAATTTATGATCATCTTAATAAAAGATTATTTCATTCTTTATCCTTATGTGTTTTCTTAATTTACTTTCAATGCTAGTTCTTGATTTATTGCATTTTTTTATAATGGCAAATCTCCCAAACTAACAATTTATTGGAATTGAAGCCTATTACTACCATTTGTATTAAAATTGTCTATGCAACGTTAAGCATTACAAAAAAATTCATTTTGTTGGTTGGTTAAAACAGAATTAAAATTTGATGTTAAGGAAGTGTTACCTTTTAAATATGTTCCTGTTACATCCGTAGACGTTCCAACGTTTGTAATTTTTGAATAACAATTTATTAAAATGTATAAGACAATGCTTTTCATTTGAAAAAGTAACTCAACATTAATTTATAGGACCGGTTGTAGCTTTTTGATACACGCGTATCAAAAAAAACATGAAAAGGGATACAAACCTGTAACTGTGTAACGACTTTCAAAGACTACTGAGTGAAAGATCATGAAGACAACAAAGCGGAAAAAGTTTTTTATTTTTTTAGACTGAGAAAAGCACGATAATTTTAGTTGCCCAATTTTTTCTTAATTCTCTTATAAAATTCAGCATTCTTATTCATTTAGCATTCAAGCTAATTGTCTTAATTTTTTACAGCTTTAAAAGATACGTATAGAGAACAAAAGAGAATTGTGGAGAACGAGAAAGTTTGTACCTCTTTCCATTCTTCTTTCCTCTCTCCTACAAAACTGAAATTTGCCGTGTCTCTTCCCGGTCTTAATAATAATATTCTCCTTTTTTAGGCGTTAATATTTACAAACCATATCCGCCAACGAAGTGCCGCGTAAAATGTTAGTCAACGATTGTTTTTGTTGCATTCTTGAGGTCATCTGCATTATTACACCGCTTGTCTCAAAGTAAAATATTACAATTTTTCCCCTAAAAGGTACTAAATAAATTGAAAAGTTTAAATGTGTTTTCTGCTTCAAAATCAATTTGAAAACAACAAAAAGTGTGTTGAAACTTTTTTGTAAATTTCTTTACACGCAACATTTTGACAAAACATGTATATGACAGGCTTTACTGGTAGCTTAAGTAAGCTTACATACGTACATAAATTGGAAAATCATATCCATAAAAACCTACATACATACATACATGCAAATATATAATTAATTTATTATCCCCAGTAAACGCAAACAGTCAACCAACAAACATCCAATACCCGATAATGTCTCTCTTTAACCATGTTAAAAATTGTCTTCTTTCTGTTTGTATGTGCGTAAATGTATATTTTTAAATATATCTGTATATGTGTGTGTATTGTTTATGTTTCAAAATGCGTTTTTAACACTGCAGTCACACGATCAAGTTTTTTTACAATTCTCTTTCAAGAAATTTACACATACTGCTTGTCAAAATTCACAAAAATTGAAAGCTGTGACGTAGGCTGCACGCAATTTCAAAGCAAGTTTTTCAACAAGATGTTTTTTTTTTCCTCTTCCACCGACAGTTTTGTTTCGGCGGCAATAGAGTTATATGCCTTAATTTTTAAATTATTCCGTCTATATGCAGGAATATTCATGTTCCACAGAACTTCATGCCTTCTGTATATCTCTATGAACTACAAAACGTCGTTATATTTGTTTAATTTGTTCACAAACATATTTAAAAAAAAAACAAAACAATACTGGCGGCAGAATACGAATTAAAATTTGGAATAAAAAAACTGCAGTCAGCTGTTTTCTTGACTGTAATTTGAAACACTCAATTGAACGAAAAATTGAAAGCAAACTCTCAGCAAATTTTAAAAGTGTGAGTGTATTGGTAAAAAAATGAGAGAAATTTTAAAAATTGAATGAAAACTTGATCGTGTGACCCCCAAGTAATACTATATTGTGTATGCATGTATCACCAGGACCACACACGGCACGTTTAGTTGGGCAATTCTTGATTTTGTAGGAGAGAGAGGAAAGAGGAATGGAAAGGGGTACAAACTTGATCGTACTCCGCAATTCCTTTTTGTTCTCTCTTCGTATCTTTTATAAAGATGTAAAAGAAGAAGACAGGTAGCTTGAGGCCGAATGAATGGCTGAATAAGAATGCTGAAATTGCCGAAACAAAATTGGTGTGTGTAGACACAGGGGCAATTTTAAAAGAAAATTGAGAAAGAATTGCCCAACTAAACTTGGTGTGTGTGGTCCTGGTCTATGTATAATAATAATGTATTTTAACAGTGGGAAGAAAAAAGAAAATCATCTGTTACAAAAAAATCTGTTCAACAAGTGTCAGCTAAATCAATACAAAAGCTGTCATCAACAACGTCATCTTCCTTTATTGGAGAACAGAATGTGGTATCTATAGGTAACGTTGATAACGAGGGAAGCTTCATTACGAGTCAAATTCTACCTCTTGCTATGTCAATGGAAGTGATGCCAACAACAAAAAGTTCTTTATTACTCTCAGCGCCAATAATAACTAGTCCTTCTGTGGATGGCAGTGGTAGAGGTGTTAATACAACCAGCATACAAAGTGAGCTTTCAGCCATGAAACTTACAGATGAACAGGGCAATGAAATTGGCGAAATTGTTAAAGAAAAGCAACAACAACAATCTGTGCAAGCTTCATCATCTGTTATGGTTATAGATGGCGGCAATAAAAGCATGTCGGCTGACTCTAAAGTTTCGTCATCATCTAAAATATCATCAGCCTCTATGCTTAAACAATCGGCCACTACATCGATTGCAGAGGCCCAAGAGTCTTCACCACTGGTGAGTTGTTCTTCTTTTAAATCAACGCAGAAACAAGAAATTATCTCATCCTGTACCAGTTTGTTGTCATCTACAAAATCTTCACAATCTATTGAAAAATCTCTCAAGTCTTCAACAGCTGTTGTTGAGGATCAAGAGTTTTAAGTGAAAGAATATATATGCTTATGGGGCGATTTTTTATTTCGTATTTAAATGTGGAAATAGGTAGTAAAATCCACCTAAATTTATAAAGTTTGTTTGTAATTAAAATATAACGTAATATTATAAAATATACCAAAGCGAATTCATACAAGGTGAAATCATCAAGTATCTCTGTGTTTAAAATATTCGTGATTTGTCAAGCAACACGGAGATAGTTTATGGACTCCGAGCACATAAATGTACACAGGTTTGATATCACCTTGTATGAATTTGCCTTGAGCAAAACTTTTAAATAACCCATTTCCAAATAAAACAACTGTTTGAAATATATCAAAAAAAAAAAACCAAGCTAAGTCTTGAGGCGAATATAAATAAACGTGTATAAATAACACAGGCCTACAAAATTAAATTAATTTTGCGGTACCGGAGGTTTCATAGTCACATTGAATACCTATAATAGTAAGCTCCAAACGCTATAAATTCCTTTTTTAATCATACATGAAAACGAGAATGTTAGGCTATAAAATTTGCAATAACTCGACAACTAGCTCTCTGATTAAATTGAACAAACCACCAAAAAAATCGGTAATACCATAATCTTTAAATGTTATTATTATCAATTTTTCAGCAGTCTTACAATTTATAAGATATTCAAAAAGTTTTGTCAAAAAGCAAATATTTTTCAAGAAAATTTCTTTTTAAAAAAATCATTAAAAATTTAATATAAAGACAATTATAAATTTAATTCTTAACATTGATACCTGCATATGTTACAAATAAAATGAGCCAGAGTTCTATTAAATCCATTCATAAGTTCCAAATTTATTCACTAGATATGGTAGTACCTAAGAAATTACGCCATACAATTTTATAACAAATGATTTTTTGTTATTTTAGGTGCTACCATTAAATTTAGAATAAACTAAGAACTAATGAACATATTTTGATAAATATTTCTCATTTCCTTTAAAACATATGTAGGTGTTAACCGTAAAAACAAACTTTAAGATTTGATTTACCATATATTAAACTTTTAATGATTTTTTAAGAAGAAATTAAAGGTTATTTTATTGCTAGTTCGCCAGTTATTACAAATCATATGGCGTAATCTCCTCGTTTCAATGTACTTCGAGAGCTACATGTGCGATTAAACACTTAGGCATATAATTTGAATCAGGGTATGGTGTATACTAGAAATCAGTTTTGGCGGCACCAAACCCATTGTAGGCCTATGGCATGTAGATTTACAGCTACTCTCAAAAATATTTTGCTTTTATTTTATTAAATATTAAATAATTTAACTCGTTATTGTAAAAGTTTAAAAATCATTTGTAGTTCATGAGATCTGTAGGTCATAAAAGTATTTTCGTTTTTATATTTTTATTTACTGTTGACTTTTTTTATGTTGTTTTGGATGAAATGTTGTGTTACCGAACCACCACCATGTTTTACAGTAGTGAATTGAAAGTTGTTGTAGTTTTTTTTTACTGCAAGTAACATGCAACAGACTATGCTTTCTTACCACAAGAAAAATACTTTTTATTGAAAGTATACAAGTATGTATAATAATTCATAATTATGAATTGTAAAGAGAAAGGACAGAGATTTTCGACCAAAAAAAAAATTTATATCAATTATACTTTTCATATTATTAATCAAATGTTTGTTAAAAAAATTTAAGAAAAATATTTCTATGAGTCACTGTATGCAAGTGTAATTTAAATCACCATTGCGAAACAGTATTTTGTACCTATTAAATGCAAAATGATATTTAAGTACGCAATCAAAAGTTGGCCCTTAACATAATAAAAATAAAACATTAAAAAAAACATAATTCAACATTTTCTGAATTTCTTTTTAGAAATTTAATTTAAATGAAACTTATAAAAAAGGTAAAAGTCAAGTTGAGTTGATATGCATTCATGCATTTGCAGCACTCTTGCATATAGTACATTTTGCATGTATGTATGTATGCATGGATTTACGAGCGCTTGTACTTCTAAATATCTATTAATAAAATTTAACAATATATAAGGCCCCGATTATGGTTCACAACACTTAACTATTTTGGTGTTGTGTATTGTGAATTGCGATTATCGTTTACATCACTTATCTGTTGTGTTGTATTATCAGTTGTGTATGTTAATTTTCGGCGATTATATTTCACAACATGTTGTCTTATGTGTTGTAAAAACTTATAAAAATAGACAACTGGTTATTAGGTGTTGTCTCATTGTTGTGATTAGATTTTTGTCGGCTTAAAATTCAAAATGCAGAATAATTTTTAAGTAAAATTGTAAGAAATGTATTTTCAGTGGATTTTTTTGAAGATTTTTATTTAAAATTCAACAAATAGATGTCTGAGAAACTGCATCATATCATTGATTCCACTTCCTTGTAACTACTATCTGCAAAAAAAAAACTAAAAAAAGCAAACACCGGATTGATGGTTTTAAAAAATTAGTCTGTTTTACCAGTGAAACCATTCTGGTTTATGTGGAACAATTTAAAAAATTTAATTCCAGAAAATGTTTGCTAACATTGTATTTGACAGTTCTAATGGGTTGGAACTGTTCTGAATTTTTTTTACGAACTTGTGCGATGTCTGTTTCTGTGTACTTATTATCGAAAAAAATAGAAACACGTTAATCTCCAAATTTTTTGGTTTTATTTAACTTTAACAAAATATATTTATTTTAGTGCACTTAATTTTTCTTTTTTTTTTAATGTTGTTTTCTTTCAACTTCGCAGTTTTTTGCATGCACGCTTGTATTTTTAGGAAAAAATATACTAACATTAATATACAACTGTGTGACGTACACAACAGCTAGATGTTGTGAACCATAATCGCATGTTCAATTAATGTTGTGTTGTAAGTGAGACAACACAACATTTTTGTGTTGTGAACCATAATCGGGGGGTTAATCTTTATTTGTGTTTAATTTCATGAGTTATTTATTCAGTACAATAAGTACTAAAGGGGATAGCATATCTATATGGACCATTTCATCAGAAGCTACTCTGAATCCTCAGTAGATTACTCCAACGTTTCTTGCAAACATTAGAAAGTTTATATTGTATTTAAAAGCAATTGACTAAATAAGAATTATAAAAAAATAAATATTTATTCAGTTCAATGCTTACTGAGTTTTTTGTTTGAATATTTGAATCTTTTCGTAACTATTGACAAATAATGCAAATTATCATTGAGGCACATTTTCATAATAAGCCTGAATAACTTTAACGCGTTGCTCGATTGTGTATCTTTCCATATTTCAAATTGAGTTAGTCTGAAATTGAGAAATGTCAATGAAATGAAGGAAAAAACTTGACATTTAGGTGTGGTTCACATTCAACATCGGCCCTTAAAATTTAACCATCCTTTAGAATATTAGCCTCTCATGCTGATGATACACGATACTTAAATACGTACTTCGCGAAGTATGAGTGGTAGTACGGTATTGTGATACACATTACTACAAGTTGTACTTTTTCATTTAAAAGAAAAATTTTAAAGGTAAACATACGGCAAAATGGATGATGTGGTGGCATTATTAATAATTATTTGAAAAGAATAAGAAAAAAGAAGGAACAAGAAAAAGAGCATAGTGTAGAGAATGGTTAAAAGAAAAAGATGAATTATCAAAATATTTTTAATAATATTTTCACTTTTTTAACTTACAATATTAGGCACACAAATTAGGCCCAGATTATGGTTCACAACACTTAACTATTTTGGTATTGTTTGTTGTGAATTGCGATTACCGTTTACAACACTTATCTGTTGTGTAGTCTTTTCAGTTGTGTATGTTAATTTTCGGCGATTATTGTTCACAACATGTTGTCTTATGTGTTGTAAAAAAGGATAAAAATAGACAACTGGTTATTAAGGGTTGTCTCATTGTTGTGATTAGTTTTTTTGTCGGTTTATAAATTAAAATGCAGAACAATTTTTGAATAAATGTATTTTCAGTGGATTTTGTTTGAAGATTTTTATTAATTTTTTTAAAATTCAACAAACGGTTGTCTGAGAAACTGCATCATATCATTGCCTCTACTTCCTTATAACTACCATCAGCAAAAAAAAAAAGCAAACACCGGATTGATGGTTTTAAAACATTGGTATGTTTCACCAGCGAAACCATTATTGTTTATGTGGAACAATTTAAATAAATTTAATTCCAGAAAATGTTTGCCAACATTGTATTTAGCAGTTCAAATGGGTTGGAACTGTTCTGATTTTTTTTACGAACTCGTGCGATGTCTGTTTTCTGTATACTCATTATCGAAAAAAAATAGAAACACGTTAATCTCCATTTTTTTATTTAACTTTAACAAAATATATTTATTTTAGTGCACTTCGTTTTTTTTTAATGTTGATTTCTTTCAACTTCCAATTTTTTGCATGCACGTTTGTATTTTTAAGAAAAAATCTACTGACATTAATATACAACTGTGTGACGTACACAACAGCTATATGTTGTGAACCATAATCACATGTTTAATTAATGTTGTGTTGTTAACGAGACAACACAACATTTTTGTGTTGTGAACCATAATCGGGGGGTTAATTTTTATAAGCGCGACGCTCTCCGCTGTTCTAAAAAAAAAAAATTTTTAGTACAACAGCATGATGCACGATACTTTTTATCGGGTGTTTTTTATAGACGTATAGAACTTTTAGTTGGCATTACTGTTCAAGATGGCGACCGATTTAACAGCTGTCAAGTGATTTATTCTCAGTTTGGTTTGGCAATTCATCATGAATAGACTCACGCCTGAACAACGCTTGCAAATAGTGCAATTTTATTTCGAAAATAATGGTTCTGTGCGAAATACGTATCGCGCACTACGTCCATTTTATCGTCGACAAAATCGTCCATCAGAGTAGTTAATTCGATTAATCATGGAACGTTTTCGCATCACGTTTACTCTTATTGATAACTCGCATCCCCAGAGACGCCGTACGGTGCGTACAGAAGAAGTTATTGCTGCTGTAGAGCGTAGCATTGAAGAAGACCCGAATGAGTCTATCCGCCATCGGGCACAGGAATTGGATCTGTGTCCATCCACTTTATGGAAAATTTTGCGGAAGGATCTTGGTTTGCGTGCTTACAAAATCCAACTCGTGCAAGAATTGAAGCTAAACGATCATCAAGTAAGGCCTAGATTCGTCGAATGGGCCCAAAACGAGATTGCCGTTGTTCCCGATTTTCATAAGCAAATTTTGTTTAGCGATAAAGCGCACTTCTGGTTGAATGGCTACGTAAACAAACAAAACTGCCGCATTTGGAGTGAAGCTAATCCTCAAGTGTATGTCGAAACACCGTTACATCCAGAAAAACTGACTGTTTGGTGCGCTTTATGGGCTGGTGGAATCATTGGTCCGTACTTCTTCAAAAACGATGATGGCCAGAACGTTACAGTCAATGGTGATCGGTATAGAGCCATGATTACTAACTTTTTCATTCCTGAATTGAACAACCATGATGTTCAGAAGTTGTGGTTCCAACAAGACAGCGCAACATGTCACACAGCTCGTGCCACAATCGATTTATTGAAAGACACGTTTGGTGACCGCCTAATTTCACGTTTTGGACCTGTGAATTGGCCTCCAAGATCTTGTGATTTAACACCGCTAGACTACTTTCTGTGGGGCTATGTAAAGTCATTGGTTTATGCGGATAAGCCACAAACGCTTGACCATTTGGAAGACAACATTCGCCGTGTTATTGCCGATATACGGCCACAAATGTTGGAAAAAGTCATCGAAAATTGGACGTCCAGATTGGACTACATCCGAGCCAGCCGTGGCGGTCATATGCCAGAGATAATATTTAAAATGTAGTGCCACAAGATTATCTTGCAATTATTGCAATTTAAAGTTCTATACGTCTATAAAAAACATCCTTTACAAGCTCCGCCCACAAAAATTAAAATACAGTGCCAGCTCGCTAATCCGAAGTTGTGTAATCCGAATTATCCAGTAATTCGAATTGAATTTATGCCGTATTACATATTCTATAGTCCGCATTGATTGCAAGTTCGCTAAACCGAATTTTTATTTGTTTTTTATTTTTCTGCTTTTTGATTAGTTTGTCTGTTTTTTTTTCCAAAACCATGTGTGAAATTTTAAAACTAACGGGACATCATTGAGATGCAGAGCCTTCTACGATTGACATTGTACATATTTAGTATGTTTTATGTCTTGTTGCTGAATGGTATTAGTTGCGAAAACATCAATTTAAGTAATATGGCTAAAAAGACGTACACATAAAACGCTGTCATTAGCTGATAAGCTTAAAATAATAGAACTATATCGCGGACAATCAGGAAATTTTTTAGCAAAGAAATTTGGTGTAGGAGCTTTAACAATTCATGGCATAAAAAAAATGCTGAAAATATTAAGATGTCAAAAAACTGTGTAAATATTTTATTCTGCAAAAATTACTGTATCTAAATATGTAGGTACATATTATAAGATTTACTTAAAATTCTGATGGAAATACTTCATTTATTAGTTCAGAGACAGCACAGATAATGTGGAATCAAAGCCTATAATTCTGAAACACGTTAAAACACGTGAAGCTGTGCAGGCCTTAAATATTTCAATAGATTGGGCAAAGGAACGAGGTATGCAAACAGGTTTCATATTGATGCTAAAAGAATTGCGGAACAAGGCTGTGGAAGCATGTGCGCTGAAAGAGAAGCAAACCTACATCACAAATTATGTATGTTAAAAAAAACTGTATTTGAGAAAAGCTTTAATTTTTGAATTTTTGATTAATAAAAATACAATAAATTTCTTTTGAAATCCTGGCTTGTATTTTATTGCCGAATATAGTGAATTATGATACATAATAAATGCATATCCAGTAATCCAAATATCTTGTTAGTCCGAATCAGAGTCTGCAATCATTAATTCGGATTAGCGAGCTGGCACTGTACATATTTTGATATTCATACTTCGAAGTATACTTTTGTAACACGACAGCATGCTCGACGATACTTATTTCATACTTGTACGACTAATAGTAATATCTATCAGTAGCATTACTCTAACTTTAATTAAAGTGACCTTAAAATGTTAAGCTGAAGTTACACAGCACGCGTAGCGCGAGTTACATATAAATCATCAAATGATAATATTGACAAGTTTTTGGAAGACATAGGTAAATGAACATAAAGTTCATGTACATTTAAAATTACAATTAGGTCAGACATTATTTCGAAATAAAGTTATTTCTCTTTTGCAATAATGGCAAAAGCTGACGATATAAAATAATAAATAAAAGTTCATTTACATTTCAAATTAGAATAAGCATACCGTTGCAATTTTGGTGATAAAGTATATTAAGTTAATAAAAGCAAATTAAGTTAATAAAAGCAATAATTGTAAAATAAAACTCTGTCAATTGTAAAGCTGTTGTGTTGATGAAATAAAGTGTTTTTGTTCAAAAGAAATAAAGTAATTTTTTAAATAAAATAAAAAGAAACTTTGTTTTTTTATTATTCAGCGTACTTCTGAATATTTTAATGACGCAGTCGGTAGGATCCTTTTAACTAAATCAAAGGGATCCAGTGATCGAAATACGAAAAAAAATTCAGTGAAACAAAATTTTAGTAAAAGAAAAA
This sequence comes from Thelaira solivaga, assembly GCA_947397855.1. Taxonomy (NCBI): domain Eukaryota; kingdom Metazoa; phylum Arthropoda; class Insecta; order Diptera; family Tachinidae; genus Thelaira; species Thelaira solivaga. The sequence goes on from OX377615.1 coordinate 9,883,357, forward strand.
AAAAATTTTTTTAAAACACTTCAAATCAGTCTTATAGACAATTTTTATTCACCAACTAGTGCAGCAAATACACACGGAAAACGGTGTATAAGCCACTAATCTCAAAAACACAAAAAGAAGGAAGTGCAGCAAATACACAAGAAAAACGTGCGACAACAACAGCAAGCAGATCAACAGCAGCAACATCAAATAATAGTAAACAATTCAAAAGACGCAATGCTAAAAACAATAAATCATCTACCAATCTTCACCGGAACCGGCGACGTTACCGTGAACAGTTTTTTCTCCAGCACGGAATATCTTTTATCAACAATTCCAGAGTAATATTTACGAAAGGAGGCGGTGGGAATGATTTTCTACATGGTAATACAAGGTCAGGCCAAGGATGCAATAATAAACTTACCAACCCCAGACGACTGGAGCTTGATAAAAGAGACCCTGAAGTTACGGTATAGACCGAATGTAGAACCCCACCAGATTTACAAAATGATCTCCAACCTGAAAGTAAATTCGGTAAGTGAGTTATTAGTGGAAATACAAAATATTAAGTATAAGTCAGATGAGTTAGCAGTGTATTACCGAAATGATCATTATATTGATTTATCTAATGCCTTTTAGTAAATACAGTTAAAGAGATGACGCAAGGTACGCTATTAGACAAAATTTACGAATTAAGACAATTGACAGACGTTGTTGTAATAATGGCCCAAAGACGATTTGAAAATACTTGCATAAGACCAGAATATAGGCGACACAATAGAGAAGAAAAGTATAAGTCAAATTTTAATCAAAACAAAAGAAATCAACAATTTGAAAATAGATGGAATCCTAATAGACAAAATAATTTTAATAATAACAATAATAATAACAATGCGTATAATCATCAAGGACGAAACAGATTCCAAATGATTTTAGAAACAACAATGCTTCTGGTAATTTCCAACGATTCCCACAACCGAGACTGCTCAGAACAAATTCCAACCAGTTTCGTTGGAATACAGCTAGGCAAAACCGAGAGGAACCAATGCAAGTAGAGAATGTTGCAATAAGCAGGCCTCAAACAGCAGGAAACAATAATCATAGACTTGGCCAAAAACGCTTAAGCTATGATAGGCAAAGCTATGAAGGTCTGGAAATGAATAACACAGTTTTTTTATGAAGCAGCCACGGAATGGTTGCCAAAGGTAAAATTAAATATAAATAAAAAAAAGTACTTAGCATTAATTGACACAGGAGCTAGCCTTAGCCTAATTAGTCATGAAATAAAAAAATTTGAGAAAGTTAAATTAAAACATCCAATAACATTTAGCACCTTAACAGGTAAAGACACCATTAACTACGAAATACATACTGAATCACCTAAAGAATTTAGCTTACCAAGCAATGCAAGAATTAGATGGAAAATAACACCCGTAAGAGGGAGAAGTTATGACTTTATTATAGGAATCGACATATTAAATACTTTGAATGCACACATAAATATAGAGAAAAAACAAGTAACACTTAACGGAAAGGTTTCAAGTTTCTTAAACTACCCATACAATTTTAACCACATCTATACCCTTGAAGCTGGTATTTCAAATCTAGAAAAGTTAAAATTATATCATTTAAATGAAGAGTATAGAGAAATTTTTAAGCTTTTGAAACGATATAACCAATTACTATTTAAGGAAGGAGATATCTTAACAAACACTACTGAAATTCAACAACAAATAAAAACAACTACGCAGCAACAAATTAATTCAAAATTATATAGGTATCCTCCTCAACACGAAGCTGAGGTTAGGAAACAAATCAAAGAAATGGAAGAGCAAGGTATAATTCAGAAAAGTCACTCAAGATATTCAAGTCCACTTATAGTAGTCCCGAAGAAAATTGATAATTCAGGAGAAAAATAGTATCGTATAGTCATAAATTATAGAAAATTAAATGAAGTCACCATAGACGACAAATACCCGTTGCCGAACATTGACTCCATATTGGATAAGCTAGGAAGGGCTCAATATTTTACTACAATAGATCTGAGAAAGGGATACCACCAGATTTTAGTGAAAAAAGAGGATAGGGAAAAACTGCATTCGTTACACCACATGGTTTGTATGCGTTTATTCGAATGAAATTTGGCTTAAAAAATGCACCAGCCATATTTCAGAGGTTGATGAACGAAATTTTAAGAGATTTTATAAATAAGACTTGCGTCGTGTATTTGGATGATATTTTGATTTTCAGTACATCATTAACAAAACATATAAAAGCAATAGAAGACATTTTTAGAATTTTAAAAAGTAAGAACTTAAAAATACAAATTGACAAATAAAATTTTTTTAAAAATGAAACCGAATTTTTGGGACATACGAGTATACTAACAAAAGACGGTATGAAGCCGAATCCAAACAAAATTGAAATTATAAAAAAATTGGAACTGCCAAGAATATTAAAACAAATAAAAAGTTTCCTAGGTTTAACAGGCTACTACAGAAAGTTCGTAAAAGATTATGCAAAAGTGACACAGCCTATTACCAAATACCTGAAAAGAGACACAAAAATTAATACAAAAGATCCGACTTATATTGAAGCTTTCGAAAAATTAAAAACATTAATCAGTACACATCCTATTTTACGTTACCCTGATTTTGAAAAAGAATTCGCATTAACTACGGATGCTTCCAATTACGCAATTGGTGCAATATTGGCACAAGGAGGGCACCCAGTGTGTTTTGCATCAAGAACGCCATAACCACGAAAGAAATTATTCTGCGACAGACAAAGAATTTCTTGCGATAATGTGGAGTGTCAATTATTTCAGGCCATATATACGAGGTATGATCAAAAAATAACCGTTATTTTCAATTTTTTTTCAAAAAGTATTTATTTATTCATCAATAACTATCTTGTCCCCTTCAAAGTATTCCCCCTACTTATGCCAGCGTTTTTTCCAATCCTCTGAAACGCGCTTTTTAGTATTGCCAAAAGCTCCTGTTTCGATTTTTCTTTTATCTCCTCAATCGTAGCAAAACGCTTTCCTTTTATCGGTGTCTTCAGTTTTTGGAATAGGAAAAAGTCTCAGGGGGCCAAATCTGGTGAATACTGTGGCTGAGGCATGATTACGGTGTTGTTTTTGGCCAAAAAATTACGAACAAGTGACGATTTTTTTTTTTAAAATTCAGCAATTTTGGAACAATCTTCGCTGCCGCATGTTTCATCCCTAAAACATCCGTAAAAATTGCTTGGCATGAGCCGAACGATATGCCAACATCATCAGCAACCTCTCTAGTAGTGATTCGACGATTATCCAAAATCATTTTCTTCACTGCTTCAATGTTTTCATCGGTTGTTGACGTGCTCTGGCGACCAGGACGAGCATCGTCATTGACATCTTCTCGGCCTTCCTTAAACCGTTTTTACCACAATTGAACTTGTGTTCTGCTCATAGTAGACTCGCCAAACGCCACAACATTTCAAATGTCCTTGCACATTTAATTTCATTTTTTACGCAAAACTTAATACAGTTTCCTTGATCTATTTTTTGAAATAGTACAAAATCGAAGAGCACACCAAAACACGACTAACCTTTTTATCTGTCAAAAACAAACTGACAATCCAAAATGGCTGATATTGTCAACATAAATAACAGACATAAAAAAAATGCGAATATCGAACATACGTACCTCACGAAAATTTAAAATAACGGTTATTTTTTGATCATACCTCGTATATGGAAGAAAGTTCAGAATTTATACTGACCATCAACCAATAAAATATCTACATTCAAAATATAAAGGAAAAGATATGTCTCCTAGACACCAACGATGGTTATTAAAGTTAGGAGAGTATCAGTTTGACATAGAATACTTAAAAGGAAAAGAAAAATTTTTTTTTTTTTTTTAATTATTTATTATTATTGAATCTTTCTATAAGAAAATTACAATAAGTATCCAAATCTTAACTGTAAAAAAATATAAAAAAAACTTAAATAATTATTACCAATATAATAACTAAAGGGTGTCCCAACAAGAACACAAGATTTAAATTTGGCGCCATTCGAAGTGTCATTGTTTGACATGATAACCAGTTTTTTCTTGCCTAGAATTGAAGAAATGTATGTGGAGGGCTTGTGTTTTCAACAAGACGGCGCCGCATGTCATACAGCCAGAGAAACAATTCAATTGCTGCATCAGTCATTTCCCGGTCGTGTTATTTCGCGTTTTGGAGACCAGAATTGGCCGTCTAGATCGTGCGATTTAACACCATTAGACTTTTTTCTTTGGGGTTTTTTGAAGTCGATGGTTTACGCGAATAAGCCGACGACGACTCAAGCTTTAAAAGAGGAAATTGGACGCTGCATTAATGAAATACCGCAGCATTTATGCAAAACGGTCATTGAAAATTTCATTAAAATATCGCGTGTGTGCCAGCAAAGCCGCGGCGGCCATCTGCCCCATATGTTGTTCCATACATAACCTCATTCTGTCTACTTTACAATATAATAAAGTTTCACAATTTTTTTTTTAAATATCTGTGTTTTATTTAAAATTTAAATCTTGCGTTCTTGTTGTGACACTTTTTAGTTACTTGTACTCAAATCTTAAAATAAAAGGAATATTCTACGTTAAAAAAGAAAATAGAGTTGCAGATTTTGTAAGCAGAATTCAAGATAATAAAGGCATTCAGTCAGAAGATGTAAGCCGTGAACATACAGAAACTTTGAATTATATTGACAATATAGAAAATGATTCAACTATGGCAACAATACATTCAGCTGATGAAAATTTTTCAGATCACTTCTTTATAAAAGAAGAAATAGTTAACAAATACAAAACCCAAATAATTTTAACAAACACCAAGACAGAAGAATTTGTAGACATTCATGGAAAAAGAATAATTTATATAGCAGAAAGTGATTTTGAACAAATGGGCGAAATTTTTAGAAAATATATTTCAAAAGGCAAAATAGGAATATTTTCAGAACTACAGGGTGGGCCAAAAGAAACCAAGGGGTGTAAAAGCTTAATAACTTTTTTGTTTATTAACTTTTTTTTATTTTTTCTTTCAGATTATATAATATACAAAATGGAAATTTTTTTACACTAAGTATGAAAAATGATGTCTCTTAAATGACCACCGTTTTCAGCTTCGCACTGATGGGCTCTTTTTAAAGCATTTTCCATAACATCTTTCAAAACTTGTGGCTGTAGCGTTCGAATTTCTGCAACAATGTTTGCCTTGAGTTCAAGGATTGTCTCTGGCTTGTTCACATACACTCGCTCCTTCAAAAAACCCCAAAGAAAATAGTCGGGTGCTGTCAAATCTGGCGATCGCGCTGGCCAAATAATTTCCGAATTTCGAGAAATTATTCGCTCTCCAAAAATTTGACTTAAAAGTGCCATTGTGTCTCGGGCAGTATGGGCAGTGGCTCCGTCCTGCTGAAACCACATACCAGGTCTGTTTTCAAGAGCAGGACGTAAAAAATTTTCTATCATAAAACGATACAGCTCTCCATTTACGGTTACAGCACTTCCATCTTCATTCTCGAAGAAGTAGGGCCCAATGACATTTTCAGATGTGATCCCACACCATACTGTACACCTGATGGGGTGCAATTGGCGTTGATGAATGGCTCTTGGATTTTGAGAACCCCAGAACCTACAGTTCTGCTTGTTAACAAAGCCATTCAAATGAAAATGATTGATCTCTGGTTTAAATAATAAAATTCTATTGTTCTGGTTCTCTGTTCAGTTGTGAACCTCTCCATTATAAATTCTCCAAGTGTTGTCTATATAATCTGAAAGAAAAAATAAAAAAAAATTAATAAACAAAAAAGTTATTAAACTTTTACACCCCTTGGTTTATTTTGGCCCACCCTGTATCTGAACATAGTTATAATATAGTACAGGAAAAACTAATAACTATGTATTCAAACGATAGACAAATTCGGTTTACTAAACTCACACTTAGAGCACAGGACATTGTGACGGAAGTTGAAGCCGTCAAACAAATATCATTTTACCATATTAGAGAAAGTTTACATTCTGGCATACTTGAGACCTATAATCAATTGAGAAATAAAATATATTTCCCTAATTTTTTGGAATTAGTCCAAATAGTTATTAATCAATGTGATTTATGTCAGTAAGTAAAGTATGAAAGAAACCCAATTAAATATAAAATCCATTACACAGAAACACCTTCAGACAAAAACCAAATAATACACATTGACACATACGTAATTAAAAGGTTTAATTTTTTAGCAACTATAGACAGGTTTTCTAAATTCGGAGCAACATATCCATTAAGTGATAGAAATCAATTAACCTTAATAGAAATTCGGTAAGCCAAAAAAATTAGTGACAGATAACGAGTTTAATGCAGTAAGGATAAAAGAATTTCTTACCGAACAAGAAATTGAATTGCATTTAACTAAACCAAACAGTCATACTGGTAATGCCGATATCGAAAGACTTCATAGCACAATATCAGAAAAATTTAGAATTTTATATCAGACGGATAAAGATTTACATATAACACAACTGATTCAGCGTGCTATTAGAAATTATATTGACAGATATCGTTCAAGTATAAAATGCACACCAACAGACGTTCAAGAGAAACGTGTAAATTTAGAAAATATTAGAGAAATTCCAAAAGAAGGTAAAATAAAGAGAATTGATAAGCTCAATGAAAAAGGAGAAGATTATAGGGAAACAAGAGATGAAGGGTTTATAAAAAATTAGTTAGACATAACGAACAACCAAAATACAGAAAAGCACTTTTACGTAACATTCACACATGCAACACTAAAAGACCTTATAAATTTGCAGGTAATGACGATAATTATAATAATGACGATGATATGGATACCAACTAAAGGACCAATTAAAGGATTAATAACAAAAAAAAAACTCACAGACGAGACAGGATTTATAGATATTTACATAAAAGACCAAAAAATTATTGAGGAAATAGACATAGTTTTACATATAATAAATCTAAATGAAATTGAAGACATTTTAGACAACATTACTAACAATATTAGCCTAATAGACATAGAAAATAGGCATGTTCTTAACTTAGAAATAAACAAAGCTAGAACTAAACTAATGACACTATTACCAAGACAATATAGACGAAAACAAGGATTAATTAACAGAATAGGTAGCGTTTCAAAATGGTTGTTTGGAACTATCTACGACGACAGACAGAATTTACAAAATCGTCTCTCTAACATTAATGAAATTCAAGAGAATAATAACCAACAAGTTTTAATCAATAACTATTTTAATAAGACTCTAAGACACTTAAAAAAGGTTATAGAATATGATAGAATAAAATTGAAAAAAAAAAACTAATTCTATAAGTAAAGCTTTTGATAATCAAATGTATTTAGAATAATTTACTAATGTACAATTAATAAAAAATAAGATAGAACATTTGCAAGATAATGGAGTATCTGCAATATACGACCTTGTACACCCAAGTATTTTAAAAAGCAATGAAATACAAAAATACTACATAGATTACAGTAAATTAAAATATATCCAATTTACAGCTGCATATGTTAATAACTCATACCTTATTTTTGGAATTAAAATACCAAAGAAATTTATAACTGTAAAACAAAAAGTTTAAATATTAATGCCAAATAACGTAAAAGAAGAAATTTATTATATAATAGAACAAATTTTCGATTTTGAAAATAAAACGTATAGTACATTCCAAGAAAATAAACCATTAAAAGAATTTAGAATTAAGCAAACATTGTCTACTTAAAAATACATGCAAAATGATAAGTAACAACGATTTAGAAATATTTCAACTAGATATCGATACAATTATAGTAAAAAACTCAGTAAACATTAATGTAAACCAAACATGTAATAATAATACAATTGTTCTCAATGGAAATTATTTAATTAATTTTAATAATTGTTCAATCATAATCAAAGATTATTACTTTTCAAACATTATAGAAGTTGAAAAAGAAACAATTATATATCAAATACATAACATTACACACAAAATAACATTTGAAGAAATTGAGAGAGAACATAAAATCAATATAAAAAATATTAAAAAATTAACAAATCACACAAAGTTAACATATGGGCTTAACATTTCTATTGTAATTGTAATAATTTTTATCATTGTCCTCATTATAGCGAAACACCAAAATATAAAAATCAAATTAAATAATAGAATTCAGGAGAATTCTAAGCTAAAATGGGGAGTAGTTACATATAAATCATCAAATGATAATATTGACAAGTTTTTGGAAGACATAGGTAAATGAACATAAAGTTCATGTACATTTAAAATTACAATTAGGTCAGACATTATTTCGAAATAAAGTTATTTCTCTTTTGCAATAATGGCAAAAGCTGACGATATAAAATAATAAATAAAAGTTCATTTACATTTCAAATTAGAATAAGCATACCGTTGCAATTTTGGTGATAAAGTATATTAAGTTAATAAAAGCAAATTAAGTTAATAAAAGCAATAATTGTAAAATAAAACTCTGTCAATTGTAAAGCTGATGTGTTGATGAAATAAAGTGTTTTTGTTCAAAAGAAATAAAGTAATTTTTTAAATAAAATAAAAAGAAAATTTTTTTTTATTTTATTTTATTATTTTTTAATTCATCTTTATACTACTCGTATACAAAGAAACAAGTCGATCCACTTTCATCGGCGGCGGCTGATATGCCGTATTCGCATATGTAATTTTAAAATTGTTTATTATAAAACATTTTTATATCCTTCACAAAAAAGTTAAAAGGTTATATATTTATAAGTTTGTCATTACGTGTGTAATTTCTACACCGTATATGGGACATCCTATAAAGACATCCTATAAAGTATATATATTCAGAGTCGATTTAGCGATGTCCAACTGTCCGTGTGTATGTTGAAAACAGCTGTCTGAAGTCTCTAGAAAACCTACAGAAAAGTTTAACATGTCAATTTCTTGGAAGTTCCTGTTACAAATTTCGTATTGAAATTCAGCCCAATCGATCCATAAATAACTGAGCTATGAGCTCTGAAGTGCAACTACTTCTATTTTTTTTACCATTTTCGGAGCGTTATTTGCGTAATTTGTGTAAAATACAAAACGGACAAAAAACCTTTATATGCAGTTTTATTAGAAATAATAGCCATAAAGTCTGTGCAAAAAATCAGGGTAATCGGTTCACAAATGGGCAAGGAATATCAAAAATACCACCGAAATTTTACATTTTCATTGATTTTTGCTTTGTTTTTTTCTGTATTTTATCTAAAGTAAAAAGATATAGTATACAGCTTTTTAAAACATCACATTCATAGTATCTAGATCAAAACTCAGCGAATATATCCATTTTTTACCATTTTTGGTGCGTTTTTTTTCGTAATTTGTCTATAATACAAGACGAACAAAAAACGTGGTACGCAGCTTTATCTGAAATAACAATCATAATGTCTGTGCAAAAATTCATTGCAATCGGTCCACAAATTTATCAGAAAAATTAAAAATACAACCGAAATTTTAGATTTTCATCAATTTTTGCTTAGTTTTAAACATCACATTCATAGTATCTGAACCAAAGTCAGCTGCATAGATTCGATAATGGCGCAGCTATGAGTCAAAAATCGCGACTGCATCTATTTTTTGACAATTTTTGTTGCGTACTTTGTCGAAAATACACAACGGACAAAATAATGTGGTATATAATTTTAACATAAACAACAACCGTAATGTTTGTGCCAAAACTCAGAACGATCGGTTCACAAATGGCCGAGAAAAATGAAAAATATAACCGATATTGCACATTTTCATTAATATTTGCTCTGCTTTTGCTTTGTTTTTCATGCTGTCATGTGCGTAATGTTTGTATACACAAACATGAAACCTAAAAAAGTGTATTTCATCACGAATATTTTGTTTGAGTTGCTCAAGATTTTCTGGTATGTTTGCATAAACCTTGCTTTTCAGATATCCCCACAAAAAAAAATCCGGAGCAGTCAAATCAGGCGGCCGTGGAGGCCAATCACATCACCATTTGTTGAAATAACGTAACTTTCTCATCGCCACAGTAATCGATGATTGATTTTGGTAAAATGTTTTAACGATTAAAGCACGTTTGTTTCTCGAATATTTTTCCAGAAAGGACTGTTTCTCAGAACTCGTTAATTTTAGTTTCTTGAACTGAAATTAATTATTTATTTAAGGTTATTAAAAAATAGGTATTCCAAGAAAATTATTTTTATCAATATTTGTCATTTCGTTTTTTATTGTTATATAATTTTTAATTGTAAGTTTATATGACTTTTTTATTGAAAGGCTAGCTTATTAAGTTGAGGTCGTATTATAAAAATTAATTTTTTTTATAAATATTTCCCTCCAATAATAAATAAATAAATTTTTATATTTAATACAACCTCAAGCTGAACAAAGTGTGCATTTCAATTACATAATTTTTTGAAGAGAGTGAAGATAAATATGGTTAATTAAATATGTTTTCGAATAATTCTGTATGTTTTTTAGTATTTGTAAATATCTTTTCAGTATGACATTTCTAAATATGTTTAGGAGACATATAAGTGCATACATAGATACAAATGTGCATAAATACGTTGATTTCTCTAAGAGATTGCAAACCAACCATAGAATATTACGAGTTGGTATACATATCATTTTAAACAAGAGATCGTCTACATTTGTAATCTATCGCCCAAGTACTCAGAAAAGTCTATGGATTATTTAAAAAAATTTTTTTAAATTCCCTCATACCCAAGTACTCTTCCTCTGAGGGGCTTTTACCATTCCCCACTTTGCCAAGGTACCATTACAGATTTTGGCCAGGAAAATTATCAAAATCAAAAAGGAATTTAATTTGTAGGCTCTAAACTTTCTGGAAGTGTTTTAGCATTTTCAGAAAAATTCGTAGTTTTTATTTTATGATTCAAAACGGAAACTGCCAAATCTTTCAGAGCAACAGCAAGTATAAGATATGAATATTTGGTTGGTAGGCTACAAATCTAGATGATATCCTCTAAACTCTTACTTAAAACTATTATTTAATGACGTAAGATGAATTTTTTTGTATGTTTTTGATGTTTTAGAAGAATGTGTAAAGTTAAAAATATTAATACTTCGCTAACACAGTGAAGGGTATATAAGACCCGGCACAGCCGAATTAACTTGTTTTAAATAAAATTTTGTTATTGTTCAAAATAAAAAATTTTATACTAATAAATTTTATTATTTATAAGGTGAAAATTATCGTGAATAAAAAGTTGTTATTTTACTCTAGAGGGGTTGAATCTACTCCGTTTTTCTGTAAAGCAGGAGCCTGCCATTGAAAGCACAATTTCAGAAGAAGCCGATGTTTCAGGAATACCAAAGCATTTATTGGCCAACATCGCAATATTTGCAAAAGCCTGAAAAAATAAATAATACCAAATAAATTAGAAACTTTATAACTCACTTCTTCTTTTACCTCTTTGTTTTCTTTCCACCATCCCAAACTTTCGATATGATGAACAGGAACGTCAAAATACTCTTGAATTTCTGCTTCAATTGGCTTTTTTTTAACACATTCCTGATTCTGTAATGAAGTTCAACATTCTACTTTGAGTTTCTGAAATTTTCTTTTAAAATGTGAAATTGCAGTTTGTATGTAGCTAACGTACATTCTTTTTTTGCTTCTGGTTCATCACCGACAGTATTAAATTGACCAAATTTATGAATTTTAATTTCTTTAATTTTATTTTTGAAATACGGTTATCCAAATTTTTTGCTAATATTAAAGTACCCGGCAGAACTTTGTTTTCCGGAATTTTTTTGATATATTTAGACCATTGTTTTTTGCAGGGATCTAATAACGCTGCGACAAGGTGTGTTTTGACGATTTTAAATCTCTTATGAAGTTGTTTTTTGGCGAAATTGTACAAATGACTTATTAAGCTAAATGACGAATTATTCTTTTTCGGTTAATTTTGCGAATATATTTTCATAAAAATATATAACACAAGACACTGTAGCATATCTTTGTCCTTGTAAATATACAATTGCCTCTGAAAATATTTCTAGGAAATCAGCGAACACTTTTAAAAGCTCGCATTACATGGACGGAATTAATAAATATTCTTTTTTAGCTTTTAAAGAATTATGTTGATAATATCAAAGTTCACAATAAAAAGAAATGACAATAATTTCGTAAATAATTTGTGTTTTATTCGGAATCAACATCGGCCCTTAAAATTTAACCACCCTTTATTTATTCTCCCTTATATGTGAGAGATAGAAATATTTGCTTAAGTTTTAAATTAAGTTTCTTAAACTTTCGGAAGCTGTGTTATTTAAAATATCGTACGAAATAAATTTATGCATAGAGTGAGCCATACAATTGAATCTCAATATTTTTAATCTTATAGCAGCAACAATATTTGACCCGTCATTGGTTACAGCCTTAAAGGTTTTATTTTCCAAGTTAAAAATTGTATTGTTATCATTACTTTTTCGCTCACTGCTCCCGCAGTGTTTGGGTGTGAAAACAACCCCGTTTTGAGAGAAACGCATTTTAAAACAAAATTATCAGAAAAGTTAACTTAGATATTTATATGAGTTTCTTTTATTTATCAGTCCACATATCTAAAATTAAATTTATTACACTTGGGCATTGGCTTAATATTGGTACGTTTTTACCCTATCATATAAACGTTTAGTTTATTAAGGTTCTTTATTTTAAAATAGAACACAAGAAGTTCTCTTTTCTCAACACTTAATATAGAAACACATTTTTATTATAACCGTCGCAACGACATTGTTTATGACACTCCTTGTTTACAGTTTAATGTCATACACATGTTTGCATAGCACCGACTGCCTGGCATCGTGTTTGTGTACACAAACGTTACGTATGTATAACTTAAAAATTTCCACATTCCAGCATGTGGCTGTGAAAGTACACATTCATACATGCGAATACAGCAAAGTTCTGTCATGTTGCTTGTTCTACTGCGTTATTGTTATCTTCAGTTTTGTGCTAGTGTATTTGTATTTTGGTTGTTCTATGTTCTAGAGGTTCTATTTTTTACTGCAGTGCAAAACATTTTGTCACTGAAGTATTTGTTTTGATATGCTATAGAACAGTGCTTGACAGTATTTGAAATCAATTATGATGCTTGAAAGCTGTAAGATTGTGCAGCCCTTTAATATGTACATACATAAATGTAGTTTCTTATGAAAAAAATTATAACGGTTCGATAACAGCATGATTTTTTGTAACACTACCCCCAGTTCAGCATTTTTGTCCCGAATAGCTGGGACTTTTATTTACCATAGTCCGCGACCTCGGCGGCACACCTCCATCCGATGGTCCAAATTTTCGATGACGCTGAGGCATAATTGAGGTTCTATACAGTAATATGCCGAATTATCTCATCCTTTAGCTCTTGAATTGTTGCTGGCTTATGAGGTACACCTTTTCTTTGAAATAACCCCAAAGAAAAAAGTCCAACGGTGTCAAATCACATGATCTTAGCGGCCAATTGACATCGCCACCACGTGAGATAACACGGCCATTGAATTTGTCGCGCAAAAGAGCCATTGTTTCGTTGGCTGTGTGGTAAGTGGAACCGTCCTATTGAAACCACATATCGTCCACATCAATATCTTCCAATTCGGGATATAAAAAGTTCGTTATCAACTCACGATAGCGAACACCATTCACAGTAACTGCCTGACCGGCCTTATTTTGGAAAAAATACGGTCCGATGATGCCGCCAGGCCATAAACCGCACCAAACAGTCACTCTTTGTAGGTGCATTGGTTTTTCGACAATCACTCTTGGATTATCATTCAAATGCGGCAGTTCTGCTTATTGACGAATCCACTGAGGTGAAAATGTGCCTCATAACTGAAGATGATTTTCTTCGAAAATTGGACGATATGCATTTTGATTTGAAAGCCCATTTTCATAATAAGCCTGAATAGCATTAACGCGTTGCTCGATTGTGTATTTTTCCATGGTTCAAATTGAATTAGTCTGAAATTTAGAAATGTCAAATGAAATTCAGAAAAAAACTTGACGTTTAGGTGTGGTTCACATTCAACATCCGCCCTTAAAACTTAACCACCCTTTACAAGCGAGCTCCAAGTACTTGACTATGGTTCGATTATGCCATCCCGCTCTATCTCACTGACTAACTCTTTCACCTCATTTCGTTTTGCCAGAGGAATGCTTCTAGGCGCTTGCTTTATTGGCATCGCTTCACTAGTGCTTATTGAATATTTCACTGTAACCGTCCTACCTTTTTTTCTTATTTACGGTATACCTCTCTAGGAGCTCTTTGGCTTTATTTTTATCCGCTGCCGCTAGTCCCGCTACCCATTTTACCACCTGTTCCGTAAACAACCTCTTTTTTTGGGTAGTCATATTACCAGATTCCGACTTTTCATCGATACAATTGATGAGTGCCTCCACTGCTGTACATTATGACTTTCCCGCTGCGGGATAAATTAATGACCCTCAGAGGAACTTTTCAATCATTGCTAGATCTTAAGCTGTTAAAATGTCACTGTTTATATCTGTTGGCTCTGCAACCCACAATCGACTGCCCACACAATCTGTCTTCATTTGTGCCCATGCTATTGTTTCTGCCTGCGGTGGTAGTATCTGGCATTCTTCTACAGTAGGCTTTCTTACCTCTGCTCTATTTTACTTTTCCATAGACTGTAGTAGACTCCCCAGTAGCAGTCCGTAATCTTACATTTCCAGAGGCTCGACTCTGGCCAATAATAATGACCCTAAAATTGATCTCTTGGTACTTCGTAATCATTCCCACCTATGTTCGATTTAGTGTTGTTTATTCTTGTAATTTGCTTTTTGTCTGTTAATTTCTGTAACATTATATTTCTATCACTGGTCTCAAAAGTCCTCTTGATATATAAAAAAATTCAAAGAATTTTTTACTTTTTCCAATTTGTTTCCATCGGTTTATTAAGTAATTAACTGCTGTTTTACATAAAAATTTCTTTCTAAACCCTTATTGGTACATAGATAGTAGATTGTTTGACTCCATATAATGTTCTAATTGATCTTTCACTACTTTTTCCAATATTTTCATACATATTGGTCGAAATTTTTCGAATTTTATTATACTCGTATTGTCAGTTTTTTCAATTGGTGTCACCATTGATATTTTCTAATTTTTTGGAAATAATCCAGACTGCAATGATGCAATGATTTATTTATTATATCCAACAAAATTTTTCCAACTAAGTTCGAGCTATTACTAATAATTCTACTGGGTATTTTGTTGAAATCAGGTTATTTTTTAAAATTTTTAAAATATTGATTTTAATTCTACTAAAGATATTGCACGATATTTGAACTGGGAGTTTCACAGGTATATTATTTAAATATTGCTTATCATTTATCGTATATATAATGTCTTTAATGCTGCTTATGAAATAATTATTAAACTTATTGGCAATTATAAAATTGTTGCCATATTGGATTTGATCAAATATTACAGTTTGAATTGAATTTTGATTTTTTTTTTAATACTAACTATTTTACGTATTTACGTTTTTATACCCTTCACTGTAAGTAAGAATGGTGTATATAACTTTGTGATTCCGTTTGTAATTTCTACACCCTACATGGGACAGCCTATAAAGTATATATATTCTGGATCCTTATAAGTAACGGAATCGATTTAGCGGTGTCCGTCTGTCTGTCCGTGTAGTCGTTGAAATCAACTTTCAGAAGAATCTAGACAACATACAGAAAAGTATAGTATACCAAACGGTCCTGTAAAACTATTGCTATTGAAATTCAGCCAGATCGGTCCATAAATGGCGGAGCTATGAGTCAAAAACCAAAACTACCTCTATTTTTGATAATTTTTTGAGTGGGTTTTTTGCCTATTTTGTCTAAACGAAGAAAAGGACAAAAAAAACTTGGTATGCAGTGTTGTTTGTAGTGTAAGTCATAATACCTGTGTTATAAATGAAAGCAATCGGTCCACAAATTGCCGAGGAATATCAAAAATGCAACCGAAATTTAAGATTTTCATAAATTATGGCTTTGTTTTTATCCGATTTTTATTTGAACTGAAAAAAAGTAGTACGCAGTTTTTTAAACATTATATTCATAGTATCGTAACCAAAACTCAGTTGAATGGGTCCATAAATGGCGGAGATATGAGTCAAAAAATGTGAATATCTCTATTTTTGGACCATTTTTGATACGTTTTTGCGTAATTTGTTTAAACTACAAGACGGACAAAAAAACGTGGTATGCAGTTTTATTACAAATCACAGTTGTAATGTCTGTGCAAAAAATCAGATAGATCGGTCCACAAATGGACCAGAAAAATCAAAAAATACAACCGTAATTTTACATTTTCATTAAATTTTGCTTTGTTTTTTGCGTTTTTTATCTAAAGTATAAAAAAATTAGCAAACAGTTCTTTCATATATTATATTCATAGCATAGGGAGCAAAATTTAGCTAAATCGGTTCATAAATGGCAGAGCTATGAGTCCAAAATAGCGACTATCTCTATTTTTTGACCATTTTTGGTGAGTTTTTTGCGTAATTTGTTTAAACTACAAGACGGACAATAAAACGTGGTACGCAGTTTTATTACAAATAACTGCCGTAATGTCTGTGCAAAAAATCAGATAGATCGATCTACAAATAGACCAAAAAAATCAAAAATACAACCGGCATTTCACATATTCATTAATTTTTGTTTTGTTTTCGCTTTGTTTTTTTTTTTGTTCAAATTTTTTAGCTGTCATGTGCGTAATGCTTTGTACACACAAACACGAAAAATAAAAGAGTGTATAGTACGAATACAGCCATCTCTATGAAAGAGAGTGCATTAGATCTTTCTCGATAATTAAATATGTTTGGCTTAAAAATTTTTACAAAAATTTTCAAAATTAAATGAAAATAAATTTTTTTGTTTTTCTATTTAATATCTTTCTTAGAATTTCTTTTTTTTTATTAATTTAAAAATTTATTGCCTGTAGACATTTTATTGCTTTTAAAAATGAGGTTCTCAGAAAGGACTGTTTCTCAGAACTCGTTAATTTTAGTTTCTTGAACTGAAATTAATTATTTATTTAGGGTTATTAAAAAATAGGTATTCCAAGAAAATTATTTTTATCAATATTTGTCATTTCGTTTTTTATTGTTATATAATTTTTAATTGTAAGTTTATATGACTTTTTTATTGAAAGGCTAGCTTATTAAGTTGAGGTCGTATTATAAAAATTTATTTTTTTTATTGATATATCGCTCCAATAATATATTTAATACGACCTCAAGCTGAAAAAAGTATGCATTTCAATTACATACTATTTTGAAATGAGTGAATAGAAATATGGTTAGTTAAATATGTTTTCACGTAATTCCTTATGGTTTTTAGTATTTGTAAATATCTTTCGAGTATTTATGATATATTTATAAATATGTTTAATAGACATATAAGTACATACATAGATACAAATGTGCATAAATATGTTGATTTCTCTAAGAGATTGCAAACGAACCATAGAATATTACGGGTTGGTACACATATCGTTTTAAACAAGAGGTCGTCTAGATTTGTAATCTATCGCCCAAGTACTCAGAAAAAACCTTGCATTATTTTTAAAAAAAATTTTGAAATTCCGTTATTCACCAGTACCCTTCTTCTGAGGGATTTTTACCATTACCCACTTTTGCCCAGGAAAATTGCCAAAATCAAAATGGAATTTAGTCTGTAGGCTCTAAACTTTCTGGAAGTGTTTTAACATTTTCTGAAAAATTTCGCAGTTTTTATTTTATGATGCAAAACGGAAACTGCCAAGATCCTTGAGAACAACACTACTGGAGTATATGAAAATTTTAAAAAATTTTAAATATTCAAAGCAATATCTGAATATTTGGTTGGTAGGTTACAAATATATATGATCTCCCCTAAACTATTGCTTAAAACATGTAATATTTAATGACTTAAGACGTATTTGATAAATATGCCATTAATACTGTATTTAACGCGGCATATTTATCTTCACTCATTTAATTTTTTCTATGGGTTTGCTATTATTAAAGAATGTGGAAAGTGAAAAATATTAATATTTCGCTAACACAGTGAAGGGTATATAAGACTCGGCACTGCCGAATTTAACTTGTTCATTCTCAATTTTATCGATAGGATCTGTAATTGTTTCACGCTGCCTCAGAATTTTCAATTCTTGCTATTTGATACTTATTAATTTTTGATTTGGCTATTTCCCTATTTCGTGTCGAAAATTTTTTTATTGCGTGCTCAAGTGCCTCATCGAATATATTTACATTATCATTTTTATTTCTTTATTATTATATGTTATATTTAGATATTTCTATGTCTTTATAATTCTTCTGATTCGAATTGAATTTCACATTATCTAGTATTATATCTATTGCCTCATAATCCGAAATTTTGTATGAAATATTGATGTTATGATATTTTTATTTCGTATTTTTCATATCTAATTATCAAAAAGCCATTGCTTCTATTTTCTATATTTGTTACTTTTAGACCAATTGGATCCACCTTATTGTTTAGATCATTTTTAGTCTTTTGTATTTCTTGTTTTTCTGTTGGTTTAATTATTAAAGGTACTTGAGTGTTTGTTTCTGTCAATACCGTTTTATCTTTTTACTACCTCTGTATACGTTGTTTTTGTTTAGATTTGTTTCTTTTATTACCTTATATATTTCACTGCACATTTTCTTATTATTCTCTTCTATGGTGCTATATATTTCCTTAATTTTATTTTCACTATCATATAAATTTTTTCACAAATCCTTTGAGCACTATCTGTTTTCATTAGCCTTTCCCCATACCGTTTTTCAATTGCCTCCAATAACTGTTTGATTTCATTTTTATTTTGTTCCAACGACACCGCAAAATAATTTGTAAAGGGTGTTTTTTATAGACGTATAGAACTTTAAATTGCAATAAAACAACGATGGATTATTCGATTGACATGAATTTTATTTATCCGAAAGATAATCTTGTGGCATAACATTTTAAATATGATTTCTGGCATATGACCGCCACGGCTGGCTCGGATGTAGTCCAATCTGGACGTCCAATTTTCGATGACTTTTTCCAACATTTGTGGCCTTATATCGGCAATAACACAGCGAATGTTGTCTTCCAAATGGTCAAGCGTTTGTGGCTTATCCGCATAGACCAATGACTTTACATAGCCCCACAGAAAGTAGTCTAGCGGTGTTAAATCACAAGATCTTGGAGGCCAATTGACATGTCCAAAACGTGAAATTAGGCGGTCACCAAACGTATCTTTCAATAAATCGATTGTAGCATGAGCTGTGTGACATGTTGCGCCGTCTTGTTGGAACCACAGCTCCTGGACATCATGGTTGTTCAATTCAGGAATGAAAAAGTTAGTAATCATGGCTCTATACCGATCACCATTGACTGTAACGTTCTGTCCATCATAGTTTTTGAAGAAGTACGGACCAATGATTACACCAGCCCATAAAGCGCAACAAACAGTCAGTTTTTCTTGATGTAACGGTGTTTCGACATACACTTGATGATTAGCTTCACTCCAAATGCGGCAGTTTTGTTTGTTGATATAGCCATTCAACCAGAAGTGCGCTTCATCGCTAAACAAAATTCGCTTATGAAAATCGGGAACAACGGCAATCTCGTTTCGAAATAAAATTGCACTATTTGCACGCGCTGTTCAGGCGTGAGTCTATTCATGATGAATTTCCAAACCAAACTGAGAATAAATCACTTGACAGCTGTTAAATCGGTCGCCATCTTGAACAGTAATGCCAACTTAAAGTTCTATACGTCTATAAAAAACACCCTTTATATATAGCTAGACTGCCCGGCATCGTGTTTGTGTGCACAAACGTTACGCATGTATAGCTTAAAAGTTTCCATAAAAAAAACAAAGCATGTGGCTGTGAAAGTACACGTATAAACACATACATACGTGTCAATACAGCAAAATTCTATAAAGTTCTGCTGTCGTGTTGCTTGTTCTACTGCGTTATTGTTATGTTCAATTTTGTGCTAGTGTATTTGTGTTCTGGTTGTTCTATGTTCTAGGGGCTCAAATTTTTACTGCAGTGCAAAACATTTTGTCACTGAAGTATTTGTTTTGATATGCGATAGAACAGTGCTTGACAGTATTTGAAATCAGGGATGATGCTTGAAAGCTGTTTCAAGTATGTTTGTGCAGCCCTTTAGTATATACATGCATGTATAATTCCTTTGCTCTAGTGTATATACTATGCACAGTTAAATTTGACGTCACAGCTTTAAAACAAAATTTTGTCTTGAATTTCTACTGGCGAACAAAACACAAGTACTGTTAGAACTGTAAAAAAAAAAAAATATTCAAAAAGCATCAATGCTTGTTCTGTATTTGGTCTACTGTAAAAAGGACACTAGAAACTGTGCTTTGTTCTAGTGTCCAGTAGTGTATCGTGTATTTCAAATGGGCTTGTGCAGCCCTTTGCTAGACACCTTGTATGTATTTAATTTAAAACAAATTCAACATCTTGTATATACTGTATGCAATCGTCGCATATATATCTGATAAAATTCTATAATAGTTTCCAAAACTTTGATCCAATCCTGCTCGTTTGGTTGTACAATGATACACTTTGTTACAGACACCTGCACAACTTATACCAGACTCACCTCAAATGGCTCCTTTGCATTTGTAGCAATCGACTAAAGCCACAGTTTCCTATTTTCTCACTGCTACGTTCAGTTCTTCAATTTCTGAATATAATAAACTATAATTTATTTTAGTTCTAATTAGTTTTATAACAAACTATTTAATATATTGTTTTATTTAATAATTTTTCGGAGGATGATATTTTTTTGTTTTTTCACTGCTAGAGTTGTGGCATAGCATATTTGAAAAAAAAGTTTAACGGTGAATTTTAAGACGCTTGACGGTTCACCCTGTTGTTGGTGTTACCTGCTGGAGAGATGGATCTGTTACGTTACTTTGATGCCTTGCAGTTTCGCTGTAGATGGCCAACTGTTTCTGCAAAAGTTGACTTAGATGAAGCACACACTACGAAGTCCGTTGGCAAGCACGTCTAATTTTACTTGGTCCACCAATGGGTGATTTTCTTTAGGTTACGTTAGGTGTACCAAGCGTTCTATCTTTATGGTAAAATCTTGGAGTGATTCGCTTATTTTTGTATTCTGCCACGCAATTCCATATGGTAGATATCTTTCTTATGCTCGCCACCGTACTTCCGTTGAAATGCCACCATTAAGTCAAAATAATTCTTTCTGCAGCTGGCTGGCAGACTTTCCAAAATTTCTGCTGCCGTTTTCTACAAGGCCAAAATTAGCTCAAAAGTTTTTTCTCCGTTGCTCCACATATTTTGGTCGACCACATTTTCAAACTGGTAGCAAACGTTAAACGTTATGCTACTATCAAACATAGGCGCCTTTTGCTGCTCTTGCTGGAACTATTCTCACAAGTCCATGTTGTATTTTAAGATTATTAAATTTATGTTCCAAATCGTGTAACTTTTCGTGAACAAGGTTTTGTACTTTTTCGCAAACATTTCTACCAAGGTTTTGTAATTTTTCGCATAAATCTCCATCAAGGTTTTGTAATTTTTTCCCAACTTCTTTTTTTAAGTTAGATACATATTCCACAATACTTTCTACTATTTTGCTTACTACCTTTGATATTTATTACTTTCATTACTTTTACAGGGTGTGCGCCGGGGAGGTATACTACTTTGTTTTGCCGCCATTTTGGTAAACATTAGTCTTAAAAGTTCATATTTGGCAGTCGTGCAGTAGACACGTGGCAAATTTATTATGGAAAAATATTCGATAGACCAACGTGTTTTAATCGTTTAAACATTTAAAAAAATTACTGCGAGACATCTTTCCACAAGTTATTTCAAGAAATGGTGATGTGATTGGCCTCCAAGGTCGCCTGATTTGACTGCTCCGGATTTTTTTTTGTGGGGATATCTGAAAAGCAAGGTTTATGCAAACATACCAGAAAATCTTGAGCAACTCAAACAAAATATTCGTGATGAAATTAATGAAATACCGTGTGAAATGTGTGAGAATGTAATGAAAAATGTGCTCAAAAGGGTTCGCATTTGTGAGACTAACAGAGGCGCATTTATCTGATATTGTATTACATACATAATTGCCGACATTAAATAAAACATTTATCAATATAAGATCCATTCTCTTTCATTTAATCAAAAATTATTAACAAACAAAATAGTATACCTCCCGTTGAACACCCTGTATATTTTCTTCACTAATTTTCATTAGCTTCTCCATCACAACCAAGAACATTAAGTTGAGATCTACATTACTTGCTCTTGATGATGACATGAATTTACTTATTTCCAGGTCTTCCTTTTCTTCGAACTCATGAGTATTAATATCCATGCCACGCCGCTCGAATTCTTCCAAAAGTCGCTTCTGGAGTTCCACATTATTTCCTTCCATTGGAAGATCCAGCTTACTCAACTCTTTCTGCAGCTGTTGTACTTTTAGCTTAATAAACTTTATGCTTGTAGCTTATTAAAATTTTTATTTATTTATTTACTTTTTTTTATTTATTTATTTATTTTTACTTTATTTTACAATTTCACTTCTGACACCAATTGTTACGTTTTTACACTATCATAAAAACGTTTAGTTTATTAAGGTTCGTTTACATTTTTCTCAACACACTTTTATTTTAAAGGTCCCAACGACACTTTATTGTTTATGACACACATGGTTTACTGTTTGACGGCTGAACTAAAACTGACTCTGTCGCAATCTCAGCGTTGCTTTATATACCGTTTCAAGTAATGAAACCAAACCTTAGCAGTCATTTAAATCATTAATTTTTAATAATTCATGATGCTGCCACATTTTTGTCGCAAATAAATAAGAACAATCATTTAAGACTGAAAAACTGAAACTGTATTTATGTGCCACTTAAATTCAAAACGATAATCAACTAATTATCGATTTAAATACGAAGTCAAAAACTTGGTGTTTAAAACTAACATAAAACATATACACTAATATTTAGATATAAATACTACACATCTTACTTTATAACTCACACACAAGAATTACATTCACAAATTCTACGCAATGAAAATAAATTGTTATATGAAAAAATAATAACGTTGGGACAACAACACAATTTTTCGTAACAATATAAATAAAATTCATTTTCTGTTTGTTCGCTATACAAATTTTTATTTTCCAACGGATTTGTCTAAAATTTGGTACATATAGTACATATATTCTAAAGAAGGATGCCATATTTTTAAGCCAACTTTTGAATTATTTTCAGTCACCACTGTTCATAAAGTTGTGTGCTTAAATATTTTATCATCACTTTGTTTTTCAGCTCTGATAATAATACTAGCAAAAAGATGAACAACTTTATAAAGTAGTGAATGGCTACATTTATTTAGATGGGGGTTTTTACCGATTAAAATTCTATTTGTAAGCGGATTGGTACATACGCTCTCTAACTATAAAGAACTTGGCTGGGTGAAGCGGGCAAAAACATCTAGTTAAAAAATGAAATTTGCACTTTTTTGTTTACAATTTGTTTTTTTTTTAACCCTGCAATACTAATGTACGTAAAATTTACATGTGGGTTCTTATTCTAATTGTGATTACACGCATGTATTGCAACTAATATTACTAAATTTCACAAGTGATTTTAAAAACAGTTTTTGAGTAAACAAATATAAAATATTTTTAGTTCCAAATTTATGTTTTTATTTATGTGTTACAAAATAACGTTAATATTCCAGGGTTAATGTATGTGTGTGCGTTTTATATATTTTTTTCTGCTCTCTTTCATAAGTTTAAGTAGTGTATAATTTTTTTTTAATATACATTTAAAGTGGGTTTTATTTGAAACTGGCGGTTAATTCATGAAACTGTTGTTGTGACAACATGGTAATTGAGAAGTGTTACGTCAATCGAATTTTCAGTCGAAAATGATTGACTTTTTTTCTTTCCCTTTCGTTTCACATCGAAATGAAGAGCCTGGCAGTTATACTTTTCGCTAAGGTCATATTTTCTCTACAGCTGACAATATGTTTCAGTTGCAAATACTAGCAAATCTCTTTGAAAAGCCTATTTTTCTAAGTACATTCACAGTGTCAAATTCAGAATTACTAAATATGCCATAGATATGATTATTTAAAACAACATTTCGAAGAGTAGGCTCCAATATTTAGGTCCAATAGAAGCTGAATAATGGCGCTAAGGCCATAAGTATTTAAAGTATATTGAGTTTTTTCAACTAATTTACTACACAAACGCATTAGAGGTTGGGGTAATTTTACACTTAAATTACATTGATCTTGAGTGTGTATAGGCTGCATAAATACAAGGTGGGCTAAAAGAAATCACCCTATTGGAAGATGCTCTTATTTTTGCAAATGCCGGCCAATGTCAAATTTGTTTTGACATTTGTGAACTAGACAGATGTAGAATACAAGTGAATACGCCATGGAGCGATACACTCCCCAAGAATACGGAATAATCGAAGTGAACGATTTTTCGACCAAAATCATAATGAGCGACGAGGCTCATTTCCACCTCAGCGGGTACGTGAACAAGCAACGAGTGATGCACGAGGAGCCATTACGCCCGCTCAAAGTGACTGCATGGTGCACTGTTCACGCTGGAGGAGTCATCGGGCTGGTCAAACGACAACAGTATACGGTGCGCGCTATAGGGCCATGTTAACCGAGTTTTTTCTGCCGCAATTGAATGAACTAGGACTAGAGGACATGTGGTTCCAACAGGATGGAGCAACGGCACACATTTCAATTTCATTTAGAAAAAAATGAGAGCCAAACAACATCGGATGACTTCTTTTGGCCCATCTTGTAGCTAATGGCGTTTCCTATTCTCAAAAAATATTCTGCCTTAAAATTATGTAATATTTTAAACGGGTTACCTAAAATTGCACAAGGTTTTTCATGTAAGATTTAATGTTTGATATATGTAACGCTGTTAAAGCGATTAGCAAAATCTTATTACGTTAACATCACTAGTTGACATAAAAAGTTTTGCGCCGTAAATAAAATAAAAATAAATAATGGCCAATTATGGACTTTTATGAAGAATATCATAAGTTCTTCAAAAGTAACATTTTTATATTTTATAATTTTGAAATAATTTGCTTCCTTGTACAAACAAGTAAATAGTTGACAGAGTTGTAAAAAGGGCATTACCTCACCCTTTCTTATATCGAGTGAAAAATATGCATTACATTTGCAAGAAGTTGAAAAAATTACGTGATTTTGATTTTAACTTTTAATTCTTTAGGGTAATAGAACACAAACATTCTTGGATGGCCGAATATATGGAACATTTTTGTTAGAAATGATCCTAATAATTGCCAAGTGTTTCAATACTCTGCAATGTCCACTCATGGGAATATCTGATCGGCTCAGGCCAAGTAATTCATTCGTTCTCATTTATTTCCAACCAGTAGCGATTCTCTTTCTAGCTTTCAATACAGTCCGCAGAATGGTTCTGGGATAATGAATCTATTGGTCGCGCCTTATCTTGTAAGTTCCTCTGACTTGCCTACATATTCACTATGAACCCTGTTATTAGATAAGACTAGCATCTAATAAGACTAGCATCTAATAAGACTAGCATCTAATAAAGTCTTAGGCAATCCCAGACCAGTTTTGATTTTATCTCTAAGGCACTGAGTGCTAATAATGCTGTCAAAGTGTATATTTTTCTATTTTTAGTTCTTCTCTTAGGCAGAGCTCTTTGGAATATATTTCTTCTAGGACTATGAGCAATTACTGCTGGCCCAACATCCTCAAAATTTTTCGAGTAATCTGTGTACCATACATGTGACTCGAAATCGGGCTTGGGTCTGTTCTGTTCCCAATTAACCCTATCACGCGTAAAGTTGTATTTGGTCTGACAGTGATCGCTTAAGGTTAAAAATTTCAGAAAGGCCTTGCGCATCTGTTGGCTGTAAATTGTTACATGTCTTTGATTTTATATTTCAATACATTTTAAATTCAGTTTTTTTAATCATCATTCAAACATGCCAAGTACTCTAAAAGTTGTTTTCGAATTCGCCTTGCTCATACATACGTAAATAAAAATTAATTTAATTTAAATCCAATTTGCTTCTGATCTAACATTATTTAAAAATATTTATGCTTTTGCAAATAAATGCAATAAAAATGTAGTTTAATCACAGCGATCTGAAAAAATTAAAACTATTCGCATTGCCAGCTACTGAAATTGTGAAATGAACATGTCAACTGTTTAACCTAAAATTTGTTTTTCTGTTTTTTTAATAATTACGAATGATTGTACATACAAAACACTTGTTTATGAAATACTCACAATCAATTGAACAATCAAAACCAACCAACAACTCACCAAACCAATAAATCTCTTTCCAACTTTTTGTGATTCCAAATTCATACACAACACAGTCTAACACTGCTGATGAAAAATCTGCATGTTTTGAAGTCCAATCAGAAGCTTTCAAGCATGAACATGTTTCATGTAAAACTCCAGAAGCCCATGATAAGCATGTTGCAGATGAAAAAACTGTAGAGCAGAGCAAAAGCAAGCAGGTTGAAGTAAGCGACCCGGTATTTGCTAAACAAGAAGAAATCAAAAAATTGGTAGTAGAAGCAGGAGAACTAGAGCAAGAAGAAAATAGCATAAATGAAGAAACTAATAAAGAGACAAATAATCAAAATACAACAAGTACAACAACAACAACAGAAGAGATAATTGATACAGCAGATGGCGGCCAAACGAAAACCATAACAACTGTGCAGAATATACAGCCAGACAGTGCAAAAATTGTTTCAACAACTTCTAATGTAACGAGTGAAAAAGATTCACCTGCCATAAAAACGATAGAACACAAATCAGAAAAAATTAAAGTGCAAGTACAGGATATGAATGAGAAAAATAACGAACACGAAGCAATTAATGATGATGATGCAGAAGAGTCTGAAACTGAATCAGAAGAAGAGGACGAAGAGGAAGCTATAGAAGAAGAGAGAAATAATGGTCAGGCGCCAGAGAAACCAAAGGAACATAAGGAGCAAGAATGCAATAATAAGATTGTGGTGGATGCTGGAAAACAATCTGAAGATGATTCTACTGCAAATCAACATCAAGTAAATGAAGTAAAGGTAGTTGGGACATTTCTCTACTAATTTACTCTTATAAAATTAAACTAACAGTCCAATGTAAATTGGAGCGGCTTGTCAACAATAACAACACAAAAACACAAGACGAATTCAAATATACGAATATTCGTGATTTGTCAAAAAAGATATAGTTTATGGACTCCGACCATATAAATGTAACAACTTTGGCAAATCCAGAAAAAGCTTGAAGCTCACACATTCCTTCTTGATGTCACCTTGTATGAATTCGCCTTGCAAAAACACAAAAAAAATTGTTTTGCAGCCACTTTCACTACAAAACGCGTTATCAATATGAGATTTTCCAACCGCTCAGCGCTGCCTTTAAGTTATTTGGGTACGCTGCATACATTTTGTATGGGCATGAATATTTTTAGCACATTAGAAACGCGGATTTTGGGTATGACTGTAAAGTTTATTAAATAAATTTGCATAGACAATTTATTTTATAAGCCCTTTAGTAAGCAAAACTTTTTTTTTAGTAAATTTGTCAGCTAAAATATTTCATTTCATGCATTTTTCATCACCCAATCCCCACACTATCCTACCTTTGGCCCTTCTTCAGCCACCCTTCCCTAACTCTATTTTATGTATTCCATTTTCTCTACACAACATTCAATATTAAAATTTGAAAGCAACAATATTAAAAAAATATGTGATCTTCAACAATTTCATTGAACTCCTTTTTATGTTGTTGTGTAACATTTGTTTGTATTTATTTTATGCTTATATTCTATCTATATGTGCAGATTTCACAACTCCCTGAAACACAAACACAAAAACAAATACCCGTTACGGAAGAAACCGTCGTTGATGCGCCTTCTACTGAAACTCAAATTAATGAGTGCGTTAATCATACTCTCAATAAACAGGTAATTGAATTGAAACAGACAATAAAAATCACAATAAATTTTTTAAATGTGGTTTGAAATATTTAAAATTTTCTTCATCTTCCTTCCAAAAACAAAAATTTTAATTAAATGTTTGGAGCAACTTTTCGATACCATGAAAACGTTTTAAGGTTATTACTTGCAATCAGTTACGGTGTTAAGGTTCTTCAACGCCAATTCGACAGGCGAAACTTTATTTCTAAAACACAACGCAACTCCTGATTTAGAAGTGGCTTTTATAGTAACAGCTAAAATGAAAATTAAGAACGAAATTTGTTTGATTTTGATTGAATTTTCCATAGAAAACAATTTTAATTGATAATTAAAATATTTATTGCAAGACTGGGATTCATTTTACCTACACACGTCTCCTGGAGCCATTGCCTAGGTAAAACATTTTGTGTCTTCTCAACGTTGACAGTTCTATTCAACAGAAAGCTTAATAATCTTAGTACGAGTACAGCACACCATTTTTATTCATGTATTTAGGATATGAGTCTACAATGATCTGTCAAAAGAAGGGCTCTGTGCTCATACATCACTAGGCGTATCTGCGCTCGTTTCAGCTAAATAGTAGGCCATTACATTGCTCATATGATCTTCAAGGTAACAACGTTCTTCTCTACTAAAGCAGCGAGAATTCAACTTCACTCGGACAAGTGTCTCCACATTAAACATTTAAAGGGCTTCTCCGTAAGATTATACTTTTTCATTTAAAAATAAAAACAAGTATTTTGTAAGACACTTCCGATTTTTTTATTGAATTATAAAAAAACACATGTTTCGATTACATATGGAAGGAAATATTGGCGCTGGCAATTTGTTCAATGCAGCAAGGTGGAGTCAAAGGTAATTTAAAAAAAGTAGTTATATTCGATTAAGTGCATTTAAATCTGAATGGCTTTGAGAATGAACAAAATTGTAGAATTTGGGACTTTAAAAATCCTTATGCAAATGCTCACATAACGAGAGTCTGGTGCAGATTTTGGTCAGGCCTTACTTTTCTGAAGACGAGGCCTAAATTGTGGTGACTGTGAACGGCATTCGCTATAGAAACATGTTAGCGGACTTTTTGTGGCCTTAACTGGACATTATGAATCTGGACGAAATGTGGTTTCAACAAGATGTTGCCACCTGCCACATAGCTTGTGAAACAACCGATTTCTTGCAGCATAAAACGGAAAAGTGCATCCTTAAATATGAACAAAATGCTCTTAGTATAATAAAACTCTCATATCTAACACTGGGAACGTTTTTCTGTCAAAATTATATTGCACTGACTAAAATCTTACAAATAATTAACTATTAATTTTTTCTTGTAATTGCAAGACGAAAAGTTCAAAAAAATTCTAGGAAACCACAACCCGTCTTCTGTGGGGAGGAGATTCCTTACTATTCCGGGACTACTCATTGTATACTTCGGGATGGCTTACTTCTTTGGTCTCCTTGCCTTTATCGATTATAATGCCTCTTCTAACCACATCTTTTTAATGTCTTCTATATATTGCCTTCTGTGGTGATCTGTTCAGCATCAACGTCTTTTTTCTTCCTTAGCACTATTTTCTCTACGTAGCAAGATGCGAGATTCCATATGTCTTCTTGTGTCGTCATAACCTGGTTAATATTTTCAACTGTGAGTGGGCCGGTTTGTTGCTTCATTTTTGTCCTTTCCTTTTATCATCTCCTGCACTTAAACACAGCATAATCTGTTGCCAGGTTTGTAGGGTCTGCTTTCTTATTGTCTCATCTGTGTTCGGCTCTTAGTTTCTATGTCTCCATTTTGTTCTGCTTGCAAGAACCACAAGGTCAATGGGTATTGTTTCACTGATGACCATAACAGCCGCTTCGGATACAATATGATATCTGGAAGCCATGCATTAGGCTGCCGTATTCTGTACCAAGCTCAGTAGTTTCCGCCGATATTTGGCTCGTATCGCACCGGCCATATGGGCCGAGAATTTAACAAAAGAGCTTGGCTAGTTGCCATCAGCATGGTGAATTTTCAGCCGGCAGCTAAATCTAGAATTAAATTTCACTCCCAAATATTTGATTATTCTCTTTGTTTCAAAGATGGTCATAGATATTGTCATCGTAAGTTTTCTACATAGGATTAGTAGCTCAATATACTCGTAATAGTTTATTTGTCTTAATTTTTTAAAAGCAGAAAATATATACTCTTTTTAAAGAGGTTGAATATTTTTAATTAACTTTTTTTTTACTAGATTAATTAGACAAGTGTGCAACCCGTAATATATATTTTGTATTACAAGTACGTTTTTGTTTTTAATTCTGGCCTCTGGAAAATTATTATTGCTTATTTGTTTAATTGGTTTAATCACATTCCATATATTTTCGTAGGAAAATCTGAACAACACACTTAAGGATATAATATCTAGTATTGATAGTAACATAAAAGCTGAAGAAAATATTGTTGCTTTAAAAGAAAGAGAATTGAAATTGCTGCAGAAACAACAAGAACTGGCAAGAGAAATTGAGCAACAACAATTATTAGCACAAAAATTGTCACACGACAACCACTTAAAACAACAATTTAAAGGCAATTTTATAAGTCAAGATAACAACAGCAACAGCATTCCTATGAAAACCTACCAACCCACAACAAATGTATCTAAATACACAACCTTTGAAGAAAAACACGATAATAATATTTATTCACGAAAATCGGAAATGTTTGAAACTAGAGTAAGTCTCAAAGTTAACATTTAAGATCTCATTTACTATTTCTACATTTCAACAAAAATTGTATTCGTTTTTTTAAAATTGAAAGTATAAAAAAAGACATCTTTGCTGTATAAACGAATTGATTTTTGCACAGCAAATGAAAATATTTTTCGTTTTTCAGTTCTGAGTAAAATATTTTTTTTAAATATTGAGTCGAAATAAAAAAAAATGTTTTTGTTTAATAAGGGTTTGTTAAGCAACTTTTCCGTAGAGAAATTTGGTTAATAAGCTGCAGCATTAATCTGTAAGTAGCTAAAGTTAAAATTCCAACGCAAAAAATCCAGAAAATCAATTTAAAGCATTTTAGCTACAAATGCAATTCTGTAACATGTGAAGCTAAGTTTAGTCTACTCTAAAAATTCAAATCGTTGCAGTTTTATTGTTTGGTGTCTTCGCTAAAATATACTATTTTTGTATGATTTTAGGGTCAATAAGCAACAGTTTCCTTTAAAATTTACTTATTTTTAGCAATCACATTTTTTAGACGCTAAAAATATTAGTACTATTTATACAAATGCTATAATTATATATCTATATGACAAATATAATGACAAAAAAAAAATAATAATAAATGAAATGGCTGATTTTTTAAAACATAAGGTTCGTCTCAAATAACATACATACCTCCTATTGATTAATTAGATATGAATTCTAATTAAAAAAAATATATTTTTAACGGATCTTAGGCTAAAAAGGACTACTAAAAATAATGATAATTATAAAGAGCTAAAAATTAAAATTATTCGTCTCTTTTACGTTTGTAAAGAAACTTATAAATAGAAGCACTAACCACAACAATAACATTCAGTGTTTGTAAAATAATAAATGCTTAAGTGATGCCATCAGTTAAAAATGATTATGCAAAAACTATCCTAAAAAATGTATGTCCCTTTTACAATTAAAATTTATGGTTGCAAAAATACAAAAAGTTATAATTATAAGTTGATAAACTATAAATAAAAAGGCTTAAATTTATATACTTTAGTTACTCACGGCAAATTAAAAATCTCAGAGACCAAAATATAGTTTTTCATGCAAAATCGTACTTAATTTTTTCTTGTTAAAATTAAATTTTTTATCACTTATATTAATTTATTTATTTTTTTGTGAAAAATCACAAATTTTGTATTAAAACCATGAAAACTTTGGAAGGCCATAACTAGAAAAATACAACTTTTCCCTAGAAAATATTTTTAATATTTTCTTCTTCGAATTCAATTTTATATCATCTGATATAATTTTTTTTAAATTTGCCACGAGTGGCTAAAGTAAATTTTTTCCTTGAAAAATTTGTGTTTTAAAGAGGACTAAAGGCCTATTTAAGCGACCGTAAATGTAAATGTAGCCGAAATGTAACCAAATGTAGCTAAAAATGTAAATCTGAAGTTACACAGCACGCGTCATACACGTCACCGCGTCTTACGCTTCTGTCAAAAAAGTTAAAACAATGTATTTATATGAATCAAGCTACATAATGACGCGTGTGACGGAAAAAGTTGAGCAACTTTTCACGCGTTGTAGGCGTTTGACAGTTGACAACTGACATTTGTTATAAAAAGCAAAATTTTAATGGAAAAAATTGATGAAAAATTAATGTAAGAGGTAAAAAGGCATAAAGTATTGTATGCCAAGGGATACGTTGATTATAAAAATGTAAAAAAGCCGGCAACATCTCTTTCTAAATATATTTCACGTACCCAAAATCTTCTTTTACGCGTTCTTCGTAAATAAACATGAATAGAACATATAACCATTTTGTATGAAATCCAAAAAGTCCAAAAAATCTTGAAGTAAAATTATTTTGTTATCCATTTTGTTGTGTCACTCTACCAAATAAAAATATAATTTCTTTCAACAGCTGATTATAAAAAAAAAAGTATTAAAAGCGTTGTGTGTAACTCATCGATGAAACGCGTTGCGCGTGAACGCGTGATGTGTACCTTCACCTTAACCGTTGTTGCATTTATAGAAATGTAAAAACGTAATCATAAGTTTTTTATAGTACGCAAACAAAAACAAACATGTATACATACATAACAAAAAAAAATGTTCCAAAAAAATAATATTCTTCATTTGCTGAAACAATAATATCAATTTTTCATTGTAAATAATAATCAATTATTATATTGTATTAAATTAAATTATATACTTTATTATTATTTAGTTTCATAAAAATAATTTTTTTTATAAAAAGAACAAATCAAATAAGCTGCACAGCTGTTCGAAATACTGATGGGAATTTATTATTTTATTTCGTAAACGATATTGCCGTTGTTCCCGATTTTCATAAGCGAATTTTGTTTAGCGATGAAGCGCACTTCTGGTTGAAGGGCTACGTCAACAAACAAAACTGCTGCATTTGGAGTGAAGCTAATCCTCAAGTGTATGTCGAAACACCGTTACATCCAGAAAAACTGACTGTTTGGTGCGCTTTATGGGCTGGTGGAATCATTGGTCCGTACTTCTTCAAAAACGATGATGGGCAGAACGTTACAGTCAATGCTGATCGGTATAGAGCCATGATTACTAACTTTTTCATTCCTGAATTAAACAACCATGATGTTCAGGAGCTGTGGTTCCAACAAGACGGCGCAAGATGTCACACAGATCGTGCCACAATCGATTTATTGAAAGACACGTTTAGTGACCGCCTAATTTCACGTTTTGGACCTGGGAATTGGCCTCCAAGATCTTGTGATTTAACACCGCTAGACTACTTTCTGTGGGGCTATGTAAAGTCATTGGTCTATGCGGATAAGCCACAAACGCTTGACCATTTGGAAGACAACATTCGCCGTGTTATTGCCGATATACGGCCACAAATGTTGGAAAAAGTCATCGAAAATTGGACGTCCAGATTAGACTACATCCGAGCCAGCCGTGGCGGTAATATGCAAGAAATCATACTTAGAATGTAATGCCACAAGATTATCTTTCGGATAAATAAAATTCATATCAATCGAATAATCCATCGTTGTTTTATTGCAATTTAAAGTTCTATACGTCTAAAAAAAACACCCTTTACATTTAAAGATAGTCTCAAGTTTATTAAGTAAAAAATTGTTTAGTGATTCAAAATGAGGTACGTATATAAATATGTATTTTTTTATATACAAAACATATTAATTGAAATTAAAAATTTAAAGACACTGAACACTGCAGCAGAGACCTTTAAATTTGGACGAAGCCTTTGGAGAGCAATATAGGAAGCAGCATCGATAGTATTAAGAAAATAAGTGATTATGTAGAATAATAATATATACATAATAAAGTTTATATGTAATAACCTGAAAAATATAAGAAAAAAACATCTTTTTTATGAATTAGCTGGCACCTGACAGCGTTGAATCGTATATATGTACATCAAGTATGACAATCATATGATTAGTCACATCGTTGATTAGGAAAGAGCATTAGAGTAAGCAGTTCAGGTATATGTTCTATAGTTGTCAAAATTTAACATGATAGAGGGAGATACAAAATTACACGTACACAAAAGTTTTCATCACTTTTTACATATTGTCGTTAATAACCTGATAGAAACTGTCTATTGGACTACGATAGAAGACTCCATCTACAATGATGATCAAATGAGCGACCTTGTAGGGAACAAACGCAGCAGCAGTTAAGGCCTATATAAGCGACCGTAAATGTTGCCGTCTCAGCTGATCGTTATTACGGTTACGTTTTAACATTTCTATAAATGCAACAACGGTTACATTTTTAACTACATTTGGTTAGATTTCGCCTACATTTACATTTTTACATTTACGGTCGCTTAAATAGGCCTTTAGTCCCCATTTACATTATGGACATTTCTTGCCGGATATTTTTTCAATTCCCTTTTGTTATTTCCTAAACTATTTACTTGTTGGATATTAATGTCCAGATAGAAATTTGTTCAATTCTTCTTTCCATTTATTTTCGTGACGTGCTTAATTGATTTGTTTGAAAATTAATTGAAAAGTACTTTGGAAGCAAACCAAATTAAATTAATAATAAATACATTTCAAAAATTGATTTCTATAAAATTATGGGCAAATTAATACAGTGTACAAAAATGAAAAGAAGCAACAAGACGATTATTACGAAAAGTTGAAAAGAGAAACAGAAAAATGTCTAGTACAGACGGTCGTGTACTAAAGACATGCACAGTTACACTCAAATACACCAGTTTCTGTGTTTATCTGCTTTCAGTGCGTATTAGTGAATTTTGTAGCGTTTATAGTATGAGTTTGTATTGTTATTCTCTTTGCTAAATTGAATGTGAATGAATATAGAGAAAATTAAAGTAACACATTCCTATAATTTCCATTTGCTCAAACAAATAAAATAGATGTTAAGGAAAAAATTATAAGTTACTTATTGAAAAGGGTGGTTAAATTTTAAAGGCCGATGTTGCATGTGAACTACACCTAAACGTCAAGATTTTTTCTGCATTTCATTTGACATTTCTCAATTTCAGACTAACTCAATTTGAACCATGGAAAGACACACAATCGAGCAAAGCGTTAAAGTTATTCAGGCTTATTATGAAAATGAGCGTTCAAATCAAAATGCATATCGTGCACTTCGTGACTTTTTCGGTCAATTTAATCGCTCAAATGTGCGTACAATCGGAAAAATCGTGCAAAAATTTGAGCAAACCGATTCTGTAGGAGATGTGAAAACACCAATGCATGCTCGTACAGCTCGTACTGCAGAAAATATTGCTGCTGTTCGCGATAGTGTGGCTGAAAAGCCGTCCACTTCAACTCGTCGTCGTGAGATGATAATGAACTTTTTATGGGCCGAGTTAGAAGATATTGATGTGGGCGATATGTGGTTTCAACAGGACAGTGTCACTTGCTACACAGCTAACGAAACAATGGCTCTTTTGCACGAAAAATTCAATGGCTGTGTTATCTCACGTGGTGGCGATGTCAATTGGCCGCCAAGATCATGTGATTTGACACCGTTGGACTTCTTTCTTTGGGGTTATTTGAAAGAAAAGGTGTACGTCGATAAGTCAGCAATAATTCAAGAGCTAAAGGATGAGATACTTCGGCACATTAATGGCATAGAACCTAGAGTATGCCTCAGCGTCATCGAAAATTTGGATCATCGGATGGAGGTGTGCCGCCGAGGTTGCGGCGGCTATTTGGCCGATATTTTATTCCATACATAATTGAACTATACCATATTATCATAATAAAAAGAAATGACAATAATTTCCTAAATAATTTGTATTTAATTCAAAATCAACATCGGCCCTTAAAATATAACCACCCCTCGTTCGTACATTTGTATTGAAAAGAAAAACAAATTTTCGTATATTTTTGTTTTCAACAAATGTGCGAACGAAGTTGTCGTTCGCTGTTATGGAGCCGAGCCGTAAATATCTCTTTATAAAACAAATTATTTGAAAACATATGTAGTACAACAGTTATTTGAAGCAGAGAAACAAATAAATTCCTCACTCGTTGCAAAATTATTTATAACTCTGAATATGTGTATGAGTTGAGTTAGTGTGCAAAAACAAAACCATACCATATTTGTTATATTCATTCTTTCCCTTACACCACCAGTAACAAATACTTATTTGGTATATTTGTTTTGACAACACTTGTAGGTACACTCGTGCACGTCCTTATCGTGTACTACACACCTTGCGTATTTGCCTACAAACTTCGTCTGTCCGGCAAAGAAATGTCCATAAAGTAAATGGGGACTTAAGGCTTGTTTAGCTGAAAGTTGTTGAAAACGTCCGGCGACGTCCGTTGACGTTAAAACGTTTGTGTAGTTATAGAACATTTAAAAAGTGTGATATGCTTTTCACATAAGAAAACAAATAAATTTTTTTTTACAAAAAACTGTATCGCACTTTTTGTTGTAGTGTTTAATTATTAAATATTGTTGTTTTTAGTTGGTTTTGTTATTTTTAGAAAAGTTTTAAGCGAAAAAAGTAAATTTTAGCCATGGTGAAATTATATATGTGCGTGCATCCCGAAAGTCATAACAAAGGCGAATTTATTTTTTACCGAACTGTCAATATTGTTTAAGATTTTTTTAGGTTAGGTTAAACACCCGAATAGGGTGTTAGGCACCCGAATAAGAAAACAGAAGCTGGGCTCACTTGGGTCCTCTGACGTGGTCCCTTAGTGATACCTGTATAGAGGAAAATAAAGAAGAGGAAGGATAGTGATAGAAGAGTGAAGGGAAAGGAAAGAAGATAGAGAAAGAAAGAGAGTGAGTCCGTCACCGAAGCCAACCGCTACTTCTAACGAAGCCATACAGCATGTCAACCCTTACATTCGACAGCGCAGTGAGACCCTGCAGACGTCGCTCACCGAAGTGGATTATGCGTCGCTCATCCAGGGCTAGACATCGGCAGAGAAAGTGTTCCACAGTTTCCTCCTCATCCTTGTCCTGACAACTTCTACAGTAGTCGTTATATCGCAAACCCGTTCTCCTAGCATTGTTGCCAAAATTGCAGTGTCCTGTTACTACAGCCACCACTCAATCCGGCTCTTTTTAGCCCCAACAAATCCCTACTGCGACTGCTATCCAGCCTAGGCCAGATCATCCTCGCCGTATTACACGTCCATTCGTCTATCCATTTCGACTGTGCCCTTCGCAAAAATATGCTCTCGATCTGCTTTTTATAGATCGATAGAGGTTCTATGGTTCCACTCTCGTGCCGCATACAATCGCACGGACTCAAATTGTGCCAATTTCTCAGGCTGTAGATCAACTGGCAGCCAATTTAGCATCGTGAAGAGTGCCTTATTGGGCGTTGATCTCATAGCCCCTGTAATCAAAGTGGCCATGCATCTAAAAAAATTTTTCAAATCTGTTGGTAGTCGTACTTAGTGCTTTCCACGTCACTATCTTGAATAGCCCGTGAACATTGTGAGGACTTAAGCCCCATTTCGCCGTTATGGCCGTCCTATAGGCGTATATCGCCGCATATGCCATCGAGGCCCTTGCCTCAACATTCTCTTTCCACGAGAGTTTCCCATCCAGAATCACTCTTGGGTATTTTGCACTGGCAGAGCCGTTAAGCCTTGGCTATCTATATGCGGGAACCTTTTATCTACCAGTGAATAATACAAGTTGCGTTTTGGTCGGATTTACGCTTAGTCCCACTGACTTATTCCAGGTAGTGATGATTCTAAGCGCCATCTAAATTCTCAGGGATAACGTATCCAGATAGATTCCCGCTATCGCAACTGCAACATCGTCCTCCTTGAGGTATGCCCCTAAAGGCCGATCTGGTAATCCTGGCCGTGCCCAGCGAGGATTCCATAATCCTCCCTAAAAGTAGTGATCTCACGAAACCAATAATCACAGGATCAATGCCAAAATCCATCAGAGCATCCACGATGGCTGCTGACTTGACATTGTTAAAAGCACCTTCTATATCCAGAAAGGCCGTCAAAGTGAAGTTCTTAACCTCCAATGTAGCCCACTCTATGTAGCCCACAAGAGTGTGCAATGCCGTGTTAATCGACATCCGAATACTGATGTCGATGACCCTCTCCAGCGTCTTTAGAAAGAACGATGTCAGACAGATTGGCCTAAATTCCTTCGCAGTTATGCAAGACGTTTTTCCACCCTTAGGGGGTCTGCAACTCGGCAGGTATAAATCGTCCGGTCCAGGGGATTTATAAGGCTGAAAACTGTCAATGGGCCATTTTAAGGAATCTGTCTCTATTCTCATAGAATATATTTATAGAGTGACTAATTGCCTGTTCTCTTAGCCTCGTTGAAGAGTTTCCTGAATCTGCTCCTAGATGCTGGTATGGTGGGGAGCCACCACGGTGGCCTGTCCTTTTCCCTATGTACGGAAGGTCTGCAAGACCTCCGACAGCTCTCTATGTCCTCAACGCCGCTCAGGGGTTGAGGTTAGGCGAGAATCTGATTAAAGATGTTTCCTTGAGATTGCCAGTCCGTTCTCCTTCTATTAATGAAAATAGTTACCGGTGTTCTCATAGTACGTATACCAAATTCGATATAGCGATGATCGCAGAATGAAAAGTCGCTCGACACTTTCCTGTTCTCCACAAAATGTGCACAATCTGCGCTCACCAATGTAATATCCAGCACCTCCTGTCTGTTAGTGACTACGAAGGTGGGCTCCGTCAAAAATGCACTCACCTCTCATGTTGACGTTTCCACAGCCCCACACTGTGTGATGCGCATTGGCATCGGTCCCAATTACTAATGGGATAACTCTGCTCCTCGCCAGCTGTACCATGCCTCTCGTCAAGTTATTTGGCGGAAGGTCAGCATGATCATGCGCCATATAGCTCGATTGAATCTAGATGGTTGTTCCATCCTTCTCCAATGTCGCGCTTACTGTGTGATGGTGACGTCGACATCCTCTGGGTCTGAATCAGATCCCAGAAGCTTATCTTCATCCTCCGCAAAATCCAGGTTACCCAGTAGTTCCCCAACCATGCTCGTGACAGATTGGGGATCCTCTGTCATCACCACGATAGATGCTCAGCTTTATACTTCCGAAACCGTAAAATACCTTGGCTTGCATCTGTCGTAGTGGTGCCAAGGATTCCTTATTCAGAAGCGCCAACCTTAACTACCTTCCAACCATGGGTAGGCAGTGTAGGATTTCCACTCCTGATGTAAGACAGGATGATGTTGGGGTCGTGTGGCTCGGACGGAATGGTCATGATAGATCTCGGCCTGCGAGGTGTATCGCAGGTCGGTATCACGTCTAACTGCGCGCCCGACCACACTTCCCCTATTGCTGTAACAGCCAACTTAAGTAAGTTGGCTTGATCGCTCATTATAGCAGGCTAGGAGCTTTATGTGCTCTGAAACCAGACGGCGAACCCGGATTCTCCTCAAGAATCCTGAAGTACACCCCTAGCAGTTTCTCCTGTGTCATCTCCCATTTTAAATGGGATATGGCTCCGTCGCTGTCACTTTGGTCGACAATAGCCCGCACTATCTCGCTCTTCGCAACTTCACTGAATGGCCTAATGACAACTACAGGTTGCGCTCTCTTTAGATTTTTAGACTCCGGTTGATTGAACCTCTGAGTAGCTGCCTCATCCCACGATTGCAGTCGCTTTGTCGCTTCAGGAACTGAGGAGGAAGCGCCCATATCAGCTAGGCGCTTTTGTGCCCATGCCAAGGAGGACTTTTGCTCGCTAGTTAGCG
The DNA here is from genome assembly GCA_947397855.1 of Thelaira solivaga. Lineage (NCBI taxonomy): Eukaryota > Metazoa > Arthropoda > Insecta > Diptera > Tachinidae > Thelaira > Thelaira solivaga. The sequence goes on from OX377615.1 coordinate 9,923,394, forward strand.
ATTCTATAAGTTTACTGCCATGTTTACTTGTAATACGCATGGCAGATCTCCTTTCTGCAAAAGTCCTCTTTTGCGATTGTGCCCCTAAGGCATTGGTGGATGTACATGACCCTGATGTTTTGGGTCGGTCCTCACCAACTGCTCCAGGAGCAGTTTAATTTCTGGCCGCCTTGGAAGTTCCCGCGTTGGCGTGGAGACTTCCACTTCGTCAGATCCACCTTTGTTGAGGGAGGTTGCCACGGCAACATTGGTGGTATGCAACCCGCCTGTTACAGCGGGTGCTCTGCAATCGGCCATCTTGGTTTTCCCTTGTTGGCTTTTTGCGTAGTTTTTGTTTTGGTTTGTTTTTGCTATATTCGTTTCCATAAAAAATCCCACGAGTATGCCCGTAATGGTAAGGACCATCCATGTAGTGACAGCATACGTGGACTAGGCAACTAAGGTTACAACCGGCCACTTACTAGCCATTTGCCACTTACTAGCCATTCATGTTCTGAGAACTACTTTTTTTTTTTGCATTGCGGGCAAGGGGTGTGTGATCTTCATAGATACCCAGTGAGCATCCCGGAACACTGCGTATGCACGATTCGCCGCTAGGGCGCCTACGTAGTAAAACACACCACCACAACATTCAACCCTACTGTGCTCTAGTTAGAGCTCTATGAAGTTCCACAAGAACCAATCGTACGCATGTCGAAATGTATCCCCAGTTTTCAGGTGTTTCCATCATTAGCTGGGTCACATTGTGAAGTTCAATCTCATTATTTAGTTGTCGTTCAAGTGTTGCTCTTGCGGTTTCAAATCTCGGACAGACGAAAAACACATGTTCGGCGTCCTCAATCACATTGTGGCACTGTGAACAGTGCGGTGACTCTATCAGTCGGAGCCTATGCAAGTACTGCCTGTAGGCACCATGTCCGCTAAGAAATTGTGTAATGTAGTACCCTACGTCCCCATGTCTCCTTTCCATCCAGCTCTTCGGGTCCCTCATTAAGCTATATGTCCACCTGCTTTTGCTACTATCTGCCCATCTACTCTGCCAGGTCGTAATAGTCTCCGTCCGTGCGTCCTCCCTAGACATGTTATCATTATAGACTAGGCTGTGCTCCCTAGCCAACAGGTCTACCGGTATCATACCTGCTATGAAGAACGCGTCTTCGTCAGGCACAGTCCTGTATGCACAGCATACTCTCAGAGCAGCCAACCTGTGTACCGTGTTCAGTTTAGAACAATATGACCTGAACCGCATACAGGTTGCCCAGATTGGGGCTGCATATAGTATGATGTTCTTAGCTACTCCCGCGATTGTATTTGGGACCCCTTGTGTTCGGCATGATTCTACAAAGCGATGCAACCGTTCCACTAGCTTTCCCTACTACATACTCCATGTGGCTCCTGAATGTTAAGCGACTGTCAATCAGAACTCCTAGGTAGCGACTGTCAATCAGAACTCCTAGGTAGCTCAGCGAATCTTTAAAAGTTATCTCACAGTCGCCTACTCTCACCGTCACTAGCTCCCTAGTTCGTCGGCTCGAAATGACTACTACCTCCGTCTTGTGGTTCGCTAGCTGCAGATCCCTGGAAGTTAGCCGTGATCGCACTACTCCAATACTCGCATTCGTAACTGCCTCAGCCTCTGTTAATCCAGATGCTTCAATTACTAATGCGATGTCGTCCGCAAAGCCAATAGTTCTCACACCGACCGGCAAGTCCAGTCGCACTTTAACATTACAAGTGGGGGGATAAGGATGTAAAGGATAAGAAAGGAAATACTAGGTAATGGGATAATAGGATTGGGATTGTATATTTTGGTCCGCGAGTGTCTGCTTTAGATGGTCGGTCAGGGGCCATGAATGACACATCGCGTTAGATTATATCATTCGAGGCTCATATCCTTCGTATGAGGCAGGCACCAGCCCCAACCGATCTGTGTGACCCTATGTTGTAGTAATCAACAGACCGACCAGAGGATCCCCTATCCGCCACCTGGGGATGCGACCGATGGGAGATATATAACTCCTCACGGGAAGATTTTTTTTAAACTCTTTTATGTTCTTTTTTTTATATTTATAAATAACGTAATAAAAATAAATAATATGTACTTCGTGATTGAAAAATCATCTTTGGAGGTTAGTTAAAATTAATTAATTGTAATTGGAAATCAATTTTAACAATTCGGGTTAAAACAGCTGCGGGTCGAAATGCCTAATGCACACAACTGTATAATTTCACCATGATTTTAGACATGATGTAATTATACCAGTTTGTGAATTACGCAATTCGCCCGACTTATCAAAATTGATTTCCCTTTACAATTTGAATTATTGAATAAACTTGAAAAATAATTTATTTAATAATTTATGTAATTTCCTGAATTTAAAATTAATATAAAATCCTAAAGTGTAAACAGGAAATCTTTGTATAAATGCAAAAGTGTTTAAAAACCAGTGAAATATTAAATACGTATGATACTCGCATTATCAAAAAGAAATCTGAATAAAAATGTGTCAATGTGCTGTGTGCCATAAAGTATATGCCAATGGTAATGAAAACTTGTTTTGGATTCCCGAGCATGAAACTACTGGATCCATAGATGCAATTTTGACTCCTTACTTTTGTAACTTACCTGCAAGGATGATTTTTCAATCCAGAAGCATATGTTGTTTATTTTTATAAATAAAAATGTATATAAAAAGTATAAAAAAATTTCTTAAAAAATTTTGACAACTTGGTAGAAAAAAATAGCCTGTATAATTACACCATGATTTTAGCTGAACGATTAGAGTTACAGAGCACCATTTTAGAAAAATCTCTAAAATATTTTGCCTGAAATTTTTTGCTTTAGCTACAAGAATTACAGAATAAGGCTATAAGTGTTATGTAAAGCTAATAAGAAAATGCAATTTTTGAAATATTTAAGAATTTTTTCATATAAATATTTTTTTTCAATTTGTCTAATGAAAAAATCTTATTTTTTTCAAACCAATGACGCGTTTCATTAAACTAATGACATAATATTATAATTAATAATTATTAATATATTGAATATATTTCATTAATTCACATTATTTTAAAAATATTAATTTTTCTTTCAGTTTATATGAAGGAACGCTTCTAGTAACCATGTGATTTCTTTATAAAATTTTGTTTTGTTTTGGTGTATTAGACCTTTTCATGCGTATTTCAAAATATTAATTCTGAGGACATAAGAATTCACATAGTAATAAATCATATGGAGTTTTGACATGACCGCTTAAATTCCATTAATTATTTAATAGGTATACATACATTAAAGCCACAAATTCATGGCCCCTGAAACCTAGAACACACAGGACAGTTGGTTGATTAGCTTTTCAAATTATCGAAGAGAGAGGAAAGAAGCATGAAAGGGTCGTACTCTATAAGTTTTTTCTGTTCGTTCTTTTTAAAACTGTAATAAAAAGAATACGATTAAGATAAATAGGATTAAATAAATTTAAAAAAAAGTTGAGAAAATAAAATCAGGTTACTTAAAAACTACATTTTAAATATCATATTTTCATATGTATGAAAAATAAATGATTTAGAGTGGTCTAACCAAAACACACGATGTGAATTGTTAATAAAACAAACAGTTTTCAATGAATTATCTGAACATTTTGTATTGTGATAGAAGGACTTATGGCAATTATGTGTGAAAAAATATTGGCGCGGCTTCGGTGCTTTAACTCTAACTGATAGTCCATATTTTCACTGGCTCTGAGACATAATTGAGGTTAAATGCTTTTGTTTGATTGCAGAAAATTATTTTTATCACAAGCAACTGTACGGTACAAATAGGACAATTCAACTTGTGTATATTGTGCATAATTCAGGACCACTAAAAAAATTCCAATACATAAATTAGTGCCTAATTAGATAATACAATTTACTTATTTATTATGTTAACATATAAGTAGCATTTATTTAGGTATGAGCAAAGACTATAAAACTATAAAGATGTTCTACGTAGAAGAAAATCTGAAAACAAAAATGAATAGCTTAAACAGATGAGTGGGGGAAGTAACAAGGGAATATTTGAGCATGCGCATTTCAAATAAAAGTTTCTCTCATTTAGCTACTGAGATAAACAGAGAATACACACATACTCAACAACATATAAATGCGCATTTATGTATGTATTTATAAATCAAGCACTTAAAACTTAAAATGAATTTAATTTCTTTGATATGTTTTTTGTGTGAGATTTATGAAATTTGTTAACAAATATGTTATTGAAATCTTAGGAGCAAATATAAATAGAACGAATATGACTATTTGCGTTATTGTAGGGTAGAATATCTTGTTTATGGTTGTAAAAATAAAATTTATCTTAGTTCGCAACGAATTTATGATTCATTAATTTGAACCTTTATTAAACTCTTATTATAGATTTGTAGATATTATTTTTATAATGAGAAGTAGTCCTGTTGTATATGCTTTTTAAAATGATCTGTAAGAGTTTTAAAACTCACAGACTGTTAATAATAAATAACACATAAATTGATTTTATGTTATGAACAAAATTTATTTATAATAAAAATCTAATTATTTGGAAATTAATATGTAAATCATAATAAGACATTTTTATACCTTATTCCCATTTTTTGTTTAGTGGTAGATATTGTCACAAAACAATTTACTTATTTATAACAAATTTTGTTTTTTAATGCTATACCATTGATGGATAGCTATCTATATAGCGATTTCATTGCTGCTAGGCATATCATCAGTAGACTCTACAATACTTTTCATAAAAAGTCTTGAACTTATAAGTTTAATACTTATCAAACTAAATGAGAATTTCAATTTGGCTAAGAAGTAAAAAGTTTTAAAAATTAAAACTTTTTTAGAAACTTAGTAAGCATTTAAAAATTTTTTTTTTCCTTAAAATTTTCTACATTAGAGATTCCAGTTCGGAAACCTAAGCTAATGTGTAAGAGAAATACTAAAAATACAAAAATAAAAATAATTAAAATCCAATACGTATTTACAGTAAAATTTTAAATAAATATTGAGTCGTAAGCAATATAAATATTAATCAATTAAAACATTTTTATTATTGTTATGTTTTAATATTTATTATTCGATTTATTATATCTTAATTCATTTGGTGTTTACTTATTAAAAGCAAGATAGCGAGTGAGTTAACATTTTACTGAAATCCATAACGCTACCTTTCTTAGTACATAAGACAATTGTTGTTATCATTACAATGTAATGGTATGTACATATAAAACAATTAAATAATAGCTGTACTAACGTACCATTAAATATTCAGTGACAGCTTAAATTAATCTTAATATTATAACCGTACTTTTGTACAGTGCCTTACAAAAGTACGCCCGTCTTTTTTATATTTATATACAATACTACATTTCTTCCTTTTTTCAAAAATAGTGCTATCTCCCCTTATGATAATTTATTTATTATTACTTATTTAATAATTTAATAAATGATTAAGCTTGTATCTAAATATAACAACAAATGTATTACAAATTGTATAAAAAAATTGTAATAACTAAAGTTTGTAATTTATATTTGGTTTTTTCCTTAGCCGATCTTTCAGAGGTATTTCTTGCTCTATTTTTGAAAGCTCTTCTTTCTCGACAAATTCACTCTGAACTGATTGGCACTGTTCATCTTCAGTATAAATTACAATTGGACATTTTTCAACTTTTTTTAATTGGTTTCTATGGGCTACTCTACGTCTCTTATTGACTTCGATTAGATAAAGGGTATTGGAAATAATTTTGCAAATGGAACCTCGAATCCACTTTGCCTCACTATTTCCATTTGGGTTTAAATATAATATTTGCTCTCCTACTTTTAAAAAAATAATTTTTTGCTCTTGCACTAGTTTCAAAATTTTCTTTTTCTTAACTTTTTTTAATTTTATAGTTTGTAGGTGTTGCAATTATATTTGAAACCTGTTTGGTATTACAATATGATAAAGGAGTTATTGGTTTGTAAGCTAATACTAGCTCACTAGGGCAAACGCCAGTAACAGTTGTTGGTGTATTTCTATACTTAAACAAAAAGTTGAAAACAATGTTTTGCATAGATAAACTCTTTCTTTGGTCAGATAAAAAATAAGACTTTAAGCTGTGTTTAACCGTCTGTACCCCTCGTTCTGCTAATCCATTACTAGGAGGATGATATGCTGGACTAAACATTTGTTTTATACCATTACATTTTAAAAATAATTTAAATTCTTCACTACGAAATTGAGGACCATTATCACTCACTAAAATTTTACAAAAACCTAAATTAGAAAATATTAATTTTAATTTTTCTATCATAATACTTGTAGTTGTCTTTGACAAAATATGCACATCAATCCATTTTGAAAAATCATCCACTATTATAAAAAAATCTGTGTTTCCAAATTGAAAAAAATCAACATGTACACGTTCAAATGGGTATGATGTATTATCCCAAGTAAAATTAGGACAATCCATAGTTTTATTTCTACACTTTTGACATACTACACAATTTGACACAAAGTTATCAATACTTTTGTCAATCGATGGCCACCACACACAACTTCGAGCTAGTAGCTTCATACGTACAATACCGACATGGGTGTCATGTAATATTCCCAAAACTTTTACTCTTAAAATTGAAGGTATTACTAACCGATCTGCATAAAAGAGGCACTCATCTCTCACTTCAAGAGACAGTTTTACATTCTTGTATGGGATTAAACAATTCTCCAACTCCTTTGATTGCGGCCAACAATCATTTTCAATAAAATCTATTATCTGACCAATATTTTCATCTTTTCTGGAAAACATTCTAATTGCATCAATTGATATTGGAATATAATTCTTATCAAAATTAAAAAAATTCAAATTATTGTTTTGCACGTTTGTTGAACCTTCGATAGGTAGACGAGATAGTGCGTCGACATTTTTTTGTTTTGATCCGGGACGATATTTAATTGTACAATTATAATTCGAAAGAAATAGGATCCACCGGTGAAAACGCACAGAGACAATATTTGCTAACGCCTTTTGGTCTCCTAACAGCTTTTCTAATGGTTGGTGATCCGTAAATACTGTAAAAGGATAACCATAAACATACTTATGAAACTTTTTTACAGCATATACCACCGCTAAGGCTTCTCTATGAATTTGAGAATAATTTTTTTCCGACTTAGTCAGTGTAGTTGACGCCATAAAACATGGTCTCTCCTGGCCGTTAATAACTATACTAAGAATTGCACCAACTCCATAAGGAGAGGCGTCACAAGCAATTACGATTTGCTTTTTTGGATCAAAATGAAAAAGAAGATCATTTTCACACAATAATTTTTTACAATTTACAAAGGCTCTGGCGCACTCCTCGTCCCACTGCCACTTTACTTCCTTACGAAGCAACCTATGTAAAGGTGCTAAGATAGTAGAACTATTTGGCAAAAACTTCGAATAATAATTTACCAGGCCTAAAAAACTTAGAAGCTGATCAATATTTACTGGGGTAGGAGCTAACATTATAGCTTCAATTTTTTTCTTTGAAGGTTTTATACCTTCTGGGGTCAAAACATGCCCTAAATATTCAATACTACTCTCTAAAAGTGTACACTTTTCCCAGTTTATACAGATATTGAATTCTTGTAACCGCTTTAATACTTGAAATAACTTTTCTCGACAGTCTTCTCTACTAATACCTGCTACCAAAATATCATCTAAATAAACTGCTACACCTTCTAGGCCTTGCACTATCTGATCCATGACACGCTGGAAAATCATTGGTGCAGTAGAAATTCCAAAAGGAAGTCTACAAAATTCAAACAAACCCATATGGGTATTAACTGTTAAAAATGACCTTGATGATTCATTTACTAGCATTTGCAAATAAGCTTTGCTCAAGTCCAAAATGCAAAATTGACTTTTACCTCTCATACTGGTAAGAATATCGTCTACTAATGGTAGTGGATATACATCCATATCAAGTACTGGATTCACTGTTACTTTAAAATTACCACATATTCGGACACTTGAGTCTTTTTTCAAAACACAAACAATGGGTGCCGCCCATTTACTACTACGAACCGGTCGTATAAACCCTTCTTCACACATATTCTTTAATTCTGTTTCTACTTTCGACTTTAAACTTATGGGAACAGTGTACGGTTTGTAAAATTTTGGTTGAGAATCCGGATGAACGAAAATCTCAGCCGAGAACTTTTTAATAGGGTTTTTATTTTTTTTAAATAGAGATGGAAATTTACATTTCAACTCTTCCGTAATATTGGATTGGCAAACGTTCTGTACTAATAAATTTCTACTTGACTCACCGTTCTGACCACTGAAAAAGTTACGCCATGTAGGATACAATTTATCCAACCAATTTCTACCCATTAAAGGAGTAAATCTATGACTTGAATTTATGACTAATAATTTTAACGTTACACCATTTACCCATACTGGTATCTCCCCCATTAGGTCAACTGTGGAGCTTGTTAAAACCTGCAAAGGTGGACAATTTATATTATTTAATTTTAGTTCTTTAAAATAAAATTCATAATCTAAACTACAAATTACAGATACCACCGCTCCAGTATCAATCTCCATCACAAATTGCTTATCGTTTATCAATACATTTTTTAGTAACGGTTCGTTTTCTCGATTTATCCAGTTAATTGATCCCAGTTTAAAATCCATTTCATTTATGTACTCTTTTTTGTCTTGATTTTTAGATGAATAATGCTGACTTTTATTTTTAGAAAATGAAAAACAGGCTTTTGATGAATGTCCTTTTTTTCCACATTTAAAACAATTCCAATGCTTGGCTGGACAATTACCAATAGCATGTTTTGTAGTACATTATGAACATTTTTCAAATTGTTGTTTCTGGTCTCGCTTTTGTTGAAAACTTTTATTTTGTTTGCGATGTTCTAATTTGTTCACCTCGTACGACGACGATGGCTGCATACTCTTTTGTTCCTTGTTTACCAACTCGAATGACTGCGCTATCTTGCATGCCTCTTCCCAAGTTAAATTTACGGTCGACAATAATTTTGTTTGTAGTTGACTACAACTAACACCACATACCATTCGGTCTCGTAAGGCTTCTTTGAGAAATGTTTTAAAATCGCATTCGGCTGCGATTAATTTTAAATTTACGATGAATTCGCCTACTGATTCGTTTTGCTTCTGGGAGCAATTATAAAACTTAAAACGTTCTGTTATGATGTTTTTTTCTGGTCTAAAATGCGGTGTGATGATTTCAATAAGTTCTTTATAAGTTTTAGTGGTTGCTTTTTCTGGTAACAAAATGCTTTTAATTCTTTTGTAGGTTTCAGGGCCAACTAAGGTCAAAAACATCGCAACTTTATTTCCATCTTCCACAATATTAATTTTGAATAACTGTTCTATTCTTTCTAAATATTCTTCGAAATCATCGCCGAAAGCAAATTGTTCGATGCTACCAATTAAAGCCATTTTTTTTTTCTTTTGCTCAATTTATTCCAAATATTTAAACTTTTTGTTAAACTTTACACGCACTTAATATTTTAATTTTTTTGAGTTCGTTTTTATTATCTCGTCGCCAAAATATGTTATGTTTTAATATTTATTATTCGATTTATTATATCTTAATTCATTTGGTGTTTACTTATTAAAAGCAAGATAGCGAGTGAGTTAACATTTTACTGAAATCCATAACGCTACCTTTCTTAGTACATAAGACAATTGTTGTTATCATTACAATGTAATGGTATGTACATATAAAACAATTAAATAATAGCTGTACTAACGTACCATTAAATATTCAGTGACAGCTTAAATTAATCTTAATATTATAACCGTACTTTTGTACAGTGCCTTACAAAAGTACGCCCGTCTTTTTTATATTTATATACAATACTACAATTATTATTCCCATTTTTTGTATCTCATTGAGATAAAACACTGAAGATGGCAAATTGCCGAAACCGATCTGTTAAAGAACCAAATTTGACGCGGGATGACGTAATAATATTTAAGTACACTTAAATTGCTTTGCTTAATTTTTTTAACGAAACTTTTTTACATTTCGAAAAAATTTTAAATTACTGTTATGATAATGCACATGCTAGTTTTTTAAGCTTAAGATTTTAAAATTTTATTTTGATCATTATTTCGTTAATTCGCTGCTTAGCTTCTTCAGGATATTTACGAGTATATTTAAATTATTTCATAATAGTTAAGAAGTTAAGCAACTAATTAACGAAATGTTGATCAAAATAAAATATTAAAATTTTTATTGACCTTCTGTAATTCCATTGCGGCCAGTAACGAAATTTAAATTCGGTGTAAATTCATAAACTATATGTATTACAACAATAAAATGCATGTATTTACCTACATTAAGAAGAAAACAACTTTTTCAGTAAAATTTGGTACACATGCATATACAGTTTGTATATGGATGTACTGAAAAGTGAAGTTGGGTAAATTCTTGCATTGAATATTATTCTCTTGCATGTTATATTACTCTCTTTTAAATTCTCGCGCTCTCGTGGATATTACTAGCAATATCCATCAACAAATTTAGCACCAGAAAAAATTTACACTACGTAGAACATCTTTATAGTTTAATAGTCTTTGGTATGAGTATTTAAATCACTCTGGTACAATTGAAAAACAGCGGTCTAATTGCCGCTTTCGATACCAAGCAAACTATCGTATCGGACGACATTTTGATACGATTGATATACGATATCTCTCATATCGTAATTGTTTCCAAATTGTAATAGACTTATACACAAATGTTTTGTCAAATGCCTTTTTAATACAAGAAAAACTCACCACCAGTATATTATACACAAAACAGTTGTTACGGTTTGTTCAATTCACCGTGGGCAATTGTTTGATTTCTTTACCTCCGTTTAAAAAAGTAATTTGTTTATTTCTCCGATAGCTTCTTTGCTATCGATTACACTCCAATGACGGCTCGCTATCGAAAGCCATCATCTCAAATTTTGTTTTCATTTTTACGATGTCGAATGCTATGATGCTAAATAATACCATGTTCACACTATGAGTTTCAATGTTGGTTTCGCTCTCAGAACCTCGATTGTGAAACTTGTCGTTCAGACGACACATGATGAGTTTCATTTGACAATTGTTTTTTTTATAAAGGGTGGATAAATTTTAAGGGCCGATGTTGAACGTGAGACACACCTAAACGTCAAGTTTTTTTCTGCATTTCATTTGACTTTTTTCAATTTCAGACTAACGCAATTTGAACCATTGAAAGATACACAATCCAGCAACGCGTTAAAGTTATTCAGGCTTATTATGAAAATGGGCGTTCAAATCAAAATGCATATCGTGCACTTTGTGATTTTTTCGGTCAATTTAATCGTCCAAATGTGCGTACAATCGGAAAAATCGTGCAAAAATGTGAGCAAACCGGGTCTGTAGGAGATGTGAAAACACCAGTGCATGCTCGCGTAACTCGTACTGCAGAAAATATTGCTGCTGTTCGCGATAGTGTGGCTGAAGAGCCGTCCACCTCAACTCGTCGTCGTACCCAACAATTGCACCTCTCACGCTCGTCGTTGATAAACATTATGCATAAAAACTTGCATTTACTAGCTTACAAGGTGCAATTGACTCAAGAACTAAAGCCTCCTGACCATTCCAAACATAATCCATGGTCAGAAGGTGGCAAGAAATGGCAACAGTGGATGATCAATTTTGGAAGAAAATCATCTTCAGTGATGAGGCACATTTTCACCTCAGTGGATTTGTCAATAAGCAGAATTACCGCATTTGGGCGAATGATAATCCAAGAGTGATTGTCGGAAAAACAATTCACCCACAAAGAGTGACTTATTTTATCGTATTTTTTCCAAAAGGACGATACGTGGTTTCAACAGGACGTTACCACTTGCCACACAGCTAACGAAACAATGGCCGAGTTATCTCACGTGGTGGCCGAGTTATCTCACGTGGTGGCCGAGTTATCTCACGTGGTGGCGATGTCAATTGGCCGCCAAGATCATGTGATTTGACACCGTTGAACTTCTGTCTTTGGGGTTATTTGAAAGAAAAAGTGTACGTCGATAAACCAGCAACAATTCAAGAGCTAAAGGATGAGATAATTTGGCACATTATTGGCATAGAACCTCAATTATGCCTCAGCGTCATCGAAAATTTGGACCATCGGATGGAGGTGTGCCGCCGAAGTCACGGCGGCCATTTGGCCGATATTTTGTTCCATACATAATTGAACCATACCATATTATCATAATAAAAAGAAATGACAATAATTTCCTAAATAATTTGTGTTTTATTAAAATTTAACCACCTTTTATATGCACTGTACAGTTTGATAAAAATTGCAAAAAATTGCATCATATATTTTTTAACCGATTGATTTCTAATGACCCATTCTGGAAAGCTAGTTTAATGTTATTTTTTTACAATAATAAATATTGCATCTCATAAGCAACTTAGAGCCTGAGGAAAAAAAATTTTTTTTGGTAAAATACATTTTTTTTCACTTTAATATAACTTATCCATTTATTAACCGATTTTCAAAAAGAAAGATGAAATAAGAACAATTAATAGAAACCCGCTGGAAACAAAGGAGTTGTGACTCTTTCAATTCGAAATTCTAAAAAACTCGTTTTTGTCTATATTTACCGTTATTAAATCTGATTACCAAGTGACCTAAATTACTAAATTGGTACATGAGAGCCCCTGAATAATTTTTGCTCAACTTTTGTAGCATAGTGCTATTGGTAATTGAATATTTATTCAATTTATTTGCAACTGCCATGCTTTACTCTTTCAAATACAAAAAAATTTGCTGACATACAGACATTCAAAAGTTTTTTATTTTTTTTTCTATTTCAAAAATTATTTTTTTTATTTATTTTAAACATGTATGCTTGAACGTTAATTAAACTCCGTTAGATGGGTATAAAAAAATAGCATTCTTTTTAGTATTTACATTCTGACCCAGTTTATCAAGTCAAAAGCAAAAATGATGAGTGATGCTGTTCGGCGATTAATTACATATATGAATATGTATTTACATACATATACATGCATACACATGTATACATACACAGAGGATAGTGCCAAATTATTTATTTAATTTATTGTCGAATAGTAGACAACATGTGCAACATTTTTCTTTATTTGGATATTTATTTATGCTGTACACTTGCACATGCTTATTCGGATTTTTTTTGGGCCGACTATTTTCATTGCGCGTTTTTCAGAGATGCGCTTATCCCGGGATTTCTATTTCTATTTGAGTTTAAAAATTGTTGTTAACCGCAATCTTAATAAGCTACCGTCAAATTTTGAACAAGCTGCGTCATTTAATTTGTGTTTGCCAGTCATTAAAAGCGGACAAAGTCATGAATTAAAAAAAAATAGTACTGTTCCATCATGCACGTGTTTTTAGCCGCTAGAGTAAAAATCCAGTTTTTCAGACTTAAACCCTCCTCCTTTTTTCCTGATATTTGGGTCAAATGAAGATTTCATTACTGAAACAAATGTCTTGAGAAAACCTATTATTTGGGAGGAATAAAAGGATTGGAAAAACTCAACAGTAAATGTATTGATTTTAAAGGAGATTATAAAACGCTTAGACGGGCAACAGACTCGGAAATTTTAGTCGCATATGTTTGCTTTCTTAATTTACGAAAATTAACTTACATTCTTATTTTACTCACTTTTTTGTACAGAAAACTCGAAGGTTTTATGTTATATGTACGAATGATTATTTTCTGTAGAATAAAATTTAATTAGCTATTGCATGCCTTCATTAGAACTATTTAAATTATGTTATTCTATAACGAGTTATACTGCACAATAGCAGCCTTATTCAGAGAGACTTAATATAGGTTACAAGCCGTTATTAAGTTAAAATCGCTTCATTAATATTCAGAGACGTTTTTAATCTTAATAATCCTATTTTAAACCTTTATTAAATCCACAAATTTTAAAGTAGGTATGGCCCTACTTTAAACCTATATTAAGCTGTGACAACTGATTGTTTGTTTTTGTTTTTTTATTACATTGTGTTAAAACAAAATAAATGTTAATATAACTTTTTTATTTATTTGATATTTTTTCGACCTTTTTATTTTGTGATTTTTAATTAAAATTCTTTAAATATAGGCTGTAGGTCTCTCTAGAGCTCTCTCTAGACCTAGAGCCTATATATAAAAAAAAAAATTTTAATTAAAAATAAGTTTTTTATTTTACTGAAAAAAAGAGTATTAATTAATTTAAAAAAAATGGAATCACACCTTTTTCTTTTAATATTTTCCATTTTTATTACAATTTTTTTTTTTTGGTAAAACTGACACAAATTCACAAATTTTAAATTTTAATTTTCAGAGACGTGTATAAAATCAAAACAAATAAAAAAGTAATGGGTAATGATTTCTCTTTTTATTCGTTGTGTTACTTTTTTAATTTTTTTAAAGATAAACTAGTAAACATGTTGTAATATACACTGTTCTTTAAATGAAATAAATTTTTTGTGGCTTAATAAGAAAAAAATGTACGACTGAAATATATATTTGCGAATACCGAATAATTTAGCAATCTTTTATGCACAACAATAATACACAAAATGGCAAATCAAAACAATAGTATTGCCAGAATCGAATTTTAAAATTTGCTAAAGGGCATACTAGTTAATAAACCTTTCTTGCATATAAAAATGTTAATATAGGATTATTAGCTTAAAGCCTTTATTAACTAAAGTAGATATCATATAGAAACTAATTTTTTTCTCCAAATAAGGCTGTAGATCTTTAAAGGTCGCAGTGTAATTATAGCCCTTGATGATAACGAGTTATAGAATCTCAAATGTGGGAATACCCATACGTTCGAGTAAGATTTTACTCGTGGCTGTACCATGCCATTTGTGATTTAAATGAAACCAGTAAAAATTTTTTGGAATAATTTAAAGAAAATGCAATAAATAAACGGGAATTTTAATAAACTGGAAAAATTGATGAAATTTTTGCAAATAAATTCTACGAAAGCAGCACGGCAAAATAATTTTCTGCTATACAAAAATAAAAATAAATAGGGGTATTCACATGAAGTGAATATGCAGTCGGCATATGTACAATGACTGCTACCTTATGTTAGTGCTTCACACTAGCACTAAATTTAAATTTGAAACTCACTGCCATTAGGAACATAAACTATAATAGACTAGACAGTTGAAAAAGGATAGCTATAAAATTTGGCGTTTTATACTTGTCCCTTGTACACAGTCACAGCAATTGCTAATTCTCTCATTGCCTTTTTTCTACCGCTAAAAACCATAATATGTGAAATTTTTCAGTAAATAGTTTTTTGTGTTAATTTCTTAGTTTGCTAAAAATTAATAATAACAATAGTAATTGAAATAAATTTATTTAAAAAAAAGCACAGAAGCATAAACTAACAAAAAAGTGCACGCAAAGTGTTGTTGTGTTTTTAGAAATAAAACAAAATTGTTGTCATTGTGAAGATAATTTAGGGGATGATGTGATATTGTGTTTTTTTACTATAATAAATAAAATGATAATTAGTTGTTTTATTTTAATATAAATTATAAAATTAAAACTTATATTATCAATGTATAATCTATATTTGTGCTTGTTCCAAAATTGTGTTGAGTTATTGAAATGTATTGTTTTCCCCATAAGTCCCTATTTAGACGAGGAAACATTTGGAAGAAAAACATTTTGAATTCTCTTTTGCTTTTTCTTTCGCGGTCACACAGACGAACATGTTGCCGGCAACATTCCATTATTATTGTTGTTATTTGCACAAAAAACAATGAAAGAAAAGAAAAGTAAAGCAAATATCAACAAAGAATATGTGAACAAAGCGTATCGCCGAGTACCGAACACAAAAATGATTCTCTCTTCTTCACCCGTAATTTGCCTACAAACGAAATGTTTCCCTTCTAAATGTTTCTTCGTCTAAATAGGGACTAATATTCTTGTGGCACAATCGTTTGATGAGTTTTGTAACCCCCCGTTTCCACATGCAAGTGCAAGTTCGAAAAGCTCAATACACTCTCACTTTTTCACTAACACACTCATATTTTTCGAACTTGCAGCTGAACTGGCAACCAAATTCTTTTGCAAGTAAATTTTTGACACTTGCAGCAAGTAAATTGACAAATGAGCTACCGCGTATGAGTTTTAAATTAATGTATTAGTCTGTGGAAAAATACAAGTTACGTTAGAAATTGATATTTAGCATATTTAACAAAATTAATAAATAAAAAAAGAACATAATGACCCACCAACACATTTAAAAGTTAAATTTAATTATAAATTTCATATTTTTGACTTAAAAAATACTAACAACAAAATTTTTAGTTGGTATTCACGGTGTTTGCGACGCGGCAACACTTCATTCATATATTTTTATTCTCTATATCAATGGCGCAGCCATTTTTTCATTAGAAGTGAAGCCGTTGCCGATATTTTAAAAATGAACTTGCACTGTTCTGTATAGACACTCATACAATTTGCAAGACTTTCGACTATTTTTCGGCTTTTTCGTAGTTAATACGTATACTCAACTTGCAAGCAATTACTTGCATGTGAAAACGGGGGGTAAACTAGACAAGACAAAGTGCTATGTGTTTATTTTATTTTTCTTGTAACAAACACACATCTTTCAACACATTTACAAAAAGCAGTTCATCCATGCACTGATTTTATCACTTTAACATGAAATTTTAATAATTTTCATTTAATAAATTTATAATAAAAGTTTTGTTTTCTATAATTTTTTAATTTCAATTTCATGCATTTTCCTATTTTTCGTAAACAATGTGTAATATATCTGTCTCTTTCATAGATCCTAAGCAATCAGATGTTTTGGGCCTTTTACATCACTCACTTTTTACATGTCTATGTTAGTTTATGATTAGGAATATTCACGGAACTATTAATGCAAAATTTTCATATTATAAATATGATGCGCATATTGAACTAGGTCACCGAGCAACCAGAGGTGTCAGAGTGCAGATATAGTATATGTTTTCTTTTTGTCTTTTTTGCACAAACTCAAAATTCTTATTTTGTTTTGCTCGGGTATTTCTAAAAAATTTACACTTTCATTATTTACATTTCGTAAACATGAATTTTAAAACATGAAAATTTGTGTTTGTTATCACTTTTCCATTAAATTTCATACTTCATAACAAAAAACGTAGATATAAGTATATTCGGCATGTGCATTTTCATTACGGAAATAACTTTTTAATTAATGTTTTTTAAAGCAAAAAATTTTTCATTTTGCTTATTTTAATTTCTTCGTAATATTAAAACACTATATCTGTCTCTTACATAGAAACATCAAATAAAACGCTAAGTTTTTCAAAATTCTAACCTAAAAAGTTTCATCTCTGGTTGCTTAGTGACTAGGTCATGAGTGTCCTTTTTTAATTACTGAATATTTGCCCGCAAACACTATAATGAATGCTATCCGATCAAAAGATCATCCTCCAAAAAAAATCTGGCAGCTTTCATTTTATATGTCACTTTTTAATGCGTGTGTTATTTTCGGTGATATTTGCGCAAGGTATTTTTAGTGCCAATGAAGCAAAGTTCACATGTGTTTATTTGGTTGTTGTATTGACTAAATTGAAGCATTTTCTACTCAATTGCGCCATTTACACTGCTTACAAGCACTGTCGTGAATACATAAGTTTCCCGTTCAGAAAAAAATCAAAATATGTCAAACAAAATAACGAAAATAATAACGAGTTATATTTTAAACGAAGTCGTGCAGGAATCTTTTAACCAAAGTGTATTTAATACCAGAGGTTGTTGGATATTTGAACTAAACTTTAGTGTGTATTAATTGCCTGCACAAGCATTCTTGAAAGCCACACACCCCTACAAACATTTGTAATATTTTATAACAAAAAGTATGCTTGTGCAGCGCTTTAATACCGTTGCAATTTTGTATCTATATTTCGTTCCTAGTCGTGTCAACCGTTACATATAAAAATCGTAACGAATTATGTTGCATTTCGGTTCCCATATCAGCAGATGTTGTCAATCAGCCGTTACGAACTCTTTAGAAAATTGTAAAATTTTGGTTTGGTACTGCATTTAGAGTGCCCCTGATTTTTAACTTTTGATTTATTGTATTAAAATCAATCAATGATCTAATCGCTTTCTCATTGACTAGCCATAGTAACAGTTACACTTTTGAGCCGAACAAAAATAATTATAGATTAAATTATCTCTTCAAACAGTTCAGTCAGTCAGAACACAATACAGGCATACCTCGATTACGATACCTCCTTTATCGCTCTTTGGATCTTTTGAATTTTTGAAAGAAAAAATTATTTTAACTTTAAAATATATTTTAAAAGGTTTTCTTTTTCTAATTTCATGTGAAAATTTATAAAACTTAATTTACAGTTCTTGGAATCCTTGTTTTTGAAAAAAAAAATATCAAAAATAGTTATAAAGCGGGGAATCCCAAAATGTGAGATTTTGTATTAAATAGTTCATTCAAAATACTGATATTGTTTGATATAGACCTCAGTCATTTTGATTAAATAAATAAAATTCATTAAATAATAAAATCAATTAAACCATAGAAGTATGTTGCTCAAAAAAAATAGATAAAGCTTGTCATTTGAGATGAAAATTAATGTTGTTAGGGGAATTGAGAACGGTGAACTACAGACCGAAGTGTCTTAGTTAGGAACGTAACCTCATATATTAGTATAAATAGCACCTTTATTAACACTCAATTATCAGTAACGCAATATGAGCGCTAAGCGAAGTAGGCCTGTACACCAAACGCAAACTACAGACCAAAAAGGCCATAAATCATAGAGTTTTGCATAGGATTGGTAGTACTCTTGGGTAGTACAAGAACGAACTATTCACATTGTACTATTTATTCACTTATTTAAAATGAACGAACTAGTCCGTGTTTTGAATTCCCTTAGTTTATTACCTTGCTCTTTATTTTAAATGAACGAACAAACTAAACTTAAACGAAAAGAATGACGAAGGAACGGAAGTTGCAAATTATTTTCTTTTATAAAAATGGTATTTAACCCTAGAATATCATCCTTATTTTTTGTACACTAACGTCATCCTTCGTCATTTTGACTACGACCTTTTTTAAAGAACTATAAAAGACACCGTGAGCGAAAATATATACCAAAATAGATTTATTATTCATATTTAGTTCTTTTTTAATCAATAAATAAAGAAATTTATATATTTTTTTCAATTCTTAAATGTAAAATTAACATTGCAAAATCTTCTTTCAATTGGCATTTTTTTTTAAACAAAGGATTATATAACATAAAAGCTATAGAATACGACACATCATCCTTCGTCATTTTGACTACGGCAAGAAATTAAAAGCGAAAAAAAGCACTTACAACGCGCGCAGTTCGCTGCACGTCTTAGTCCACCAACAGCTTGCTAGCGACTAACGCTATACGAAAAATGAGATCAAAACAAACAGAAAATACAGGTTTTAATTCAAAAATAAGATCGGGCGCAGTCATTTTGACGAAGGATGATATTCTAAGGTTAAAACAAAAAACTGAAGAAGAGAAAATGTATTATGCGTGCTAAAAAGCTTAATGTTAAGATTTTAAAATTAAAAATTAATTTTTTTAGCCATAGTGACTATAGTACTTTTTGAATTACATTATAAAAAGAAATCGAAAACTAAATTTAAAAATTTTTCGAATTTTGTTTTGTTGTTTTGCTTTCTATTTTCGTAAAAAATTCCTTTCAACTCCTATTCGATATCATTTTACATAATAAAGAACGTTCAATGACAATCAAAAGGAAATATAAGTGATAAAGATACAAAAGATCAAATTAACTAAATGAACGAACTATTCCTTTTTAATTTTTGAACTAAGAAGAGCGTTCACTAAAATGAACTACGGAGCCCAAGACTAATTGGTAGCAATTCATTACATGAAGACAACAATTTACCAAATTGCTATTTTGGATCATCCAACAAGACATTGACTCGAAGAATATTAAAAAAAAGTTCGTCATTGGTTTTAGCCAATAATATTAAAGAATATAAAATCTTGAAGTTAAATTTTGAAAAATGTGAGTGAACTAAAGCTAAATTAAAACTAACAACCTTGTGAAAGGCTTCCCAAAACTGAATATGCCGTTATTGCCACCAAAGCCCATGCCACAATATATTGTTATAAAAAATCAATTTTTATATAGAACAATTTTAATTTTGTTTGGTTAACAATGTGTTATTCAGAATAGTGATATTTTTTAACTAATTTAGTAAACTATTTCCATAAAACACGGTAAATTTTAAGCTATTTTTGGGGCGACCTGTAGATTGATGGGAAACAAATTTAATCTTAGAATAAATTTCTAATATGAAATAAAAATAATAACAATTTACAATTTTTTTTGCATAGCATATATATTTCTTATACCTCTTTGAATTATAGTAAGAAAATTAAATCGGGAAGTAAATATGGTTAAAATAAATGAAAACCAGGAAAGTCTTGCCTTTAGCGCTATTTTTTAACCGCAGCTGTATGTATTGTAATATATTATTATTATTGATGTTATACTATTTTGCTGGCATCCGAAAGCACGAAGAATAAGAAGTATAATTTTCTCTATTTTTATACCCTTCACTGTAAGTAAGAAGGGTATATATAACTTTGTGATTGCGTTTGTAATTTCTACACCCTGCATGGGACACCCTATAAAGTATATATATATTATGGATCCTTATAAGTAGCGGAATCGATTTAGCGATGTCCGTCTGTCTGTCCGTGTAGTCGTTGAAATCCACTTTCAGAAGAATCTAGACAACATACAGAAAAGTATAGCATGCCAAACGGTCCTGTAAGACTATTGCTATTGAAATTCAGCAAGATCGGTCTATAAATGACGGAGGTATGAGGCAAAAACCGAAACTACCTCTATTTTTGACCATTTTTTGAGTGGGTTTTTTGCCTATTTTGTCTAAACGAAAAAACGGACAAAAAAACGTGGTATACAGTTTTGTTTGAAATATCAATCATAATACCCGTGCTAAAAATGAAAGCACAAATGGCCGCGGAATATCAAAAATACAACCGAAATTTTAGATTTTCATTAATTATGGCTTTATTTTTTTGCGTTTTTTATCTAAACTGAAAAGAAGTAGTACGCAATTTTTTCAAACATCTCATTCATAGTATCGTAAAGAAAACTCAGCTGGATAGGTCCATAAATGGCTGAGCTATGAGTCCAAAATCGCGACTACCTCTATTTTTTCACCATTTTTTGCGTAATTTGTCTAAACTACAAGCAGTTTTATTAAAAATAACTGCCCTAATGTCTGTGCAAAAAATCAGAAATATCGGTCCAAAAATGGACCAAAAAAATCAAAAATACAACCGGCATTTCACATTTTCATTAATTTTTGTTTTGTTTTTTTTTTGTTCAAAGTTTTTAGCTGTCATGTGGTGCGGAATGCTTTGTACACACAAACACGAAAAATAAAAGAGTGTATGTGTGTGTGCGTGGTTTTTATTGCCTTGAGTATAATAGTACGAATCCAGACATCTTTATGAAAAAGGGTGCATTAGATCTTTCTGGATAATTAAATATTTAATTAAATATGTTTGACTTAAAAATTTTTACAAAAATTTTCAAAATTAAATGAAAATAAATTTTTTTGTTTTTGTATTTAATATCTTTCTTAGAATTTCTTTTTTATTAATTTAAAAGTTGAGTGCCTGCAGACATTTTATTGCTTTTAAAAATGAGGTTCTCAGAAAGGATTGTTTCTTAGAACTGGTTAATCTTAGTCGTATTATAAAAATTTAATATTTTTATAGATATTTCGCTCCAATAAAAAATAAATAAATTTTTAATATTTAATACGGCCTCAAGCATTTCAATTACATCCTTTTTTTGAAGTGAGTGAAGATAAATATGGTTAGTTAAATATGTTTCCACGTAATTCCTTATGTTTTTTAGTATTTGTAAATATCTTTTCAGTATTTTTGACATACTAAGATACAAATGTGCATAAATACGTTGATTTCTCTAATAGATTGCAAACGAACCATAGAATATTACGGGTTGGTTCACATATCATTTAAAACAAGAGGTCATCACCAAATTTGTAATCACCCAAGTACTCAGAAAAAACTTTGCATTATTTTTAAAAAAAAATTTTTAAATCCCTCATTCCCCAATACTCTTCTTCTGAGGGATTTTTACCATTCCCCACTTTGCTGAGGTACCATTCCCGATTTTGGCCAGGAAAATTACCAAAATCAAAAGGGAATTTAATCAGTAGGCAATAAGCTTTCTCGAAGTGTTTTAACATTTTCTGAAAAATTTTTAGTTGTTATTTTATGATTCAAAACAGAAACTACCAAAATCCTTGAGTACAACAGTTCTGGGGTGTATGGAAATTTCAACAAAATTTTAAAAATAGTCCAAAGTAACTTCTGAGTATTTTGGCGGTAGATTACAAATCTAGACCGTCTCTGTTGTATAACTGCATTGTATTAGTTATAATTAATATATTTCTCTTAATATCACTCTCTTATATTGTATATGAGTAGCATTAAGAAGTGTTGTGTATTCATTTAATGATTCAATAAAGTCACTTGTTTCTAAATACTTCAGTCTCCTCTTTAAAGTGATTTATGTGTCATCTCACAATATTTATTGGTTCGTCGGCAAGTTGCTAAAATCACTTAGAGCAACAGCGCTGGGGTATATGGAAATTTCAAAACAATCCAAAGTAACTTTCGAACGAACCATAAAAGAATACGAGATAAGATGTATATCATTTTAAAAGGGAGGTCGTCTAGATTTGTAATCTATCTTCTAAGTACTCAGAAAAAACTTTGCATTATTTTAAAAAATTTTTTTAAATTCCCTCCTACCCCAGTACTTATATTGTTATCATTCCTAATTTCGGCAAGGTACCATTCCCGATTTAGCAACAGAAACTTACTGAAACCAAACTGGAATGAATATTTAACGCGGCATATTTATCTTCACTCATTTAATTTTTTCTATGGTTTTGCTGTTATAAATAGAAAAATGTGGAAAGTGAAAAATGTTAATATTTCGCTTACACAGTGAAGGGTATATAAGAATCGGCATGGCCGAATTTAACTTGTTTTGTTTGGTTTTTAGTCTGCTGTCAGTTTTTTTTACGCGCTATATTTTTTTTGTTGCTGTTAGTTACAGTTTTGTTGTATGGGTATGGGCCAACGTCAACATTACCATCAATATGAATATCTTTTATTTTAAGCCGAACGACAGCACTTCTTGGCCTCTCTGCTCAAATAAAATTTGAAATAAAATATTTATTTATATTTGGCCACAATACATATTCGACGGCACGACTGCTTTTGCAGCAGCCATCAACTTGGTATAAAAACAAACAAAAATATCAATTCAAAAATAAAGAAATACATACTTACAGTCATACATACATACGTGTATATGGATGTGTATCACAGATAAGTATGTACCCGTATGTATGTATATAAATATTGTGACGGGAGCACTAGTTAGCTGGCTACGAATCGACCAATACTATTATTAAATAAACAATTCAATTACATTAAATGAAATCAAATTATATAAAATTAAATAAAAAATAAATAAGAATATGATCCAAAGTAAAAGTGCAACAAGTTTAAATGTAACATGTGTAAATAATGCGGGCAGCATTAAGAAATCGCATACAATTGGCAATTGTGTTGTGGAGAAAAAGCGTGGTTTTAAGCCCAGCGATCGTCATGATCCAACAAAAAAGAAATTTTTAACCGAATTAAGTCAACAAATATGGCAGAAGAAAAATGTAAGTTCTGGTGGTGGGTGCCTCCATAAAGAAAATCAGAAATACATGCGAGTGTATGTATGTATGTACGCATGAGTTTGTATGTATCAATCAAAAATTTATTTTACGTTAATTTTTGCTTTAGAAAAAAATTTAAATTTGTTGGGAAAATTTTAAAGAAATTAAAAAAATAATAAGATTATTAATAGTTACGATCTCTCTGAGTTAAGCTGGTAATGAATATAAAACTTTTAAAATACTTGACGAATTTTTATTAATTAAATTGCGGCTCGCAGCAAAGAACTCAGTTTTTTTTAACTTTCGAGAATTGCCTACAAATTAATACAAGAACCAACATATTTTTGGAAAAAAAATTATACTTTTTATTACTTTTTTAAACTTAAGTTACGTTTCTGGTCGATTTTCGTACGAGCAAAAGCAGATTACTGAATGGAACATTCACCGTTTTAAAGGGAATACCCCTTGTAATCTGCTACCAAATTGACCAGAAAATTTATTTAGAATATAAAAATTTGTTTTTAAATTCCCTCCTATACCAGTAGTGTCACTCTGAGGAATTCCCTGTTTTAAGAAAGAGGCTCTTCAGTAGTGCGATTCAGTAACTTTTTACGATGGGAATATTCGAAAATATTCGGTTGCAATATCGATAGTGCGATTCTGTAACTTATTTATATCGATGGTACACAGCTGTTTTTTTTTTTTTTTCATTTACATAAGTGATTTTTATATGGCAATGATATGCACAAAATCACAAAATCAACGAAAAGCACAAAGAATAATATCAAAAAACAAACGAATTTGTGCTGTGGAACACTTTTTATGTGTAAATATTTCATTTTTTACATTAATTTTTTAAAATAATCCATATTGCAAGTATGTAAGTAAATATAACAACAAAAAATTCACTTAATTTATTTTACCACAAATCTAAATCTGATGCCAAATACTCAAAAGCCATTTTCAACACCAAATAAAACAATTTACGATTAAGTAAACAACACATAAATAATCATCGCAAATAACGATTTTTATCGTACCGAATATTTTTGTCGGAAAGTTACTGAATACCGAATTCGATAAAATATCTTTATAATTGCTTTTTCGATACGAATGTTCGTAATAAAAGTTACTGAATCGCACTACAGATTTGTAATCTGCTGCCAAATTGGTCAGAAATTGATTTAAGATATTTTGAAACTTTCTTTAAGTTCCCTCATTCAACAGTAGTGTTGCTGAGGAATTTTGCCGATTTCAGTGTTTGTCAAGGCTATACCTCGGAAAAAAATTATTTTATTTTCTTGCTTTTTGCGCAGTTGTAGCAATAGTCTAGGATAAAAAAAAAGTTTAGAATAAATTAGACCGAAAAAACTGCTTGTAGTGGCTTCATATTGCTGAAATATTAAAAAATTTTAATTTTTGTACATTATTTTTTTAATGTTGGCGGTGTTTGTACACTTCTTGAGTATGTAAAAGGTGATTTTATAAGAACTATCGGAAATTAAAAAAAAAAAACCACATAAAATTCAGAAAAATGCATGAAATATTTATTTGGACCGATAGTTGGGTCGATATAATTTAATGTTTGAAGATTATTTCATGCAAATGTTGGCCGCGGCTGCGCCTCAAATGGTCCATCCGCTTAGTCCAATTTTGGCATACTCTTTCCAACATTTCGGCCGGTATCTCACGAATAATGTTGGCAATGTTGGCTTCCAGTGCGTCAATCGAAGCGGGCTTGTCCCTATAGACATTAGCCTTAACATAGCCCCACAAAAAATAGTCTAGAGGCGTTAAATCGCACGATCTGGGCGGCCAATTGACTGGTCCCAAGCGTGAAATAAACTGTTCACCGAACTCGCCTCTCAATTGGTCCATTGTTTCGCGTGCTGTGTGGCATGTGGCACCGTCTTGTTGAAACCACATGTCATGCTCTTCCATTTTGGGCAAAAAAAAGTTTGTTATCATCGCACGGTAGCGCTCACCATTCACAGTAACGTTGTGATTCGCATCATCTTTGAAGAAATACGGCCCAATGATGCCGCCAGCCCATAATCCGCACCAAACGGTTGTTTTTTGTGGATGCATTGGTAGCTCTTGCAATGCTTCTGGCTGCTCTTCACTCCAAATACGGCAGTTTTGCTTGTTCACGTATCCATTCAACCAGAAATGAGCCTCGTCGCTGAACACAATTCTTCGATAAAAAAGTGGATCTTCATCTAACTTTTCAAGAGCCCATTCACCAAAAATTTGGCGTTGTGGTAGGTCGTTTGGCTTCAATTCTTGCACCAGTTGTATCTTATAAGGCTTCACACCCAAATCCTTCCGCAAAATTTTCCACGTAGTGGAGTAACAGAGGCCCAATTGCTGCGAACGGCGCCGAATCGATAATTCACGGTCATCACCAACACTGGCCGATACGGCTGCGATATTTTCTTCAGTTCGCACTCTACGTAAGCGTGTTGGTGGTTTAATGTCCAACAATGTAAATTTGGTGCGAAATTTTGTTACAATAGCCCGAATAGAAGCCTCAGTAGGTCGATTAAACTGACCATAAAATGGAAGAAGCGCGCGATGAACTTTCTTATCAGAGCACGCATTTTGGTAATAAAATTCAATAATTTGCAAGCGTTGTTCGTTTGTAAGACGATTCATGATTAAATTATAGACCAAACTGAAGATGTTTGACAGTGACACAAGATACAAAACGTGCGTGAGCTGTCAAAACTAGTGTTGCCAAAAAGATAATAGCAAAAAAATCACTCTTTATATATAAAAGTATGTATAAAAGTTTCGTTTGCATGTTCATGTGTCAACTTATATATTTATTTATTTACATAAAAGTCTACTTATTACTTCATACAGACTTTGGACATATAATTATATGTATATATATAACTATAATAACTTAAAAGTAAATTGAGAATTTTAATTAACTATTGATTTAAATGTATTATGATATTGTGTTTGATCACATCTAAGCTTATAGTATAGTCAATAAATTGATATAATTCATTAAAATTTAAAAAGATTCTTCTCAATGGATCGGCATTTGCATAATTTGAATTATAATATTTAATTGATAACACTGGTCAACAAAATTTTGTAACAAGAAAGGTACTTACCAATTTGGAATTACCTAAATACCCTCATTTTATCACCGTATTTATTTTGATTCCATCAGTTCTAGTTTTCGTGTTACAGCTACTACCCGTAAAATTTAAAATTAACCATTTTTGTTCCACTTTTGCATTCAGAGATTTTATTTATGTGAATAGTATAGTGTTTTTTTTCTATTTATTGAGTTATTTAACAAATAATGTCAAGAAAGTGCAAAAATGATCCTGACAGGTTTTGTTATATTTGTGGTAACATTACTTTTAAAACTCAGCGAAGGAATTTGACACCATTAGTGACTAAGCTATATGAACAGTATTTTGACTTTGCCGTCGGACAGCAAGACAAAGCGTGGGTTCCACACATCTGCTGTGTTACATGTGTGGGTCTTCTTACTGGATGGGCGAGGAGATCTCGATCTATGCCATTTGCAATCCCTGTAATTTGGACAGAACCAACGAATCACTCATCTGATTGTTATTTTTGTGTTACTGATACGAAAGGTATCACAATTAAAACAAAAAATAAAATAACATATCCTGACCTGCCATCTGCTAAAAGACCGATCCCTCATAGTGAGGAACTACCTGTACCAGAACCACCAGAAAGTTATGGACAGGAGTGGTGACGGCTTTTTATATTTGAAGGAAAAGTTTCCTAAATTGAGTGAGGCAAAAATTAAAGAGGGCATATTTGTTGGCCCACAAATCAGACAATTGATGAAAGACGACATATTTAAAGGAAAACTCAGTGATTTGGAAAAATCTGCTTGGGAATCTTTCATGAAAGTAACTTTCAATTTTCTAGGAAATCACCGATCAAATGACTATAAAACTATTATCGCGGAGCTGTTATCTGCTTATAAGGCTTTGGGTTGTAATATGTCATTGAAAATACACTTCCTTCATTCACATTTAGACTTTTTTCCTGAAAATTTGGGCGCCGTCAGCGATGAACATGGTGAACGATTCCACCAAGACATTTCTACCATGGAAACACGATACCAGGGCAAGTGGAGTCCACGTATGCTAGCGGATTACTGTTGGACATTACAACGAGATGTACTTGAAGCAAAATACAGCAGAAAATCATAAAATTTTATTTAAATTAATACTGTGACATAATAAAATAACTTATTTTTGTTAACAAAATCTCAAATTTTCTAAATTTATATAACATCTAATTACAAAAAAACTATTCGTATTGGAAGCATTCTAATTTTATTTATATTATCCATATCCTTGTCCTAAACATAGCAAGACAAAAGTTTTCATGTTACACACAAAAAGTTTTTTTTTGTCGACCAGTGTAATGGTTAAAAATACCGTGTCGGTCTTTGCGGTACATTAAATGATATGGTATTTAACATAAATTCGGAACGAATATTCCCATTTATAATAGTTCTAGCATAGTTCTTCTACTTTTCAAAGTAGGAAGTTTTATCAGAGGCAATCTATTACGATATGATGGAAGATTTGATCTGGGAATCTAATTGAAACTCCGCAGCAGAACAGAAGAAATTGCTTTTGTATTGATTCAATGTGATCAGCATGAATATTGTACACTACAGAGCCATATTCAAGAATAGGACGCACAAGCTATGTAAATAAGAACACTTCGGGCTTTATTGATCATCATATTAATATGAGAAGTAAAGCTGAGTTTAGCATCCAGCATAATACCTAAATCAATGAAAGTGCTCACTAGTTCCAAAGGATTTCCATCCAAGAGAAAATTTACTTCGACATGTGCTTACATTTCGCCAAGTTCAGTTCCATCAGTTTTATTTTGCACCAATTATGAAAGTTATCAATATCAGATTGCAGAAATATATGATCTGAATATTTATTAAATGTATAAAAAATCCTCACATCATCAGCAAACATTAATATTTCAGAGTAATTGATTGCAATTAGAAGATCATTAATAAAAAGAATTAGTCCAAGATGACTGCTTTGTGGTACACCAGAGATCACTGTAATATATTTTGAAATAACATTTTTATTATAATATATACTGGCATTTAACCAGCTACTTCGTTATCGGATGTGCTTTGATACACTTTAAAAATGTTATTAATAAAAAATAAAGCTTTTTATTTAATTTCGTAGTTATGGATTTATTATTTTGCCCCTTAACTATTTTTACTTTGCTCAAGACCGTTTGATCCTAACCTTGTACATCTAAGTTCGTTTTCATTAAAAAGTCAAAAAGTACCATTAAAATGTTTAAAAAGTACCATTTGTCCCTTTAATGATTTTTCACTTTGTTCAGGATCGTTTCAGCCTAACCTTGAACTTCTAGATTCGTTTTCATTAAAAAGTCAAAAAGTACCACAAAATACATCAAAAGCACCATTTGTCCCTTAAATGATTTTTTACTATGCTCTGAACCGGTTAAGCCCAACCTCGTACTTGTAAGCTCGTTTTCATTAAAAAGTCCAAAAGTACCACAAAGAAAAATTAAAAAGTACCATATGTTCCTTTAATGATTTTTCACTCTGCTCACAACCGTTTGAGCTTAACCTTGCACTTCTAGGTTCGTTTTCATTAAAAAATCAAAAAGTATCATTAAATTAATGAAAAGTACAATTTTGTCCCCTTAATAATTTTTCACTTTGACCTGAATCGTTTGAGGCCAGTCTGGTATTCCTAGGGTTGTTAATACTAAAAAATCAAAAAGTGCCATTAATATCAATAAAAAGTACCATAATGTCCCTTTTCCTATTCCTTACGATTCATTCAGTACTGTTAAATTTTACTGTCGTAATTCTAGGTTTTGCACATAAAATAAAATATTTTTGTTATACCACGTTTTATAGTGATTGACGTTTTATGTCAAGTCACATGCGAACGCTGCCGAACGGGATAAACAGTATCCTATGTCCGTCTCCTGGCTCTAAGATACCTCCCCACCAATTTTCAACCCAATCGGTACAGCCGTTTTTGAGTTATAAGTAGTGTAACTAACACGACTTTCTTTTATAAAGGGTGTTTTTTATAGACGTATATAACTTTAAGTTGGCATTACTGTTCAAGATGGCTACCGATTTAACAGCTGTCAAGTGATTTATTCTCAGTTTGGTTTGGCAATTCATCATGAATAGACTCACGCCTGAACAACGCTTGCAAATAGTGCAATTTTATTTCGAAAATAAATGCCGTTGTTCCCGATTTTCATAAGCGAATTTTATTTAGCGATGAAGCGCACTTCTGGTTGAATGGCTACGTCAAAAAATAAAACTGCCGCATTTGGAGTGAAACTAATCCTCAATGTATGTCGAAACACCGTTACATTCCGAAAAACTGACTGTTTGGTGCTCTTTATGGGCTGGTGGACTCATTGGTCCGTACTTCTTCAAAAACGATGATGATGAATTTAACAACAATGATGTCCAGGAGCTGTTGACCAACTGCACAGCAGCCACAACATGTATGAAATTTGATAAATACACTTACGAAACACATATTTTCTATGCCTTTAGTCGAAAAACTTCATTTTCTTCGAAATGCTTTTATTGCTGCTGGCATTGAAAGCATTTTCTTCTGAAAATATTTGAAATGGTTTTTATGTTATTATTTCATTCAATAACATTATCAGCTGTTGCTATATTTAAAGATCTTTTTAACTTGGTAGCACTGAGCTCAACGGACAAAAATAGTGTTATATCTCATAAATAAAACTTAAATTCAATTATAAAATAGCATTTAATGTGGATTTATTAAATTCACTTTGTATGGTAAATACAGTTTTTATGACTTGAATTTAACGTTAAAACCGCATTTATGTTAGATTCACTCAGTCTGAAAACACTATAAGTGTATTTAAACTCAATAGAATTTCTTCTTTTAAAACCAAGCATACTATAAGCTTTAGAAACTATATAATAGATATGACTAGAAAAGCTCAATTTATTGTCTAAAATAACTCCTAAATCTTTTACTTCAGCCACTCGGTTAAGCGAGGAGCTATAAATATTATTTATAATCAAAAATAATAGGATTTAAAATATGAGAATATGACACTATACAACATTTAGATATATTAGTCTTTATGTTATTTTCAGAACACCAATCCGATAGTTTATTCAAATCAGCTTGCAACTTTAAACAATCGTAAGAATGAGAAACAAACAATTTCAAATCGTCAGCAAATAGGAGACATTTTGCAAAATCAAATAATAGTGGCAAATCATTTATAAATATTATGAAAATTAATGGACCTGTATGTGTTCCGTGAGGTATACTAGAATAGAAATTAACTAAAAAAGATGAAAATGTACTCCCAATTTTTACTCTGAATTTTCTGTCAGAGAGAAAACTTTTGAAATATTTTAAAAGATTTATGGACAAACCTAGTTTCAAGAGTTTTTGTAGCAAAAGATAATGACTAACGGTATCGAAAGATTTAGCTTTTATTTTAAGATTTTATCAAAAATCTTAGCAAAGGAGCATTGATTAATTATAGGTCTATAATTGACAACTTAGCTACGATTACCAGACTTAAAAGCAGACACAAGATAACTAAGTTTTAAGCAATCTAGGAACTTGGCACGGTTTAGACATGAATTAAAAAGAATTGATATAGCACTTGTAATATTGAGCGAATATTTTTGAAAGAAAATAAGATTATAGGATCCAATTGCACATATGTTATCCTTAGCCAATGATCCGTTATCATTCATAGCGTAATCAATGTTTATGGATATATAAATTATTGATTAAAGGCAGTAACAAATGGAATATTATAGATTTCCGTGGATGGTTTTTACAAAGGTTCTTTGAAAATAGATCACATGAATCAGGTGTACCATTCGATGTCATAGTATCATAATACAAGCGCTTAGGAATACATTTATTATTCCTCTTACTATTCAAAAAGTGACAAAAGGCAGTAAAGTTTGATTTTATGCTAGTTTCAATGCTAAATATATATTGCTTATATAAAAAATTTCTGAGAAAATTAAATTCTTTTCGTGGCAATAAGAATTTGTTACGATCAACTTCATTACCGCTATTGCACTTGATTTTGAATTTGGACACATTTGTACCGATAGCAGTCTCAAAGAATATATTGTTACGTTTTTACACTATTATAAAGACGATTAGTTTGTTAAGGTTCGTATTGTAAAATAAAACACAAGAAGTTTTCCTTTCTTAACACTTATTTTAGAAACACACTTTATTTTAACCGTCGAAACAACACTTTATTGTTTATGACACACCTTGTTTACAGTTTAATGTCTTAACTAGAACTGAACTTATGGCAATATCAGCATGGATTTATATACTGTTTCAGCTAGATTCAGCTCAGCCGAGAAGCTTGTAGATTTATCTTATAAGAACACTAAACTGTAACGGTAATTTTTATTGTGGCTAATTCTAGAATACTTAGCATGAAAGTTATATACTACTATACATAAATACAAATACTACATATCTTACTTTATAACTCACACAAAAGCATTGCACTCACAAATTCTACTTAATTACTAAATTGCTATATTTACATACTGAATATTTTAGGGTTTAAAATCATTTAAGGTAAAAAAGATAGTTATGTAATCATATATTTTGTTTATAACATTAATAATAATATAATATTAAGTAATAATACATTACGTTCGCATTTTCATTGTATTTTGTAAAATTACCAAATACAACAATATATCGATTATGACAAGATTATCAATAAGTTTTTGAATATTATCCAAATGAAAGCGATAAATATCAAGAGTACTATTAGAAGGAATATAAGAGTAATTAATAAAAATTATACAATTCTTAACAAATGTAAGTTTTACACAGATTTGTTCAATATGATTAGCAAAATTAAGAGAAATAAGTTCGGGCCCAAGATTGGCTCTCTCAGCAATTAAAACTCATCCACCCTCAGTTTTGTCTGACGATCTATAGCACCGATCATGACGATAAACAATATAATAATCGTCAAAAAATTTATTTTAGGTGCAGCAAGCATTTTTTAGCTGTCAAAAATGCTCATGTCCACACAAAATATATAGAGCATACTGAAATAGCGCGGAAGCAAAAAGAAAATCTAATTTTGACAGCGCGTTTTGTAGTAAAGTTGGCTGAAAAACAATTGTTTTTTTATTCTTTTGTTGTTATTGTTGACCAGTAATGACTTTTTAGCTAATTTTTTTTTAAACTAGCGTTTTTAAGTAAATTATTTTGTTTGTCTTCAGTGGGTTTTATTAAACAAGAAAATTAACGCTACTGTAGAGAATAGGCACCGACAGCGATTTTATTTAGGAATGATGCTTTCACATAGATACTGAGTGCTAAAAGACGGTCCACTCGCCGCACCAATGTTAGTGGACTATATTTTTTTGCAGTTGTTTTTTACAACTTAAAGTTCTACTGTGGAGTGTACAAAGAGAATGATTAATTGTTATACATTCATAAACACGAGCTGTTTATTTTGTAAGTGTAGCAAATCCATTCAGTTGAACTGAAGTCTAAGCTGGTAATAAGTTTATGCTAGGATTATAAACTTATATTTTGATAATTTTTTTTAAGATTTTAGGGCAATATTTTCTTATGAAAATAAAACACAATTTTTTACTTCATATTATCCGGACGTTTCGTAAATTTTATGTTAATTTTTTCAAGGGATCTTGTATATTTAATAAACTTTAAGGGTACAAAACATACAAAATAAACTTGCCCCCTTTTGCAAATTAAATGGCTCATCATACGAGTATGTTGCAATAACACACGCAAAGAAAAAAGATGGCTGAATATGGTCACCTCAAACATAGTGTGCTCTTCACAAAAATATTATTATTAATTTGAAAGATCTAAACATTATTCTGATCACGATAAATATGTTTATAGTTATTTTTAACCATATTGTGTTTAGTGTCTTAGATCAACCATGTAATTATCATATTATGTTTAATACAATTTTGCTTGAAACCATAAATATGTTCACAGCAAACATAATAATGATAAAAATATAGTTGAATGTAAATTTTTTCTATTTTGTCTCTTCCGCAACCATGTAAATAAAGTGAGTATAAAACAAAAACTTAATCGTTCAAACTCAACTGAGCTTTGTGGCTGAAGTGGTTGAGTGGCGAGTTAATGCTTCTTAACTAAGTGTTCGCAAGTTCGAGCCCAGGTAGAGTCAACTAAAATTTAAAAAAATTAATTTAAACCCGATATATTATGTAATAAATAAATACAAATTGATAGAAAATAAAAATCAATGGAATAAAACAAGCTTTATATTTACAAAAAATTTCAATAAATTTTTTTTTTTAAATCATATTAAAATATGTACGTATTAAAAAAAAATTTTTTTAAATTTCTTGCCTTGGCCGGGGGTTGATCCGCAACATCTGCAGTTGAAAGCTATTTTTAATATCTTTGATTTAAAAATATATATGGCTAGAAGCAATCATAAATCTAACCATACTATGTTTCCACCAGAATATGGTTGCCTCAACCATACTTTTTTTTTGCGTGCAGGTGCTGAAACGTAGATATAAAAATTCTTTTTAGATTTCTGTCATGAGAAACGAATTACAATTAAAATAAAATAAAATAGTTTACACATAAATGCATACATACAGATAAACAAACAATAATACTTTAAGTATTGAATAATAAAGCAACAAATTTTATTTATAAATGCTAGGAATCTACCAATGTATCGAAGAAAATTGATTTGCATAAGATCTTTACGCCAGCTACAGATGCTGAGGAGATTTTGCCTAAGAATCGTAAGTACTTGAAAAATCGTTCTCAAAAAACAAATTCAGTGGCTTTAAATGTTTATTTTTGTTTCCGAGTTTAATTATTTTTTTAATTTCAAATACTTAAATATGTAATTATAAATTTAATAAAAAAAATATTATGGTAGCAAATTTTGATTAAAACTTTTTTTTAATTTTGATAGCAAGAAAACTTTAATAAAGCCAAAAAATTTTCTATGAGTTCATAAGTAATGCTATAAGAAATTTTTTGTACAGAATAATAAACTTGTGGCAAATCTTTAATTTTAGTAACCGGTTTTCTCTTGCAATTTTTTCGGTCATGTTCATTCAATCGGTCATCTGTTAAATGTTGCAGTTGAAACACATGACGAGAGATTAGAAGGGAACGAACTACAAAAAGGAATATAAAACCAAAAACATATTTATTATATATAAGCAAATATTATATTTGAACTGTTGTTTTTGAAAATGGTATAAGTCCAATTAAAAAATAAAATAAGTTAGCGGTAGTTTTAAAAAGATGAAAACACCATCTTACTAAAATAACACTTACTAATTTTTTTATTAGTTGTACATTTGCTTCCGCCGTTTTGCAATAGATGGCTGTAGTGGTAAGTGGTAGTCGAAATAAATAGATCGTAGATGTCATATAATAAGCTTAGGTACTTGTAAACATAACGCCATCGAAATATTAGTCGATTTTTTACGAGCCAAATTCTCGTCATTTATGGGAGGTTTTAATGTTCTGCTTTAATATGAAGAAATCTGCGGCTGAGGCTCATCGAATGCTCTCAACTACCTATGGTGAGGCCCTTATTAGTGAAAGAACGTGCCAAGAGTGGTTTCAACGCTTCAAGAACGCCAATTTTGACGTCGAAGACCGGCATGGCGGAGGAAGAGAGAAGGTTTTCGAAGATGCAGAATTGGAGGCAATACTTGACCAAGACTCTTGTCAAACGCAATAATAATTGGCAGGATCATTGGGAGTGACGCAACAAGCCATTTCAAAACGCCTGAAAGATATGGGAATGATTCAGAAACAAGGAAATTGGGTGTCGTACGAGTTGAAGCCGAGAGATGTTGAACGCTGTTTGTTTGCTTGTGAACATCTGCTTGCAAGGCAAAGACGGAAGGGATTTCTGCATCGCATTGTGACTGGGGACAAAGAGCGCAGAAAATCATGGGGATATCCCGGCCATGCTTCGACGTCGACGGCCAAACCGAATATTCACGGTTCCAAGGTTATGCTCTATATTTGGTGAGACCAGCTCGGCGTAGTGTATTATGAGTTGTTAAAACCGACTGAAACAATCACAGGCGATCGTTTTCGAACGCAATTAATGCGCTTGAACCGAGCATTGAAAGACAAACGGCCCCAATATAACGAGAAACATGATAAAGTGATTCTACAGTATGACAATGCTCGACCCCATATTGCGAAAGTGGTCAAGACATACTTGGAAACGTTAAAATAGGAAGTCCTACCCCATCCGTCGTATTCTCTAGACGTTGCTCCCTCGGACTATCCTTTGTTTCGATCAATGGCACACGGCCTGGCTGACCAGCACTTCCGGTCTTATGAAGAAGTAAAAACTTGGATCGATTCGTAGATCGCTTCAAAAGATGACCAGTTTTTTTAATGCGGGATTCGTACGCTGCTCGAAAGATGTGACCAGCGATATACAATACTTTGCATCATATTACAATAGTCTCAAATTTCGGAAAAAAACGGCGGAAGCAAAGTTGTACACCCAATAAAAAAGGACACTTATACCACTTTCAAATATAACAACTGATATAATAAAATATATAAATTTAATTTTAAAATTATTTTTATTATGAAGGCGTAATGGAAATACAAAAATTTTTTTGAACATAAGAACGAACGAACGCAAGACCGAAAGACCGACAAAGATTTAATAAAAATAGCGAATCATTTCGTTCAATTAAGTCATTCGGCCAATTTGATTCATTCGGTCGTGACCGACACAGGTCCATAACACAACAAAAGGGAGAATAACTAGGAAGTAGATGCGAGCAATAAGTAACCAACCAGTAGTTCGATTGAGTAACAATAAATACCGTGTAAAACAACCAAAATGATGGCCTTTAAAGAATCACTTCTTTAATTTTTGGCTTCACAATTTTTAACCAAACAGTTTGCTTTAAAATTGAATAGAAAATAGCACTACAGGGAAATAATAGTGCAAAATGAGCTAATGCATCAGCATAATTGTCAAATCGTTCCCAAAGCTCTGAACTTCATATCCGAGATCGTTGAGAGTCTTCAAGAGCCCATCGATGGCCAGTAGCCTTAAGAGTTTCGATAAAATGTCCCCTGAGGTTTATTAAAATAAAAGGAACCCTTGCAATTCTCCAGTGCTCAGGCAATACTAATAATTCTAGGCTTGTCCGAAATATGTTAATTAACTTCGGTGCGAACACGTCAGCACCTTGCCGGAGCAGGCAGAGGTGTATGTTGTCAACACCAGGAGACTTAAATGGCATAAACGTGGAAATAGCCATTTAAGTTTTTTTGATGATAAAGATATTACGAGCAAATGCGATTTCCCTTCGTGTGGAAGTCAGGTACCGAATTCCCCTGACCACTGCATTCTCCTCTTCTAAGTAGGCACACTCTGGAAAGTGTTCGTCCAGCAGAAGCCGTCCTGTTTCTTCCAGGCTCTACATAAAAAATCCGTCGGCCTTCTTAAGTGTAGAAAGGCAATTTGAGTGATCTTTCCTCCATGAGCCACTCTTAAATTTTACATACTGTTAAGGCACAGTATTTTTTCTCGGGCGATTATTGGAAGCAATGTATTGCATTTTTAGATGCTATAACGTAAGGCAATAGGTTTCAAAATTAGTTGTATTCAGTTTTGTGCTTGCACAGAAGCATTAAGTATATCATAAAAGCTTTGGAGAAACTAAGGCCGTTTCAGCTAAATGCGATAAAAAGTTTCGTTAGCATAATTGATTTGAAAACAAAAAGAAATTTTCATGTACTGTTTTTTGGTCACGAGTGAGTCACTTTTACTTTTTCGAATATGCAGAATACTCAACAAGGGCATTATTGCAAAAGCAATTATTTATTTACCTGCAGAATTAGCGATT
The DNA here is from genome assembly GCA_947397855.1 of Thelaira solivaga. Classification (NCBI taxonomy): domain Eukaryota; kingdom Metazoa; phylum Arthropoda; class Insecta; order Diptera; family Tachinidae; genus Thelaira; species Thelaira solivaga. Next base: position 9,961,215 of record OX377615.1, read on the forward strand.
AGAATTATCGTGTTTGCTTGTAGTTTTAGTTCTTTCCACAACAAATGTAAAGCTGTAGACACCAGATTAAAACTTTGTCTTAAAAAATTTTTTCTTTAAAATTTAATAGTGGATCGCACTGCATGATTCGTTATATACAAAATAAAACACATGCAAATAGAAATTTGTTGTATTTTAACTTATTTTACTTAGAACATTTTGTGTCATTCAAGTGCAGAACACGCGACACGATAAACTTCTTAGCATACAATTTCATGACTGTAGTTTATTGTAGGAAAAATCACGCAAAACTAAAAATTTATTCATCTACAGCGTGTCCCAGTAAGAGTACAGTTTTTCATTTTATTCTGCAATAAACTCATTGGTCGATGCGCTGTATGGCAGGTCGTCCAAGTCATTAATGGTATCCAGTTGAGGTCACAAGAACTCCTCTTCTCAAAAGTAAGGCTTGAACAAAATCCGCACCAGACAGATCAGGCCAATTATGACTATTCCCAAGAATTTTTTCCCACATAAAATTTTTGTTTTTAGGAAATAATATTCTTTGATAATAAAGCTCCCGGGAAATTTTTAATAATAATTGGGCTGGATGACTTTCATTTGAAAAAATTGTCATTGACTTGACTTTGCTCCATTACCCACTGAACGAATTGCAGTCCCTAGTATGTTATTTCATACTTAAACGGAGCATGACTGTTTTACAATCCAGTAAAAAAAAAGTTAACACTCTCACAAAGTAAGTATTTTTATTTTAAAATGAAAAAGTGCACTCTTACTGAGACACTTTTTACTTATAATTATGAAAACAGGCGCACAAATAAAAAAATATTTTTAATTTAATTGGGAGTAACTTTAGACCGGCAATTTGACACTGCCTGATTAAAAAAAGTTGCAGAGAAGTCTTTTACAAGTCTTATTTTAAAAAGGACTTTAATGTTTTTTAAGCTCCCAATTTTTTTCTAGTAACTATAGGTAATGATTAATCTAAATGCTTTAGGAATTTCTGAATTAAAAAAGATTTTTTTCCATTTTCATTATTTTTCTCTTTAGTAATTTATTTAGTCAGAATGAAATGAACAAATGAATTTTTCTTAGTAATATTTAGAAAAAAAAAATTATTGACCCTTTGGGTCAAAAGTCGGGATATCAAAATACATCTTATTTTGATCCCTAGAATACGAGTTTCCTTGTAATTTGAGCGATTTTTTTGCCTCCATACAAATCGACCCGCCCTAATTTGCACTAGTGGGATGTAAAAATGTATAAAAAATGCCGTCACCTTTTGTAAGGAAAATTTGCCCTGTTTTATTTCTTGAATTTAAGCGAATTTTTTTTCGTATTTTTTTATTCGTACTATCGCCTAGGAATTTTTTTTAATTGTGCAGAACCAAAAATACATACTATTGGACGTCCATAAATAAAAAAAATAAAAATGTGTTAATTATGAATAAGAATTGAAAAATTTAAACTTCATGAAAATTTCATGGCCACATCTGCAACAGGTCAAAAATTTTTTATTTAGCTTTTGAATTGACTATTTTTTTTAATAAAAGTGGTTATTTCTTGTTAATTTAATTAATCAATTTTATTCTGCTCTTGATATTTTCTATCTAGACAAATTTGCGTAAGAACTGATAACTTTTTTTTAAAATGAATTTTGACTACATATTGGAAAAAATTGTTCGGGTTTTTAGCTGTCAGCATCTTGAAAATTAAAATTATTAAAATTTTCTGTCACAGCAATAACGATTTAATGCCACTGTATTTTTTTTTCTTTTTATTTTTACACTATGTTCATATACTATGGTTTTTGCTTAAAAGAGATTCCACTGTATATATTGTATTTAGAAATAAATAAAAAAAATTAAACAAAATTTTTTGCAAATATTATGTAAATTCAATTATTATTATTATTATTATTATTATTATTATTTTTTTTTTTTTTTTTTTTTTTTGTGCGGGTGAGGTAGGGTTTAAAATGCCTTCGCATTTACAGCGACCGTCGTCACTGCGTTATGTGGTGTTTCCACTAAAACACTCCCTCCTCCTTTTCTGGGGGGATCCTTCCCGGTACGGCTTCCTGCATTACTTCGGGAAGGCCCAGAATCTAAGTCCTAGAGAGGACCATTCACAATTTGCCCACGTCTGGGTCCGCCGTATTTGTAGTCAGCGTAATGCTGCTATCTCCTTTCAAGAAACTCCTGCTTCTGTTGTTGCGTCCTGATGCAAATCAAGATCCCTCTTCTTCATACGCAAGATACGTTCGGCGTAATTCTTCACTGCCATCCAATTTCCTTCGCACTCTACCATTCTTTCGACAATGTTGGTAGGAGTGAAATCCCCAATCTGCTCCCTCACAATCTCTCTCTCATTCTGCCATCTGCCACAGTCAAAAAATGTGTGCTCAGCGTCGTCTATCGTCTCGCAGTATATACAGCCGGGGTCTCTTACCTTACCCATGCGGTACAGATACTTTCGGAAGCATCCGTGACCCGAGAGTAGTTGGGTAAGGAAGTAGTTCACTTCCCCGAACTCCCTGTGAATCCATACGCCTATATTGGGGATTAGCCTCGCCGTCCATCTACCGTTCGCCTCCGCATCCCACCTGTCCTGCCAAATCTGGACGGTTTGAGATCGCAGCTCTTTCGGGTCAAAACTCTGCTCACGTTCCTTCATGGTCCACGCCAATCTCCTTTCACGCGCCATAAGGTCAACGGGTATTTCGCCACTGATCACAAAAACTGCAGCTCCTGAAACCGTGCGGTAGGCTGAGACAACTCTGAGTGCCGCTGTGCGCTGTACCGCTGCCAGCACTCTGCGCTTGCTCTTTGCCTTTAGAGCATCTCCCCAAACTTCACTGCCATACAGAAGTACAGAGTTCGTCGTCGCCATAATCAGTCTCCTTTTGCACTGCGTTGGGCCGCCGATATTCGCCATCAATCTGCTCAGCATACCCGTCACCTTCGCCGATTTGGCAGCTGCGTGTTTTATTTGGGCCCAATATGTGAGCCTGCAGTCAAGTCTCACACCCAAATATCTCACCGCCCTCTGTGTGAATATAGCCGTATCTCCCACCTGCATATCAACCTCGAGTGGTATCTGAGCCCGTGTCATTAACAATATCTCAGTCTTGTTAGCGGCAAGCTGCAATCCGTGGTCCTCAAGCCATACTTGTGTCCTTATCATGACTTGGTTTATCTTCCTTCTGGCATCCTCCATATCCCGTGCTGAGATGACAGCTGCTATGTCATCCGCGTATCCCACGAGATGCGTATCCTCCGGCATCTCTATACTTAGGATCTCATCATAGCTCAGGTTCCAGAGATCAGGACCTAGGATGGATCCCTGTGCCGCTCCAGATGTAATTGTTTTCACTCTTTGCCCGTCTGCAACATCATAGAGAAGTTTGCGGTCCCTTAGATAACTCCGAAGAATTCCCAGTAAATAGCCGGGGATTCGGAATCTTCCCCGCAGTGCTCCCACAATATCTGCCCATCTCAGGCTGTTAAAAGCATTCCGCACATCAAGGGTGACTAGGACGATTGTACGTTTCGGATAGTAGCGTCTACCCTGGGCGTACTCAAAGTGCTCCCAATGGCACCAAACGTCGACCTGCCAGGTCGGAAGCCGTATTGCCGTTCCGATAATCCCCCAGCTGTTCCAATGGACTCTGCCAATCTACGTTGTAGTAATTTCTCCAATAGTTTGCCGGCACTGTCCAGCATACAGAGAGGGCGGTATGAGGACGGTTGACTCGGATCTCCCTTCCCCTTCCCAATTAGCATGAGCCTCTGCATCTTCCACTGTTTGGGGAATATTCTCTGGGCCAAACAAGCATTGTAAACCCCGAGCATCTCATTCGATCGGTTCTCAGCCAAGAGCTTGATTACCTCGGCTGGTACCCCATCCGGGCCCGGAGCCCTGCCACTCTTGAGACTCCTCGCTGCAGCCTTCAGCTCCTCCTCCGTAAAAGGCGGGGGTATCTGATCATCCCGGGTTTCCCGTACCTCTTGAAGTGGGGGGTGTGTCGGGAACAAATTCCTCACAATATTCTCGACCTGTTCGGTGTCCAAGTTCGGAATGGCAGAGTTTGCGCCTAACTTTCTTGTCACGATCTTGTAGCCAAGTCCCCACGGGTTCCTGTTCAGATCGCTCCGGAGTTCCTCCCATTTTGCCCTTTTGCTCGCAATAATTGCAAGTTTCAGCTCCTTTCGGGAACGTTTAAAGTCCGCGCTTTCCAACAACGCCTCTCCTCTTCTTCTGGCTCTGGTGTACCTCCTTCTATTGTGGAGGCAGGCTCGCCTGAGCTCAGCGATTTCCGCCGTCCACCAGTACACGCTCCGTCTCCTCGGATGTTGCGTTATACGGGTCATCGACGCGGTGCAGCTTTGGATTATGCGCTGCATCATCGCGTCCGCCAGAAAGTCAGCCTCGTCCGTGGCCTGTTGCATCGGAGCTTCGTCGAAACTAGACAGGAGAGCATCATGGTTAAGACTGGACACATTCCATCTACGTGTGCCCCTCCTCCTGGGTCCTGGCGCAGAATCCACTCCCGCTCTGATCTGGTGATCGCTTCCAGTATAATCCTCCAGAACTGTCCATCCTTCGATAGCCCTGCCTAAGCTCTCAGTCACCAGAGTGATGTCCGGTGTGGTGCTCTCACATCCCGGTCTCCTGAAAGTAGTGGCATTGCCAGTATTCGCCACTATCAAACCCAGCCTAGCAGCCATGTCGAGGATGCACCTTCCCCGCGTGTTCGTAGTTGGGGCACCCCATTCGACAGCCCTCGCGTTGAGATCCCCAGCCACCACAAAAGGTCCGCCTATCTCATGAACCTTATCCTCGATGGCACCGAGCTTCGCTCTAAATTGCTCCACACTGTCACTAGGAGTGAGGTAACAGCTCATCAGCGTAAAGTGTTCCGTCCGAACGTATGCGTAGCAGCAGCCGGCTCCGAATCGCCTGGCCACAAGCCTGCTGCCATTGGGTAACCAGAGTGCAGCCGTACCCGTTTCATCCTCAGACCAGGTCCCGCTGGATCTCCGTCGATATTGCTCGCTAATAATAACCACATCTGCATCCTTCTCAGAAGCTAACTGCTCCAACAGAGCATCAGCCACCCGACTCCTGTGCATATTCGCCTGTAGCACCCTCATGAGTTCCTAGCCAATGGGCACCTTTTCGAGCCCGGTAGGTGATCTCTTCGATCCCGTTTCGCATCCGCACAGTGAATGCATTCGAGAGCTGATTTGCACTCTTTAATCCTATGCCCCGTCTTTCCGCATCTGATGCATGTATCCCTCCTGTCTTTTCCAGAGCAGTTTGCTTGCATGTGCCCCAATCCAAGGCAGCGATAACACCTTTTGATATTTTCGCAAGCTCGGATTTTAGCCCGTATCCACCCAACCCTCATGTGGCCAGCTTCAACGAGACGTGCAGCACCTTCCGTTGACAGCGTGATGAAAGCCCGTACCTGTTCCCGCGCATTCGGCGCCGTGATCTTCGTCTGGATCTCCTCATCCGAGTTATTGAGCAGCTTTCGGGTTGCTGCTTCTACCTCCTCCTTAGCCGTCAGGATATCAAGATCACGGATCTCGACTGTAGCCCTCGGCTTTAGTTCCTCAACAGAGGCCGTTCCCCGTACAGTGCCCTTCAGCTGCTGTACAAACTCCGGCTTCACCTTCTCTCCTCTTTCAAACTCCAAGAGGATGGCCCCAGTTCTCGTCTTCCTCACCGATCTTACCCCGACGGAGTCGCCGCCTGGTATCCCACTCCGAATGTCCTTCAGCACATCCGCGTAGCTGTGACCTCCCATGGGCTTTATCATCACCGCCTCCGACCTTATCCGTGGTCCATTTCTCCTCTTGGAGTCGGATGGTTTCTCCTTCGCCGTTTTCTTACTGCCCTTCCTAGAGACAGTCTGCCAGTTCCCCTCCTTACCCGCGGGGGTATCCATCCTGCTCCCACTGAAGTCTTTCGCTCTGGCTTTCTTCGAGCTCTCAGGGATAACCGGACTGGTAGCCGCCCGTTTCGACTTTGCTGTCATAGGAGTGACAGCATCTGTTACCGGCCCGGTAACAGCGGTCCTTTCCTTTCGGCTCGATAGTAAGCGCTCTCTATCTGCCGCCTTCCACGTGCGTCTGTAGTTGAGCAATTCGGACATCTTGGATATCCCCTCCTTAACCTCACTGCTTATGTTGCGCTGCCGTTTGAGCGCCTGTTGCATCCCACTAATCACCGCTTTGCACTGGGTGATTGTATCCTCCTCCATCGTCCTCATCCTCCGTATAAACTCCAATCGTTGGGAGTTTTCGGTCCCCTCGCATGACGGTCCCTCCCCTTGAGCAGTCACCCCCGAGTAGGTCGACACAGGCTGTTTTCTTGCTGCATGGGTGCCAGTCGGTGTCCGTTCCGCTGGCTCCACAGCCCCAATAACAGCACGAGCAGCAATCTCCCTCTGGGTGTTAATGTTCGCCTGTACGCTATCATCCTTGGTGGTATCAAGTACCAATACGCCCGTAACAGGTGCCAAACCTCTTCCGCCTACATCCGGGAGCGATGAACGTCTTTCCGGCGGCGATCTTTGCAGCAAGCTGCTTCTCCTGAAGGCTGCTCCCACAGCCGTACCGACATCATCATGTTCCCCGACTCCCTTCTTCGTCATCGTGTTCCCTTTCGCATTCGTGTTAGTATTTGTGTTTGTGTTCATCATTGTTTCTTTTCTTATGGGTCCCCGCTTGAAGCCGTTATCTCCGTTCGTCGTCGTGCAGTCGCCCATTGTGACCCCGAGGGTCCCTTTGCAAGCAGTGAGGTCCTCGCGAGGGTTGACGCAAACCCTTATGGGAATTTGCGTACAGAGCCAGGTCGGGCGCTAATTGGGAGTTATCTCAACCAAACCTGCACCTCCAACTCAATGGAGACAAACATCGAGCGTTCTCCAAGCCCCTGCCAGGGTTTTACCGGGACGGAGGTAGCCTCCGCATTAGCCCACAAGCCGTTTCAGCACAATGTCACTCGTGCTTAATAAGGTTGTAGAATACGTCAGCTCCCAGCTTTTGTGCGTCTCATCCAAAACCAAATCATCATCGCAGTTCCATGTCGTTGCCGATCCGTCACCGTGCTATATTTTTAACACCCCCGTGCATTTTATTTCCCCGGTACCCTCCACGCCCTTACAAGGGCATGGTGAGCGTCCCCAATTCGCCGCATGGGAGGGTCCCGATGGAGGTTCTAGCAACCCCGCACGGGATTATTATTATTATTATTATTATTATTATTATTATTATTATTATTATTATTATTTAAGTAATAGAAATTATGAAATTTTGAGTTATATACATATAGATTGAGCTGTTATTTTTTAAAGTGGTATAAGTGCACTCTAAAAAAAATTATTTAGCTGTAATTTTAATAAGATATAAACACTATCTAACAAAAATTACTGCTCACTAATTTTTTTTAAAGTTGACTTGTACCACTTTCAAAAATAACAGTTTTATTAACTACTCAATGACAGAATTACTAAATTATCGTTTTCATTGAAGCTTAGCCAAGTTTTAATTTTTTTTGTATTTACCAATTTTAAAGCGCTGTGCATGCACTCATTACTGTAACAGGTAATCCATGCACTTGTTCATTTTCAGCACATTCTTGAAATCCACAATTTCTTTTGCATTCATTTCTAAATATTTAAAAGTCATCTCACGTCATAACACCCTTCTACATCAAACTTGTGTGATTTTGAATCGGTCGTTTTTGTCTGTCTGAATTATGCTGGGAACACAATTGGGACGAACGACGAATTTCGTCGAGCATGACGAATTCGTTGCTGAGAGTTCGTTGCGTAAATTCGCATCATGACACACAATTATGACGAATAAATAACAGCTGTTGTTATCAATAAAGTTGTTTGCTGTACGTGACAGAAAATAAACATTGTAAAAATATTGCAGTATTCGCTGTTCGATTAAACAAAACAAAAGAATAAAAACTAATTTTCCTTTATTAATACATATGTATGTATATACACACATAAATAAGTGTATATGTATATACATATGTATGTAAGTATAACACACTTTTGAGAGTTGGCCCATTTGTAAAAAATAATAGTAAATGCATACATACACACATATGTATGTAAGTATATAATAAAAGCAAAAAAAAAAAACAAGGAAACAAGTTTATACCTCAAGTCGAAGGGTTACCGTATAAACAAAAATAATTACTTGAGAATTCTATACATAAAAAACCATTAAAAAACAATTTTATGGTAAATAGTTGTGTACATAATTGTGTAAATAAAAGGTGATTTTATAAGAACTATCGGAAATTTAAAAAAAAAAACACATAAAATTCAGAAAAATGCATGAAATATTTATTTGGATCGATATAATTTAATGTTTGAAGATTATTTCATGCAAATGTTGGCCGCGGCTGCGCCTCAAATGGTCCATCCGCTTAGTCCAATGTTGGCATACTCTTTCCAACATTTCGGCCGGTATCTCACGAATAATGTTGGCAATGTTGGCTTCCAGTGCTTCTATCGAAGCGGGCTTGTCCCTATAGACATTAGCCTTAACATAGCCCCACAAAAAATAGTCTAGAGGCGTTAAATCGCACGATCTGGGCGGCCAATTGACTGGTCCCAAGCGTGAAATAAACTGTTCACTGAACTCGCCTCTCAATTGGTCCATTGTTTCGCGTGCTGTGTGGCATGTGGCACCGTCTTGTTGAAACCACATGTCATGCAAGTCAAGCTCTTCCATTTTGGGCAAAAAAAAGTTTGTTATCATCGCACGGTAGCGCTCACCATTCACAGTAACTTTGTGATTCGCATCATCTTTGAAGAAATACGGCCCAATGATGCCGCCAGCCCATAATCCGCACCAAACGGTTGTTTTTTGTGGATGCATTGGTAGCTCTTGCAATGCTTCTGGCTGCTCTTCACTCCAAATTTTGTTACAATAGCCCGAATAGAAGCCGTCCGTCGCAGTAAGACTGTTATAGTATACAAAATCAGTGTCGAAGTAATGACGACGACGATTAAAAACGCGAAGTTGAAATAAAAACGACGAAGTTTTCGGTGACAACTGGAATAAAATTAACAAAGCAGTAGTTGCGACAACTTATATTACAAGCATAATTGGAACGGACGACGAATTATTAGTTGCACATTTATGTATATGAAAACACTTACTATCGCTGCGTTGAACGAAATTCTTGGTAGGTAACGAACTGTGCGATATTTCTCTTTCAAACATCCACGAACAATAAATAAATTGTCTTTTTTTTAGTTTTGAAAGTATTTTAGTAAATAAATTAATTTTTGCTTTTGATTATCTTTTAAATTACAAAAGCAAAGGATTAAAAATTAAGTCTAAATAAAATTCATTTTCTTTTTATTTGTTTGTTCGTTATACAAATTTTTGTTTTCAAACGGGTTTTGTGTGAAATTTGGTACATATATTCTTTATACTACAAGTAAAGTTGCCATATACTTTTGAGCCGGTCTAGCCCACTTTTAAAAGATTTTCACTCTAAAAATTCATTAAATTTCATTAAAACTTGAAGTTATGCTTTGAAATATTTTATTTATCACTTTAGTTGACGCCTCTGCTAATAATGCTAGCAAAAACCTAAGCCACTTAATGGGTTTTTAACAATTAAAAATCTATTTGTAAACGGAGATTTTCTAAGGAAACCGACTCACGTAATAAAAGACCGGACAGGGCAAAAACATTTAGTTATACACCCATGTTTTGAAAAACGCTTAACTTTGGCGATTACGATTTGAAGCCGCAAAAAGGTGTTCTGCAAAACGCAAAACACTTAATTTTGGCGTTTTCAAACCGCAAGCATACACTGAAGCGAAGTGATGAATTTTGCACAAACTAAGAGTTAAAGATAAAATAAAATTTTGCACAATTCAAATTAAATATATTTTCATTTTATTTCAACCAAAATTGGAAAGAAAATTGGCCTCTTCCATAAAAAATATGGTTTTAAAAAATTTACTTTGATTTTGTCAATTGTGTGTGTTAATTGTTTACTTATAAACTGGCGTTTTCTCATTCACTTTCTATGAGAAAAACGGAAGCAAAACTTCCGGTTTCCAGAACATGCTTTGGCGTTTTGCAAAACGATTTTCGTTTTGAAAACGCGCGTTTCTCAGAACATGGGCGATACCCTTCACTGTAAGTAAGAAGGGTATATATAACTTTTTGATTCCGTTTGTAATTTCTACACAGTATAAGGAAAATCTACATCTGGATCTTTATAAATAGCGCAGTCGACTTAGCGATGTCTGTCTGTCTCTCCTTCAAGTCGCTTAAATCAACTTTGTGAAATCCTTAGTCTGTCAGTTCCTATTAGAATTCAGTCTGATCGATCCATAAATGGCGGAGCTATGATTCAAAACCCGCGACTACCTCTATTTTTGATAATATTTTGAGTGGGGTTTTTGCGTATTTTGTCTAAAATACAAAAATGTGTTACGCAGTTTTAGCAGAAATTACAGTCATAATTGCCAAAAATCAGAGCAATTGGCTTACAAATGACCAAGAAAAATGGAATATACAACAAAAAAAAAAAAAAAAAAAAAAAATACAGAAATTTTATTAAAAGCAATTTTTGCGTAAAATGTAAGTTCTTTATTGATATTAAATTTTTAATTAAATATGTTTAGTTTAAAAAATGTTTGCAAGTGTTTGCAAAATTAAATTAAATAATATATAATTTGCATTCCTATTGAATATCTTTCTTAGAATTTCTTTTTTATTAATTAACATTTTATTGCTTTTAAAAATAAGGTTCTCAGAAAAGATTTTATATTAAAACTCGTTAATTTTAGTTTTTTGAACTGAAATTAATAATTTATTTTAAAAATAATAAAAAAGATTGGTATTCAAATCAATATTTCACTTAAATTGAATCAATTATTTTTTATTTATTTTTTTTTATATAATTTTTTATTTGTAAGTTTATTTGACCTTTTTATTGAAACGGATAATTTATTAAGCTTGTGGGCGTATTATAAAAATGTATTTTTATATCGATATTTCGGTCCAATAACAAAATTTTTTTTTAATACGACCTCAAGCTTAATAAGCTAGACGTTTCAATTACGAGGGTTGCCTTTTATATTTCGGGATTAGAGAACAAAAAGAAATATTAATCATCGAAAATCACTTTATTGTTTTTCAAAATATTCCCCATGAAGGTCTATACACTATTGCATGCGTTTGAACCAATTGTCGAAGCACTTTTGCCACTCTGACACTAGGGTTTTTTTGAGTGATTGACAAATTGTGTGGGATCCAACGCGAAAAAAATTTTTGACAGTCAAATGCTTATGCAATATTGAATGTATGCTGGTCCCACTAATGCCTAAGGTTGTCTCAATCTCACGATAGGTCACATGACGGCCTTGCAATATCAGTTCGCACACAACATCAATGATTTTCGGAACAACAACTGATTTTGGACGATCTTCACGAAATTCGTCGTGGAGTGAACTACGACCACGATTGAAATCACCATACCATAGATAAACACTGGTCCTTGATGGAGCTTCATCGCCAAAAATTGAATTAAGTTCATCCATGCACTGTTGCTAAGTTAATCCACGTCGAAAGTTTTAAAAAATAATTGCACGAAAATGTTCACGATTTAATTCCATGTTTGGGCCGAGATGAATTTTTTAAGTTACTGTAAACAACGGAAATAGCGCTCGTTGCCAGGTTGAAACACCAGGGTTGCCAAATCCCGGAAGTATAAAATGCAACCCTCGTATATAATTTTTTGTTTTTTCTTCTTTTTTTATTAATATTTGAGAAAAATGTGGAAAGCGAAAAATATGAATATTTGGCTAACACAGTGAAGGGTATATAAGGTTTGACATAGCCGAATTGAACTTGTTTTATTTAAAATTCGACAAACAGTTGGCCGTTTTTTCTTTATAACTTCCATCAGCAAAATAAAAGCAAACATCGGGTTGATGGTTTTAAAAAATTATTCAGTTCCACCAGCACGGATGGTACCTTTATTTATGCGAAACAATTAAAAAAACGAAGAAGTACATTAAATTGCTAATTCCTGAAACTTTGTGCTTACATTGTATTCAGCAGTTCTAATGGGTTGGAACTATTCTGAATTCATTTGCAAACTCGTGTTATGTGTGTTTTCTATACACAGGCTACCTCGATTAACACTACCTTTTTTAGCGCTGTATCGCTATAGCGCTTTTTTTTTTAATAATTTCATATGAAAATTTAAAAAACTTAATTTACAGTTCTTGGCATCCTTGTTTTTGAAAAGAAAAAAAATATTAAAAATAATTTTAATTCGATTAATATCAAAATGCGAAATTTTGCATTAAATTGGTCTTTGATGTAGACCTTAGTAATTTTGATTAAATAAATAAAATTTATTAAATAAAAAATTCAATTGAACTACTGTACATGTTACTAAGCATTCCAGAAAAAGCTTTACGTTGGAGATGAACAAGCGAATTGAGAACGGTGAACTACAGTCCGAAGTGCCTTAAGCGGCTATTAGTCGATCATGCGCGGTATGTCAGGTGGGTATGATGAAATGCCATCAGGCTCGTGTAATAGCGAAAAATTGTTGTTTGACATACCTCACATACCGGTCTCAAAATTTTTTTGATATTTACACTCTTCCTCATCATACCATGCTGACATGCCACACGATCTTCTAATAGGCGCTTTAGTTAGGAACGTAACCGAATATTTTAGTGTAAATAGCACCTCTTTTAATGCTGTTTCTCTAAGCGCTCAATTTTCTGGAACGCAATGTGAACGCTAAACGAGGTATGGCTGTACTCTAACGAAAAATAGATAAACCTTAATATCCATAACTTCTTTTCATTTTATTTCTTTTAAAAAAATATTTAAATTACAATGCGCCTCTGCTTTGTTTGCTTTGTTGTTATTTTCTTTCAACTTTTAACAGTTTTTGGCACACACATAGTATTTTTATGTATTTACCAACATCAATATGCTACTGTGTGACGTACACAACAATTACACGAAGCCACAAAAGTCTAAGGATGACAAGAAAAACTCGATTATTTTTATTTTAAGGCCAAAAATATCTAAATTTGTTTCGATTTTGTGAGAAAACTTAATAAGAAACCTGAATTTATCTTTTATTTTTCACAAAAATCACAGTCTATCAGCGACTGCATTAAATGATGCTCCATTGCTTTTTTAGTACCAGGTGGCCACGAGTGTTCAATACAGTTCTAGTCAAGATGATGCTCCAACTTTGAATGCACGTTATATACTAAACGGTTGCACAAGCATACTTGAAACAGCTTTCAAGCATCATCCCTGATTTCAAATACTGTCAAGCACTGTTCTATAGCATATCATAACATATACTTCAGTGACAAAATGCTTTGCACTGCAGTAAAAAATAGAACCCATGGAATATAGAATACCCAGAACACAAATACACTAGCACAAAATTAAACATAATAATAACGCAGTAGAACAAGCAACACCACACCAGAATTTTATAGAACTTTTCTCTATTCACACGTACGAGTATGTATGTGTTTATATGTGTACTTTCACAGCCACATGCTTATTTTTTTTATGGAATTTTTTAAGCTATACATGCGTAACGTTGCACACAAACACAATGCCGGGCAGTCGGCGTTATACATACATAGTTATGTACATACTATCAACAGTTTAATTTGACGTCGTATTGAATTTCTACTGCCGTACAAAACACATGTACTGTTAGAACTGTAAAAAAATTTTAAAGGTGTCAATGCTTGTTCTGTTGCGTCATTTTTGCACATACCTTTTTGGTCTACTGTAAAAAGGACACTATAAACTGTGCTTTGTTCTAGTGTCCAGTACTGTATCGTGTGTTTCAAATGGGCTTGTGCAGCCCTTTAATATATACCAATAGAGAAAAATTGTTGGGATCATTGCGGTGCATAAGTGAGTGAGATAAGAAAGCATACTCATTATTCGATTTATAAACGTTTTCATCTTAAAAAAAAATATTTTTTCGTGGGAATCATAAATCAAGACGCTATTTAAAATTAGTAAACGATATGTTGTCTAATTTAAAATGTTTGGGTAAGATTAAGGGATTAAGAGTACCAGTAAAAGTGAACGTAGAGTTTGGGCTTCACTGCTAAAAGAAACAAACACTATTAGATTGAAAGCTTTTGCTGAAATGTACAATGACAGATGGACAATTTAATTGTATGTGTGTATACGTGCTGTGTGCGCTTGTATAAATATTAATTAGGAAAAAATGGTCATCGACGTATTTTGTCTTTCTACATTCCTTTAAATTCTATTTATACAGTAAAAATAGTTTTTAATTTAAAGAGAAACTGATAAATAATAATAATAATAATAATAATAATAATAATAATAATAATAATAAATAAATAAATAAAAAATGTTTTCATACAGTTTGTTTCTTTTTGTTTTAATTAATTCTTTTTGCTTGAAGTTTATATTAAATTATTTTCTTGTCTATTGATTTAACAATTGTTAAGAAATTATATTGTGTGTTCATGTACTCGCCTTTTATGTTCAAATAATTTTATTTCAGCATCAATAAAGAAATGTTAATAATGAAGTTAATATGCTAAGGTGTGATCACGCGACTATTCTTAAACTGTCCGATGAAAAACGTTTTGTTTTGTAGTTTTTCAGAGTGGTATTATGGAAAACTACAAAACCAAACGTTTGCACTCATTTCTTTGCGCACTCTGACTTAAATATCATTACTAAAAGGTACCTGTAGCTTGTAATCAAAAGTACTTATATGTTTTAAAAATAAACACAACAACAATTAGAGTGTTTTGAATTTCCCTTAATTTATCGAAGAACTGTAAATTGTTCATTTGAACATTTTCGTATTAAAGTGAAAAAGTGTATAAAATTATTATAAAATAGTCCATTTACAAAGCACGATGTGAATTGTATAATATAAAGGGTGTTTTTTTATAGACGTATAGAACTTTAAGTTGGCATTACTGTTCAAGATGGCGACCGATTTAACAGCTGTCAAGTGATTTATTCTCAGTTTGGTTTGGCAATTCATCATGAATAGAGTCACGCCTCAACAACGCTTGCTCGTACAGAAGAAGCTATTGCTGCTGTAGAGCGTAGCATTGAGGAAGACCCGAATGAGTCTATCCGCCATCGAGCACAGGAATTGGATCTGTGTCCATCCACTTTATGGAAGATTTTGAGGAAGGATCTTGGCTTGCGTGCTTACAAAATCCAACTCGTGCAAGAATTGAAGCCAAACGATCATCAAGTAAGGCCTAGATTCGTCGAATGGGCCCAAAACGAGATTACGAATTTTGTTTAGCGATGAAGCGCACTTCTGGTTGAATGGCTACGTCAACAAACAAAACTGCCGCATTTGGAGTGAAGCTAATCCTCAAGTGTATGTCGAAACACCGTTACATCCAGAAAAACTGACTGTTTGGTGCACTTTATGGGCTGGTGGAATCATTGGTCCGTACTTCTTCAAAAACGATGATGGCCAGAACGTTACAGCCAATGGTGATTGGTATAGAGCCATGATTACTAACTTTTTCATTCCAGAATTGAACAACCATGATGTCCAGGAGCTGTGGTTCCAACAAGACGGCGCAACATATCACACAGCTCGTGCCACAATCGATTTATTGAAAGACACGTTTGGTGATCGCCTAATTTCACGTTTTGGACCTGTGAATTGGCCTCCAAGATCTTTTGATTTAACACCGCTAGACTACTTTCTGTAGTCTATGCGGATAAGCCACAAACGCTTGACCATTTGGAAGACAACATTCGCCGTGTTATTGCCGATATACGGCCACAAATGTTGGAAAAAGTCATCGAAAATTGGACGTCCAGATTGGACTACATGCGTGCCAGCCGTGGCGGTCATATGCCAGAAATCATATTTAAAATGTAATGCCACAAGATTATCTTTCGGATAAATAAAATTCATGTCAATCGAATAATCCATCGTTGTTTTATTGCAATTTAAAGTTCTATACGTCTATAAAAAACACCCTTTATAAAACAAAAAGTTTTCAGAGAATCATCTAGAAGGATTTATGACAATTATGTGTGGAAAAAAATATTGCATAAGTGCTCGCCACGGCTGCGGTGGCATACCTCTATCCGATTGTCCATATTTTCATTGATTCTGAGGCATTGTTATTATTAACGTAATGGGCTATAATCGCACGGTGACATTAAAAATCTTTCGTACAGGATATTTCCCAACTACAGTCGGAGACTCCTTAAGAATCTCGTAACTGCTGTTGGAATAATGATGCTCAGGTCACCTGGGACCAGTGCCGCACTACCTAAGAAGCTGATCCTGTATCTCGCCACCGCTGAGAACTCGCACAGAACATGCTACGATGTTTCCCGTCGCTACACCACACCGATTTTACTCTGAGACATAATTGAGGTTTAATGTCATTAATGTGCCAAATTATCTCATTCTTTAGCTCTTGAATTGTTCTTGATTTATTGACGAACACCTTATCTTTTAAATTTCCCTAACGAAAGAAGTTTAACGGTGTCATGCTCACGATATGAGATAACACGGCCATTATATTTCTCGATCAAAAGAGCTATTGTTTCGTTGGCTGTGTGGCAAGTGTCACCGTTCTGTTGGATCAACATATCGCATAAGTCCATATCTTCAATTTCTGGCCACCAGAAGTTCATTATCATCTCGCAATTGTTGGGCACGACGAGTTGACGGCTTTTTTGCCATACTATCGCGAACAGCAACAATGTTTTGCGCATGGTTGAATTTTTCATACACTTAAGCAAAGAAATGCCAAATTAAGGCCCCGATTATGGTTCACAACACTTAGCTATTTTGGTGTTGTGTGTTGTGAATTGCGATTACGGCTTACAACACTTATCTGTTGTGTAGTCTTTTCAGTTGTGTATGTTAATTTTCGGCGATTATTGTTCACAACATGTTGTCTTATGTGTTGTAAAAAAGGATAAAAATAGACAACTGGTTATTAAGGGTTGTCTCATTGTTGTGATTAGTTTTTTGTCGGTTTAAAAATCAAAATGCAGAACAATTTTTAAATAAATTGTAAGGAATGTATTTTCAGTGGATTTTCTTTGAAGATTTTTATTAATTTTTATAAAATTCAACAAACAATTGGCTGAGAAACTGCATCATATCATTGCCTTATATCTACCATCAGCAAAAAAAAAAAAAACAAACTCCGGATTGATGGTTTTAAAAAATTAGTCTGTTTCACCAGCAAAATCATCCTTGTTTATGTGGTACAATTTAAAAAATGTAATTCCAGAAAATGTTTGCTAACATTGTATGTAGCAGTTCTAATGGGTTAGAACTGTTCTGAATTTTTTTTACGAACTCGTGTGATGTCTGTTTCTGTGCACTCATTATCGAAAAAAAATAGAAACACGTTAATCTCCAAATTTGTTTGTTTTATTTCACCTTACGCCCCGATTATGGTTACAACACAACATTAATTGAACATGCGATTATGGTTCACAACATCTAGCTGTTGTGTACGTAACACAGTTGTATATTAATGTTAGTATATTTTTTCCTAAAAATACAAGCGTGCATGCAAAAAACTGCGAAGTTGAAAGAAAACAACATTAAAAAAAAAGAAAAAATTAAGTGCACTAAAATAAATATATTTTGTTAAAGTTAAATAAAACCAAAAAATTTGGAGATTAACGTGTTTCTATTTTTTTCGATAATAAGTACACAGAAATAGACATCGCACAAGTTCGTAAAAAAAATTCAGAACAGTTCCAACCCATTAGAACTGTCAAATACAATGTTAGCAAACATATTCTGGAATTAAATTTTTTAAATTGTTCCACATAAACCAGAATGGTTTCACTTGTAAAACAGACTAATTTTTTAAAACCATCAATCCGGTGTTTGCTTTTTTTGTTTTTTTTTTTTTTGCTGATAGTAGTAAAATAATAAAAATCTCCAAAAAAAAATCCACTGAAAATACATTTCTTACAATTTTACTTAAAAATTATTCTGCATTTTTATTTTTAAGCCGACAAAAATCTAATCACAACAATGAGACAACCCTTAATAACCAGTTGTCTATTTTTATCCTTTTTTACAACACATAAGACAACATGTTGTGAACAATAATCGCCGAAAATTAATATACACAACTGAAAAGAAAACACAGCAGATAAGTGTTGTAAGCCGTAATCGCAATTCACAACACACAACACCAAAATAGTTAAGTGTTGTGAACCATAATCGGGGCTTTAACAAAATAGATTTATTTTAGTGCACTACGTTTTTTTTTTAATGTTGATTCTTTCAACTTCTTAGTTTTTTGCATGCACGTTTGTATTTTTAAGAAAAAATCTACTAACATTAATATACAACTGTGTGACGTACACAACAGTTAGATGTTGTGAACCATAATCGCATATTCAAATAATGTTGTGTTGTAAGCGAGACAACACAACATTTTTGTGTTGTGAATCATAATCGAAAAACTTGACGTTAACGCGTGACTCACAAGTAACATCGTGCATTATGAATGGACCACCTTTATTCACAACCACTTTTTTTTGCACTAATTTCACTAAAAATCATTACAAGCACTGAAAATTAGAGAACCAAATTTATTCGAATTCAATTGCAGTGCTTTCGCTAGCTTAGGTTTTCTTGTGATAACGCTGAACAGGAAGTAATTAATTCTTCGGAAATTCAGCTAAAAATAAAATCTAAGCCACCACTGTTACAAGAACCGCGTACAACAACCAAAAAAGCTACAAGTATAAATAGCGTTTACAACAACCATTTTTTTTTATCGTGGTAAGCTTTGCTTGCTTCCTAGTTCAACTGGTTTTTCAAGTTGTTAATTTTTTTCTCAATTTAAATACCTACTAAATATACACTCTTAATTTTATAACTTTTCACTTTTAATTTTAAAAATTTTAATGTTGCTTGGCTTAAAACATTTTGTAGCCTTTGAGTCGCTCTAAAAAAATATGGCGACAAATATGTCTTTATTGCACCTCAACGGCGACTTTAAAGTTTCTCATATAATACTGAATAGCTATCAACAGTAATCCATTACTGTCCACGGCAACTTCGTCAATATCAATTTTATGGCGTCACTGTCGTTTATATTCGATGGTTGTTTGTCTGAGTTTTTCTTGTTTGTTCAACTTATTTGCGGTTCTTTATTTAATAATTAATTTTTTCAATTTGCTTAGAAACTTTGTTGAAATTCAAATTTCCCTTGTTTTCATTGTATTTTATCGCTGTTGTTTAAGTCCACATGCCACTTACTTTTTTTGCATTGATAAATTTTTGAAGAACAGCACAAATATATTATAATGGGAGAGTTTATCAGGTGCAAAGAGTGCAACTATTTATATCAAGATAAATACGAAAATCTCAAATATATATTCAGTGTATGGATAAAAAATGACTGTCTGCCAAAAAAAAATTTAAAATTTTCAACTTGAAATTGACGCTTCCAACTTAAAATCATTTTGATTTATGCACGAATTCTGCGATTTTAAACTTCGTTTTTGAATTTTGTTTTTTGCTTGGAGTGTTTTTGTTTTTGTAAGAAAGCAGCACTTAAAATAAATATAAACAAGAAATATAAACAACAAAGAGTTTTGTTTACATATTTTATATTTGGTTCTTTTTATCATTTGTTGTTTCATAATAGATTTCCTTTCAATTCAGCAAAAATTAACCGCTTACGGCCTCTGTGTCTTTGTTTTTCGTTTTTTGTATAAAACAAATAAGTTTACTCGTGAAAAAGCTACGCTAAAATAAATGTCGCAAGAGGAGTGCTTAAAGGTAATATTTCTTGAATGTAATTAAAGCACAATTTTCTTAAAAATAATTAAAACTGACTTTTTTTTTTCATATTTATGCCTGTCAAAACAGTTAGTTGTATTGAGTTGATTATTGCTCTAATTTATGCGAGTATGAAAAAATAATGCGAGTACATGACCAACATTAAATGACTATTTCTGTAAAAGCGAACGATATCTCCTATGGAAGAAGCTATCGTTTACTTTAATAGCAATATGCCTTATGTTTTTTTACTTGTGCTTTATTAAAACCTAGACGAATTCATATACAAGATGGAATCCTCAAACATCTCTGTGTTTAAAATATTTGTAATTTATCAGAAAAGTCTTTAAACGCACACATGCTTTTCTTGATATCACCGTGTATGAATTCGCCTTAGTTAAAACTATTTAAATATTGACTGCCAGTTTGATTGCTTGAAAAAAAACAACAACAAAATTTATTTTAGGAAAACTTTATGCTTCTTCGGCGTTTTATTCCCCAACATTACATCCAACCGTAGAGGATCAAGTTGAACTTGCACGTAGAATATCAAACTCCTTAAGCGATATAAGTAATCAACAATCAAGGGGACAATCTATGTATGTAAATAGAAAAAAACGATCGGTAAAATGGGTTCATGAAGGCTGTGGCCAAGGTAAACAATAATTTTAAACAACACACATCTATTTATATATTTGTACACTTAGTTAACAACTTGGTCATATGTCAGACAAGCGCAAAATAAAAAATAATAATCTCTGCATGTTTTAAATACACGTGCTCACACAAAAACCAACACATAAAACACACATATATACATACAAATATAAAAACAAACTAATTATAAAAATAACAAACTTGTAACACATTGCCAAATATCACACATGTACATACAACATATTACGTTTATTCTAGAAGAATTCAAAAAAGTTGGAATCATCAAGCATATCTATGTTGAAAATATTTGTCATTTGTCAAAAAAGACATCCCTAAATGTACACAACTATGACAAATAAGGAAAAACATGCTCTTTTTATATCATCTTATACGAATTCGCCTGACGTTTATTATTTTTTTTTCTTAATTTGTAAATGTTGTAAGCATGATGCGTTGGTTTCCGTTACACACTCACTCACTTACTCATCAGATATGACACCAAAAGTACCAACCATCTAAAGGGCTAGTTTTGTCACTCGTAATGGAAATGGCTTTAATATCGAATATTTATTTCGATAGTATATAATTCTCTAAAGTCAACGCTTGTTTGCGAATGCCAGAATAAGTCCTCAGTATGATGGAATAAATAAATGACTTACCTAATTTTCTTATTTTATGTCCACAAAAAAAAAAAAAACAAACAAACAAAAATATTTTAAAAAACAAAGATACAGACGGTACTGAAAATTTAAAAATCACAAATCAAGAAGAATATGATGAAGAAGAAAAAGAAAATGATGAAATACATCATCATGAAAAAGTTCCCTTGAAGTTTTTAATGAATCCCTGTGGTCAAATGCGTGATATTAATTCATTACGTGAATCAATAAACACTGAGACGGGTCTTTTATCGCCAGATGTGAGTGCAGAAGTAGTAACTGCATTGCAAACCCAAAAAGGAAAAGGTAAAGTATACTAAAAATATAAACTGTAATTTATGCAATATTCCCACACAATATATTCTCTGTTGTCCTATGATCTCAATGAGTATTTTTAATTAATTAAAAAAAGTGCCCCATGATCATGGTAAGACACTTACTGAGACGGTTCTCTATAAAAACAATTTAAAATTTAATATATTTTGCAATAGAAAAAATGAAACACAATTTCGAACAGCCATGAATCAGGAAGAGCGTTGAGCGATACGTTTTCAATCAGTGTTACCGCTTAATTGTCATACCTAAATTGTTTGCTTCACTTTTCTTTAGTTTCCTCACAAAAAGTTTCTTTCACCTTTCCTTTATTCCTTTTCGTCTTTTCCTGTTTATGTTTAAACCATCAAAAATTTGTACGTTTTAGTTCTCTTTTATTTATTTAATTTCCTGGTTTTTTATAAGTAAATTGAAGAAAATGAAATGTTAGTCTCGTTAACACCGAGCAACCAGAGGTGTCAAAGTGCAGATATAGTATACATTTTCTTTTTGTCTTTGTTGCACAAACTCAAAATTCTTATTTTATTTTGCTCGGGTATTTCTAAAAAATTTACAGTTTCATTAATTACATTTCGTAAACATGAATTTTAAAACATGAAAATTTGTGTTTGTTATCACTTTTCAATTAAATTCCATACTTCATAACAAAAAACGTAGATATAAGTATTTTCAGCATGTGCATTTTCATTACGGAAATAACTTTTTAATTAATGTTTTTTAAAACAAAAAATTTTTCATTTTGTTTATTTTAATTTCTTCGTAATATTAAAACACTATATCTGTCTCTTACATAGAAACCTCAAATAAAACGCTAAGTTTTCCAAAATTCTAACCTCAAAAGTTTCATCTCTGGTTGCTTAGTGGTGTCGTTACGGGGCGCACCAATTCAAGAAGAGTTGGCCTGTGGTGTTCATGGCCGACCTAGTTCATATGAACGATTCAGCAAATTGAACGATTCTGACGTTTCAATTTTTTTAATTATTTCGTTCATCGTTCACTGACTTACTGTTTAGGATTAAAATAACTAAATTTTGTTTTAGTTAAAATGTAGCAAAATTTTATTACAGACTTAAACATAAAAAAATTGATAGTTAATTTAAAATCACATATGCTTAAATTCAATAATCAGTTGTAATAATATATCATTATAAAGGTATTACGGTGTAGAAAAAATACAATGAACGAAAGTCATAAGTTTGTTATTACAGTGTACGAAATGAACGATGAACGAAAACTAAAAGTCATTCTACAGTGTTCGAAATGAACGATGAACGATTAAAATGACCTCGATCATTTAGGTGATTTGAAAAATCTAAACGATTCAGTGAAATGAACGATTATGCCCAAGTCTAAAGAAGAGAAGAAAAATCAGTCCAGCTCCTCATAGTTCAATGTCGCTCCTTTTCGTCGGCGGCAATACATAGAGGCCGGTAATTGCCAACAGAGCCACGCATATGTTGCGACGTGAACATAAATAAAAGCGTTAACATTGTGTTTGGTTCTGTAATGTTAAATTGTCTTCTTCAATAGACCCCAAAAAAACAAATAAAAAATTTGAGTCTAAGCACTGGATTCACCAAATGGAAATTTAGCAAAATTGAAGTGAAAGTAGTGTTAAGGACAGCCTGATGGATAATTTTTTGATAAATAAAACAATTTTAGAAAAAACTATTTTAAAAACTGTAAGGCTTAATTGTAAACTAAATAATGTAGTGGAATATATTTTATTTCTCCTTATTTAAATCTCAGAATCAGCCATATTAAGGGTAGTTCGATTTTAAGGGCCGATACCGCGACTTCGGCGGCACACCTCCATCCGATGGTCCAAATTTTCGATGACGCTGAGGCATAATTGAAGTTCTGTGCCGTTAATGTGCCGAATTATCTCATCCTTTAGCTCTTGAATTGTTGCTGGCTTATCGACGGACACCTTTTCTTTCAAATAACAGCAAAGAAAGAAGTCCAACGGTGTCAAATCACATCATCTTGGCGGCCAATTAACATCGCCACCATGTGAGATAACACGGCCATTGAATTTGTCGCGCATAAGAGCCATTGTTTCGTTAGCTGTGTGGCAAGTGGCACCGTTCTGTTGAAACCACATATCTTCCTTTTGGAAAAAATACGATAAAATAAGTCACTCTTTGTGGGGAATTGTTTTTTCGACAATCACTCTTGGATTATCATTCGCCCAAAATGCGGTAATTCTGCTAATTGACGAATCCACTGAGGTGAAAATGTGCCTCATCACTGAAGATGATTTTCTTCCAAAATTGATCATCCACTGTTGCCATTTCTTGCCACCTTCTGACCATGGATTATGTTTGGAATGGTCAAGAGACTTTAGCTCTTGAGTCAATTGCACCTTGTAAGCGTGTAAATGCAAGTCTTTGTGCATAATGCTCATCAACGACGAGCGTGAGAGGTGCAATTGTTGGGCACGACGACGAGTTGAGGTTGACTTCTCTTCAGCCACA
The DNA here is from genome assembly GCA_947397855.1 of Thelaira solivaga. Lineage (NCBI taxonomy): Eukaryota > Metazoa > Arthropoda > Insecta > Diptera > Tachinidae > Thelaira > Thelaira solivaga. The sequence continues at coordinate 9,985,213 of OX377615.1, forward strand.
CTATCGCGAACAGCAGCAATATTTTCTGCAGTACGAGCTGTACGAGCATGCACTGGTGCTTTAACATTCCCTACAGACCCGGTTTGCTAAAATTTTTGCACGATTTTTCCGATTACACGCACATTTGGACGATTAAATTGACCGAAAAAATAACGAAGTGCACGATATGCATTTTGATTTGAACGCCTATTTTCATAATAAGCCCGAATAACCTTAACTTCAAATTGAGTTAGTCGGAAATTGAGAAATGTCAAATGAAATGCAGAAAAAAATTTGACGTTTAGGTGTGGCTCAAATTCAACATCGGCGTTTAAATTTTAACCACCCTATATATTAGGTGTACAACTTTGCTTCCGCCGTTTTGCAAAGATGGTTGTAGCGGTAAGTGGTAGTCGAAATAAATAGATCGTAGATGTCATACAATAAGCTTAGGTACTTGTAAACATAACGCCATCAAAATATTAGTCGATTTGTGTCTGCATCATAAAGTTTTTCTCGATTAAATATGTCTGTTTTCGAGCCAAATTCTCGTCTTTTACGGGAGGTTTTAATTGTTTGCTTTAATTTGAAGAAATCTGCGGCTGAGGCTTACCGAATGCTCTCAAATACCTATGGTGAAGCCGCTATTAGTGAAACAACGTGCCGATAGTGGTTTGAACGCTTCAAGAACGGTGACTTTGACGTCGAAGACGGCATGGCGGTGGAAGAGAGAAGGTTTTCGAAGATGCAGAATTGGAGGCAATACTTGACCAAGACTCTTGTCAAACGCAACAAGAATTTGAAGGATCATTGGAAGTGAAGCAACAAGCCATTTCAAAACGCCTGAAAGATATGGGAATGATTCAGAAACAAGGAAATTGGGTGTCGTACGAGTTGAAGCCGCGAGATTTTGAACGCTGTTTGTTTGCTTGTGAACATCTGCTTGCAAGACAAAGACAGAAGGGATTTCTGCATCGCATTGTGACTGGGGATGAAAACTGGGTTCATTACGATAATTCCAAATGCAGAAAATCATGGGGATATCCCGGCCATGCTTTCACGTCGACGGCCAATCCGAATATTCATGGTTCCAAGGTTATGCTCCGTATTTGGTGGGACCAGCACGGCATAATGTATTATGAGTTCTTAAAACCAACTTAAACAATCAGAGACGATCGTTATCGAACTCAATTAATGCGTTTGATCCGAGCATTGAAAAACAAACGGCCGTAATACAACGAGAGACATGATAAAGTAATTTTACAGCATGACAATGCTCGACTCCATGTTGTGAAAGTAGTCAAGTCATACTTGGAAACGTTGAAATAGGAAGTCCTACCCCATCCGTCGTATTCTCTAGACGTTGCTCCCTCGGACTATCCTTCGTTTCGATCAATGGCACACGGCCTGGCTGACCAGCACTTCTGGTCTTATGAAGAAGTAAAAACTTGGATCGATTCGTAGATCGCTTCAAAAGATGACCAGTTCTTTCAACGCGGGATTCGTCCGCTGCCCGAAAGATGGGAGAAAGTTGTGGCCAGCGATGAACAATACTTTGAATCATAAATGTATAACCAGTTTATTACAATAAAGCCTCGAATTTCGAAAAAAAGTGCGGAAACAAAGTTATACACCTGAGTATATAAAAGGTGATTTTATAAGAACTATCGGAAATTAAAAAAAAAAAAAAACACATAAAATTCAGAAAAATGCATGAAATATTTATTTGGATCGATAGTTGGGTCGATATAATTTAATGTTTGAAGATTATTTCATGCAAATGTTGGCCGCGGCTGCGCCTCAAATGGTCCATCCGCTTAGTCCAATTTTGGCATACTCTTTCCAACATTTCGGCCGGTATCTCACGAATAATGTTGGCAATGTTGGCTACCAGTGCGTCAATCGAAGCGGGCTTGTCCCTATAGACATTAGCCTTAACATAGCCCCACAAAAAATAGTCTAGAGGCGTTAAATCGCACGATCTGGGCGGCCAATTGACTGGTCCCAAGCGTGAAATAAACTGTTCACCGAACTCGCCTCTCAATTGGTCCATTGTTTCGCGTGCTGTGTGGCATGTGGCACCGTCTTGTTGAAACCACATGTCATGCAAGTCAAGCTCTTCCATTTTGGGCAAAAAAAAGTTTGTTATCATCGCACGGTAGCGCTCACCATTCACAGTAACGTTGTGATTCGCATCATCTTTGAAGAAATACGGCCCAATGATGCCGCCAGCCCATAATCCGCACCAAACGGTTGTTTTTTGTGGATGCATTGGTAGCTCTTGCAATGCTTCTGGCTGCTCTTCACTCCAAATACGGCAGTTTTGCTTGTTCACGTATCCATTCAACCAGAAATGAGCCTCGTCGCTGAACACAATTCTTCGATAAAAAAGTGTATCTTCATCTAACTTTTCAAGAGCCCATTCACCAAAAATTTGGCGTTGTGGTAGGTCGTTTGGCTTCAATTCTTGCACCAGTTGTATCTTATAAGGCTTCACACCCAAATCCTTCCGCAAAATTTTCCACGTAGTGGAGTAACAGAGGCCCAATTGCTGCGAACGGCGCCGAATCGATAATTCACGGTCATCACCAACACTGGCCGATACGGCTGCGATATTTTCTTCAGTTCGCACTCTACGTAAGCGTGTTGGTGGTTTAATGTCCAACAATGTAAATTTGGTGCGAAATTTTGTTACAATAGCCCGAATAGAAGCCTCAGTAGGTCGATTAAACTGACCATAAAATGGAAGAAGCGCGCGATGAACTTTCTTAACAGAGCACGCATTTTGGTAATAAAATTCAATAATTTGCAAGCGTTGTTCGTTTGTAAGACGATTCATGATTAAATTATAGACCAAACTGAAGATGTTTGACAGTGACACAAGATACAAAACGTGCGTGAGCTGTCAAAACTAGTGTTGCCAAAAAGATAATAGCAAAAAAATCACTCTTTATTATATGTACAGCTTAAAAATTTAAATTAAAAAAAAAACAAATTAATGAAAACTTAAAATTTCGGTAGTCTATTTGATTTTTGTCGATCATTTGAGAACCGATTGATCTCTTTTTTGGCATAGATATTATGACTGTAGGTTAGGTTAAACAGGTCGCCCGAAAAGAAAGAAAACAAGAGCTGTGCTCACTTGGGTCCTCTGACGTGGTGCCTTTGTGATACCTGTATAGAGGAAAATAAAGAAAAGGAAGGATAGTAACAGAAGAGTGAAGGGAAGGAAAGAAGATAGAGAAAGAAAGTGAGTGAGTCCGTCACAAAAACCAACTGCTGCTTCTAATTAAGCCATATAGCATGTCGACACTTGCATGAGACCCTGCAGACGTCGCTCACCGAAGTCGATCATGCGCCGCCCTTCCAGGGCCGGACACTGGCAGAGAAGGTGGTCCACAGTTTCCTCCTCCTCCTCGTCCTAACAACTTCTACAGTAGTCATTATAACGCAAACCCATTCTCCTAGCATGGTTGCCAAAATTGCAGTGTCCCGTTACTACAGCCACCACATTTCTCAATCGGGCTCTTTCGAGCCCCAACAAATCCCTACTGCGACTGCTATCCAGCCTAGGCCAGATCATCCTCGCCGTATTACACGTTCATACGTCTCTCCATCTGAACTGTGCCTTTCGCAAGAATATGCTATCGATCTCTTTTTTACAGACCGGTAGAAGTATGCCACAGGGCGTATTGGCATCTTGCTCTGGTAGCCTCGACCCTTCCCTCGCAAGGTTATCCGCCCTGCAGTTCCCCATTGAAGTCCCATGTCCACGCACCCAAATGAGGGTGATCACCCAATGCTCTACCAATATATTTAAGAATGTGCGGCATTCTTAGACCAGTTGGGATATCGAATAGACACCCGCTAAGGACCTGATTGCAGTCCGACTGTCGGTATAAATGCGAATATTCCTGCCAAATACTCGATGATACCACAGCCAGTCTGCTGCTTGCTTTATAGCCATCACTTGAAGAGTGCTTCATTGATTAAGGAGTCTGAAGGATATGCTAGTTCCTGACTCCTCAATATAGACTCCACCTCCAACTCCAGAACTATTCTTGGAGACATCGGTAAAGACATCCAGATCTTCTCCTATAGAACAAAACTGTGTACAACACTTTTTTTCGTTTTGTAATTTAGACAAAATACGGAAGAAAACAAAACATAAATTAATGAAAAATCAAAATTTCGGTTGTGTTTTCGATTTTCGAAACATTATTATTGTCATTTCTCATAAAACTGCAACGCAGTTTTTTTGTCTGTTTTGTATTTTAGACAAAATACACCAAAACCCATTCAGAAAAATATTCAAAAATAGAGGTTGTCGCAGTTTTTGACCGTAACTCCGCCATTAGGCTGAAATTCAATAGTAACTGAAAGACAGAAACAGCTGAACGATTGGTATGCTTAACTTTTCTGTATATTGTCTAGGGACTTTAGAAAGTTGATTTTAACGACTTGGTGGACAGACAGGCAGACGGATATAACTAAATTGACTCCGCTGTTTATAAGGATCCAGAATATATACACTTTATACGGTGTCCCATATACGGAGTCGATTTAGCGATGTCCGTCTGCCCGTGTGTATGTTGAAAACAACTTTCTGAAGTCCCTAGAAGACCTACAGAAAAGTTTAGCATGTCAGTTTGTTGGAAGTTTTTGCTACAAGTTTCGTATTTAAATTCAGCCAAATTGAGCTAAGAGCTCTGAAGTGCAACTACCTCTATTTTTTTACCATTTTCGGAGCGTTATTTGCGTAATTTGTGTAAACTACAAAACGGACAAAAAACCTTTATATACAGTTTTATTAGAAATAATATCCATAAAGTCTGTGAAAAAAATCAGGGCAATGGGTTCACAAATGGACGAGAAATATCAAAAATACCACCGAAATTTTAAATTTTCATTAATTTTTGCTTCGTTTTTTTCGGTATATTATCTAAAGTAAAAAGATATAGTATACAGCTTTTTAAAACATAACATTCATAGTATCTAGATCAAAACTCAGCTCCATAAATCCATAAATGACAAAGCTATGAGTCAAAAATTGCGAATATATCCATTTTTTGACCATTTTTGGTGCGTTTTTTTCGTAATTTGTCTATAATACAAGACGAACAAAAAACGTGGTACGCAGCTTTATCTGAAATAACAATCATAATGTCTGTGCAAAAATTCAGGGCAATCGGTAAACAAATTTATCAGAAAAATTAAAAATACAACCGAAATTTTAGATTTTCATCAATTTTTGCTTAGTTTTAAACATCACATTCATAGTATCTGAACCAAAGTCAGCTGCATAGATTCGATAATGGCGCAGCTATGAGTCAAAAATCGCGACTGCATCTATTTTTTGACAATTTTTGTTGCGTACTTTGTCGAAAATACACAACGGACAAAATAATGTGGTATACAATTTTAACATAAACAACATCCGTAATGTTTGTGCCAAAACTCAGAACGATCGGTTCACAAATGGCCGAGAAAAATGAAAAATATAACCGATATTGCACATTTTCATTAATATTTGCTCTGCTTTTGCTTTGTATTTTATGCTGTCATGTGCGTAATGTTTGTATACACAAACATAAAACCTAAAAAAGTGTATAGGTGTGTGTATTTTTTAATGCAGCCAAATTAATGAAAGAAAATTTTTTCAATTTTTGTGGTTAATTAAATATGTTTGGCTCAAAAATACTAACAAATGTTTGCAAAATTAAAATAAATTATACGGGGTGTCCGCCGGGAAGGTACACTACTTTTTTTGTTAATAATTTTTGATTAAATGAAAGAGAATGGATCTTATATTGATAAATGTTTTATTTAATGTCGGCAATTATGTATGGAATACAATATCAGATAAATGCGCCTCTGTTAGTCTCACAAATGCGAACCCTTTTGAGCACATTTTTCATTACATTCTCACACATTTCACACGGTATTTCATTAATTTCATCACGAATATTTTGTTTGAGTTGCTCAAGATTTTCTGGTATGTTTGCATAAACCTTGCTTTTCAGATATCCCCACAAAAAGAAATCCGGAGCAGTCAAATCAGGCGGCCGTGGAGGCCAATCACATCACCATTTCTTGAAATAACGTAACTTTCTCATCGCCACAGTAATCGATGATTGATTTTGGTAAAATGTTTTAACGATTAAAAGACGTTTGTTTATCGAATATTTTTCCATAATAAATTTGACACGTGTCTCCTTCACGACTGCCAAATATGAACTGTCAAGACTTATGTTTACCAAAATGTTGGCAAAACAAAGTATTCCAGTATTCATTCTAGCTAGATGGTGTCCTTATTTTACTAAATTACCACTTACTCGTTTTCATTCATTGTCAAATATATCAGTGCAGTGGATCAATTCATTACAGAAAATCAAACTGTCGGGCTGCAGCATTGAACTTGAATATATATGGCCACTGAATCACTTCTGCGGTAAAACTGGTGAGAATCACCGTATTTAATGTCAAGCATCTCGTATCGTAGTTTTAAATTTTTAATATACGAAAACATTAAAAGTGCGATAGATTTCACTCAATATCGAATGCGGTGATTTGGGCCCTGCCTATATAGAAAATTTAAAGTTTGGGTTTCATTCATTATTGCGTGCGCTATGTACACAAAACACATACATACATATTCATTGTCATTCACTTTCAATTTACAGCATTCTTATGAAATTTTCCTTTCTTTTTTTTTTTTTTCTTCTAATGCTTAAAATAAAAAACACGTTAAATTAATAAAATTGCTTTACGCAACGCTAATTGTATGCTGCTGCTCTTATTACTTTTCTAATGCGTGTGCAAAAAATACATATAACTCTTACGACGCCTTTACAAATTTAAAAACGAAGAGCAGGCGCTGAGCTTTTTGCTAAACGACGTAAGGTATCCGAGAAATGGGTAATCGACGAATGTACTGTCGGTGCTCAAAGTCCTTCTGGTCTTCCAGATTATCATCAACAGCAACCAAAACCCTCTACGTCTCCAAGCATTTTGCCAGCATATACTGATGCTGCAAAACATCGTGTGCAATTAAATTTGCATCAAGAGCAGTTGCTGGAAAAGTATGCGAAGCCGGGTCTTAAAGTTGTTCAGACGCCATGGCAGGCGGCCTTATATTCTGGTTCAGCTAGTGCAGCTTTTGTTGAAGAACAAAAGCTATTTCCCTATCCAGGATCAACATTGACTTCTTCACCCACACCACAAATTTTTGCCGCTAGTCAAAACGTTCCTGCTACTTTCTCTGACAGTTACAAACAACACTATTCTCCTGATAACTATCAAAGATATTCAGCACAACAACAGGTATGCATACATATATTTTTACACATTTTATACTTAATTATACTATATAAATTGTATATATAGGGACAGATAATCTTTTTATTGAATTTATAAAATTATTGTATTCTTATACACTCCTTTTTTTTAATTATTATTATTATTGAATCTTTCTATAAGAAAATTACAATAAGTATCTAAATCTTAACTGTAAAAAAGATAAAAAAAAAGTAATTATTACCACTGTCATGTACTCAAATCTTAAGAATAAAAGAAATATTCTACGGCTAAATAAAAAAGTTATATGTCTTTTCTCACTAGGCGCAAGATATCACTTCTCTTAAGCCTTCTGTGTCATGCGAACTGTAACAGGCCCCTGTTGAGGGCGTTTGGATGGGTCGCCAGCTTGTGAACGTACTTAGTACAATATTTTTCAATTTCCTCCCGAAACCGTTGGAATTTCTAAATCTCTGTGGATATTCTCATCTTTTATATACCAGTGGGCTCAGACTATTGTTCGTAAAATATTCGACTGTTTTCTTTGTAACTTTTGGATGTTAGATGCACACGCAGTTCCCCATAGCTGAATGCCATATGTTCAGATTGGTTTAATAATGGCTTTATATAACAGAACTTTATATTCCAAAGGTAGAGATGAAAATGGACTTATTAGCCACATTAGTTGAGCTGTTTTTAGTTTTATAGCTGAGACTTTTGCCTCAATGTGACGTGACCATGTTAGTGTCTGTCTAGATGGATTCCTAGATATTTAGTTTGGGTTTCTACCGTAACAATGACCTTATTAATTTTTATTGGCGGACAATTTGCCTTTCTCAGTGTTAAAGTCACATGAGCACATCTTGATGGATTTTCTTGGATTTTCCATTTATTTAGCCATCTTCCAGCTCGTTTATATGAGTTTGTAAGTGCTCGGATGCAGTTCCTTGATCTTTGTTCACACTTAAAAATGCCGTGTCATCTGCGAACGTTGACGTGATAGTATGTCGATTTGTAGGCATATCGGATGTATAGACGATGTATAATAGCGGGCCAAGTATACTTTCTTGGGGGACGTCTGCAGAAATCTTCTTAACTGGTGAAAATACATTTTTTGACCGTACCTTAAATGTTCTATCAGTCAAGTAACTTTTAATCAGCTTGTGGATGTTTTCAGGAAGGAGTCGTGTTAATTTTGTGAGGAGACCATCATGCCAAAGTTTATCAAAAGCTTGGGAGATATCTATGAACAATGCTGAACAAAACAGCTTTTTCTCAAAGGACGACCTTATAGCAGTAACAATTCTGTAAACCTGCTCTGTAGTTCCATGGCCAGCCCGGAAGCTAAACTGATGTTCTGGAATAATATTTCGCTCTGCTAGATGGGGCGTTATTTTCTGGAAGAGGACCTTTTCTAACATCTTTAATGATATATATAATAAGCTTATATTTCTATATGACGTAATTTGAGTAGCGTCTTTAACCGGTTTTTGGATCATGACAATTTCTGAAATCTTCCAAGAGGACGGGAAAACGCCCACTCTTAAGATGGCATTAAAAATGAAAAATATAATTCTCACAGCGCAGTCTGGCAAGTTCATCAGCATTGAACAGTAATATGATGCGCGCCGGGCAATTTTTTCGTGTCAAGGTTTTTGATTGCCATTTTAATTGAGGGCAGCCGCATCCTTATATGATTTTCAATGGAATCGCTGATGTATGGAGGATTAATATCACTATTCATATCATGAGGGGTGAAAACGTTTTCCAGATGGCTAGCAAAAGCATTTGCTCGTTCACTTAGATTTTTAGCCCAACTAAGGTTCTCAAGTCTTAGTGGTGCTTCGGAGGAAGTAGGGCACTTCATATGCTTCACAGCTTTCCATAGGCTGTGGTCGGTTTTATTGTCGGCTCCAAGTTACTTAAATAATTTGCAAACGCTAACTCATGCTGTAGACGCAGCTTTTCTTTAAGTATTTTTTGACACAAATTCAATCGGGTCTTTAAAGCTGGAGATTGATTTCTCTGTCATTCCCTTCTCAATTTTCTGTTTTGTCGGATGAGGGCTTCAATATCAGCTGATGACTTGAACGGTTTCCTCCTATACGTTTTTCTCATTGGAGTTGCATTTCGAGCTGCGCAAGTATTAACGTCTGTAAGGTGGTTCACAGCACATGTACTCGTATATCAGACGAGTTTCTTAGAGGGATGTTCTGGGAAAGATGAGAGCTCACATACTTTAGCCAGTTCGTGTATCGGTTCGCATAGAACGTAGGAAATACTTCAGAGTTTTTAAACTATTACATAGTGTTATTAAAGTCGGTGAATGGTCGGATGACTAATCAAAAGTTGATCACTTTTAACATTTCTAATAACAGTGAAGTTAATAAGGTCTGGCTTTTTCGTACAGTGTGTAGGTCAGTATGTGGGCTCACCGCCAGATACGACATCTAGACTATTTTGAGCAATACCTCTTGGGCTAATAAGTCTAGAGTCCCAGTGGGTATGCTTAGCGTTGTAGTTTCCTGCTGCCAGAAACTTGTGTCCCAATGTTGCGAAGAAACTTTTGAAATTGTCGCTATCAATTATGTGTCTTGGAGGACAATATACACATATAATTGTCGTATGAAAATCAATAAGACTTATAGAGGTTGCCTGAATGTATTCCTTCCCAAATTCTGGCATAACAAAGTGCCTCACGTTTTTACGCACAATGACGGCCGTGCCACCACATGCCTTTCCACTTGAATGTTTAGTGTCATAAATAAAGAACCCGTTAATTCTAAAGCAATTCTTTACAGTAAAATGTGTTTCGGATACCAAAAGGATGTCTCTTTCCTGCCTGTTTAGGAAATTTTCTACCTCGAACCTATGTTGGGATAACCCGATCGCATTTCAGTAGCAAATACGCAACTGGGTCATTTTATTTTTGTCTAAGAAGGGTCTGCAGAATCATGTTCTGATTCCGCATCATCTCTTGAAACATGCCCTGCATATTATTCATAAAATTGTTCATGTTGGTCATGAAATTGTTAATTGTCTCCGTCAGCTTGTCGATTGAACTGGAGCTGGTATCGTTGAATACCTGAGAGCTGCTCCTTAGTACTTGGGCATATGAAAGATTTTTCACGTTGGGCCTATTTGACGGTGGTAAGCCATCGAAGTGTTGTTGGGCATGGTGGGTTGGTTTACGTGGTGGCCTAAATGGCCTTCAATTAGAGTCTTAAAACTCCGTTTTGATCCACCTACTCGCCAAGACCATGTAGGCGTAAGGTGACGTAGATCCACTCCGTAACATTCAGATATCCGAGAAGATGTGCTAACCTTACTCCCGACATCTCAGGTAGTTTGGCCATCAGATGTGCACCGAGAAATCTGTGTCTCGAAGCCATAAGGCACTCACAGAGATGGTGAAAAACCGTCTCCTCCCTCTCGGGTGACCGGCAGCTGCGGCAGCTATCGTTGAAGGGCAGTCACAGTCTGCTGGCATGCTTACCGATGACCGGTTATAACCGCCACCAGCCTGCAGATGTCTCTTCTACTCCTGCTCACTAATTGAAGAGCGTTTACCATCATACCGGGGCCTTAATTGACACGTGACCTTACACGCTTGTAGACTCCGCCATCTGGTGTCTGCCCTTTTCTGGTAGTGATCACAAATACCACTCCTGATACTACCAAGCGCTACAGGGACTGCCTTTGCCATAGAACCTCCATGTTAGAGCCACCCCTAGCCAATTCATCCGCCTGCTCATTGCCAATAAAACCACTGTGTGAAGGAATCCATACCAAGGATACGTCAGCCTGACGTGCTAGGTTGGATAACACAGTTTTGCATTGGCCCACTAGAGCAGAGAATGTACCATACGGTTGAAGTGCCAAGAGAGCCGCTTGGCTATCTACGAATATGCCTATAGCTCCCCTGATACTTCAGTTGTATAGAGACTCACATGCCTCCTTGATGGCCAGTATCTCCGCCTGGAAAACAGTAGATTTATCCGGAAGTCGGAATCAGAGTCTCATATCAAGTTCACAGCAGTACACTCCAGAGCGCACACCGCAGATCATTTTAGATCCGTCAGTGTATACCCTGGTGTCATACCCACGTACATACGTTCCCTTTTTCCGCTCCCGCCTGGAAGGAAAAACAACCCTGAAAGACCTATCAAAGTCTATCTATGGAATTATGTAGTCGGTAAGGACCCTAAGATCTGGATGCAATCGATTCAGGATTCTATGCCTCCACCATCCAGATGCAGACAACCTAGTCGCACTGCTGGCTGATATGGCTATCAAATGTAAATCTATAGGTAATTCCTATACAAGCAGATCTTTGAACCTTATACATCTGGTCCACTACGTATCTCTTCTCAGTAGCGGTCCACAATACCAAAGATCCGTATGTAAGGATTGGACGTATAATGGCTTTATACAACCACAGTAACAACCTAGGGCTTGAGCTCCATTTAAGCCAAACATCCTGCGACAGGTATAGTAGGCCACCGTTGCCCTCCTAACCCTATGCCGTACATTATCCCTCCAGGACAGTTTGGAATCCAGAATTACTCCCAGATATTTTGCACTATCCGATAAGGATAATTCCTGGTCCTGCAACCGTGGGGGATTGTAGCTGTGCACCTTGGTCTTTGTGGTGAATAGAACCAGGACTGTTTTGCCTGTATTAACTCCTAAGCCGCAGCCTGCAGCCCAGTTGCTGAGTAATCCCAAGGCACTGGTCATGATATCGCTTATCACGTTCATAAACATTCTCGATACTACTATCACCACATCGTCCGCGTAAGCAACAGCTTTAATCCCCCTATTATGCAGCTTAATTAGGATCAATAACAAGAAGGCATAGTAGTGGAGAGATCACACCACCCTGAGGTGTACCCCTTTTCACCTACTTGGTCTACGTGTTATTAACGAGTATCGCAGTGACATATCTTGCCTCTAGCATCTGTACTATCCAGGTTCTGATGTACTGCTCAACATCAAAAACCCGAAGAGCATGCTCAATAGCCGCCACAGATAGCTAATTGAAAGCACCCTCTATATTTAAGAATGCTCCCAAAGTATATTGCTTGTTCTCGAGAGATCTTTCTATGACCCCCACCACCTCATGAAGGGCAGTCTCAGACCGGCCCCTCAGGTAGGCGTGTTGGTACATTGAGATTTTCGACGAACTCGTAAGTCTCTGCCTAATTTGTATATCGATGAGTCTCTCCAGTGTTTTGAGTAGGAAATATGAAAGACAGATTGGTCGGAAATCTTTAGCATTCTCATGACTGCTTTTACTAATCTTGGGAATAAATATAACCCTTACTCTTCTCCAACTAGTCGGAATATAGTTGAGAGAGAGCGAGAAGTTATATAGTTTGCTCAACCAGGGAATGATGGAGTGCTTAGCACTCTGAAGCATCTTTGGCAAGATGCCATCAGGTCCCGGTGATTTGAAAGGTGAGAAGCTATCGATTGCCCAAGCAATTTTCTCTTGGGAGATCAAGTCTTCATTGTTTACATAAGGGTCCCCGCAATGTGCAATGCACCCATTTCGAGTATATCCATTGCACCCGGGAAATGCGTATCCAACAGAATTTCTAGAGATTCTGCAGAAGATTCAAACCAGGAGCCATCAGCCCTTTTCACAAAAGTAGGACTCGAGTGCCTCCCAGCCAAAACCCTACTATGCCTTGCAGTCTCTAGTGCTGTCAATCGATTCACAGAATTTCCTCCATGAATCTCTTTTGACGATTCTTAGAGCCTTCTTATAGGCCCGTAGCTTACCGCAATACGGTTGCCATACTTTGTCGTTATAGCTACTGTTGAAAGCTTTCCTTGCTTCCTTTCTAAGCCTAGAAAGTTCCGAGTTCCAGCACGGAAGGTATTTCTTTCTAGTCCTCTAGGCAGGAAATCTCATACGCCTTAGCAATATTGCTGCGTAAGATTTCCTCGTTCTGTTCGAGTCCCGTAATAGTATTCTCTATTGCGGGCGCTTCTCTCAGCCGGTGCCCCAGAACCCTACTGAACTTGTCCCAGTCCGTTCTCCTAGGATTCCTAAAGCACTGTCTTTTCGTGACAGATGATTTTATCTCGAATAGTATCCAATTGTGATCCGAAAAAGGACACTCTCCACTTTTCGATCAAAAACCCAAATCTGTCGTTAGTAAGTGTAACATCCAGAACCTCTTCCCAGATCCAGAGTTACATATCGTAAGCCTATGGAAATTATTAAAATCAAGGACGCACTCACCTCTATCATTAATCTCCCTACTCCCCCAGATGCTGTGTCTAGCGTTCACATCGCATCTAAAGACAATATTAGCATAAACTCCAATGGCTTCCATGTGCTTCCTCTGGCGGGGCAGATCTGTCATGTGCCATGTAGCATGATGCCATATAAAAACTCGTCCCATCAGTCAGTTCGAGCTTCCCTACTGAAAGATCCGCTGTACTAAGCTGTGGGATGAGAAAAATGTTCAAATGCTTTCTGGCGATAAGACAAGACCTTGGCTTACCCTTGTTCTTAACGTACGTGAAAGCTGGGAACCCTTTTACCTCTGACTCAATGACCCAGGGTTCCTGGACCAAACAGATGTCCAAGTCCTCCTCAGCTATGAGGACCTGGAGATTGTCTGTAGCACTTTTGGAGTGCTGCAGATTAATCTGTGCTACCTTTAGGCCCATTTTCCAATATGGTGTCCTTTGGCTTGGACAGCTTCATATCGCCTAGGAGGCTACTGGTTGCAGCCACACTATCTGTGTCCTGCCCTTCAGCACCCGTCGGCCGGAACACTTTGACTTTGGCGTTTCTTACGCCAAAGAACAGCTTATGACCAGCTTTCTCGAACGCCACTGCACCGGACTCGGTGATAGCGAGGACTAAGCAGGTGCTGTTGTCGCCATGTTCTTCCACGCGGATGACCGACCAGTCATCAATTGGAATGGTGGAGTTCAGTCGCCTCAGACACTCCATCATTCTTTTGGCATCATTGGTAAATTTCGGTAACCAAACTCTTGCACGGGGTCTCCTCGGAATTTAATCAGCCGGGATAAGCTTGAGTCTTAAACCACCCCATGCATCTCTGATCTCAGCGATACACTTGCTTAGGAATTCTTTAGTGAACCCGTCCAAGCATTTGATTACCCTGTAACCCCAGTGAACCTCACGGGAGTCGAAACGGGGTGCCGGCTTGTCTTTATTGGTGAGTACGTAGTCCATAACGAGCTCAGCTAACTTGGATTCGATAGCACCCCATTCCGTTATTACAAGGGAAATCACTCCGTTTTTCTCTGACGCCAAGGCCATAAGGTGGTGATCCTTCACCACCTCCTTGAAGGGTCTTCTCTTGGTCACTGACATAAGAGGTTTAGGAGGAGAGACCGACTTCTGTACCTTCCTTCTCTTAGGTACGCTATCATCCTCAGCCTGAGAACGATTTCGCTTGGCGCTTTCCTTAGCAGTAGCCTGAGAAGTGCTGGGTACGGCATCCTTGATCTTAAGATACTCAACTATCACAGCCTGGTACTTCACCCGATTCTCCGCATCATGTATATGGGTAGTCCCTTTGGCAGCATTCTGTTGTATCTTTTTCAAGATGAACACTGCCTTCAAGTACCTTCTCTTTAGGGACTCCCGTTCCTTCTTCCGCTTTTTGCCTTTGGACTGACCTTCAGACTTGACGGCCAGCCCTCGGGATATTTTGGGATTGTGTGCGGTCGGTGGGGTACTATGTCTGTTGCCCTCACCTTCCGAGGGGGCGATCAATGTCTCCTGACTGGAGGCAAGTAAATCGTCCTGTGAGGAAATGTCTTTTCCTCTGGTTGTTTTTTTGTTTTTGAATTTGTCGCTCATTTTTGGTCCCACGAGTATGCACGTAAAGGGATAGATAAAAATATTCAACCGGCCCGTGTCCTGGCACCGGAGGGGAGCTGTTAACAACTAGTCTTCTTTAACCACTGACTAGCCATTCAGGTCCTCGGCACAGCTGCCAACCACCTTGACCTTACAAGTGGGCCAGGGATATACCGCCCTGAGACGGTCGTCAGAGCCTCGTTTGAGAAAACAGGGAACACCAAGCCCTAAAAAGGACAGTGGGTGAGGTTGGCAATAGGAGAGGAGTGGCTATGTATTCGCACCACTTTCTATTGATCTACGTTGTTGAGCATAGTTCATTTTATTCCCATGTACATTAGGCATTGCTTTAGCTTCAGTATGAAGGCTCGAATAATTCGATTCGCGATATTTCGCATTTGCACAACGTCGAGTTTGTTTCAATTTTTTTATTCTCTCGAATACTTCACATCCTCTCTAATTAGCAGAATGTCTTCCACCGCAATTGCTGCACTTTCTTACATTGGGGTCGTTTTTAGGTGCTGTACACTCCATGGTTTTATGCGCGTTACCACAAACTTGCAGTAAGATTTTGTGTGGCCGAACTCTTGGCAATTGGTGCATTATACGGGGTTATTACGCTTATGTGGTTCCTCTATTGTTATTCTTCGGTTAAGAAGATATCTCAGGTTGTAGATTGGGTGAGTTGAATTCTTGGTCTTAAGAAGAGCTGGGTTAAAAGCAATCTCCACACAGTGCATTGGTTGGCGAATTTTAGCCTTGTTATGTATATTGTGAACATTTCTCACATCGTACCTTTCATCTTGAATAGCTTTCTTGATTTCTTCAACAGGGAGAGAACTGTCAATGCCCTTTACCACAACCCCGAGGCCCTTATCACTTTTTAGTTGGTACGTGTAGTAATTCTTTTTTTCGCCGTTTAGACTATTAACAATTAAGCGTTAGTTTTTTTCAGTATGGGTTTGGATTTTGGTTTCCTGTATCTGTCCCCTTCGTATGGCAGCTACATAAAAATTATCCTTTCCCACAATCTTTGATAAAAGATTTACAATAGCGTTGGAAGTTTGCTGGTGCAAATAGATAGGTGGAGGCTTGTGTTCCTTAGGCGCAGGTTCAACAGGTGCATCGTTTGTGGGTGCAAGTATGGAAAATCTATTTTCGGAGACTGGTATCGTATCCGACTAACTGCTTTTGTACTGTTTAGTTGTGCGCTCCTGTTGACTAGCCTTACGTTTGGTAACAGTTACGTATCTGTGCATGCTGCTTTGTATTTCCCTACCTGCCGAAGTGGAATCTGTTACAGTCTTTGATGTTGGTGTATGAACTTTAGTTTTCTGAATGGTTCCTGTTGGGCTAGTTGCCTTGTCAAACTGGCGCGTAAAGATTTGCACGTCTACAATCGTATTTGGTGTTAAAAAGCGGGTCCTATTCTCAGGCCTGGCTGTTAAATATGCTCTGTCGTCAGTCTTCTTATTCATACTATCTGAGAACACATAGTGCTTGCGCGCCAGGCATAAAATATGAAATAAAATAAAAAAAAACAAAAACAAACATACATAGACCGTAAGCGGTTAATTTTGCCGAAATCCAAATAAACAACAAATATAATTCATAAACAAAGGGAAATTTGGACTTCAGCAAAGTTGCCAGACGAATTGAAATAAATTAATTATGAAACAAGAATCTGGCTTAAACATTGCCGGCCGCCTTGCAACAACGTAAGGAGATGCAACACAAAATGTTCAATTAGATAATACAAAGTTTCAATTAAAACGAAGAAGTATATTGGTACAAATATACACAAGATCTACAAAATTCAAATTCAAAAATCGAGAATAATATAGTGTACAATAATTAAGAAAAGATGATTCTTAGAGTTACATTACATGGATGACAAACTCTAAGTCGGTGACTGACAGGAGATAATCCAGCCAAACATTGTGTATTGCGCCAGTGGAGAGTTCGGACTCGTAAAAACTTTCCCCGTTAATATTTGATCACTAAGTTCGGGGCCAAGAACCAGAGAAACTGTACCAGAGTTGTAAAAAGTAGGGTCAGCCAATTGAAGACCCGGAAAATGCTCTCGCACAGTCTCTGCCACACTTCCGCGAACTGCGACAATCCTTGAACGTGTGATTGCTGGAAAAACAATTTGAGTAGTGA
Source organism: Thelaira solivaga (assembly GCA_947397855.1). NCBI lineage: Eukaryota > Metazoa > Arthropoda > Insecta > Diptera > Tachinidae > Thelaira > Thelaira solivaga. Next base: position 10,002,506 of record OX377615.1, read on the forward strand.
CCCCAAATTAACACGTGCCGAATTTTCTTCTCATAAGCAAGGTATCGGAAACGGAAGCAAGCTCTTAAAAGGTGAGATCTTTTGCAGAGACTGTAGGCCACGGCTTGGTTCTTGGGCCTTTCCTTAGCTGAAAGATCAATATTTTAGTCAAAGGTGTCCACTGGGCTGTTAGACTCGATGATTGTGATGAAAGACATTCATTCCGGGCAAGGATAGCTCCATAGCTTCCTTGTACTCTTCTAACAAAACGTCTTCAAAAATAGATAGAGATACTAGGAAACAATGAAGGTTAATTAATATATTCTAATTTGAATAAGTCAAAACGACCAGCTTAGTGATTGGTCGCTTCACAACTCCGTTTTCAGTTCGAACGTCAACGACGGATAGGTTTCTATAACTCTACCTAATTTCCAAGAAGTGGGCGATAGGTGTTCGTGACGAATAACAACCAAATCGTTTATTTCAACATTACGTTCTGAAAATTTCCATTTATACCGTTTATGCAAGGAATTAAGGTATTCTTCTTTCCATCGGCGACAGAAATGATTTGAAAAAGCTTTAATTTTTCGATACCGATTTATTAAACTTAAAGCTGACTCGTATATAGGTTGCTCTGGCGGAGCTAGTATCGGGCTACCGATTAGAAAGTGGCCGGGAGTAAGAGCTACTGCCTCATTCGGATTTTCTGACATAGGACAAAGAGGACGCGAATTCAAAAATGCCTCTATTCTCGCTAATATTGTGGACAATTCCTCAAACGTATATCTTGCAGACTGGGATTCCCTTCGGAAATGCTGTTTAAAACTCTTAACAGCAGCTTCCCACAAGCCACCCATGTGGGGAGCCCCAGCTGGAATAAAACGCCACGACAAGACCTGAATGCCAAAAGTTGAAGACATTCTTGCTTGACTTTCAGTAAGAAATCCACGAAATTCTCGTTCAATCTCACGAGAAGCACCGTTGTCAGAAAAGATAGTTAATGGACAACCACGTCTAGCTATGAAACGATGAAAGGTAGCTAGAAAAGCATCAGTAGACAAATTCGAAGTCGCCTCTAAATGTACTGCTTTGGTTGCAAAACAAACAAATATGCACACATATGCTTTCGTAATTTTACAACCTCTACTAGTCAAACTTTTCAATTCAAAGGGACCAGCGAAATCAACACCTGTGGTAGTAAAAGGTCGCTCTAACGTAGTTCTTTCAGCAGGCAATGCAGCCATTATCTGATTGTAAGATCGTTTTTTATCCAAAATACAATGCTTACACCTATTAATTATCGTACGAATCAAAATCTTCAATCGAGGTACCCAATACTCTATTCGAATAATCCTCAACATTAACTGACTTCCTCCATGAATTGAAATCACATGTACAAATTCAATCAACAAACGTGTAAAACGTGCCGAATATGGCAATATAATTGGATGTTTCTCTGTATACGATAAAGACGGAGACTTAACTAAACGACCATTCATCCTCATTATTCCATTCTCATCCAAAAAGGGAGTGAGTGAAAGTAACGAACTTTTCGAAGAATTAGGTTTTTTCAATAACAAACACTGATACTCTTCTGCGTAATGAGATTTCTGAGCTAATATTGCTAATCGTAACTTGACCTGGGTTATTTCATCGCTCGAAATAGCCACAGATGAAAACATCCACTTAGCTCTACAGGAAGGTTGAGTCCTATAATAAAATCTAAAAATATAGGCGATTACTCTTAGAGCACGATCAAGTTTTGAAAATTGTTCTAAAACATCCTCATAATTAAAAAAAAACGATGCATGTGCTTTTACCGTTCTATCTTCAATATTAGTGTCTACGGAGGATACGTTGGTTATGTCCCACGTATTCTTGTCTCTCTGAAGCCAAGCAAGGGCATGCCACCAAACATCACTCTTTGCGAGCTCTGAAGGCGAAAGTCCTCTACTACCTAAGTCTGCCGGGTTTTCTTCAGGCCTCACATGATACCAATTATGCTATTCTACATTTTCTTGAATTCTACAAACACGATTTGCTACAAAAGTTGTCCAACTGCTGGGAGTTTTTCGCAACCAACATAGAACAATAGTAGAATCTGTCCAGCAAGATATCTGTTTAAATTGGATATCTATTTCGCGAATTATAGTTTTCAAAACTTCTGAAGGTAAAACTACACCACAAAGCTCAAGCCTAGGAAGGGAAATTGATTTAATGGGGGCTACTTTAGTTTTGCAAGAAAGTAAAAAAGTAGAAACCTGCCCACATTACTCCACGCGAATATAAATTGACCCCGCGTATGCTTTCTCTGAAGCATCGAAAAAAAACATGCAGTTCGGCAGATGACCAAGGTGTATAGTATACCCATCTAGGTATTCGTATACTATTTACCTCTGTATAAAAATTAACAAACTTACGCCATTCGTTCTCTGTAGAAGACAGTAGAAAGTCGTCCCAATCTATATTATCACGCCAAATCTTTTGCATGATAATCTTCGCTACAATTATAACAGGACCTAGCCAACTTACAGGATCAAATAATTTAGCTATAGTTGGCAAAACCTCTCTTCTTGTAAAGTGTAACTTATCGGCGATAGGCTCAACATGAAAATAAAATGTATCTAACTTGGCATTTCATTGAATGCCTAAAGTTTTAGAGCTGCTACATTCCACAAAATTTAAGAGTTTAGAATCTACCAAGTACTCGGGGGGAAGATCGCTAAGAATTTCCATAGTATTAGATGTCCATTTTGTCAACTCAAATTTAGCAGACGATAGATCTGTAACAAGCTGATCGCGTGCTTCTAAAGCAGATGAAACATCATGAGCCCCAGTCAGTACGGTCAACGTACATGCACTTGCGCAATATATTTGAAGCAAAAGGGTACTCCGTCTCTGAATCATCTGCCAATTGTAATAATGTCCTTATTGCTAAATAAGGAGCACAATTGACGCCAAAAGTTACCGTTTGTAACTCATACGCTTCCACTTCCTCCGTTGGAGAGGATCGAAACAAAATCCGTTGAAATGGGGTATGAGCAGGGTCAAGTCGAATTTGCCTATACATCTGTGTTATGTCGCAATTAAAAACATATCTAAATAATCTCCAACGTAAAATCAAAAGAACTAAATCTGATTGTAATGTGGGGCCCACATATAGACAATCGTTCAATCTATTACCACTGGAGGTTTTATTTGAAGCATTAAATACGACACGCAATTTCGTAGTCTTCCGATCAGATTTAATTATCGGATGATGAGGCAAATAACAAGAGTGAGAAGGATCTGAAAATTTATGCAAAACTGGCTTCATATGACTCAGTGTTAAATATTCATTAACAACGCTATCATATAATGCTTTTACGTTTGGTTTTCGTAATAAAGACGACTCGTTTCTCAAGAATTGTGCCATGACATTCTGTTTTGAAACTGCTAATCTGATAGTCTGAGGAAATTCTGGCTTAAAAGGTAGCGTCACTACATAACGGTCATTGGAGTCGCGTCGCGTTGTTCTTCTATAATTTTCCTCACAAAATCTATCAAACTGGGTCCATATCTTCTTTTTTGGACTATCTCCTAGCTCCCAAAATCTAAGAAGATTTCTATTCAAACTATCTTCGGGCGAGCACTCTATAGTAGTAGAGTATACTTGAATAGGTGGTCTTTGGACAGATCCAGTAATGATCTATCCAAATATTATTCTTTGAGCCAATAATGTACCTAAAACATTATGTCGAATTTCCCCTAAGATTATCTGAGAATATAAATCAGCACCTATCAAAATATCCACTGAACCTGGTCGCCAAAAATTAGGATCAGCTACCCGTAAGCTAAACTCTGTACGAACACTAGAGTCAATAACAAATGAGGGTAAGTCCCCAGAAATTTTCGGTAATACGAAAGCCATAGTTTCCAAGATAATTGAATGATCTAATGGAGAACTAATCTCTAGAGCACAAATTTTCCTAGTCATAGCAGAAAATGTTTGGTTAATACCAGAAACTTTAACATTCGTCGAATGTGTTATTAGTCCTAAACGATTACAAAAATGTTCAGAGACAAACGAAGATTCTGAAGCTGGGTCAATAAGAGCCCGAGCTAGGTACGTGATACCCTGATGAAGAATATTCACCATCGCTGTTCACAGAAGCACTCTATGGTTCTGAGCAACATAAAAAACCTGTCGATTAAAATTACCACCTGAGGTAATACTTGTCGACGTAGAAGGTAGAGACGAGTCTACACAACTAAGATCCCGGGCTACATTAGCCGGTGCCGGAGCAGAATAATTCCCATTAGAAGAATTATTCCTATTCACATTTCCTATATTAGGTACATCACGATGTAACAAAGAGTGATGTCTTTCATTACACGTGGTACAATTAAAGGCAGTCTTACAATTATTGACTCCTTGTTCTCGTGATAAACATTTAAGACAACAGTGAAATTTTCAAACTGTAGAAAATCTTTCTGATAGCGAAAGATTTTTAAAACGTTTACACGTTCTCAAAACATGTCCGGACATAAAACACAAGAAGCTGAATTGGAGTTAGAAGTTGTACTAGTATTCACAACATGAGTTTTAACCTTCTGCGTAGGTTTCATCAATGGTTGAGAATTCTTAAGGTCACGAACACACTCTAAAGTTTGAATTCTTTCTGTCAGAAAGGAATCAAAATCTTGCCAAGTGGACAAAACAGATTTATCTTTAACACCCTGTTTCCATAAACTAACTGTAAACGTAGACACACATTGAATACACATGAAAA